>CM031240.1:245242848-246442848 GCA_018340775.1 Taxus wallichiana var. yunnanensis | reverse complement strand
AAAGTTATTTCTCTCAAAAAACCCTTCCTTTTAACTTTAACAACTCTACCATTTGCATAGTATTTCCTCACCATAAATTCACTTCATGTTTCCTTTTTCTCCTATAGTCACCGATGTTACTTCACCTTCTTTAACTCCTATTATAGCACATGATAATATTAGTGTAATTTTTTTCTTGATCAGGTTCTTTCTTGTGATAATATAGATACAAATACTTATATTTCTAATGTTTAAAATGTACATATGCCTGATGTTATTTTACTAGTAGCAAAGATGAATGAAAAGTTTTATCTCTTACTCATACTTTTGATATTGCTTCTAATTAATGCAATGATAAATATGATATTATCACTCCTACCATTTCTTTTTATGTTCATGATAGTCTTGATGAAATACTTTCTTATGAAAATATGTCTGATAGTGATGTCAATTATGCTTTTGATAATGAACATGTTAGTGATGATGTTACTTCTCTTAAGACTTTTGAATATGAATTTACTACTCCTCTTTCCTCTCTTCTGGATTTTGTTACTTGTTATGATTCTACCTTTACTTACCACGAGTACACCTCTTATTATGTCTTTTGAGTCTACATCTAGAATTCCCATAGATCCTCCATGTTTCTATCCTCCTCCTCCTCCTCTTTCTTCTTCTTCTAAAGTTTTTACTCAAGAGGATACTAGTCCTACCACTATTATACCTCTCATTGTATCTCATGAGTCTATATCTAGTGTTCACATAGATCATGGATGCTTTTATCCTCCTCTTATACCTCTTTCTCCTCCTTCCACATCAGCTCCTTCTTCTCACATTCCCATGATCATTCAAAATGGAAAGATCCAGCCTTTCCATATTAATCTCACTTCACCAACCATTACTTCACATGATTATCTATCTCTCGTGCATGTTGTTGGCACTTTTTAATCACAATTTCATATACCCAATATTAACATTAAATCCTATTATTCCTCCATTAACAATCATTATTTGCATGGAAATAATATTCCTAAAAAGATTCACAATTCACTTTTCCAAATGAATTTATCATTCCTAACTTCTCATGTTTCGATTGCATTGGAAACCCTTATTAACATCTCAAGCATTATCTTTTAGCCATGTATGATTATTCTAATGATCACTTGTTAGTTAAAGCATTTCGTCATAACCTCTCGATCATGCTCTTCAATTTTATACCAATTTTCCTTATGGATCCATTAATACTTATTGTGATACGGAGGATGCTTTTCTTAGGAAATTTATTTATAATAAGGGTTCTAAAGCAACATATGAAATATTTACTTCGTTGCATCAAGAAAAGAAAGAACCAAATATAAATTAAATTTTACGCTTCAATTATTGTATGAATTAGTTATTATTTTGGCCCATTGATTTAGAAAATTAATTTGTCATTTGTCATGGCTTGATTTCCACATTGAAATAAAAAATCTTATATGATACATGTAAATCTTTTACTCTCTTATGCTACAAATTTATTGATTTAGAACAATATTTAATTGTTGCACATATTATAGCACCCCCTTCTACTTAATCTACTACTTCTAATACTTCTCCTCTTCTTTCATCGATTAAGCTTCCTCTACAAAGTCCATCTCTTCCTTTGTGTAAGTGCATTCCCTCACCTCCACCACATCGACATGCACCTAGGTATTGTCCACCTCCTAGTCATGAACCATTGAAATTTTTACATTATGCAAAACCTTATGATGGCCCTGTGTGCATTACTTGACAAGTGCTCAATCTTCTTACTTTTTTCGAGCATCATCCACCTCTATTCAAGTAATACCAATGTGACCTCTATTTCTAAAATTTCACAACATCAATGGCCATCCTTAAAATGGATTATATGTTCTTCAGGATCACTTGTAACAATTAGAAGAAAATGTGTCATTTATTTTCACTTTCCCTCTCCCAAGATCTCTCAGTCTTCTATTCCACATAAGCACTCTTCCACCACTATTCAATTGTCTCCTTCACCACCATCTAAAGTTATCAATTGTCCTCCTCCTAAGGTCATCATCCATCCATGCACTCAAACCCATTCACTCATGGTTACATCATCTCACTCTTAACAAATTTCTACACTACCTCATTCGCGTCATAAGACTCTTGCTTCTACACTTCCTCTCACTAAACCTTCACTTCTTAGTCCTATTACATATAGCATCTACTTTGGTACTGATTATTACAATGTTACTACTTCACATGCTCCATATATGCCTTATAGGCCTCTTAATCTATGGTAGATGACATCTGCCCTCCATTTCATTACCCTATGACACACTCTCATGTTATGGTTCACACTTGAATATTAAGGGAATACTTCATCAATGAACCTCTCCTTTCAAAACACATGTTATGCAATCCATATAATAACTTTTCTAGCATTTCCTTACACTTGACAAACCCATTTCTCAATAACACACTCTTTTTCTATGGTTCATTCTTGAATATTGAGGGGCATTTATAAATGTATTTTCTCACACTAGGGGGTAATTACTCTTTCCCTCCTTCATTCCCATCACATGTATTTACAATGATTGTTTTACATCTCATCATTAACAACACATCCTTATTGCTACTTCTATTTATCTACCATATTACATCACATTCATACATTTATACTTATTACAACCATTGTTTTACATTCT
This sequence comes from Taxus wallichiana var. yunnanensis, assembly GCA_018340775.1. NCBI lineage: Eukaryota > Viridiplantae > Streptophyta > Pinopsida > Cupressales > Taxaceae > Taxus > Taxus wallichiana. Next base: position 246,440,179 of record CM031240.1, on the reverse strand, counting down.
CTCATCATACAAATACTAATACATCATTATTTTATTTCTCTTAAAAATTTCTATTATATTACACCACATACATATATTTTTATTCATCACATACTATGCTCTTCATTCTCATAAAATTACAAATCTTATTCTATTCACTACTTATCTATTTATTTCCACATCATAATACTTTGCAAATAAAAATAATCATTTCAGCAATACATAACAACCTAAATTGCAAGAAAAAATCATCCCATCATATACCAATACACATGAACAACACATATGATATATATAGAAATATATATCATAAAAAAACAAAAGTTTCAAGATAAAATTACTAGGTAAAGCACCCATGCATAAATACAACACAAAGTACATCAAACATCACCATACATATCATTTTACATAATAACATGATCTCTAGAACTAGAAACTTCACCGCTGAATCTACACCACTAATATTAACATTCATATCTCTCCAAATGACTCCATAATATGGAAATATCGGCCACATGATCAGAAAATTGGTTGTGTAGCTATACAAATTTAGCAAGAACATCCTAAGCTAGGGATCCTCCTACTATGACATTTTCGATCTTGCTCCGTCTCCACGCGAGCCTCATCACACAATCTCTCAATAACAAAATACACATAGATGATGCTATAGCCACCTGCTCAAACAAATGGGCATGCTTAACCATGATATCATCAACTCTCTCTAGTATACCACCTCCCACGAGCACATCTGGAGGAAAATTTCTTGTTAAAGTGTATCGAAAAATCTAAAATCGGTGACTAATATGCATCACTTGCAAATAGAAACACCACCATTAGCTACTTCACACATTTGAAATATCTAATAAGAACACCACAAATCAAAAATATAATTGAACAATACTTATGGTTTTCTCATGTTGCTATTACACCATCTACATCAGGGGTAGTTGCCTACCCTCTACTCCTCTGACTTATGGTCTATCAACTACATCCACCACTACTAGAAATAATAATACTCAATGATGTGTCACCCACCACTCACTATATGCCTATATGAACCCCTCTTCATCAACCGATATAGGCTCTATAGCCACATCTACATCATATGGATAAGGATGCAATAGTAGTGCTCTTTTCATACTCGACCTTGCGCTCTGGTCATCTTGTAATTTTAGTAGATCTTAACCATATAGATAGCTTCGAGGGAACATCCTGTGCCATGCTGAATTGTCTTCGTACTCACATTCCCTAAAATAACTCTATCACCCCTCCGAAGTGATCCTCTAATCACATGGTGCGCTAAAGCAACAAACAACTCCATATCATCCTCTTTCCATCCACCTTATCTTTTATATGGTCTGCATATAATTTCCTATGGCCCATCGATATTCCATCAACCTATAGGTATTCATATCCATCCTCCTTCTATAGGTGCCTACCCACCTTGCCAAACATATCCTGTGTCTTGACCAATCCAACTATGGCCCACTTAGTGGACTCAATATGGCTAGTTTCTCATAGCTCATATGTGGAAAAATTTGTGGCTCATAGTCTCCGCCCACATGATCATCCCGAGTAAATATGTTCAAATGTATATACAAGTGGGCCAATACACACCGTGCATATACATACCTAGTCCCATGCTCCTCTATACTGCAATAAATATCATGCATCTTATACAATATCCCAACTCCACCACCCTCTACCGCAACCAAAAAGTGAGAATCAAAGCAATAAAATTACTCAACCTTGGAACATAGTGTTATCCAAAATTCACCCCTCAAGGTAATTTTGATAACATGCATCAAATTCTTTAGTCCCAAGCAATTATATTGAGTCCAGGAAAAAGAAGTCATGTTTTAGGGTCCCCTCTAATCACAAATCATTTTTTTCTAACTCCTCTAAGGTCTGCCCAAGAAGAGGAGAGCAAGTTCTTAGGAAATGTGAAAAATTGCAAAAACAAGCTCAAAGCCAGAAAAATCACAATAAAAATCGGCTAAGTCCTAGTCCCCGTGATAGTCGGGACATTTGGGACATCAAGACCCAAAGCCATGAAGGATCCTCAAAGCCAATCGGGATCACGCCACGTGTCATCCCGGCGAAAAGGGACATGGAAGCCCATTTCAATATAAATAAGCGGTTCGAAAGAATTTGTCCCACACAGCAATGGGACATTTGGGACAAAGGGATGCGGGGACACGAAAAGCCGAAGCGGCCGAAGGTAGAGGAGAAAAGTCAACATTTGACCTGGTGGAACTTCAAACGGCCATAACTTTTGACTCGAGCTCCGATTTTGATAAAATTGGACTTTCTCGGAACCAGCACGAAATCCTCTACGCCACAAACTGGATTTCTTAATTTTAATGAGGGTAGATATATTTAAATAAAAGAAACATATTCGGCTCCTTAAAGTTAGTCAATGCTCATCTCACAACAAATGACAATAAAATTTTCTGCGAGACCCAAAATAGCTGCCCGCACTTATAAGACCATAACTTTTGCATTCTCAACGAAATCACACAAAATTGGTACCGTTGGAATCATGGTTCCAAGTTTCACGATGCATAAAAAATCAAGAAATTTTGGATTTGATTAGAAATTTATTGATATTTTTAAGGAAACGTAGCCGGGTTCGAGTGAAAGTTGTTTTATTTGGTAGCAAATTGGGAGTGCAATTAAGAGGCATGGTCATCATTCTTTCTCTAGGCTGCAGCACATGGGACAGTATGGGGAGCCTTTTACAAGTAATTTACAATCATTTCACTCTAGTTTAATGCCTCTTATAGGTTGTTGAAGGACAGATTTTGGGATTTCCATTTTCCCTTCTCTTTTCCTTCTCATTTTTCTATAAATTGGAGTGTTAGGCTCATTGTAAAAGGGAGAGTTTTTGGGTAGAAAATCTCTACCAAAATTGCTTTGTGAAGCCTTGGGAGATGTTTATCACTGCAGGCCTTTGTAGTGGACTCCTTGCATGGTGATCCAGAGCCCTTATCTTGTAATAGACTCGACCTAATATGCATACCAGAAGCAATAAAATACAAGTTTGTGGATGTATCTTCCCCTATTGTGTTTTTCTTGCATTCTTCTTTCCCCTTTTATCTTTCTACAAGAATATTGTGTCTATTATTATGTTCTTGCAGGAATTCATTATCATTGTGTGTGCTTGGAATATTGTTGTGAATGCATTTTGCTAGATTATGGAGAAACTCAAAATCATCACCTCTTCTAGTGTGCACTTTGCCTCTTTATTTCACACATTTGGAGACTACGTTGATCCATGGTTAACCAATCTCACACCCTCCTTTTCGGTGTATCACCGCTTTAGTGTAGGCTTTCATTTTATGCATTCTCTCTCCCTGGTCCCTTGGAAATTTAGACTAGAAACACATATTAGCTTATCCCGCATTAGAGTAGATTGTGGTAGGTAGTTTAGGAGCAAGAACCAGACTTTCTCTCGGAGGTCTATCTCAAGGAGCAAGTCCCACAACTGGAGATACTACCCATGTTATCCAATCACACCGTGAGTTCAAGTATACGCACTAGTATATGCACATGGGGACTCTGTGATTCGTTGATAACACATAGGATCATAATATAGCATCTAAACTTATACGAGTCTCTTCATGTACTTGTGTACTAGTAAAGTAACTTCTCCCTTCCCTCATCTTACTACACACATCAACTATACTCATAACTTTTTCTCTCTCCTCTAATCACAAATCATAATATCTCATATACTTCCTCTAAGGTCTTTACAAGAGTCATCTCAATGATATGAAACAAGAATGTTCTCAATTCCTCAATGTGCATGTATAAGTTCACCATATATCACACAATGCACTCAACATATACATTTTATGGGGTACACTCCCCCAATATAGAAATGTGACATGGAGATAGATATGGTCCAATATATTCCACTCTACATCTAACAACCCCAAATTCATGAATGTACTCATATTGTATCATGTCTGAAACTCTCTCAAATGTATATCCCTCTACGCAATAAAAACACAAAAAATTTACCCATTAATACAATATAGATAATGTTAAAGTCACTTCTCATGAAATGAAAATAATTAGAATATCCACATTTCACATTACAATACTCAATCCCTACTTTGGGATGATATCACCTAGGAGTAGGTTGAGGGCACCAGAATCTGGTCACTAGTTCTTGGAACTAGGTGCTAGTTTCGTAATGGAAAAAATCCTTGCCACCGCGCCTGTGTCCGAAATGCCAATAAATACATCAAATGTTTTTTTTTCAAATATTAACAAAAATTACATAGTTGACCTAAATTTTAAATCATCACACGTACAAACTCATATGGCCTTCAGCTATGGCAAATCTATCATTACTCACAAATCTAGTCAAACACAAAAGACTCTAACATGTAGCATCCTTAAAGCTCGTGGCTCCAAATCTCAATTGATCTCACAACAAATGACAATACTATTCACTTTTGACTATTATTCTATATAATACTTCCAATATTTCATATAATATAGGTATTATTTACGACCAATTTTACAACTAATACATGTTGCACCATTTTTCTCATATCTTGAGGCTCGTAACTCGTTTGTCTCATCATTTTTCACATATGGATCATAATTTTCTCTAGCACCATACCATAAAAATTTCAATATATCTCATATTAAAATCTTGTACATGTACCAATAAATATCTAATTATACATTGAAAATACTATCTCATACTATTTCTCAATGGCTAGAACATGCATCTCTTACTCTTTACTTTTAGCTTAGTGCTCATTTTTGTTCCCCTCACCCCTTTACGAAAAGGTTTGCATATAATTAGGATCATTGTATAATCCCTCTTGGGTTACAATACAATTAATAGACACTCCTAGCATATTATTATTACAACTTCTTATGATATCATTCTATATTACAATCAACACTTTCTACTCTTTGAAATTTATTTTTTCCAAATGACCTAATATGGGGGAAAAGTATGAAAACTTCTCCATGAGTAATTCAATAAGTACATCTTATTACAAAGCAATATTATATCATTAAAATAAAATAAATCAATCAATCGGTAAAAAAATACTTTACTATCTCTCATTTTGACGACCTAACTTGGGAGATGCATCATAGTTTCTATCACTCCCAGATGGCCTAACTAGGGAGTCACTTTCCATTCCTATAACTACTAGATGACCTAACTTAGGAGTCACTTTACTTTTTAACTACTTCCAGATGACCTAATTCAGAATCCATCTAGCACTAAAAATTGAACACACATTACCATAAGAGTGGGGAAAATGAGATGTCATTTCCTTTCCTATACTACTCCTATATGGGTTCTTCAATCAGGTATAAATATGGAATAACACGGAACTAACTTTGGTCTCTATCCATTTGTAGTGGTTAGACATTTTGGGGATGTAGTCATGGATGGGTATTAAAACAATACCTCTCTCCCCAACACTCCTCCTCCTGTAATGTTACAGTGATTCCCAAATCCTCCCATTTACAAACAAATTTGGGTTGGGAATTGATCACTCCCTGTCTCTTCAATCTCTTTTGGAAACAAATGAAAATATCCAAAATATCGAAATCATTTCAAATATTTCTCCAAGTTCTCCTTATGATGGTTCTCTATCTCCACTTATGCCACATGGGTCAAAACGTTGATCCATGGTTAACCATGATACAATTTTCTACACTTTAAGTGCACTTTACAACATAGCTTCGTTGAACTCTATACATGTATGTTTCTTACTTCCTTTGCACTAATTCAATTTCAATCAAATACCATAAAGGGGGGAAAATGAAGACACAAAAGAACACACATATTACTATTTAACTATTACGTCAAGTATGTTGTTATATATGCATGAATGTTAATTAAGAAAATTATTCACTTGTGACACAAACATTTGTCTATCAACTTTTTTGATTTTTTTGTCTTTCTCTCTTACATATGTCATTGTTGTACCCATTTCTAGTCAGGTCATGGGGAAACATTTTTTTTTTTCCTTTTCACACTGTCTTCATTCATCCCATGACAAGAATTCCCATTTTGGAGACTAGCGTGTAGATAGGACTCCTATTAATTCTTGGAAAATTTGTCCCTTTTCTCTTTTAGTTATTTTTACATTTGGGGTTCTCCTTTCTAGTTTTAAATCCTTATACCGAGATCATAGTTGGCCTTTTGTATCACTAGTGTTTAAATTAAAATAAGAGATCCGTATATATACACATCATACATAATATTATTCGGGATGGAAATTCTAAGGCAATCTCATCTTCATACTATCACTACCCTTACAAGAGACTAGCTTTTTTGGCTGCATACATTGGATAGGAAGGGTAAGTTCTCAATTCCATATAACACATTTGTATCTTATGTAGCCATATCCTCCTATCTTGGCATCATTCGCGCAAGAGGAACCTAAGGACACTATTTCACACATAAGTAAAAATAACTAAATGGAGTATGGAATGTAGTGCAACAATCAATCATAAGTTCACTCAATGGGTGAACACTAAGGTAATTTTAACTTCACATGTTGTATTTTTCATTCCAATTTGATGTGTTTGTGAGCTTGTACATTTATATAGGTTTTTTGTTGTAGTTTAAAGGTACCCTAGGTGATCAAAGAGAAAATATAAAATGAGTGAGAGTATGTGATAGTGAAACCTCAAATAAGCGAAACAAAATAAATAAGACTTCGATATTCCATGTAGTCATTGACATGGAGGAACAATCACCATCACCCACACGCCCTTGTCCAGTGGTCATTCTTGGGTCTTAGAATTTACAGGAGTAATTTTTCATGTTGTTTCAATCTGGTTTATCTCCTTACACTTCCTAGACCACTTTCAAATTATGCAAGAATCAACGAATTCATCTCTCTCACCTATTTTATTTTAGGTTTTCATTTCTTGAGTGCTTACCATTTGTATATCTACCATGTATTGTATAATATATGTTACTTTGCAATTAGATATAATACAATTTTTATTAAATCAGTAGTTAGAATAGATATAGATAGAAAAATAGCATATGGTCAAGTAATACATCATTACATAAATAAATTAGGTGTGTCATAAGGTGTGTGCATTCACTACAAACACAAAAAGTGTGGTAGGTGAAAATCATTCATGAAGCTTTATCTTAACCGGATGTGTCACCAATTGTTCCACAAAAATTGTACAAACCGCATGTGCAACTTTTGGTACAATCGTATTCTCTATTTCCAACATTTTTATGTGTTATATGATGGTTCTTATGGACGAATAAATTCATCATCAGTGATGAACTATTTGATGTATCGTGGAATAATTCTTAGTTAAAGTAACACATTTTTTCAAAAAAATCTTATAAGAGGTGAAATAGATCTATTGGAGGAACATGTCTTGAAATTTATAATACCTTTTTCCACAAATAACTTTAGTTTTTGCGTTGATGTGGAATATTGTGGTCATTCTATGGCAATCTTATTAATCGTTATTGAGTACTATAAGTATGATATCATGTGGCCGATTAATATACTTTCAAAAAAAAGGTGATGTATACTCAAGCCTAGCTTGACTCTTTCGAAAAAATAATGGTTTATGCTCATGATTATAAATCTTCCTACCGCATTGCAGAACCTTAACTTGAGTATCATTCGGTAAAAATTTTGTTGGTTCATCATAATTGTGCATAATAGAAGCAACGGCAATGTTATCATCGGGAGGCTTATCTTGATGATAGTTTGTAAGCTCTCTCTCTAGATCAATAACACATATCATAAAGTAATTGTTCCTTAGGAGGTTGTATGATACATTGAGAATATATATTAGATCCATAGATCAATGGGTTAAAAACAATAAGTGCATTTTTAATTTGAAATTTAATATATAATCAGATATTGGTTTAGTATCATCTTGATATAAAGAGGGTAAATGCTCATCTGTAACCATAGGGTCTTTATTTCAAATAAATTGAGGTAGGAAATAATCTTCAATTTCTAGAAAAGTACTTAAAGATCTAATAGGAAGCTAAGTAAACTAATAGATAACCTTTCTTGGGAGGCTCAAAGGGAAATATTTGAGAATAAATATATCATTGGGGTATGAGACCATAAGTTCCCTATAATTCTCAAGACGTAGGTAAGTATCCGAGGTACCATCAAAAAAGTGTAGTGAGTGGATCCCAAATTTTGTTGTGAAACGAAGAGTACAAGATTTTATGTCGAATATGATAGGCATAAATAGTATTGGAATCAATCCTAGTATAGTAATATTTTTTGATAGGGTCAAAGTATGTACTTTACCTTACAAATAACCTATGGAATGAATAAGAAAGAGGATCTCTTGAGATGGTATGACATAGAAATATATATACTTGTTTTAGGGTTGTACCATACCACCGACAATGGCTACATGAATACTATTTCATTTAAATACAATTTGAGGTAATTTGTCACTAGGTAGTGCTTAGGTTCTATGGGCTCGATAACTCATTGAGGTTCGAAAGGATTGCTACTATTGTCCATATGAAAATCATTTGTTCTAGGAGAGAGGAAACTAGAGTACATGTAATTAGACAACAATTAACATTTTAAGTTTTGCTAATAGAAACATTTATATTATTATCCACAATATAATATACAAGTGGTGGAGGATAATTTATTAGGAATATTATTATATCACATGAATTATTGTAAGGTCTGTATTTGTATTATTTTTTTCTGAGATATAATCTCACATATTTTGTAATGGTTAGAGTTGTTGTGAATTGTTTCAAATAATCACATAGATAGGAGTTTGATGACAGAATTGTGAGGAGACTTATAGGAGAAACTTCCATTAAAATAGGAGCTGACTCTCCTATATACGTACTTGATTTTAATAATGAATTAACAAAGATTATTACTCTGTTCTGTTACATTTCTATAAATTTGATCCAAACCTGTGATTTGGTATCAAGGCGAAGTTTTTTCTTTTTTTATTTGCTATAATGTTTTGATTATTGTGTGGGGCATCTTCAGTGTTTAATTTCCCAGGTCAATGAGACAACAACGATAAAAAACTTTCTATAGAGAGTCTATGGAGAGGAGTCACTGAAATATTTAGGCGATGCTGGTGGCCTGACTAACCATACATATTATTCAAAGTGATTTGTGAGAGATTTATATCTGTGCGGAATCACTTTTCTGTTTGCAAATTGTTCTAATTCTTGACTTTGCAAAACAATCTCAACTTAGGTTCCTTGCATCAACATTCATGTCCTGCATTGTTCAACGTTTTTGTATTGGAATAGAAGAATTGTATTGGAATGATCAGTGCTCAGCCACAATTTGAGATTCTAGCAGACCCAGTTTTGGATCTAACGTATTCTGACTTTTGTCCATGCATTTCTCCAGTGAAGAAAAGATGCAATCCAAATCTGTTTACAGATCTTAACTCAGGCACCCATGCGTTTTTCATAATCAAGTTTTTTTGTGATATTAAAGCTTGTATTACGTGGAGGAACTGTGTAGATTAGTGTCTCTCATCGATTTGGAGTATCAACATGTGTAGTCACACTTCTATACCTAGCTTCATTTAATGTCGACACACATATTGGAGGACTGTCACGACAACTTTGTTAATTAGTCGTATTTCACTCTAATCTCTGTTTGAACGTGCCCACTACAAATTCCTTGCCGACATACCATCGGATCAGAGATCTACCATCATTGCTCCGTAAATAAATTGTCTCGAATAGGTAGTCAGGCTTGGTTTGCATGCACTTGTGGCACTATATTCAAATCATTTTCATTTGGGTGCTCAAGATCTATTTTGCTCAAGATCTATTTCAGTTTTTGCAAGCCTGCGTAGACTGGAAAATTGCATCATTTTTTATCAAGTGCAAATACTGGAAGCAATATAATGGTGTAAACTTCTATTTGAATGTGTTTGTAAGACAATAAAGGAGTGTACTTTGTTGCATGCAACCTCTGTAACAATCTGTCGGCGTGTAGCTTGGGTGACTTGTCTCATGATACAGTTGTCTGTAACGGTGGTAGAAGGCACCACTAACCTTGACCACTCTCGAGGATTGTTACACACGGCATCCATTCATCTCTTCGGCTTGCTCCAACTCTTCTTGGCCGTCTTCAAACCATCGACCATATTCTAGGGTTTTTTTTTATTTATTTATATTATTGTTTTGTGTGTCAAAAGGACATAAATTGTTATGTGGTTCTAACAAATGAATCTATAGATTTCCGTAGAGTTTTTCAATGTTTAATTAAATTTTGTTGGAAAGCGTCAATAGTTTTGAGTCTCGAATTATATTACATGCTCTTGTAACTTTATACTCAAAGTGTGGGTTTATTATAAATCAAGTTTGTATTTGTAGTCATAATTTTCATTGGGTGTCGTCAAAAGTACCAAGTTAGTATTGTTGAGACAATTATTGTTTTTATCAAAATCAAGTCAAAAGCTAAAAATACTCCGTAGTATTGGAGTCAAGTCCATGAGTCAATATGTGTTTATTCAATGTCAAATTATCAAATGTTGTGTTATTGTAAAAGTCCTTAAAAATTAAATTTACCTTATGGATGTATTTTTGGTGTTACCCGACTTCCAACAAAATATAGTGTTTCACATTACGAGAGGGAAGACAAGAATAAACACAATGTGAAAACATAGCTTCATATCCAAATCCCGGTGAGGAAGCTCACTAGCTAGCATGAAGCAATGAGGCCACAAAACGAGGTTGCGGCATTTTTTTCAGCATGTTTTTAGTTATAGTGAACCATTTTTTATTCATTTTTTAGATGTTCTTGTTGTAATAAAGTGTGCAGTTTTTCCTAAATTAATTCCCGATGTGAAGATATTGTTGAAAGATGAAAGCATAAGGAAAAACAACACCATGTTTATTAAATAGGATGAGGAGGTGCTCATACCTAGAATAGGGGTTCCTTCTTTGAATGATAGGCCAGTCCATTTTTGTCGAACAAGGGTTTGTACAGTGAACATGGGTTTAGATCGATCGAGGTTGTTGGTCAAGTATTTTCAAAAACCATTGGAGAGCCAATATCATGAGCACGCATGGGTGACAAGCTGCAGAAGAAGTGTGATTGTTTTTCTCCCATGTTCGTACATTAATAGGGGGAATGTTAGGATTATTATTATTGCTCACTAGCCACTTGTTGAAAAATTCAAACAAAAGGCCGCAATGAGGTTGTGGAATTTTTTTCAGCATGTTTTTTCAGCATTACAATGAACCAGCCACATCAGCTGACTTTTTATTCATTTTTCATATGTTCTTGTTGTAATAAAGTGTGTAGTTTTTCCTAAATTAATTCTAACAATCAGTAAGCTAAAAATACTATAAGTAGTGACTTGGAGTCAAGTTCTTGATGTGAAGATATTTTTGAAATATGAAAGCATAAGCAAAAACAACACCATGTTTATTAAATAGGATGAGGAAGTGCTCATATGTGGAATAGGGGTTCCTTCTTTTAATGATAGGTCGGGTCCATTTTTGTCGAACAAGGGTTTGTACAATGAACATGGGTTCATTTCGAATGAATAGGGGCTCAGATCAAGGTTGTTGGTCAGTATTTTCAAAAACCATTGGAGAGCCAAGATCATGAGCACGCATGGGCGACAAGCTCCAGAAGAAGTGTGATTGTTTTTCTCCCATGTTCGTACTAACGGAGGGAATGTTAGGAATATTATTATTGCTCACATAAATTATTGTAAGGTTTGTATTTATATTATGTTTTGTGAGATATAATCTCAAGTATTCTCTAATGGTTAGAGTTGTTGTGAGTTGTTTTAACAACTCATGTATATAGGAGTTTGCGAGAGAGAATTTTGATTATATTTGTTGGAAAAATTCCATTAAAATAAAAGTTTTTAACAGGTAAGAACATTTTATTCATGTATATAGATGTTAGCATTGCGGATAAAGTGATTAGTTTGTCCTGGAAATTGAATTTACTGATGTGAAGATGTGAGTATCCTATATATGTACTTGATTTTAATAATGAATTAACAAATATTATTACTCAATTACATTACATTTATGTAAATATGATCCAAACTCGAGATAATTAATAAAAGAATCATTACATTTTGTTTCCTACAAATGAGTAGGAATAGAAGTCAGATCGATCATAGTATGTGAAATATAAATAAAATCATTTTTATCATGATTTCATTGAAAATTATTAATAAAAGAATTATTGGTGCAAGAACTATAATTTATGTTCCATTCAATTGGAATAATATTAACAAAAGTAAAAAGAAAAGAATTATTTATGTTGCATTCAATAAGAGTGGAAGAGACAAAAGTGTGTACATTGATATCATATGTAAGAGGAGTGAATCATCATGGATTTCATCACTAAAATACTCAGTATGAATAAAATCTAATTTTACATAAAAACGTAAGGATCACCACCGATCAATGTAAGTATTAAAAAATAGCGTTATCTTGCAAAATAGAAACATTATCATGTAATCACTAAAATATTTAGGATTTGTGACTATATCCATGTTTATCATGGGCGCAAAATATAGTGGGTTGTTTACCATCATTTTACCATTAAAATATATTACTCTCATAATTAGGACCATTATTACCTTTTGTAATAGGAGGGGCACATCAAAATACCATGGTCTCAGCTAGGATATTTCCTAGACAATGGTAGGAGAAAGAATGATTCTAGGTGTTAAATTATTGTTGGGTATTCTATATTGAAATGTAAGATGATTGAAAAATTGATCAAATTTTCATCCTAGGTAAGAGAGAGTGAAAAGGGTAGTATTAGGAGCAACCTATGATTTTTATATGGTCTCATAGATAAAAATTTATTTGTAAACTAATATGTGAATCCATTTGCTAAAGTATGAAAAATAGGAATTAGATGAAAATATTAGGGGACATTGTAAAACTATAAGTGGTAGGGACATATTTTAAGGGATGATAACTCTTGTGCTTTTGAAAACCTCTATAGCAATCCACTATAACAACAATAATAATAAAGTATCTTAGAATAATCACATACTTTCCCTAGGTCACTCCTATGTTCATGGAAAAACATGCCTAATATAAAATAATTTCAAAGATCCCCAAATTAGGTGAAGCGTTCAATAAAAAGAAATTTCACAAAAATGTATAAACCCAAATTTATTTTCCAATTATGTTTAATGAATTGATATTATAATAACTAATATTATATATATAACAAATAAAATATGAGAACCAAAGTAGATAACCAATACATATAATCTAGAATTTAAACAAGATGAATAAAGGAACATATCTAACTCAAGAGGTTATATGCGTATGCAAATGAATGATCGATCAGAACAAATTCTCGTGGATCGATGAAATAAACTATTATAGATCTATAAATCTATGTTTAGGCAAATAAAATCGGGTAGGAATGTATGGTATGTTGTAGACAAAAGTGTACCATTGTGAACATGCAAAAAATGAGAATTTTTTATTTGCACCATTTTTAGTGTGTAACTATTGTTCCCTCTTTGGTATATTTAGTTTCAAATAAAATCCTAGACGTCACACCTAAACCTGTAAAACAAAACCTAGATATCATACAATACAATCAAGAAATCATTATATTTATAAATTAAGATGTAAATGCTTGAGTTAGACTAACCTCAACGGTCAACCCGTATGTGAATCACTAATTGTTGCACTACATTTCTTAATGAATTTAGTTATCCCTCTTGCTTTGTTATGATGTTCTTGTAATTAAGTCTTGACCTAGTTTAGCCCTTTTCTCACAACATCAATAGTGGGTTATTATACCTTATACTAATATAAAACATTATAAGAAGATGAAAATTTCATATTTATGCCCTCCGATGTTGTGTATGAACAAGTCAATGCATTACATGCTTATTTTTCAAAATAGATTGTAGACACATAGGTGATTACTAGATCATAAATACTTACATTAGAATTTTACATGTATGATTTTTTCAAATAAATTTCAAACCTCATTAGCGAGAAAGGCCAACCAATATAATAAGAAAATAACCATAGAAATAGTAATGAAAAAACTCAAAAGATATAAAATTAGATAAAAATAAATGGGCATGAAACCCTACAAATAGGTAAATACCATTTTATGTTCTTGAACGATCTATTTGGTTTTAGACAAATACAATATTACATAAAATTGAAGAATGAACAATGATCCCTATAACTTGACAAATAATACTAATGAAAGGGTTAAAACATTGATAAATGATCAATCAAGTCAACAAATAAAAAAATAAGTAGAAGGGGTTATGCCTCTAAGATCTAGATTCAAGTTTCATAACTCATGTATATGTAATTGTAAAAAAATTCCAATGTAATAAAGGTTTTGTCTAGATTTTTGGTGTCTACAAAAAAACCTAATAAAATGAAAGCAAGGACTTGAAAAATATTATATTATGGGCTTAAGTATTCTGCATGGAAACATAGGGAACCATGGGCATAATAATGTTAATATCCTCATAAATTTATATATCATAAGATTTGGGGTAAGGTTATATTTATACGATTTTTCATGATGGGAGTAGTGATTAATAGTGATGAATAGTGAAGGAAAATTTAAAGTGGGGAGAGCAGATACTTGACCCATTATTTTATTCGGTAATAGGAAACATTAAGGATAATTGAGGATTTGATCATATTATTTTATTCATCAATGGGGAAATTAGATGATAAGTAATAATATTGTATTTAATGGTGGGAAATATTGAGGATAATGGAGGTTTTGAGCATATTATTCTAATTGATCCTAGGGTTCATGGAGAGCGATTGAGGATTATCCATATTATTTTATTTGTGGGGTCATGGAAAATAATAAAGTATTATCAATATTACTATATTTTTGTGGGTGACATGTAAGGTAATAGAGGATTGATGTGGCCGATGGTTTGGATGGGTTGATGCATAGGATTTGGTTAGGTGATAGCATTTATTGTTTATTTATATATATATTGGGTAGGAAAAAATTCTTCTTATAGGAATCTTGTCCTAGGGATACTTATGAATTATGTTGATCCTTGGGACACATTAAGAACTACACTAAAAGAAGAAATGAAAACAAGGTCGCTAACTAGAAAACTAATGAAAATGATGACAAAATATGTCAAGCCATTAGGATTAACCTTAAAAAGGATAGGGACATTAGAAATATGCTTAATAATGTGTTGGATAATTTGGAATGAAAATTAATTAGATCATATAGGATTTAACTAAAGATGGAATTTATTGAATATGAAATCTAGTTTTAACCTCTTCATTAGATATACATCCTTTGGATTTGGCATCGTGGATCTGTATTTAGAATAATTATTTTACTCTTAATCTTAAAATTTTCTAAATGATTATTCCGAATATAATATTAACCATTGAAAACTTATAGAAGAGGGGTAACTCTATCCATAATAAGTATTTTTTTAGGGGAATTCTGAAATCATTTGTCATATGCGAATGGATTCCAATTTCTCAATGTAGAACTTACTATATTATTAGTTACTTTATTATTGTCTAGAGTCGATGAGCTCCATTTTAAACACAATTAATCCATAAATATCTCCTTCCCACTAGTCTCCAATTATAATACTATGGATGTTAACTCACCCCAACTTATTATAAGGTATATTCTAAGATAAGAATAATATAATATTTGGTAACAAGAAGAAATTTGCAAGTAGAGTTGGGTAGTCTATCCTCTAATAAAATAAAGGTAACTTTCAGATATTGGATCTTACTCATCAAAGAGGGTAGGCCAATAATTTGGATGTAATACTACTATAGATGAGGGATTGGGAATTAAAAACAACTCCCAAACTATATTACAAATTAAAAAAAAGATCAGATGGGTTTTCGAAACTTAATTTTTATGGTGCCTCCAAAGGTAACCATAGAGGCTTTGCGTTTGGTTAGTAATATTAGAGATAACATCTATAATATAATTGTTTATTATGTTGGGTCCCTAGGTTTCAAAGAGAACTTTTCTAACATGAAGGAAATATTTTGGGGGATCAAATTGATAGGTAGTATCAGTTTCATTAAGCTTATTATTGAAGGAAATTATCTCAACATTATTAAGACTCTAAAAATAAATAGTTCCTCTAGTTGGTCAACTAGCAATCTTATCTAGGATTTTAGAGGCATACATATATCATTCCTTAATGTTTATATAAATTGTCTAAATAGGGAACAAATCTCAACAACATAATAGTTTGAACATATAGGATTATCCACTCCCTCTTAATCTTAGTGAAGGTTGATTAGGGATTTTTCACAATGTATCATATCAAGTTTCTAGATGGAGGGATCCTATATTATTTGATCATTTAATGCACTTATCACAAGCATAATACTTTGTTTTATGGGATGTCATGTAGGTTTAATGAGTAATGATTTGAAGTGTAAGAGAATTAAGAATACATATTTGATTGGTTATATTAGTATCCTCCTAATAGCAAAATATCCCATAAGGTGAAATTTAATACGAGACATGTAGGAAGTTTTGGGTAATTCGATGCAAAATTTTGAGAGTTATGATGTAGATTTATAAATTTTTGGGGTATTTGGAAGAGTAGGGTGCTAATACTGAGCTCTTTGAAAGATGAGGGCAGAAAAATTCATATTTGAAAAAATTTCTTGTAGTGAGATAAAGCAAAAATAAAGTGACTAGGATATTCTACAATAGGTTGGAATTTTTCTTCAAGGAGTGTTTAGTGAGGAGAAATTTACTCCACTCTACCGAGTTTCTACCTCATGTAAGGGTTAAAGCACATGAGTGTGTCCCACTTTTTTGCATTTGTTTTACCTCTAAACACATGAATTTTTGACATCATATAAATTCTAGAGATAATTACCATTAAACTACATAGAATTGGAAAATGTTGTAAACTAACGAAATATTTCATTTTGAATGTATAATGTATGTGTTATTTTTGTTGTATTTTTTTTTTTGTTTTTTAGTTATTTATTTCAAAGGTTGTTTCTTATTTTATAGTAGAGTTACATTGTGCTAACATCTTGTAATGTAGTCAAAACATATTTGTTTTCTACAAAATTTTAGATATATATTCTATACTTAATTATCTATTAGATGATTTTTTTTTTTGGATTTTTGAGATTTATATATAATTTTTAAATAATTTTTAGTGAATCTATTATTCGATTGAGAAATGTATATAGGTTTAGGGTGATATATCTCTTTATTTCTTTCAAAATTAATTTTTTTTAATGAGCGTAACGATAACATTAAAATTTAGTCAAATATATTTTTCAAAAATTTTGGGAATCATTTACTATTTTTAAAAGTGTCTCAAATGTGATATATTAAATTTACTAAAATAGGATAGTTTAGAAATAATTTAACAAAAAAAATTTAAAAATTTAAAATTATATTATTAGAAAGATAGTATAAAAATGAATTTATGTGTAATTTTTCATAATTTAATTCACTATTTACAACTAAAGATGTGACATCTAAAGTTGCATATTTTTTTCTATAATTTCCCTCCAAGTGGATTAAGGGAAAAACATGCCACATATGTGCCACCTTGGCTCCACATAAGAGTGTTTTCCCAAACTCCCCTTAAGCCTAATTTGGTAAAATATACATGGGTGGTTCACTTGAACCCCGTTTGTGAAAAGGGGGTTTACTGCATTAGGATTAGGTGAAACCCATTTTTTTAGTGAGATGTCACACTGATAAAGGAGGTTCATGTGAAGGGGATGTTCACCAAAACACCCCTCAAAATATCAATGTGAATTTTGTTGGTTGACATTTTTGGACCACTATTTGGGACACAATATCATGCATTTACCTAGAAGGATAGTGAGGTCAATGTCGAAGGTTTGGATTAAGAAATTTGTAAAGACTCAATGTCTAATTACATAGGGTTAGAATTTTATGACATTAGTATTATTAAATCTAATAGGAATAAGGAGGATGAGGATATAAATTTGTTCATTTGGGGAAGGATGTAATGAAATTACATAGATATATCTAAATATCAGCAATAATATAACCCCAAAGGGCACAAAAATAGAGTGAAATGATTAGGATATGAAAGTATAATTACTTATCAACTTTGAGGGGTAAAATTATAAACCATATAATAAAACTCAAGTTCTCAATATGATGATAGTATCCTAGTATATAACTCCTATATATAACCTACTATAATATCCAAAGCCCTAAAACCGACCAACTAAGCATATGAAAGCATAAAGAATTATGATATGAGATGATAATAGATTATTTTATCCAAGGGGCAGATATCCATATCCCAATATATTAATTAAGGCTAAAAGCATAGCTTGCCACTCCTGACTCACTATTTTTAGCAAAAACTTAAAACGGTCATAACTTTTGATCTCGTTTTCCGTTTGAGCCCATTTTTCTAAAGATGTTTTTCGATGAGATGAGTGAACCGATCAACCCTCCATTCTTTTGGATCCATATTCTATCAATACTCAAGCCCAAAATCCACCATCTAGGGGCCAAAAATCAAGATTTATTTTTCAAATCATTTGTTTCTTATTTTTGGGCATTAGTTATTTTTAGTATCTTGCATGCATGGTAGGTTAGAAATTTGGTAATTACTCTAACTTAGGAATTTAGAAAATAAGTGGCAATTGTTGTTCCCATGTGAATAAACATGTGACCTTACTAAAAGTAATAGGTTTTAGTAAACTGCTAAAAATAGTAATTTTTGCCAACTAGAGTAGATTTAATTGATGTTAGTTAGATTTTTCATGGAAATTAGAGTTAGGGGTTGTTTTCTTATTTAATACACATTATATTTCATTATTCAATAATGAATAATATAATTCATTTTATTTGAGTTCAGTGGATTTGAAGTATATTGAATGTGTGTTTAAAGCTTGGCTACATTACTCACCTCAAAATGACCATTATCCCCATGTTGGTAAGCTCTTAAGTATTCACTAGGAATGTTTAATACTCCCATGTTGCATCTTGAATGTCCAAATTCTTATTTTTGATCATATACATAGTGATGATAATCCACTCTTCATCAAGATTTGGTAAGATTGATTGAGAAAACATATTCTTTATAATGACATTCTTTAAGTAAGAAACATGGAAAATCGAATGTATTTTACTTCACCGAGGAAGCTTCATTTTATATGCCATACTAAATTTTTTTATCAACACTTGATAAAACCCATAGTATTTCGGTGAAAATTTGTTATCTTTTTATGTTGATTTAAAGATACTTGCTTATATGGATGCAATAGCACACAAAAGTAAGTTTTCAAATTCAATACTTCATTCATGCAAAGTGTTGATCAACTTGTTTCTTCATGTATTTTTGTCTCATGACCAAGTTATATTTTAGGTTAGGGAGAACATCTAGTTGGTGTGGAATTTTTTCTCAACTAAGTCTTACTTTAGGTTAGAACCTTAAATTGTAAGTGAGGTATGGTGGATGCCAACTCTATAATGTCAAGAATGGGGAGATTTTGTTAGATGTGTTAAATGAACTATAATACCATCATTCTCGTAAGTTTTATCCACTTAAACCACATATCATGCTTATCTAAATTAAATCTTCGTAGATACCTCTCCAAATATTTGTTTACTACCTTGATATTTCCTTTATTTTGGGGATGTTATAATGAACTACGATCTCATTAAGTAACAAAGCAGGAGAATAAATTAGTATAAAACTTTCTAGTATAGATAGAGTCATGATCACTTATTCTATTTGTGGGTGTGTCATGTGAGCTTTTAAAATGTATAAATAAAAGATATGGAAACTTTAATCACTATACATCGTTGTGGAAAAGAACAAATATGAGAATATTTTGTGAGTGTATCAAAAATAACCATAATTACACTTTTCCATTTAGAATTTGGAAATCTTGTGATGAAATACATGGAAACCTCTTCTCACTTCTCACTAGGAATATACAAATGATTCAATAATCCTAGATAATTAACCCTTTCAGCCTCCTTGCACTAACACACCAATCATTCAGAAAAGAATTACTAGACATATATTTACAACCCTTGCAAAAACAAATCCTAATTAAATATGTGATAAATTATTAGGAATCCATAATTCCCACCTATTGGAGAAGCATGGAACTTTAAGATAACATTATTTTTAAGGATAATGTTTTTATAAGTATAACTAGTCCTTATATACAAATACATTTCCCTTCCACATTCAAATTTCTTAAGTTACTAGATCCTATTTGAGATTTTGATTAAGAGGTCCAGTTTATGTGTCATTATACCATTTATATTGATCACCATATAACCAATCTTCCTATAGTATGGATGCGACATTTAATAATTCCTTTGTGGAATCATATCTCTTGAATAATGCATCAACTATCACATTTGATTTTATTTTTTTGTAAATGATCTCAAAGTCATTTCAAAACATCCTAGTGAACCATTTTCTTTGTTCTTCATGTGAGATTATTTTTTCTAAGAAGCATTTCAAATTTTCATAATCTATCTTTACCTCAAGTGAAAACCCAAGGGATAGAGTCTCCAATATTTGAATACATGAAGAATCACCATCATTTCCTTCTCATAACTTGATTTTTACAGGCTATTACTTTCTAGATGATAAATATGAAATGTAATAAGATGACCCTCTTGCATATGTACTACACCTACACCCCATATTGAAGCATCACATTGAACAATGAAGGTTTTGGATAATTCTAGGCTAGCAAAGATGGCAGTGGTTCATATGGCCTTCTTCAAGTGATTAAAATGTCTAGGTTGTGGCCTCATTCTAATGAAAAGAGTATTTCTTCAATAAGGATGTGAGTGGTGCTGAAATTATACCATAATTTTTAATAAACCTATGATAATAACATGTAAAACATAAGAATCCCTATTGTTTCTAGTGTTTTAACAATTGGCCAATCCACCTGGAGCTTGGATATTATGAGGATCCAATTTTGCACCTTCATGAGACATGGTACAACCCATGCATTCTACCTCTCTTACGCAAAAGCAAATTTGGAGGGATTGACATTAACATGTTTTTGTTTAAGAGTTTAAAATACTTTATTAACATGCTGTAAATGTTCCTCCAAATTCTTATTGTAGATTGATATATCATGAAAGAATACTAAGAAAAACATTGGGAAAAATGGCTAGAAGATGGAATTCATCAAACTCTTAAAAGTATATGGCACATTTTTAAGGCCAAATGGAATTACAAGAAATTCATAGCGGACCTCCTATGTACTAATTATTGTTTTATGAATATATTCATCATGAATTCTTATTGGATGCTACCTTGATCGAAGATCTAATTTTGTAAATAAAGAACAACATGTAATTCATCTAATAAGTTTTCAATGGTAGGAATAGTATACTTATCTTTCATTGTGTGTTTGTTTAGCTCCATGTAGTCTCAACACATGTGCCTACCTAAATTTTTATTTCTAACCATAACCACTAGGGAAGAGTGAGAACTTCAACTATGGAAAATAATAAATTCTTCTAACATCTCTTATAGGTTATCTTATCAACCAAACTCTTTTAGAGATAAGGGTACCTAATTGATCGAATAATAGGTGGTTGGTTTGTCTGGTACTATCTCGAATAACATGATCATGATATATATTAGGTGGAAATCAATTTGTCATATCTCCAAACAAAACTGGGTTCGATTAATAAAAAATATATATCTAATGGTATAGGGAATTTTAATGGGTGATATTCCATTGACAAGAACGTTCCATGAACCAATCTACACCCTTAGCATTTTCTACATTAAATAAGAACTTACACATGGTGGAGCTTTATCCTTCATCCCATGCATCTAAAAATTACTTCATATAGAATGGAACTACGTGAAAAAATTATGGAAGTTCATATCCATTTTTTCCAAAGCAATAAGCCATTGGAACACCAATACAATGTGTGCTACTCCAAATGTAATGGAATATATGAGGCCCTCTAACATGTAATATCCCATGGATATTTAAATCTTATGGAATTTTCCTTGACAATTATCTTTACACGCATCTCGCAACCATGACCTAAAATTATAGTGCTTGATAAATAAATAGATTAAAATATACAACCAACTTATGATTGATGACATTATGAGTAATTCATGAGTCAATTAATAATGGAATCCTTTTCTTCTTCATGAATCCAACACCTTTAAGTTTTTATGGGTTGTGGATTCCTGAAATGACATGGAAAGAAATAGTTGGTTAAGATTATTCCACCTTGATCGGGGATCCTCTTCCTCTTCATCGTTGCTTCCTCCTCATATTGATATTCTTTAGGACACTTAATGTAGAATAAATTTTTATTAACACATTTACAACCTTTTCCCCACCAGCTAGCACATTTGTAACATAGGAAATATACTTATTTCTCTATATTTTTTTGATTCAATCATGTAGGTTGTTGAAAATATTGTACTAGATTCATGTGGTCCTTTTGATTAGTGAAGATCCTACATTTTACTATATATATTTCCTCCACATACCAAATAATGATCATGGATTTTTATGTTGAATGTGGATTAAGAAGGTGAAAATCATGTTGGATGATATCCTTAATCCCACCCAACAAGAGATAATTTAGATAATCCTCTTAGATGTCATTCACTCGCTAGGAGAGATTTATGAACTATTGGATACTTTACAAAAGTTGTATGTTGTAGCCTAGGATCTACCTAAAATAGTTCTCTATAAAATTATTACTACTATGTGTTTTATATGATTAGTGAAAATAAAGTAGGTAATAGATAGATCCTTGTTTTTATTTTTTTCACACATTTATCTATAAAAATGAATTTTTATGGCTCTACATACAAGGATGACATTCCCACCTTTTTCCATTTGGGATTTGACGTAGATAAAAAAAAATTCCATTTTTTTGATCCAAGTGATCTCGATCATTCTAATTGAATTTGTAAATTTCCTCTTTAAAAATAATCCTACTCCATTGGATATATGATCTAATGGTTTGTGAAGAGGATCCACCATGATTGGTGTGGTTTGAATCGAAGTGTGGTTTTTAAGGATCCCATGTAATTCAAATGGACATTATTGCAAAGACCGTAGTTGTTCTCAAGTCTGTAATAACTACTTCAATGAGTCAAATTCCATTTTCAGGTCACCCTTCACTATTCTCAATCCATTGTCCAAGTATGACATAGTTTCATCCTTCATTGTTATCAATCTATTATCAATCCTTTCATACACATTGTTCATATGGTTTTTTACCATTTCCTTGAGTTAGGAGACAATCTTTAATGCCTCCATAGCTGAATATTCAAAATACACATCTTCCTTACTAAGATTTGGAATCTTCCATTCACCTTAGGTTGATCTCCTTGTCATGATGTAGTGTAGAAATTAAGTGCTTAGGGGGTTTTAAGGTTATTGGAAAAAGAAAGAGAAACATAGATAATAAACGCTATGTATGTTTTGGAAATTTTTCTAAAAATATAACAAACTTATAAAAAAATCCCAAAATTGCAGCCTAGGTAGAAAATTTATGTGAAAAGCTGAAATCGAAATAAATTTTAAAAATCAAGTCGATAAAAATTTAAATTTAGATAGGATATTACTTGATATATTTCAAACACTCTAAAAACAAATGAAAAAAATTCGCTACTTAATTTTATATATAATGAACCTTTAAATTAGGGGTTTCCCATAAGTTTGGATAGAACACAAAATAAAACAAAAATATAGATAAATGATAAAATATGAAATTTTAATGATTTATCCACTTCAAGGGGAAATTACGAATGATACAATAAAAATAAAATGATCAATATTATGTTAATATCCTAGTCTTTAACTCATATATATAATCTACTATACTAATCAATGTGTTAAGGCTAAAGCACAAAGAATATGAAAGAATAAGTAAAGATGATAAGAGATTATGGTAGCCAAAGGTTGACTATCCATATCCCAATATATGAAATATTTTTAAAGGCAAACCAAAGTAAAATTTGAATAAATTGCTGGTGGGGTATTAAAAAAATCATTTCCTATCCTATCGGATGTTGTTACCATATAAATCATGGTATATATCACGCTAGAATGTATGTTTAGTAATATATTCTAGAGGCTATTTACTATTTTAAATGAATTTTCCCATGGGATAAGGATCAACATTTATTTATATATGATTTATTCTATGGAACAAACAATTAAGGACTACAATCTAGTAGAAATGGATGGTCCCCTTCATTAAGGGTTTATTATTAATTTGTACCTTAGAGCTAAGGATAGACAACTTACCTTTGGGATGGTCCTTGTTGGAAAGAAAATTTGTCCGGTGGAAAAATATGTCCATTTATTTCCAACACTCTGGGAATCAAATCCCTATACTTAGACAAGTGAAGCTTCCTTATTTGCATAAGCGTGAATAGGTGGATTTTTCCTATGGCCTTGCATTCGGGGATTCAACAAGGGAACTCCACCGACCCTTCGGAAAAGCTATAAATTTCTTGTTAGAGAGGAATTTTTGTTTAAAGTAGGAAAGGGGAGTGAGAAATGAGATAGGAGAACTAATGTTGCAGTAGAAAATCATATTCTTGCACGCACTAGCTAAAAATTCAACACATGAATTTATGATAAGAAGAAACTCTATAAATAGAAAAAATACCAATTATAATTTATGAGCATAAATTATTAATAAATCCCTCAATCAAAAAATTCTATAAAATCCTTCATATTGTATTGATTTCTTACACAAAAGTTTTACATTGTGTGTGAATAAAGGAAAACTAGTGAGGGGGAGAATGAATAAAATGGTTATGTCCTTTGATTTCTCAAAGTACAATACAATCTTGAGTTTCCAAAATCAATCACCCACCCTTTAAAATGGGATTGGATTTAAAATTTATATGAAGAGAAAAGACTCTTCATATGTCTTGAAACTTTTCACATTCTTAGGAAAATGTTAAGTCCCCTTTTATAACTTAAGGGTCACTTATTACATTAAAAATAAAATCATTTTTAATTACTGAAGGAATTGTAAAAAAGTATAATCCCAAATAATAATTAGAATCTGGAGGAGAGAGAAATTTGGGTGAAGGAAGAGAAGAGAGAGAAGAAGAAGAGGAGATTTCATTCCCGATGAAGTCCACTAGTCTTTGTCGATGGAAAGATCGAAATGAAATAAAACATTGAATCTATGAAATATTTTCACCCCGAGAACCTCCATCTTGGCTCACGGATGCTTTCCAAGTTGAATGAACTATTCCTCCAATGACCACAACTCCAACTATGCGTATGATATACATGTGACCCTAACCATGTAGAGACCTGACAAAAGACACTCTTGGGTTTCTTGGAATGGATCTCTAATTCCCTATGAGAAATGTCCATGGATGATCCCGAATGATGATCCCCTTATGTTCCATTGTGAAAAACTATCCTTCGAGTGTAACTTACTATTTATATTAAGTTCCAAGATTGAAGAATTACTATTTTTAGTAAGAGTTTATTTTTTCCTCTTCTTGACCATCCTGATGTGATGAACTCCCTCATTCACTTCTTCACACATTGCCTTCGTCTTGACCACATCGTGGGGTGACTTACTATTTTTAGTAAGCACCCATATAGGGGCTGAATTTTTAGTAAGTCTTCATTTTCATTTTTTTCTTCTCTGAATATACATTCTAACTTTCGGTGACTTTTGGTGCAAATAATCTTTGTTAGAGTCACTTTTGATGAAGGCTTACCAAATATAACAAGCCTTTGTAGGAAAGCTTTATATTCAAAAGTATATTTTTGTGCTTGGTTTGTGACAGATTCTATTTTATTGGAATCGATTCATCATCATGGTCACGTCCTACAAATTTCACTTGATTTCATCCACTAGAATGCTTGTAAATAAAATATAAAAAAATTTCGCTAGTAGTGGAATCATGCACAAAGCTGCCATGGCGTCCATTAATGGAGCTTGAAAGTTTTAGGTAATTTTTATGTCTCCCATCATGATGAAATCAACTCCGTTGAGATAGGTTTTCCCTTTTTAGTCTGTGTGTAAATTTTTAGATTGTTTCCATCACTGAATTGATGGGAAATCTTACAACTGTGAGCTAGGGCATGAAATGGGTTTTTTGTTAGAACAAATAATTTAGGGTACCATTTGACCTCCTGTTTTTGCATCTTGATCGTCTTGAAAAATGAGGAATTTTGTAAAACATGACAGCTAAATCTAACTTGTATTTTGAAATATATGAAAAATTTTCATGTGAAGACTTCGTGGTTATCCTGGCAAAAATATTTGTTTTCTATTCATTTTTTGAATTTTTTCATCCATTTTTTTCTCTAATACCTATATATTTTCATGGAGAAGATGAATTTGTGACCATGGCAGATCTATTTTGGAATATAAATAGTTAACTAGGTGTCTTGAAAAGTATGAACAAAGCTATGACATGGTGTTAAGCTATAAAGAAGAAATAGGGAAAAAATTGCTAAGTGTCGATTTAAAGCAATTCAAAAACACATACCAAGGGGTGGGGAAAATTTTTGTGTCCTTGATGTATCTTAAGTTTTAAGGGATAATAGGGACATATATTTTCATGATGCACCTCCATGCGACACTTTGCGAAAATCTAATAATCGAGCATTTGGCTTCGCTAACTCCTGGGGTGGAAATTTGCAATGGAATGGGTCACATGGATGACCTAACATATTAATATGGATTGGAACATTTTATTTTACCTAATTTCCCATTGGAAAATGGGACATCATTTTTCTCATCACGCCTTCATGTGAAACTTGGTGATCATCTCTGCAATGAAGGTAAGGTTCCAACTAGCTCACAGGTCTTAACTTGCAATGCGAGAAGACATATCGTGGTCCGAAGGCTAAAAAGGGTTGGGAAAATTTTTATGTACCATATGTCCCTTTTCTAAATGGATGAAATTGAAACAAAATATCTTCAGTTCTCTGTGTTTGACACATGTCCTCTTGAAAATTTTGCTAAGTGTTGAACCTTGAGAGAAAACTTGTGAAGGTCATATCTGGAGTTCCCCTTGGAGAAATGATATATGAATTTTCCAGAATTTATTTTTGAATCTAATGGTTTGGGTCTCAGCTCATTATTTTTCCATTTAATACCTAAAAATATATTTTTATCTAAATCTCTAACCGAGCCTAGAAAAATCTAGATATAAAACTATTACGTCAATGCGTTGTGAAATATCCGATTTCACCATCTTGCATAGATTTTAATTCCCTTTCTGATGATGCATCTTTTATATCCTAACTCCATTTATATATCCTATAATTACCTCCCGAAGCTCATAAGCTCTTTTAATCCTATGGACTGCTAAGGCTCGTGAATCCTATTTTTGATGAAACGTCCCCAAATCCTCCAAATATTTCTAGAATCTTCCAAAAGAAATTTCATGATACTTTAATACCTTCAATTCATCTCCATGTCAGATTTGAATCTTCTTTTCGCTCTTGGGGTTGCATCAACCTTCGAAAGGCCGGTGGTAGCCCTTCCAAACAATTCCCAAAACTAGCATTTTTTAAGAGCTCATAAAATCACCTAGGGGTTAACTTATCTTTCCTAATTCACCTAAAGGAGTGAATTAACATCCACTAGAAGGTCATTGGACTTAATTAGTAGACTTGGGGCACATTGGAAGGGTAAAACATGGAAATATTGACACGGGGTATCGTTTTCATGCTAAAAAATTGTAAATTTTCCGATGCACATTTGTTTGAAAATAGTTTTCACTAGCTTGGGGACATGGTATGGAATGAGGGTAGTGAGGACATGGCATCAAGAGTCCCAAAATATTGAATTTACAATATGTGGACCAATTCCTTATCCCTTGGACCTCAAGGATTCATGGATAACTTAAAAGAGAGAGACAATAAGAAGAACACACACACACACCAAAAATGACGAAAAAAAATAGACATGGAAAGGAAAGAAAAATAAATAAAAATGGAAAAAAACCTAAATCACCTATATTATAAGGTGGTGATGACCCACTTTCACCGAAGAACTTTTCATCTTCGAGAGGTTACCCTTGAGTGGGAAACAATGAGTGATTTTGTTTTGTAAAGACATTGGCAGTTCGAGAAAAGAGCCTCCTCTCCCTATCTATTTATGAAAGCTAGGTTCTTTCATTATTGTCTATGTACTTGGTAGGAGTGAGTCTACATGAGCTTCTTGATGTTGAGTCCTTTGTTTAGAAAATTTATTGCCTTCATTCTCTTTGAAATCGATATCATAGTGCCAATTGCATTCTTTTTTATCCACATATTTGATTCTTCATTGAGCATCCCATCACTACCCCAAGGCTGATTTTCATTCCAATTTCTTGAATATTCTAAGTTCTTTTCTTTCCCAGATCTATGCTTATTGACCTCTTTTTTATGAGAAACCTCACACTTATCTTTTATCTCTACTCCACTATGAGGTGCTTGAAAATATAATGGAGGTAAGAAGCAACCTCATACTTTTCCTCTATAGCCATGTCATGGATAATATATCAAGAATTATCTAGGTTATTCCATACTTTCTACCGCATCAAGTATTTCTTGCATAGATTTATACTTTGTTGCTTCATGCGGTTCATCTTTGTACATCTTTGAAGAATCTTCATTTTGAAGATGAAGGAAACTATTTGGATGGATTAATTCATTTCCATTAAAATTATCACATCTCACCACTTCTTTTTAAAGGATACATTTTCCTTCGATGAATTCAACCTTCAAAATTTTCATCATGTAAAGAGTATTCTTCATTAAATGGGAAATAAAATACATCCATTTCATCATTGTATCCATCATCTATTATCTCGGGAGAAAAATAATATTTTTCATCTTGATTCATTTCAACATGGAAACTATTCACACCGGTTGAGGCTTCCAAATCAGATTCACACATGTCTTGTAGATTCATGGCTTTCATCAAGAGTTGAAGACTCGAGCTTAGGATCTTTGTGTCTTCAACAGATCTTAGGAGATCTTGCCTGAGACTCTTCTTTCAAACCTCTCAAGGGCTCATCACAAGATGGTATTTTCCCTCCATGGATGGCATGACTGAGATCATCTTCATCTCCAAATGGGAATGAGAACATATCCTCTTCATGGATAAGCGTACAAAATGGTTTCTCCATTTATAAACTATCAAGAACCATTTCCTCTTCTTCCTGGATTACATCATCCAACAAATCAGGTATATCCTCTTAGAATTCAAAGTTCCTCAATTATTCTTCAAGATCCATACTCCTTTGAGAAGGAATGTCTAGTCCTATCAAAATAGAAATCTCCTCTTCTTCTTCATTCGTTATGAAAATATTCATCTTTCTACTATCTTGGTACAAAATATTGGCTTTTAGATTTCTTGCATTTTACACCATGTATCTCATCTTATTTTCTAGAAGTAATTTTTCCATGCCTCCCTTAACTATGATGGTTATAGAAGACAAGTTCATCTGGATCTTACACCTCAAATGTTGAGAGAAAAATCCTACTTAGAATCATTCAAAAATGAAGATCAAATTTCTGCTACAATAATCATTGTTGAAACCTTCTTGTTTGGAAAATTTTCAAGAGCCACCTCTCGCATATTTGACATTCCTTACAAATGGGACCCCTATTGACTCCAAGGAGTAAAAATAACCACCGAATAGGATCATGGTGAGTTTGAGAGACTTTATGACCTTTACAAGAATTACATTGTCACGGGCTCCATGATCTATTATGAAATTGTTCAAGTACATATTCTCCAACGAGAAGGGAGACATGGAAAGGATTGACCTTTCCGGTCTTGGATGCACTAAAAGTAAGCATGTTATGTGATGGATGTGTATGTGGGTTTGTATGTATTCCTTTAGAACTAGGAGTTACAACATTTGGTATTAAACTACCACTTTTTCTATATCGAGATGAATCTCTCAAATTGTTCAAGGTGTGTCCACAAATATTCAATTTTAGTTTAAGTCAAATAAAGAAATATATTTTTTAGGTGATGAAGGGATTGATTTTGGAGTTAGGAAATGTTTGGAAAAGCAATATATTTTTATGGAACAAAGGGAATTTTGAAAGGTACACTAGGAGATTTCAAATTACTAGATTTTATAGGAGTGAATTTAGATTTAGAATTTGAAGAGGCATTAAAATACTTACTTGGAATTATGAGATCCTTCTTACTTGCTATAGGATGACGTTTCAACAATGAAGACTCCATGTAAGGTGGAAGTGGAGATCCTTGACTATTTGTTTTTGTGGAGTCACCACATGATGATCGTCAATCTTATTTTTATTTGCAAATGTGGATTAAGAATTTCCCTTTTGATATTGGGAATGAGTAAACATAACCCATGAGAAACATAGTTTTTCTTCACCACCATCATATTTTCTCCCTAAATGATATTTAATAAGGCCATTTTGAGTGTCACCGCCCATTTATTCTTTCTCTAGGAAATTATTGACTTCAACTCCTTGTTTGAGTCCTTCATCCTCTTAGATTCTACCACTTGTATTGACGGGTGGAGCCTCCAAGCATGTCTTCGGGGTGCTCTAGTAATCTGATTCATGTTATTTATTTGAGGCAATATTTGTTCAAAAATTCCCTCCTTAGTGAAAACATTTCATTTTCCATTTTTTACAAGAAAGGATCAGTTCTTTAATATCGAGGATGTTAAGCTTTACCCTTTGAAGGATTCTTGATATTTCCACAAATGAGAAGACAATTATTAAGTTCAATGGCTAATATTTGTTCTTTTGTAATATTCCTCGTAAAACTCTTCGTAGAAAAATCCTACCTCTAGTGATTGAGAA
The DNA here is from genome assembly GCA_018340775.1 of Taxus wallichiana var. yunnanensis. Lineage (NCBI taxonomy): Eukaryota > Viridiplantae > Streptophyta > Pinopsida > Cupressales > Taxaceae > Taxus > Taxus wallichiana. The sequence continues at coordinate 246,409,389 of CM031240.1, read as the reverse complement.
CTAATAAAGAATCTCTTGACATTGTCCTCGAGATGGTGAATCCTTTTCCTATGGATTAACAAGTTGAAATGAGCCATGAAGTTGTTATAGTTTCATGTTCTCCTTTCTTCATGTGTTCCAATTCAACAAGGAGGTCTTAACAGTCCTCAAGAAATCTGAATCATTCTTTGAACTTTCTTTTGATGTCATTCCAACAAGTGATGAAATGGGTAGGCGGGAGGTACATCCATTCCACTTCTTTTTCTTGGAGATATTCTATAAAACAATATTAGTGCAAAATCCTCATGTGCAATTCCAATAATTTTGTAAGATATGTCGAAAGTGGTGATATGTTCATTAGGACATTGTGTGTTGTCATATTTGAACTTTCGAAAGTTCTTGCAGGAAATTGTTGGTAGATTGTGAATAAGTGGTTCAAGAGTGAGTGGGCCTTTATTTCTTCCCCATGGAACAATGGATTGAGGCCTTTATTTTTAGTTCACCATTTTTGTTTCTATTTATGATTCAAATCTTACATATACACATTCTTCTTCCTCTAGGAACTCAATGCCCAATGGTGGTTGAAAAATGGGAGAATTTGAAGGGGGAGTATAAGCAAGAGTTTAGATAGGATTTTCAGGTGAGATAATTGAAGATCCGGATGGGGATGAAGCTTTAGAAAAGTAGTAGGGGTTATCTCTTATTCATTCTTACTGGTTTTTCAAAGCCTCAAAAGTGGAGTCAATAATAACTTTTCATCTATTAAACCTTTTGTATCTTCTTTCAGCCAACTTTTAGAAAATGTTGCAATGAGAATACGAAAGGACATTGTAGAATGTGAAAGAACATGTGTAGGAATCAGTATGGCACTTTTTGGCAATGGGATTTCATTAACTCTAATTTTAATTTTTCTAATATTTTGTTTTTTGGATTTTCAAACCATGTGGTTGTATTTTGGGTGCAAATGTTGCCAAGTTTTCCCTCGGTGGGTGTGAAAAAATTGGGGAGATATTCTTTTGGGTGAAAAATATGTGGATTTCTTGTAAACACTCTTACAAATGAAATCCCTCTACTTAGATGCTGCAAGTTCCGTATTTCCATTCATTTGAATAGGTGTATTTTCCTAGTTGCCTTAAGGCCGAGGATGCAATAGGGGAACTCCACCGACCCTATGTAAAAGATTAAAATTTCTTAATATAGAGGAATTTGTCTATAAAGTGGGAAAGACAAGTGAGAAATGAGATAGGAGAACTAATGTTGTAGGTATAAAATTAGATTCGCGTACGACAAGTTATAAATTTCAAGATAAGCATTTATGAGAAAAGACAAGACCAATTATAATTTATGAGCACAACTTATCATTAAATCCCTCAGTCAAAAAAGAATAGAAGCTCCTTATTTTTTTATTGATTTCTTATAAAAAAGTTATAGATAGTGTGTGAATGGAGGAAAACTAGTAAGGGGGAAATGGGAAAGAAAATGGATATCTCCTTTGTTCTCTCAAAGTACAATACACTCTTGAGTTTACAAAAATCAATCACCAACCCTTTGAAATCAAAATGGCTTAACATTTATAGGAAGAGAAAAGACTCTTCATATAACCCCATTGACCCTTCAAATTTCTTGACACTTTTCACATTCTTAGGAAAGCTTTAAGTTCCCTTTTATAACTTAAGGGTGACTTATTACATTGAAAATAAAGTAATTTTTAATTGCTTTAGTCACTATGAAAAAGTGTAACCCCAACGAATAATTAGAACATGGAGGAGAAATAAATTTGGGGAAGGGAAGAGAAGAAAGAGAAGAAGAAGACAAGATGTCATTCTTGATGAAGATCTGTTGGTCTTTGTCGATGGGAAGCTCCAAATAGAATGAAACTATGAATCTCCAAAATCTTTTCACCCTAAGAAACTCCTTCATCTTGGCTCACAAATTCTTACCAAGTTGAATGAACTGTTTTGTCATTAATTGCAACTCACACCATGTGTATGATATACCTATGACCCGAGCCCTATAATGAATGGTGAAATATAGTATCAAGTTCCCGAGATGGATATCGAATCCTTTGTGAGAAATACCCATGGATGATCCCAAATGATGATCACCTTATGTTCTATTGTGCCAAAACTCCCCTATGAGTGTAACTTACTATTTTTAGGAAGAGGTGATTTTTACCTCTTCTTCACCATCCCGATGTGATGACCTCTCTCATTCACTTTTTCTCACAATGCCTTCATCTTAACCAATTTGTGGGGTTAATTAATATTTTTAGTAAGCACCCATATAGGGGATAACATTTTTAGTAAGTCTTCATTTTCATTTTTCCTTCTCTAAATAATTAGTTTGATTTTCGAGTGACTTTTTGTGTAAATCATCTTTAGTGCAGTCACTTTTGATTAAGAATTACAAAAGACAACAAGCCTTTGGAGGAAATATTACTATTTTTTTAAAGTAGCTTTTTTGTGCTTGGTTTTTGATAGAATATATTTTATTGAACTCGAACGTCATCGTGGTAATGTCCTCCGAGTTTCACTAGCTACCATTTACCTTACCAAGGTGACATAACCACTTAGAGAAGAATGGAGGAGCCAAATTTGACATGGGGATGAACTAGAGGTCTAAAATCCTCATGAAATTTATTTTTGAAGACTCAACAAATATTTGGAGGAGTTGGGGTAGTTTCATTAAAAACAAGATTCACGGGCGTAGGCAATGCACACACGATCAAAAGAGTTATTGAGCTCCGGGAGGTGATTCTAGGAGATATGGAAAGAGTTATGGGATAAATAAGACATATTTAAAAATGGAATTCAAATATCTACAAGATGGTGAAATCATATCTTCACAACACTTTGGCACAATAGGTTTATATCTTGTTTTCCGTATCCTCGGTTAAAGATCGAGATAAGAGATCAATTTTTTTAGAGATTAAATGGAGGAATAAAAAGCATATACCCTCACCATTGAATTGATAAGGTCATTTTATATTAAATTCATATAAAATTTCTCCAAAAAACTCCATCAGGAACTCCAGATATGGCCTTCACATGTTTTCTCTCAAGGTTCGACACTTAGCCAATTTTTCAAGAGGACACATGTCACACCCAGTAGCTAGCGAGGATTTCATGTCCCTTTTGTTCCTTTAGCAAAGGGACATAGGGTATAAAAAAATTAAACCCACAATTTTTAGCCTCTCGACCCTAATATAACCTCTCGCATTGCTAGTGAAGCCCCTGGGAGCTTGTTGGAGCCTTATCTTTCACTACACAGATGATTGCTAAGTGTTGCATGGAGGTGAGATGTCCAAAATAATGTACCCTTTGTCCCATTTTCCAAAGGGACATTATACGTACCAAAAAATGTAGGTACTGTACTATCGAAAAGAGGTTACAGAAACCCCAATGATGATTCAGATCTCTTTGCAAGGTGTTCGGAATCCAGAAAAGCTCACCGAATATACGTTTGTAACCCAAAATTCCTTATCTAACATCCACATGCTTTGTTTTGAAATTTTCCCCCTTTTTCCTTGCATTTTAGTCTTAAGTTACAAGACTACCACCCCCGCTTGGGTGTGGTCTGTGATTGCCGCCCAAGATACAGGAGGAGGTGCTATAATTATTACTCTCGCACAGGGTGGTGGTCATGTGCATGTTTTCCAGAATGTTCCAATGATTTCATCAAACGTAAAAATTCAATTTGCATCCTCATTTCTCAACAACTCTTTCTTGCATTTATGTTTTGGCTGTCCTATAAATAGTGATTTCTCTTTATTTATGATAGATGAGTTCAATTCAAACTTGTCTTTTGATCCTTGCAAATTCTATAAATAGCATGCTTGCACTTAGTAAAAGTGAGACACCAAGAAGAAGAAAAAGACTATGAAAGAGGAAAAGACCAGATCTCTTTTCTTGTCTAAGAGTACCATTTTCTTGATCTAAAGACCCCCTGTCTCGAAGATTTCTTTTCTTATCTCCCCCAAGTTTTTTTATGAACCACTTCATTATTACATGCTATATAGAATAAATCCCACTAGCCTATATTTGAACCTTGCACATTTAGTTATGTCCGTTGTATATCTAAAATGATCCTACTAAGAATCGTATAAGCCAATATCAGTTCACTTGCACCATCCCTCTCCTACTTGTAATTCATTGTGTTTATCCAAAGATGTTATTGCCCATTGTTTGAGTACCTGCTATTTATCATTTTGTTTCATCATCGTCGTAACAACCATGCTAGGAATCGCATAGGCCAAGCTCAGTTCACTTGTGCCATCCTTCTCCTACTTGTGCTTCATGCCATTTTACCTTCAAAGATATCATTGTCCTAGTGCCTTCTCTTACCAATGTTGTTATATTCCTACTCTTTCTGGATTCACGTGAACATGCAAGAATGAAAATATCACACTGATGGGACAAGCAACAACACAATTGGATTTTCCTCTGCTCCGTAAACTCCAGGTTTAAATTGTCAAAGTTATTATCAAATAGAGTGGTGAAACATTTTATTTCAGTTAAAATCACTTTCAATATTATGAGGAAGTTGTGGGGAATGATAGTCTCTTAGAAGCTATGATTTGTTCCTCACTTCAGAGGTAAGATTGAAGGTTTTCAATTAAGTTAATTAGCTATCTTTCATCTAGATTCACACATTTACATAGGTGAATAACCACACTAGATTATCTCACTTGTTTATTTTTAGTATAAAAGTATTTTAAATAGTTATTTGTAATTATAATGTTTCAATAGTGCATTTTTTTATATTAGTTTCCCTTTCAGTAGTTGCATAAATTGTTATTTTCATTTTAAGTTAATTCCGAGACTTCATTTTAGATTAATACTTAGAACCTAATTAGGGAGATAAACCAATAGGGAATTTACGTTATCCGCTCATAGCCTATAAATCTGCCCTTTTTAATTTCATTTACCAAGAGATCGGACTACCGGATCTTAGTCATTGATCCTCTTATAGTTAGCCATAGGAAAGTTGCATGCTAATTGTCATCCTTGCTTGTAGCTTTTCTATCGTGAAAAACTAGCCGTAATCCTAGCTGTGACTTCATCTAAGTCACCCGCATTTCAAACCATCGGCTATCTCGATACAACCTCAAGGGGTCAGGTACGGGGAAGGTCACTTGCCGATTATAATCCTCGCATGTCACTTTTTTGTCATACAAAATTGGTGAACCCAACGTGAAAAAAACAATCATTTCCCTTTTTATTTTCATTTCTTTCATCCACCTTCGCTCTTTCCCATTATTCTACGGGTATTTATATACCCCCCAAATATGTCGGGATATGACGCATATGGTAGAAATCTCTTAGGTCTCAAACCATATTATGGTCAAACAAATAGACAATCGTCACCCTCGTTTTCTACATGGGCTGACAATTATTCAAGTAAATACTTATCATCACAAACCCCTCCTTAAAGAACTAGGTCTAGTTCTTCATTCCGAATTGAGGAGTTGGATCAACTCACACAAATGCAACAACTAGAGCCCTCAAGCTCTAACAATATGATGTTTACTAGAGAATCCATTTCATCTCCTCGGGTTTTGTTCAGACCACAAATTAGTAGACAGTCAGATCCACTCCCATTTTTTGATGAGTATTTAGTGCGCTATGCTAGAAGTGAACAAAGCTTCCAAAACATGTACCCACCTATAGGAAGTTTTCAAACACAACCCAATACCTCGCTCCAAGAAAACACCCCCATTCCCCACCTATCACAAATACTCTTATTGAAGCTTGACGGGTAATGATCAATTGATAGCATGGTACCATACCCCTTTACAACCTCAAGGTGTACAACAACCACCATTAATTCAAAACATTTTGTCTTTACAATCGAGGTCATCTCAGCCTTAGTTGAGAAGGTTAGAGGATTAGAACTTGCTTAAGCAAATCAAAATTCACATTTCGGGTAAGCGGGAATTACCAACCCTCTCGCATCATCCCAACCAATTTGACCTCCTCACAGAACATGCACATTAGGACTGCATCCTCAACATTCATATAACTATCCACAGAAAACGCCAACTAGAATCACATTTTCAAATGCCGCTCCAGTTGAAAGTATGATACTTCTCGATTTAGTACCAAAAACCCATACCGGATCAATGCTCCTCCCTACTTTAACATTTATTCAAAATAAGCACAAGGATACATGTTATCCCTCTCCCGGGATATTCACTCAACCACAGGATTTCCTTATGTCCCTAAAAATACATATGTTATGCCATATCAACAACCCATACCGCCTCCACCCCCTCAGCAGGCACCGTCGATGGTTGAAATGTATGCCCTAGGGACTTACTCAAAATATTTAAAAGAGCCTCTAGATTTCATAATAAAAAGTGTCATGCTTCCAAGACCTCTTCTTGATTTGCCTAAATACAAAGGGGGAGGGAGATCCAAATTCGCATATCAAGGCCTATGCCACGGCGATTCGAAAATTGCTCCCTGGGATGAAGTTGTTGCTAAGATATTCCCCAAAACCTTAGATGGTATTTCCCTTGATTGGTATTAAAGAATACCTAAAGCCTCAATACACTCATTCAAATAACTTGTGTTAGATTTTATCAAAGCTTTTGATATGAATAAATTTTTAAGAATAGGAATCCACTTTGCTCATTTTATTCAAAGCTTTAAACAAGAGCATAATGAATCCACTGCTCATTTTATTCAAAGATGGCATAAAGTTCTCTAATCATCATCAAGTGCTTCAAACATGGATCAGATGGAAATATGTGACTTATTCCTTCATTCACGCAATAGAGAGATAAAGGAAGAAGTCTAGAAGTTCCTACTAAGGACTTATGATGAAGTAATCGAGAGTGCTCTCCAAATAGATCAAGCAACAATAAACAACGGTTTGTAAGACATATGGAACAAATGGGAAATTAATTACTCCCAATCAAAATAGTATGAACTATCCTAATGCCGAGAATACCAATCAAGGACCCAAGATCCTTAACAAAAATTGTGGGATTACAACAGATGGAGTAATAGACCAGGTTAGAAAGGAACACATCATGAACATTTCACCACCGTTAACAATCAACGCGGTGGATTTTAATCATCCATCATGACAACAAAAACAATAAAAACAAAGGCAAATAAAAACCCAACTAGATATCAAAGTCAAAATCGTTAGGAAATTAATTATTAAAGTTTACATTATAAATATTAGGTTTGAAAGAATATATTGTTTCAACAATATATTATTCATAGAGTATTATTGTACCCGTAAATCTATTAATGGGTTATTTGTTTGTATGGGTTCCTATTTTATAGGGTATTGGTTTTCTATTATGATGGCTATATATTAGCCTAATGTATTGCACAAGTCGGGGAACAACAAATATAATATACAGTGAGTATTATTACTTTGTGTTTGCCATCGGCTGTCCAAATCTCTAGATTTGGTATCAGAGCTGGTGTAATATCTGAGATGTGAATAATAAGCCACCTACCTACCATTTCTTGATCTGCTACTGTTATTTGGCGTTGTAGCCTGCCAAATCCATATTACAAGATGAGGAGCATACTACAGAAACCGGATCCTCAAGCCTTGTACTGCACGCACAAATTTCTGACGAACCTCCCAAAGGATTTATAGTTCTGTACGTTGGCAAGTCCAGGAGAAGATACTTCATGAGCGCACACTATCTGAACCATCCATTATTAAGGGTTCTTGCTCAGAGGTGCGAGGAAGATAAGGAGGAGGGGTTTACAGTGGAACGTTGTGAGGTGGTGATGGTCGAGCATCTGGTATGGATGTTGAACAATGCAGATCGAGATCAAATCGACTCTCTCCATCTGTTATGGTTGTGATATTTTTGGAGTCTCGCAGTAGTAATAATGCAATGCATGCATTGGCGTCTATGCATACACAAGCTCGAGCCTGACCGGATCTTTTTGGGCACTCAGTTTTGATTCTTCATGTGGACAAGATATCAAATATTAGAATACACGTTAGCTTAGTACTGATACGGCTATCGTCTGTCTGATCTTATTTGATCTGATCTTGCATTTGAAATCGACATAATTGCATTGGAAATTATATTGGCTGATTCGAAGATTGAATGCAATGCGTATGGAGTCGATGCAGTTTAGATCGACAGTGAACCTTTTCATGCTGAGAGCTGAATCGATTAAGTTTTGCAGTGATAGATCTGACATGTCCTTCAAATATTGCTAAGAAGAATGCATGGCAGTCGCAGCGATATCTACTGAGCCGTGAATGTTAATTTGTCCTTATCAATAGGAAAATTATTATTATCTGGCCTTGCATGGTGCTTCGACACATCTCCTCCACAGAACGGTCTGGCTGTGGGTGCATAGATCCATGAATTACAGTGATCTCCAGTCCACACAAGCTGCAGCAGAGATCTACGTTGGGATTTTTTTTATACACATTGAGTCACATCCAGCTATAGATCAGGCAGACAAATAAAGGCAAGTATTTTTCCAATATTCAAAGGTATTTGCATTTCTTAGCAAAGCATACACATGTTATAGAGGTCAGGGCAATTATGGCTCTTAGTTACTCTTAACTAGCTTGTTGTAGTTTGTGAAAAATTGTTAAGTCTCTTTAATTACTTTTTACATGTTATTGCACGGACGCATTCTCGGTAGAATCCGACGTCCATATTGTGTGAAAATTCATAATGAATAAGTTGAGTCACATTGAAAAATTTGAAGGCAAAGATTTTCATACCTGGCAAGTGCGGACTCAATTATTCCTAATCAACAAAGACTTATGGGATATTGTTGATGGAAAAGAAAAAAAACTGACAAATGCAGATGAAGCAATAAAATGGGACAGCAGAGATCGAAAGGCTACAGCAATTATCGGATTGGGTCTATCAGATGCTTATCTACATCATATAGACTTAAAAAAGTCCTCTCATACAATCTGGGTGACATTGAACAAGTTGTTTGGATCACAAATGGGAAGCGCAATGATATCCTTAAAGCAAAGATTGTTCGGCCTCAAGATGGAAGAAGGTGAGAGCATGGTGGAGCATATCAGTAAGTTTTGGTCTATCTGTAATCAACTTGCTGGCATAAAAGTAGATGTACCTGATGATGATGCTAAAGCAGTATTACTTAATAGCATGCCTTCATGTTATTCTAATATGGTCTTTACATTAAGCAAAATAAATCCAAGTCTAGAAGAACTTATTTCTTCTTTGTTAGATGAAGAAAAAAGAATTATGGTTGTTGAACCAGAGGAGACTGCAATGTTTGGCAGAAACAAGAAAGCATTTGGTAAGAAAATACCCAAATACGGTTCAACCTCTAAAGGACCGAAGAAACAATTTACATGCTACTATTGTAAACAACCTGGTCATATATCTAACAATTGCAGAAAAAGAGCACAAGACTTACTTGATGGGAAACTACAAGATAATGCCATGATTGTTGATGAAGAAAGAGAAAATGAAGAGGAAGAAAATACCGCACATCAAAGTGATGAAGATTTTCTCTTCTAGATGATTTTTGACTGGAGGATGGAGGCACAGGAGGCTGGAGGTCATTCAGCGACCTCTCGTCAGTCGCCAACGATGGGGCCGCATGAAGTTGTGGTGACAGTGTGTGTGAGTTTTCTTTCATTTCTGAATTGCAGTTTGTTGTGTGCAGTATGATTTCAGAGTTCCTGTTTTGGATTGAATAAGTGAAATGTTCACAATGAGGGGGGGAACATGGTCTCATTGTTCCATTTCCATTATGTTTTATTGTTCAGTTTTGGAAGCAATATTTCCTACATGATTCCCTTTTGTAGTGACATTGTATAATATTGATCAAAAGTATTGTAGCAATCATGATGTAAAGGTTTTTGGTAAACCTGTAAAAACCAATTGTGTAAGGTTTTTGGTAATCCTGCAAAACCAAGTGTGAAAGGTTATTGGTACACCTGCAAAACCAATTGTGAAAGGTTTTTGGTAATCCTGCAAAACCAAGTGTGAAAGGTTATTGGTACACCTGCAAAACCAATTTGGTAAGGTTGTTGGTAGAAGCCGAGAAAACCATCAGTGGAAGAAATGTGCATTGGCACATGTTCGAGTTTTGTGCAAGCCCAATGCTGCACATTTGCGGAGTTGATCATGAGCACACAGAGGTGGCAGGCTACAATCAGTGAACGAGATATGTTGTACCATGTAAACATTAAGGGGGGGAATGTTAGGAAATTAATTATTAATGTTTACATTATAAATATTAGGTTTGAAAGAATATATTGTTTCAACAATATATTATTCATAGAGTATTGTTGTACCCATAAAACTATTAACGGGTTATTTGTTTGTATGGGTTCCTATTTTATAGGGTACTGGTTTTCTATTATGATGGCTATATATTAGCCTAATGTATTGCACAAGATCAAGGGGGACAACAAATATAATATACAGTGAGTATTATTACTTTGTGTTTGCCATCGACTGTCCAAATCTCCGAAAAACCAAAGGCAAGAGCCTCAAAATTTTAAATTTTACAACCATTAACCTAATCGAGTTTTGGACCACAAAAGTTTCAAATCAATAACCTCGAAACTATAATCCTAACTTTTATTTTGGTTTCCATAAGATTCAAGGCCACGATACTAGGACTTTCCATGATTATGATAAATTCATGTAATGTTTTCCGAGAAGACCAAAGATAACTCTTTATAGATATGTTTTTAGCAAATTCTATAGTACCCATGCCAAACATTTATACGGGAGTAGTTTCCCCTCAAAATGTACCCTTCAATATTTTTAACAATCTGCTCCCAAATCATTCTAATAATAATAGGTTAGATCCAAAGGGGATGAACAAGGGTGTTATGACAGGAAATAATGATCATGAAGCCTCGGCTTCATCAAATCCACTGATCGCATCCCAATTAGGAACTCGATAAGAAACCGAAGATAGTTGGCATGGTAGAGTTAGATACCGAGATACACATAGAAAGCATAACAAGAACACAAGATTATTCTTCTCAACTAGTTCTATTAGGAATTAATAGAATCTAATGCGGAATAATTCCTTAGAATCGTAATAATAAGAAGTATGAATAGAATTACAAAAATGAAAAATGCACAACACAAAGACAATATTTAATGTGGTTCACCCAATGTGGGCTACATCCACCAAGAACATTTGCTTAGATTTTATTACAAGCCAACAATCTTCACAATTACAATAATCCGATCTTGTTTGAATCGTGCTCAACAAACCCTCTCGAATTCACACTTGAATTCGTACACACTATTCACCTTCACAAAAACACTCATCTCAATCCTATTTTATGTCCATATATATATAAGTACATCAATAGGTAGTTGAAGAGGTGGTTTTACAAAACAATGGGTACCGAAAAGCCATGGGCCCAAAACCAGCCCATAACGGTTATATTACCCATGGGTTAATAAACCACCCATGAAAGTGTACCACATGGAGCAGACCGCCATAAAAATATCCGAGTGTAACACATGGAAGGTTTACCAAATTCTAACATGAAAACAAGCTCCATAAACATAACAGTTCCAAACTATCCATTAGAGCTAGACAACATTCAACAAACATTGGTAAAACCCATAGATGCTTATGATCTAATTAATGACATAACAAAACCTTCTCTCACATTTCCATCTTGGATTTGTTGAAGAAATATCCCACCCATAGGGATTATCTCTTAGAAGCATTAGGTCTTAGTCATCTAATTAACATCACTCCTCCCTGAAACACAAAACCATGTAGAATTTGATGTCTACCCTCTAGGGTGGCTAGATAGGGATACCCAATTTATATTTGATGTAAGAAAAATGCCAACAAACGATGAAATTTTGCAAAGAGGTGAGCCAACCTTGTATTTACAGTACGGGTTTACAATAATAATGTTAAGAGCACAATGATTGACAATGGGGAAGTAGTTAAGATAGTCCCTTCGCTTTTCTTTAAAAGCTAGGATATGGAGAAATAAACTTTTCCATAACATGAAATATGCTAAGAGGTTATGATAGCCTCAAGGCCACTTCAATTGGGACCATAGTTTTACAAGTCACCTTAGGAACCAAGACACTCCTCACCGATTTTAGATTATAGATCACAAAAGAAACTATAATATGATCCTTGATCGACCATGGATACACCACATGAAGGTAATACCTTCCACATTATTCTTGGAAATAAGATTTTTACACCTAGGGAAAATATTTGTGGTGCAAGGTAACCCAAAACCATTCAATATACACCTAGCAGACTTGAAGAAGAGACCAGGTGTTCAGTTTGAGTTTAAACTCCCAATGAATCAACTCAACCAAACAATCAACTCAAAACCAAAAGAAAAATTGATACCTACAAGAGAATTAGAAATTACGAATCTAGTCGAAGCATTCCAACACTCAAAAAAGAGACTAATGTCATAGAAACGGTATCATTAGGGACTTCCACAAAAATTTTGAGTCACTACAGAAGGATCTACCCATTCTCCTACCATTTGATTCCATGGGTATAGGATACACCCTAAGAATTGGTTCCCTTCCATCAGATGAAGTTTGTATGGTAGAAGTAATCGAGGCGTAAGAAACAAACATGAGGAATGTCCCAACATGAATTTTTCCAAGAAAATATTGGGCTCTCCACTCTTATGGAGATAGATATCCTTTTGGAGCTGGGGTAGGTATGATATTTACTTCTCATGAGGGAAAGATCCTACCTTTTACCTTTAAGTTAAACTTTGAATGTAAAAACAATGGGGCTCGAGTACGAAGTCCTCCTCCTTGCCCTCATCATATCCAAAAGGATGGGTGTTGATAACATTAGAGTGCTAGGGAGACTCATAACTAGTCGCAAAACCAAGTCTCTAAGGTATACGAGACTAGAGCTTAATGCTTACAACTCTATAAAATGACGGTATTAGATATAACCAAAGGATTCAAATTCATATAAATTGAAGCAATCCCATGAGAACAGAACCTTCTCGCTAATTGAATAGTAACCTTAGCCTCCCGTTTCACTCAAGTAGTGTGTTGGAAAATATAATTTTCATGGTATCACTTAAATCTTGAACCATTAGTGCGTAGAATACCATCAAATCAGCTCTTGACACATATAGAAGCGAGAATGAGTTTTCTATCCTAGATCACTTTGACAATGCAATAAAGTCACTCTTGTATATCTAAACGCTTATGTGGAGCTACATCTCACTCATAACATAGTGGATTTTTCCCTAATCCTACATTCCTCTACCTATTTTGGAAATCCCATGATAGAATCTCCCACGGAAAAGGATCTCGATATCTATGAGGTAAAGAATGGAGAAAGTTTGAAACTACCTCCGACCCCACCTGAATTTGAAGAAGGAAACCAAAGATAGAAATAGAAATACATACTCGGATCCTCAAGGAATATCAAAACGCTTTTACATTCAATTACAAATAAATGACAAGAATTTCACCACATATCATGGTAAATAATCTTGTCACCAAACCAGATCAAAGCCAATTAAACAAAAGTTGAGACAATGAAACCAAACTCGGCTCTCATGGTGAAGTAAGAAGTGAAAATTCTCCAGGTAGGATTCATCAAACCAGTCGACTATTCACAATGGGTATCTAATATCTAATATCGACTTCGAGACATTAATAAAGCTTGCCCCAAAGATGACTTCCCATTGCCATTCATTGACCTCATTGTTGACATAATATTTGGATTTGATCTTTTCTCTCTCATGGATGGATTCTCAAGATATAATAAAATCAAAATATCTAAACTAAACAAGATCAAGCCAAGACCACATTTATAACTCCTTGGAGAACTTATTGTTACACTCTCATGCCATATGGTCTTAAGAACATTAGTGCTACATACTAGTGAGAAATGACATACATATTCCACGACCTTATTCATAAAATTGTGGAATCCTACGTGGATGACCTGTTGGCGAAGGCCAAGAAGTGTTGTGGAGGATCACATTCTCGCATGAGGTATTACGTATCATTCTCGCATGATTAATGAGGCATATGGCATCACATTATAACATGAGGATTGATGTTGATCCAGAAATGGATGTTTTTGTGAAATGATTCCACCATGATGACGAGATTCATTTGAAGGTGCATTCTGGACACGAATAAAAAGCTATTAAAGAAATATAATAGCATTAACCAATCACAACCCCATTGGCCCTTTTCCACATCTTTGGGGCCATAGCTGTCTCGCTTATCCTAGATTTGATATGTAGGGAAATTCTTGCTATATTCTCCATTATATATTAAATCAAGAAACAAGGGTGTAAAGACAAATCATTTACGGACATTCCTCATGCAAGGGTATTTTTCTAAAAAGGATGGACACTTCATAACCTTAATGGGTGAGTTTAAATGGGCATTACTTTATAATCAAAGCCACAAAATATTTTACCAAATGGTTAGAGGCCATGCCATAGTGGGATATGTGGAGGCCACTTGGGTGGTCACAACACTACTTGTAAAATACATCGGATGGGCCATTTATAGCCCACTCTAGAACATGATGTAGTAGAATTTGTGGGCAAGTGCCATAAATGCCAAGAATTCTCCCACGAGATTCACATGCCAACACAAGCTCTCGAACTCAATCACAACCCCATGGCCCTTTTCCACATGGGGCCTAGGGAAATGACGCGGCATTACCTTATAATCACAACCACAAAATATTTTACTAAATGGTTAGAGGCCAAGTGCCTCTCACCATCGTACTCAAGTTCATGGACCAGTAATCGCTAAGTTCATTTTGAATCAAATCATTTATAGGTACGGTGTCCCAGAAGTCATTTTCTCACATAATGGAACATCCTTTAATAATGATGATGTCCGTGAGCTTATGGGGCAAGAAATTCAAGATAAACCATCATATGGCCTCTCTCTACTACCCTCAAGCCAACAAACTTTAATAATGATGTGTCCGTGAGTTAGCGATTCAAGAAAAAATCATTAAAATCTATTCTCTCAAAATAGTTAAGGAGAACAAATGGGATTGGCATTTAAAATTATATTTGGCCTTGTGGGCCCATCGAACCTCAATAACAAGACCAACAGGAAACCCCTTTCTCATTAGTATTCGGGGTAGAAGTAGTTCTCCCGCTTGAGGTTGAATTACCTAGTCTCCACATCGATTACAAGGGATTTTGGGAGAAGAAGCCTATAGTGAGGAACAACTCTCTCAATTAGAAAGACTTGATGAGGCTAGGATAAATGCCAAATAATGAAAAAGAGCCTATGCTTGACTGGATGTTCTAGAAAATATAAAAAAAGGTCTATGAACGAGAAATATATATGAGGGAGATCTAGATCTAAGATTGGATAAGCCTGGATTGATAAGAAAGCGGAGAAGGAAGGAAATTTCCACCCAAGTGGTTGGGCTCATATAGAGTCATGAAAGACTACAGAAATAGTGTGTATCTCTTGTGTACAGTAGAAGGTGATGAATTCAATGAAACTTTCAATTCCTTTCATCTTAAATGGTTTTACGCATAGGTCATCAACATCACCATTTTTATATTATATCTACCTACATTGCATTAGTCACTTAATTGTTTCATTTTGTTCACTCGTTTCATAAATCAATTCTATTCGAGCTTTGAAAATATTGGAAAAATAATTCAAATCATATCTCTTCAATTTTCATAATATCATTAATTAGTTTCGAAATCATCTCAACAATTCGACAAAGTCTTGATAAAAAAATACCATGGACTCGCATACTTGGTAACACTCATTCTTTTTGTACTTGATTAGTTTTTTTCTTACCTACGGTCTTTTCTATAAGCTTCTTGGTGTCACATCCATCATTCTTACATCTCTTTGAAACAAGAATACTCCAAAATCACAAATTAGAAATGTGAAATTAAAATACTAAACAAAAAAGAATATTTTATTTTACACACTTCTTTTCCCCACTAACCTTCGGTGATGAGCCGCATATGTTACTAGTGATACGAGGTTGAGAAAGGAAAGAAGTGCCCTTACTTGCCTATGTCTTGCATTTGGTGATGAGCCCATGCTTCCCACCAGCAGCATAGACAGGGCGCATAGGGGTCCATTCATGTAAATCAATGAATCTTAGCATTTTAAAAATGCAAAGAAAATGTATATTAAGTGAATTTAAGTATCTAAATTCCAAAGAGATTAAATCCTTAAATCCTAATTTTGTCAATCAAGTTTCCATCCATGGATCTAAGTCTAGGTAAATTGGAAAGTAAGTTGCATTATGAACTATGTAGTAGTTTCGAGCAAGAGTAAGTACGCAAGTCTAAATTTGATTTCTGTCACTACCTTGTCTTTCTCTCATCATTTCCATTTGGTCAAACTCATATAATTTGTGCCCTTCCCAAATCTTTCCATTGAGCCCTCACATCTTACTAGTTGCGTGGAGTTAGGAGTGGGGAAAGTTCATCTCATTATTAATATATTTTCATCACGTTTTGCCAAAATAAGAAGAAGCAACAAAAATTGCCCAAAGAAGCCAAAAGTTCAATGCTACAATATGTTTTCATCATCACATATCAACACTATAGAAACAAATAAAAGAGAAATATTATGTTCAACATTTGTTATGACTTTTCATCCATTGCATACATTCTGAAAAGCATATAAAAACAGAGATTCTAAAACATATAGTATATGCATGTGAAATGAATCACAAAATTCTAGATACAAGAAGATCTATATCAAAAGAGATATATATATATATATATATATATATATATGATATATGTGTATATATATATATATATATATATATATATAAATCACGTTTTATATACAATGCTTTCATGCACTAGGCATGGTCAAAATGCTCAATGATCCCGAAAAGTATGACAACACTCGTATAAACATCCATCAAAAATCACTACAAAAAGACACCATGATCTCTCAATCCCTGTGGGATCCCTAAGAGGGTGCACGAATGCATCTAGGACTCCTGCTACGACGACACTCTGAATGAAATGAGGGCTCACGGTCATGGCTAGTAGCTATGGTCTCACTGTGAGAATGGTTCCTCCTCATCAAGCGCAGTAGTCATATATCTAGGTAGCTCAGTATGAAGAGAGGTCACTAACTTCGTTGCCTTCCAAACAAGGGAAAACACATCAGTATGTCTACCAACTATTGAAGGCTATCCCACGTCCTCAGTAAGCTCAACCCGAGTACTCTCGAAGGGAGTAATAAGGTGTCCACACACACTCGGTGAATCAAGTCTTGCCATCCCTCAGTAGTCGCTGCAAATAAAAAGAGAAATAACAAGTTAGAAAATCATCAAAAATAAAGTAAAAAACAAATGAAACAACAAAAGAGAAATATAAACTAAACATTTCTAGATAAAATAAAATCAATAAACAATTATTAACTAACTCAGATCTCTATTCATCTAGGTGGGATCTCTAGGATCTGCGCTGCTACTATCGATATTGTCGTGGACCGTCGAACCTCCCCAAGTCTAGAAAGAAATGACAACCTGCCATAGACTCATCATCTCCCCAATGTCCTGAGAAGGAAACTTCTCGATATCGTGTCACCTTCTCTACACTCTCCTCAACTTTGTGGCCCTCAAGAGATCCTGAGTGTCATGCCACTCAGAGTCACCCTCATCCTCCTTAGTTGTCCCACCAGTCTCACCTCCCTCCGTCTCCTCCTGTCTCCCCTCCTATGAACTCCTCAGAGTCTGAGTCCACATCAATGGGCTCACCCCCTCGCACTATGAGCAGGAGCGACTCTAATATGAAGTAAAGATGCTCAAGGAGCACCGGCTGCCCCCTAGGCATGAACCACTTGCCTAGCTGCAACGGGAACTCCAGGAGTAACCGTTGTCCAACCTCAGCCTCTAGGACCTCCCCTGGCCTCACGAACAGACCTTTATACCATCCTCGCTGGAGGAAACATATAAATGTAGGGGAGGCCAGGCGATGAGGTACTCTACCAAAGGAGTGGGTCTCCAACTTCCCTATCCTGTCTACTAGCTGACCTGTAGTATAGTATAGCAAGCGATTAGTGTATGTGTCTCCTCTCCCCATAACCCTGCCATGGCCTAATAAGGAGTGGCCTCCATGTCTACAATAGTCATGGAAGCTGTTGGATGGTGTGTCATCTAAGTATGATCATCCCTATCCACCTCGCTGCCGTGACAGCCCCCAAATCCTCTGTATGTACATCTCTCCCATAGGGAATGATGCACTTATACACCCAACTCATAACTAGAGTAGGGTGACTCAATGACTTCCCTTGTAATTTAACCACCCTATATAAATCATGATAGGTGGTCCCAAGAATGTCTTCTCCCCAAGCATAAACATGGCCATGGGCCTCAATCTGTGTAATAATGGGAGCCCAACAGTATAAGAGAGTATCCCCTCCCTTGTCCCCAATCAACCGTGAGGCCAAGATACCCATAATAGCCTTGTGGATCATAGGGATAGGAGAAGAAGTAATAGAACGGACCTTCACCCCCTTCTTTGAGCCCATGGAGATAATAGCATCTCCCATAATGGTAGCCTCTTTGAACCATTTGAGACTTGGATAATTTGTTGTCTTAAGAGACAACCGCCTCCCAAGAATCGAACCCCCAGTATGCGATAGACATCCTCCAGGGTGATAGTCCACTCACCCCTAACACCTAGTAACCGGAAGGTATTCCAGTCTACATCCCAGTATGAAAATAAGTCACACAATATGTGACTAGCAGGCACAACATGAGGAACCTGTGTGATCCTCCAAATACCAGCCCTCTGCAGAGTGTCTCGCTCTGTCTGGGTCAGTGCCTCTAACACTGCTGGGAGCCAATCACACTCCCTCTCTCTACTCCATCTGATATACTCCTCCTTCTTCTGCATCCCCCAAAAAGAGAAAAAGAGTAAGTTAGTAACATAATCCAACTGGAAAAATCATCAAGAACATATAAAAATGTCAAAAATGCAAAAACAATTAAATAATACATCTTTTTTTTTCATTTGCTCGTAACCGCTACCCTATGAAAAGCGGCAGTTCCATAACCACCACCTTCTAAGGTAGCAATCTGTAACCACCACCTTATGAGGTGTTAGTCCTGTGAATCGCCACCATCATAGGGCGGCGGTCCCATGACCGCCGCCCCTTCGGGCGACGATCTTGTCCCGAATCGGTGAATGCCCCCAAAGCCCTAAAAGCACTTTAAAAAAGAAAAAATATATCATTTTTGAAAAATAAAGACCTACCCTATGGGTTCCCCACCTAAGATACTCATTTATAACTAAAATTTCAAAAATAAACTCCCAAGAAAAATATTTCAACATTTCTATATTTTAGGTTTAAAAATGATAAATTGAGAAGAACTAACCTGAGACTTCGTGGGTCAATCTCCTGCTCTCGGAGGCATGATCACGATCTCACAACGAATGTTTTGACTGTACTCTCATCGAAAATGGTTACCGTGGGCCCCAGAGATGAAAAACCACCAAATGTATATGCACAAATGAATAAGAAAGTGAGCTCTTTTTATATATATAATATTCTAACTTGTTTTGAATGTTTTTATGTAGAGTTGGAGCACCGATGGAGGTAATTTCTTATCCTTATGTAAATGGTAAGTCCTCATTTTATTTTAATTTAGTATTTAATATTCAATCTCTTTATCTATCTCGTAGTTGAGTCCCTTTTTCATTTTATAGATAGTGGGAATTAGGATGGCAAAATTTCAGCACATGAGTCTAGACACCCATGATTACACCTGAGTAATTTAAATACATAAATTGTGCTAATTATCCCCTTCTTTCAAATTGGTGACATATCATTAATAACCGCTCATATTCCCTCTTATTTTTGTTAATTAATTACAATACGCTAATTGATTAAGTCTCCTTTCCAGCTAACATCACGATTAACAATCTTCCGTTAATTATTCACACCTTCTATCTAGAATAATTAATTATTATTGATTAATTATCTCTCTCTTCCATTTAACCAATAAATCAATATTTAATTGATTTAATCCCCTTCTAATACCCTAAATCATACTAATATTTCTCTAATTAGCATCTATAAGCTTACATCTACCTACTAGTTAATCACCTTTGATTAATTAAAGCACCCCTCCAGCTCCCATGACTTTCTCAAAGATAAATTAAACCCTTCTAAAGTGAGGTTACCTTTTATAAAGAAACCTTATCCATTTGTAATCATGTTTTACCTTTATCCATATGCAAAGGGATGAAGTGTTTCCTTTATCCATTGGGCTATATAAAGAGCCCTCCTTCTACCTAAACTTCTTGAGAAGAAAATGCAAAGCATATAGCAAAATAGAGTAAAAGCTTTGCTTTGTTTTCTTGAGATTTCATCATCTTGAAGAGTTTAAGCCTCTTTCCTAAGTGCTTAGGTCATATGGGAGGTGTCAAAAGGGTCTTGTAGCCCAACTTTGACAAGCCCTCATTCCTAGGTTCTTGGAATACCAAAGACAACCATTTTTTATTGCCATGGAGCCTACTTAGGTCCATTCATTTATTTTTTGTTAGAGAATAGAGGATTTAGATGCTTAAAATTGTTAGTTTCAAAGTTTTTGTATATGATGAATGTTAGCATCTAACCTTGTTTAATTCTTATCTTGATGGTGCTTAGTATGTTGTTTAATTTTTTGCTAATTAAGGATATTTAGGTGTTAGTATTTACTTATATTAGCATTAGTTTAAAACAACTCATGCACACATTTGGCACACCGGTGGGACTTACTCCATTTTCCTTTGCACTTAATTTCAAGTTTTTTCATTAAGTTTCATTTTTGGTTACTAACCCTCTTTTACATATGTTGATATAACTTATTTTTCTTAACTTGTTTTGTTGAGTTTCCATGTGTTGAGTCTTCCTCATAGTCGGTGGTATGATTTGAACGCTTCTGATCCAAATTATTGTTCAAGTTCCCCACTCTTCTTCTAATTCTAATCCAAACATTTCCTCTTCTTCTGAGGATTCCAATCCAAATATTTCCTCTAACTCTTCTAATGATTCAGATCCAAACTACTATTTGGATCCAAAATACTATTCAGATTCATTTGTTTCAACTCCTAAGTCATCTAATGTGACTCCTATGTCATGGTCCTCCCTATCTTCACAGGAACCTCTTCATCATACATTTAATATGACTCCTACGTCGTGGTCCTCCCTTTCTTTGCAGGACCCCTTTTATCAGTCACCTTGACGATGTCTTCTTCCTTTGAAGATACGTGTGACTCTAAATCCCTCCAATAAAACATCTAATACAATTCTTGAATCGTGGTCCTCTCTTTCTTTGTAGAACCCTTGTTATTATTCATCCAATGTGATTCTTGAATCACGGTCCTCCCATTCTTCGCAGGACCTTCTTCATCAATCACCCCCAATAAGTCTTCCTCCTTTGAAGATTCATGTGACTCAAAGTCGTTTGAGGAAAATGTCTAAATCGAACCATGTGTCGCAATCTAAATGCTTTGGACTTAATCCTATTATTTTACATACGACATACCATTATATAGGTAGGTCCACACCACCTTCTTCTACTCCTAAGACATCTAGCTACACATCTTCTTCATCCCCCACATCATTTTCTTCTATCAATCATCATCAAACATATTCTAAGTCTTCCACACCAATTGGATCTCTTTCTTCTAATCAACCCCTTGATGGTTGATCAACATCTCATACCGATGATCTCTTTTAGAATGAAGAAACAATCCGGGCATTTTTAGGGGCATATGAAGATATTCCTTTAGTAGATTATGAGAAAGGATTCTCTTTAGACTTTGATACATCTACATATTGTGAGGAAAAGGTTGATTCCTTTTATCAAGAAATAGAGGAAGAGCCTCAGGTCATGCAACTTGACCCTCCTCTTATTTTTCCATCTTCACATTCTTCATTATGTGATGAACCTCCTCGGTGTTGCATTGATCCATGGCCTATCTTCTCATCACCCAATAACTCTTTGTCTATCATAAATTCTCATTCACCATCTCTTATGGAGTCAATGCCAAGTAGCCCTTCATCTTCATCTAGGTGTGGGTCACCTTCTAGTATCCCTCCCTTTGCTATTTGTGGGACATTTTCGAGTAGTCCACAATCTTATATTATTGGGGCACGTCCAACTAGCCCCTTATCTTCTATGTATGGATCACCCCAGGTAGTCCATCATCTTCATTCTTTGGCCACATCCTAGTAGTCCATCATCTTACATCTATGGGTCATGTCCTAGTAGCCCTTTGTCTTCTATCTATGGTGTAGACACCTATAATTACGCCCAAGAAATTTAAATACTTAAATTGCGCTAATTATCCCCTTTCTTGCAAATCGACGAAATATCATCAAAAGCACTCATTTTCCCTCATATCATCATTAATTAATTACACTAAAATAATTAATTAAGCTACCTATCCAACAAATACCTAATTAACGACCTTCCGTTAATAAATCACCCTTCTACCTAGACTAATTAATTATTATTAATTAGCTAGCTTTCCCTTCCATTTAACCAATAAATAAATATTTAATTGATTTAATCCCCTTATAATAGCCTAAATCATACTAATATTCCTATAATTATCTTCTATAAGTTTACATCTACCTATTAGTTAATCACCTTTGATTAATTAAAACACCCCCCAACTCCGATGACTTGCTAAGCATAAATTAAACCCTTCTAAAGTAAGGTTACCTTTAATAAAGCAACCTTATCCATTCCTAATCATGTTTTACCTTTATTCCACATTCATGAGAATGTGTTGAATCCTTTATCCTTTGGGCTATATAAAGAGCACTCCACCTACCTTTTTACTTACACCTAAACTTTCTAAGAGAGTGAATGTAAAGCATATAACAAAGACTAAGAGCTTGCCTTTTACCCTTTTGAGAGTTCATCATCTTGAAGAGTTAAGCCTCTTTCTTAAGTGCTTAGGTCATATGGGAGGTGTCAAAGGGGTCTTGTAGCCCAACTTTGATAAGCCCTCATTCCTAGGTTTCTTGGAACATTAAGGACAACTATTTTTGATAGCCATGGTACCTACCTAAGTTCCTTCATTTATATGTTGTTAGAGAATAGAGGATATTTAGGTGCTTAACATAGTTGATTTCATAGTTTTGTATTGATAATTGTTAGCATCTAACCCTTGATTAATTCTTACCATGATGGTGTTTATAATGTTGTTTAATTCTTGTTAATTAAGACTATCTAGGTGTTAGTCTTTGTTTACATTAGCATTAGTTTAAAAACAACACATGCACACATTTGGCACACCTGGTGGGACTTACTCCATTGTCCTTTGCACTTAATTTCAAGTTTTTGTAATTAAGTTTCACTTTTGGTTACTAACCCTCTTTTACACATGTTGATCTAACTTGTTTTTCTTAACTTGTTTTGTTGAGTTTGCATGTGTTGAGTCTTCCTTGTAGGTATAAAGGAGGTGAAGTGCTATTAAAATTGGAATTGATGGAAAAATTTCAAGATTTCTCCATGTTTTCATTTTTAGAACTTACTTTTTCAACATTCTACATGCTAGTTTTGTGAATTTCTTGAAAATTTTCAATTCTTGAGCATGTAGGTTAGTGTTTGATTGTGTTGAGTCTTATATTTACATATTAATGTGGTGGGTTACTGTAAAAATTTAATCTTGGTGAGAAAATTTCAAGATTTCATCATTTTTTCATTTTTAGAGCTTACTTTTTGATCATTCTACATGCTAGTTTTGTCAATTTCTTGAAAATTTCAAATTCTTGAGCATGTATGTTAATGTTTGATAGTGTTGAGTCTTCTATTCATATATTGATGTGATGGGTTGTTGTCAAAATTGAATCTTGGTTGGAAAAATTTACCCATTTTGTAGATTAAGAGACGTTTTTTTTTACATTTTTTTAGTGCATGTCAAGTGCATACCGTGAGCATAAGAGCATATGTGTAACCCATCTTCTGAAGGCCATAAATTTTGCTCCCAAACTCAAAATGAATCCATTTTTTTTGAGTTGGAAAGGTATTGAAGTTAAATATGCAATGAAAACATAAATTAGGGATTTATACTTACAAAAATTATAGGTTTTTCTGTTAGTTTAAAACTGGTCATTTTCTAACATGTCTAATGTTTTGATGAATGTTGTATTTCCATGTTTCCTCGATTTAGACCAAAGCGTGTGTATGCTCTTCTCTTGAACCTTTTGGTGATCTTGAGAATCAAAAATAACTTTGATCTATATCTTTTTAACATTGGGATTAAACTTGGAAATTTGATTATTCATTTTGCTTAAGGGAATGAACCTTTTACAAAGCATTTTTCAATGGTCCTTTGATTTGAAGTTTTCCATTTCTATATAGTTGGGATAAAGTTTGTGTATGCTCTTATCTCTTGCACCTTAGGGTGATCTTGAGAATCATAAGAAAATTTAGTCTTCATTTTATAACATTTGGTAAATTGGAAACTTCATCTTTCACTTTGTGTTTAAGGGAATGAACCTTTTACAAAGAATTTTTCAATAGTCCTTTGATTTGAAGCTTTCCATTTCTATATAGTTGGGATAAAGTTTGTGTATGCTCTTCTCTTGCACCTTAGGGTGATCTTGAGAATAAAAAACAACTTTATTCTTCATTTTATAACATTTAGTAAATTAGAAACTTCATCTTTCACTTTTGGTTTGGGGAATGAACATTTATCAAGAATTTTTTATGGTTCATTGATTGAAAAGATTTTCTTTACTTTTTAATTTGATTATTTGTTGTGTATGCTCTTCTCTTACATCCTTGGATGATCTTGAGAATAAAAAGCAACTATTAATCCTCTTTTAAATAATGTGATTTTCTTGGAGAACTTCTAACGCTTGAGTGCGGGACCTAAAAATGCTTGTCAAAGAAATGAGGAATCAACATGAAATCAAAAACTACTAATAGAGTTGTTATACGAGGTTGCCAAAAGGTGTTCAAGAAAACACACCTAATTAAACAAGATAAAAAGAACAACATATTCAAAACACTATATTGCAGGTTTCGGAAAAGGCTACATCCCTCTCCGCTCAATGGAACATAACCCCTTTGCATAACACCTTAAGCTAAAACAATGGGGGTGGTTCAGAACCCCAAAGTAGTCCACACAAGAGGGAACCTAGTGGATGAAATGGGAAGTGCTCTACACTACCTACTTGACTAGTGATTCTTTGTGAGATAGCGTTACGGGTTGTCTATTGTGGTGACCCGGTGATAGTATACGTAGACGCACTAGTTTCCTACTATTCTTAAAGGGGGTAAAGTAAAGCCGAGATAATCTAAAACTAGTTAGTGTGACTTTTAGGTAAATCATGCTCACTCGTGGCAACTTTGTAACACCTAGGGTGAGAGAACCACCTAGGAGAATATACTTTGGCTAGGAGCCCACTTTGACCATTTTAAAATAGTGTTGAGTTGTGAACCTTCTTTTTGAGAAATGTGTGACGTATTAATTTCACCTAGTTTTTACTTTCCTTAGGGCGAGGCGAAACTCTGTCAAAGTGAGGCTAGATTTTATCATCATTTTTATTGATTTATTTCCTTCATATTATTTTGACACTTTGTTGATCAAAAGAGGTGTGATTACCTTTGTGTTGCCATTCGATTGTTTCTCTCACTTTTATGTCTATTTACACCCATCCCTATTTGTGTTGGGTTAGTTAAATGTCTAAAGTGAGTGGAGGAATTTTCACATCATTTGGTAGCATTGTGATCTTGATACCCACATTAAGATCGTCATTGTAGTTAGGCGTGGTTCATCACCACGAAATTCCATAGAGGAGTTATCTTGTTTGTCTCGTATCATTACAATTTTGATATTTATGTCTTGCTTCTTGTAAACTCGACATAAATACCTATATTGTACGGTTATGCTGCACACATTTTTAACTATTCATAGCTATACTTTGAGATTTTTAGTTTGGTTCTATTATTACCTTGATTTCAAAGAGTGTTAGGTGTTACCATTTGTGTGTGTTATATCAATAACACCTTAATATCAATACTTCACTTTCTAGCAAAGTGGGTTAACATATCTTGGTGATATTGTTGTGTCATTCACGAATTGTAATTGACACTTTTTGAGATATAGGTCTTAATCGAGTTTGAGCTCACTCATCATATATCTTGATTGGGAGATCGCATTGACTTCTTGTATTTACTTACGTTTTGTTCATTTCCTTGAACTTGGCATAAGTGAAAACATCTTGTTGATCATCTTGCGATGTAAACTACTTTTTGAAACGTAGTCTAGGAAGTACTTCCTTTGATCAAGTTTTAATACCAAATGCTTGTATCACGGGTGATTTATCACTCTATCATATTGGTATTCTCACATTGTTGACATATTCATACTCTTAGCAATTTCATTTTACATTTCACTTAGGGGTAGTCACTAAGCTTTGCACATATCTACAACTCACCCTAGTGAAACTATCACAAAAACATGGCTCCCAAAACACGTCTAGGGTTGAAGAAATAGACATATGAGGAACAACAAGCACATACTTGGGAGACCTCTA
Source organism: Taxus wallichiana var. yunnanensis (assembly GCA_018340775.1). NCBI lineage: Eukaryota > Viridiplantae > Streptophyta > Pinopsida > Cupressales > Taxaceae > Taxus > Taxus wallichiana. The sequence continues at coordinate 246,382,901 of CM031240.1, read as the reverse complement.
ACAGAAAAGGGTCAAACCCCTTCATTGGACATGACTTACGCCCATTTTTTCTATAGAAAAGGAAACCGAAGAGATGGTAGATCATAGTGGAAATGAATTAGAATCACCACACGTGGATTTCGATTTTGACCCCACTCTACTAGATGAGTTTCTCCTTAGAAAAAAATATAGTTTTAGCACGGGTCATGGAATTAGGGGCCAAATTGCCCACCGAGAATGAACCAATATTACCTACAAATGACACTACTAAGGAAGAACATCCCCTTATCAATATGGAAGATATTTTAACAGGTGGGCATGCTTCCATTTCTTTGCGAGAAAATGATAAATTGGTAGGGCATAGAATACCCCTCATCAAAGTGCCACAAAAAAACAAGATAGAACATGAGATAGGGGAAGAACCTCCACAATACGAAGAGGAAGAACCTTTAGAAGAAGAAGACACAAACCAAGTCACAATCCAACAACAACTCAGTAACCTAAGCCGATAACTATCTTTGCTTACTCTCCAGGTACAAAAAGACACAAACAAGAACGTTCAAAAGTCAAGGCCTAAGTTTAGGATCCACGAACTCCATCGAGAAAACCAAGGAGAAGAAGACATCGGGTATCATTGTGTACACGTCCTCGCTTCTCCCACTAGAGAACAATTTCTTGCACAAGAAGTGCAATCTATGAAAGCAACACTTGTGAGCATACCAAGAAAGCAATATAGGGAGTATTAGGAAATAACAATATGAAGAACTATGCCCCTATCCTTTTGACAAGACAATGACCCTTCAACCCTTTCCAAAGAAATTTTATATGCCAAAGTTCAACAAATACAAAGGAAAGGGAGACCCAAGGGATCACGTTAAAGATTTCTACATTACATGTCATGAGGTGTCTTATAGTGATAATTACCTCATCATGCTTTTTCCTAAGAGTCTCGGAGGTCAAGCATTGGAATGGTTTACGCGGTTACCATGAGGATCAATTTTCACCTAGCGAGAATTGGCGAAATATTCGTGTGTCATTTCTCATATAACATAGAGAGTGCGTCACCATGGCAGACTTTGTGGTGTAAAACAACACCCAAATGATACCTTCACCTGACTTCCTCCAATGATGGACAGGGATAGCTAGTCACTTCCCTTCCACTTTCCCTAAAAGCAACTGGTCAGTATTTTCATTCCTAATCTCAACCTAGATATAGCTTTCCACCTTTAAATGAATTATGTCTTCACCTTTGAGGAGGTTATCGAGAAAGGATTCAAATAGAAAAGGATCTCATTGCCAAATGCACCTCAAAACACAATCTAAAGACAACCAAGATCTTTAACAATAAAAAAATTTGGTGGGAGATGGAATCACTAATTCCAAACATGTTTAAACGGTCCAAACTAGTCAACCTATTAAACTGACCAAGGGCCCAATTCAACCACCACCAAAGTGATGAACATTCACCTCCCTCAATGAACCATTGTCCGTCATACTAAAACAGTTGGATACGGCCCACATGATGACCTATCCTACAATGTAACTATTTGATGACAATGCTCCTAAACCTTCATGGTATAAGGAGCATGAATCTGCAAAATGCATCGTGTTAAAGGTCTTAAGATAGAAAAATGTCTGCAGCTTTTCCACTATATTCAGGACCTCATTGATAATGGGGAGATAGAGGTGGATAACCCTGGCAAAATGTAAACACCTAACGAGAAAATGGGGATTTATAAGGAACCATTCCCTAAGCATGATAAGTCAGAAAAGACAAAGCCGGATTGGGGAGACTCATCCCAAACCTATAAATCCATGAATTAATTGTATACCAAAAGAGATAACAATCATTACGAATCACTTATCAGATGTATTCACTCCCCTCGGCCATGTCAATACCATCCGGATCCAAGGAAAGGATCGGTGCCTTTGTGGTAACAAGGCATGCCCGCCTCATGATTTTGGAACCCTCTCTGTTGACCCCGAAACTGGTAAATATAACCTTTTAGAACAACTTGAGAGGACACCTGCTAAGATCTCGATCTTAGATCTTCTCAAGATATCCAATGTGCATAAGGAAATTTTGTATCAAACTCTTCAGCGGTCGAGAGTGCCTTTAGAAGTCGATCCTACATACCTTCAAGCCGTGGTGGAAAATATTGCACCAAGTGAGCATCTCACTTTTAACCATAAAGAGGTCACTACTGAGAATCCTAAACATAATCTTCCCTTATACATTGAGGTAGTTATCACCCGTAGGAAAATCAAATGGGTGCTTATGGATAACGGATCTAGATTGAACATCTGCACACTTAAATTAGTCAAACAATTGGGACATACAAAGGTAGATCTTGAGTCCCATATCATCACTATCACCACATACGACAATGCAGAAAGAGAGTCAGTAGGCACCATTACACTACCCATGGAGGTGGGCCCCACTTTCCATCAGACAAAGTTTCACATCCTAGACTTGGAACTTCCATATAATATGCTTCTAGGCTGACCATGGATCCATGCCATGCAGGCTGTGCCATCAACATTTCATCAATGCATCAAGCTAAAGCATGAGGGACATACGGTAACAATACCAGGAGACTCAGAGCCCTTTGCTCATTGTAGAGCTCTCAATAGCTTTGCATGAAATGGTACATATGCATGTCCCTCCGTGGATATGGCCATTCCTTTTCAGTCTGAGGCTATGGAATCCCATCTTGATTCAGATTTTCTTAGGTCTTGCGCTCATGGGGCATCCACTTTCGCATCTCCATTTGATTCATGGGAGATGAAAATTCTGGAATATGGTTGTGGGGAGTATAATGTACAACAAGCGCTCTTGGTTTCTAACCTCTCCTTGTCACCCAAGACTAGAGGTCGACCCAACTACCGCTTCAGGAGACCTAGAGAGGAACACAATATTGGGTCGTTCCTACCTAGAGGCTTGTTAGCTGAGGAAAAATTACTTGATCAACATACTAATTGGGTCCCTGAGGACACTCAGCCATCTTGTTATCAAACCCCAAAATATGAAAAATCTAGTAGAATGATGTACTCCATGGGCTATAAAGGCCTAGGATGTGGGAGGAATGAACAAGGACAAAGAGAACTAGTCCCTCTTCCACATTTCAAAACAAAAAGATATGGCATTGGGATTCACCCTTATGGAGCACACCCCAATGATCAAGATGCGACTTTTTCTAAGCATGAGGATAGCTCTTAGTACCTAGACAGTGATATGGATTCCCATTGTAGCCTATATGAGGATCTGGCCTCCACGAACCTTTTCATGAATAATGTTGTCCTGACCATAACCCTCACCAAACCCACCCTTGACCTTGTGTAACCTTCCCTTGTTGAATGGGACCAACAACGTCACGTGCCACTATATTTATTCGAGAATGACGAGGCTATTGTAGAGTTCATGGGCATAATGGATACAATTCCCATTGGAGATCACAAGAAGGTTTACTTTATCGACTTAGACACTTGCACCTACTTTGACGAGGAGGATGAACTTTGTGGTCAGCAAAATTTAAAGAAAAGTGAGGGTAAAAGTTCTAAAGAAAAGCCTTGGAAAAATCGAAGTCCAAGTCACATAGTGAAAACCTCTTTGAGGCACTAGCTGAAAAATAAATAAGAAAATCAAAGGACAAACAAAGTGACCATGCCAAGGATGAAAATCTCATAGAGACATCCTTGGATGAAGATCTCAACCTACCTCTTGATCCTACGCATATGGAGGATTTATCAAAATTGTTAGTCAAATAAACCATTTATGTCAACATTGGTACTGAAGAAGATCCCAAGATAGTAAAATTGGGGGCATCACTCTCAGCTAGAGAACAAAAGACGTTCACTATGTTGTTGCGAGAGTTCATTGATGTGTTTCCATGGTCTTACCAAGACATGCCCGGCCTAGATCGACTCTGGTCATGCACAACCTAGTTGTGCACGCAGACGCCAAGCCTATCAAATAGAAACTCCGAAAGATGCATCCAAGAGGTGCCTTGTTGGTCAAGGAAGAGTTGGAAAGGTTGCTTCCAATAGGATTCATCCGACCAATTGACTATTCTGAATGGATATCGAACATTGTTCCTATCTAGAAGAAACCTGTCGTATCTCGAATCTGTACAGATTTTAGAGACATCAATAAGGCTTTCCCTAAAGATGACTTTCGTTACCCAACATTGATATGATTGTTGAATAAACAGTAGGATATGAAATACTATCACTCATGGATGGATTTTCGGGTTATAATCAGATTAAAATCACCGAGGAGGACCAACACAAAACAACTTTCACAACTCCTTGGGGAACCTTCTGCTATCAGGTGATGCCATTTGGCCTTAAGAATGCATGAGAAAACTTATCAGTGGGCCATGATAGTAATATTTCACGATATGATTCATGACATCATGGAAGACTACGTAGATGACATCTTGGGAAAGTCCAAAACAAGAGAGGATCATCCTATCATTTTATGGTGTATCTTTGAATGCCTTTGTGAATACAAAGTCAGGTTGAATCCAAAGTAGTGTGTCTTCGGTGTGTAATTAGGAAACTATTAGGCTTCAATGTGTCAAGACAAGGTATTGAGGTAGACCTGCTTTAAAGTGTCCGCCATCATAGAAATTCCTCCACTGAAAATAGCAAGCAACTGCGTAGCTTGTAAGGGAAAATTCAAGCCATTCACCACTTTATATCCCAACTTGCGAGATAAATGTCACTTATTCACTCATTTTCTTAAGAAGGACGTCGTTTTCATCTGGGGACCCAAGCAATAACAAGCCTTTGCTTTGGTTAAATAGTACCTAGCTAATCCACTTGTTCTCATGCCTCCCACTCCAGGAGAACCACTTTTGCTCTATATTTCCACTACACTACGTTATTGGTGCACTACTCGCCCAAACGACCTTAGCAATAAAGAGAAAGAAATATACTATCCGAGTCACACCCTCATTCCCTATGAACTTAATTATCCTCAGATTGAAAAGGCTTGCTTGGCCGTTGTTTTTACCTTTCAGAAACTTCGCCATTACCTACTAAATACTAAGACCAATCTCATATCCAAGGTCGACCCACTCAATTATTTGTTGTCCAAACCCACCCTCACAGGTAGAATGGCTAATTGGATCATTCTACTTAGTGAGTTTGATATAGAATTTTTCCATCAAAAATTAGTTAAAGGACAAGTACTTGTCGACCAGCTAGTGGAAGCACCTTTGCAAAGCACATAACCTTTGAGTCTGGATCTGCCAAATGCATCTTTGCTCTACATTGAAGAATCTATCATATGACAGATACATTTTGATGGATCTTTTACGTTTCATGGTTTAGGTGCAGGAGTGGTCCTTATTACTCCTTTGGGTGATCCTATACTATAAGCTTTCTGCCTGGCCTTCCCTTGCACGAACACCATTGCGGAATATGAAGCACTCATTGCAGGGATGAAGCTAGCCATCAAGTGGAATATTCAACATGTTAAGGTTGTAGGTGATTTGTAACTAATCATCAAATAGGTTAATGATGAGTATAAAGTTAAGGATGACAAGCTCATACCTTACAAGAAGTTGGAGGAAACTCTGAAGGAGTATTTTGTGTGCATTACCTTTGAGAAAATCCCAAGAGTGCAGAATATATCGGAAAATGCCATGGAAACGATTGGATCTATGATTCGTATTCGCCAAGGAATAATGATATGCCATTTTTCATAGAAAATCTACACCAGCCCGTGCCTGAATCTTGCCTGGCTTGTGAGGTTGTTGGTCCCTATTCCCCATGGTAAGAACCCATTTTCACCTATCTTAAGGATAGTAGTTTCCCTCCCAATATCTCCCATTCGAAAATAAAATCCTGATTTTCCAGATAGCCCATTACACCCTTTTAGGAGGTACACTTTATCATCGTGGCTATGATGGGAATCGATTACGTTGTCTAGATGTGATAGAGTTAATCAAAGTAATTAAAGAAGTACATGAAGGAGTATGCGGAGCACATACAAATGGAATGGTATTGGCTAAGAAACTATTAAGAGTAGGTTACTATTGGCCCACCATGGAAAGGCGATTATTGTAATTATGTTAGAAAATGTGTGCTTTGCCAAAAGTATGGAAATTTCATCCATGCTCCATCGCATGACCATTACAACCAATCACTACCCCGTGGCCATTCTCCAAGTGGGGACTTGATCTAATAGGAAGCTTAATCCTACCTCATCGATGGTCATACACATATCATCATAGCTATAGAATACTTTACAAAATGGGTGGAGGTTGTCCCTTTAACCTATGTCATAGGATCATGATTTCTAAATTCATCATGAATCACATTATTTACCAATATGGTATCCTGCAACCATTGTCACGAGATAATGGGAATTCATTTAAGAACAAAACTATGAAAGGTATTTTCTAATGGTTCCAAATCAAATTGAAATGGTCCATGCCATATTACCCTCAGGGTAATGGACAAGCTGAGTTAACAAACAAGAATTTGGTAAGGATAATGGAGAAGATGGTTAGAAAACCGGTGAAACCGGCACCTACAAATCCACCCAGCCCTCTAGGCCTATTGAACATCAATTTGCACTCCTATGGGTGTGACGCCATATTCCCTAGTGTTCAGGACATAATCTATCATCCCTTTAGAGATCAAACTCCCATCCCTATGAATTTCTCTTCGGGACTATTTTGATAAGGATGAAGATTATCGAGTGGCAAGATTGGCTGAGTTAGAGCTCCTGGATGAGAGGCACATTCACGCTCTTAATCACTTGAAGGTATATCAACACAGAATCTCCTGAAACTACAACAAGAGAATCATCCCTCGCCAATTTGAGGTGGGTCATTTAGTTATGAAGGAGAACCAGTTCAACACTAGATCAGAGTGAGAAAATAAAGGGAAGTTCGAACCACACTGGTTAGGACCCTATGTAATAGTTTCCAAGTACGGAACCGGGGCATACAAACTAGCTCACCCCAATGGTGATGAGCTCTGAGAACCAATGAGCACCATGCATCTTAAGAATTTCTATGCTTGAACATGGAAAAAAAAAATAAAAAATACAAACACATAAAAAAAAATCACAAAAAGAAAAGAAAAAAAAGTTGTCCACTAGTGAAAACCACGCAATTGTGGCACTTTTGACAAGTGCTTGGGTGAAAATAGGTTTTCGACGCCTCGGGAGGATTCGTTGTTCATAAGCATTCTATATTAGAAGGGTAGTTGTCTTTGGCTTGGACTGGTTCTACCTTCGAGTTTCCTTTGTGCAAACCATCTTGTCTCGCCTTGATCCAACTTTTCCTTCTTCTATTCATCTGTAAGGGATGTGGTCTTTTGTTGTTTCATATCTTACGCTGCGGCCAACTCAACGACTTCACCTTGTTGTTCATAAGCACGTGGCTTCGCCCTTGTATATTCCCCACCTAATGTTGGGAGCATCCATGCTTTCTTGGTTACCTGCACATAGCTTTGGAAAAGCTGTTAAAACCACAAAACAATATAAAATTGTTTCAAGAAAAACACAAAACAATAGAAAATTGTTTAGAAAAACACAAAAACAATAGAACATTGTTTCGAGAAAACACAAAAACAATAGAATTTTTTTGAGAAAACACAAAAACAATAGAAAATTGTTTCATAAAACACAAAAACAATATAAAATTGTTTCACAAAAACCTAAACAATAGAAAATTGGTTTATGAAAACATATCTTACAAAAATATTTACTTGCATTGTCTTGTTTTCTTGCTTTGCTTGTTGCTTGTATAGTGTTTTGCATGCTTACTTTTGAGTTATTTGTTGCTTGGGTGTACTTTTTCATAGTTTATCTTTTCTTTCTTAGAATAGATTCATTCTTGCTTGTGCATATTGTAGTGGGTTTCGACATGCTAGTGTGTTAATTCTTTATTTCTTTCTTAATGCATTTGGTTGTGTTTTGTTACTTGTTAATAAGGCATGGTGATTCATGGTGTATTGCATTAATTCCTGGTGTTCTTTGTAGCATTTGGTTGTGTTTCTTGCATGTGCTCTATTTTTTATCATTCACATCACATTACCATCACTATCATCACATCTAGCATCATCTATACATCATATATAAACAAAAATGCTAAGTTTTACATCATGCATGTATGCTAAGCTAATCATCACATATCATATCATCAATGGGGGCAAGAGGGGTTGCGCATAATAAAAAATCTATCCCCCCCATGCACCAATATCATCATATCATCCCATCCATATACATCAAAATAACACTTGAAAACAACATTTGATATTGTCTATAGATCTATCATCTACAATCTACAACACGCCTCAAACGATCACGTGCGATCACCATCTCTCCTGAGTGTCAGAGCCTCATGGTAATTTTTCTAAACTGAGTGGTTAAAATGAACTGATTGTAATGTTTTTACCCCATGGGGGGTATATTAACCTATTTTTCACAGATTGGATGCCCAGGGACACCCGTTTAGCTCGTCGTTTTCTCCTCTGTTAGTTATGGAATAATTATTTTTAATTAAATAATTTTTTTCTCTTATTTTTCACCGTATTGGGGCATTTTTTGTCCAATACCCCTTTCTTCTCCCCGTTACAATTTTATTGCTCCTTAGATATTTTTATTCTACTTCAAACCCTCGTAAATAATTATTTTTTCTTAATTTTTCCACTAAACAAGGACATTATTTGTCGTTTGTTTCCCTTTTCTTCCACCTAGGGCACTTTATGTTTCCCCTAGGCCCTTCTTTTTCTTCTTCTCCTTTCTTCTATTGTTTATCATGGTTTAGAAAGAAAAAACAATACAAACATTTACTATATCAAAAAAATCCAAAAACAAGGAAATTTTTTTCAAAAAATTCCTAAAAAGTAAAACACCCTACAAAATGGTAACTTGCTTCTTACGGTTGAAACATGTGTCTTACGCATGGTATTTTCTCCATATCCTGTTGGTTTGTCTCACATATTTCCCAATTAATATGACTCATGGATCACCGGATTCATAACCATTCACAAAAGCTAGCTACTTGCTTCATCGTGATTACTGTGGCACTTTTGGTTGCTGATGTTGTTTCATTGTGCACAAACACTTTTCATGGACTCCATGTCCATTTTCATTTCCCCTTGCATGTATCCTTTCTTGGGGCATAATTTTTAACCCTTTTGTCAATCTGAACTTTTGGATCTCTCAAAGACCAGCGATAACAAAACATTTGTACAATTTTCTTGGCCGTTGTTGGGTTGGATATGTGCTTTCATACTTGTTTTCCCTGTTAGATTATCTGGTTTCATTCTCGTATTGCATTGCATTTTTATATATGTTGCATGGAGTTGGTATTTTAACAATGGACAATTGTTCATATTATGGCTTTTCATGTCATTCTACCTTTTCGTATGCTTATATTTTACATAAGCACCGATGACGTAGTTCTATGGCAATATGATGACATCAAATTGTTTCAAACAAATATGTGGCTAGAGGCTAAGATCTTCTCCCCTCTCATCCATATTTCTTCTACACCACTTCCATTTCACCCCTAATTCTCCCTCTCATCGAGGCATCCTACCTCATCCCCTTCTTCTCGCCTATATCTCACCTTTTCGATCATTGATCGGCTTCTTCTATCACCCCATCGACACTCGAGGGGGAAACTCTCCCTCCTACTATTTTTATTATATCCCTTCAAAATATCTTTTGTCTACTATCTTGAAGTGGCATCACTTACACCACCCCAAAGAGAGGCAAATGTGGACACCTATAATCATGCCCAAGCAATTTAAATACTTAAATTGCGCTAATTATCCCCTTTCTCAAAATCGATGACATATCATCAAAAGCACTCATTTTCCCTCATATCATAATTAATTGATTACCATAAGATAATTAATTAAGTTTCCTATCTAATAAATACCCTAATTAATGACCTTCCATTAATAAATCACCCCTTCTACCTAGACTAATTAATTATTATTATTTAATTAACTTTCCTTCCATTTAACCAATAAATCAATATTTAATTGATTTAATCCCCTTAGAATAGTCTAAATCATACTAATATTCTTATAATTATCTTCTATAGCTTACATCTACCTATTAGTTAATCACCTTTGATTAATTAAAACACCCCAACTCCCATGACTTTCTAAGCATAAATTAAACCCTTCTAAAGTAAGGTTACCTTTAATAAAGCAACCTTATCCAATCATAATCATGTTTTACCTTTATCCCACATTCATGAGAATGTGTTGAATCCTTTATCCTTTGGGCTATATAAAGAGCCCTCCACCTACCTTTTACTTACACCTAAACTTTCTCAGAGAGTGAATGCTTTGAGCATATAACAAAGACTAAGAGCTAGCCTTTTACCCTTTTGAGAGTTCAACATCTTGAAGAGTTAAGCCTCTTTCTTAAGTGCTTAGGATCATATGGGAGGTTTCAAAGGGGTCTTGTAGCCCAACTTTGATAGGCCCTCATTCGTAGGTTTCTTGGAACATTAAGGACAACTATTTTTGATAGCCATGGTACCTACCAGGTTCCTTCATTTATATGTTTTTAGAGAATAGAGGATATTTAGGTGCTTAACATAGTTTATTTCATAGTTTTGTATTGATAATTGTTAGCATCTAACCCTTGATTAATTCTTATCATGATGGTGCTTATAATGTTGTTTAATTCTTGTTAATTAAGACTATTTAGGTGTTACTATTTGTTTATATTAGCATTAGTTTAAAAACAACACATGCACACATATGGGTCACGTCCTAGTATCCCTTCTTCTTCTAATCTTGGGACACATCCTAGTAGCCCTTCATCTTCTATATATGGCTCACCTCCTAGTAGCCCATCTTATTCAATCCTTGGACCGTATCCTTTTCGTCAATCACATCATCCTTCTACCAATGACGGGGCAAGCCCACCATCATTTCTCTTGTTCCTATCATAAATTGTAAACGTTCACTTTATTCTCCTTCTTGAGATCAGAAAAGTCACAATTTATCTTATAATAAACCCAAACAGGTTCATTGTCAAGCTCAGGTCAAAACTTCCAAGAGCTAAAAATCCCCCAACAACTTGAACAATCTCAAAGTTGTAAATCAAGCACAATTCAAGAACGCACATCAACGTAACCATCAAGTATGGGGAAAGTACATAAACCTTTAGATAGGGAACTCAAGCTCCCGCATACAAAATCCATGTTTTAGGATAAATTGTAGTCCTTTGTTGAGTGTGAAATCACCACGATCATTGAGATCGAGGAAAACATGACTCTTGATAAACAAACACGCCTAGTCTCCCTTATCAAGGAAGTCGCAAACATGTTGTTAGATCTTACCACACATATATACTTTCTTAGTCCCAACCTCTTAAAAATACAAAAAATCTAAAAAAAAAAACATTGAGTAAACACAACAAAATAAAAGGTAAAAAGATCAAACATTGCAATCGGGTGTTGCGTACACATGGATATTTCTTTCTTCCCTTCCTTACTATTCTTCTCGCAAGTCTTTTGCCATTTTCATCCCTTTGGGGATATTTTGGTTAGCTTATTCACACACATTTTGTGACATTTATCTCTACGGATCTGTTTGACCACAGTATTTTATCACCTTGGTAAATTAAAGAATGATTGACCTCGAAGATATCGAATCAAATTCAACATCTAATAAACTTTTTGCGATAAAAACTTTTGGACATATTTTTTGACACTAGCCAATTTCATCATTGTAAGCACTTCCACCTCCTTCCATCAAGCCATCGGTGGTTGTTAACCCCTTGTCAAATAAGAGAGCTGAAATAAGTTTTAGAAAGCAAAAGAATCAAATTCAATCAAAAATCAAAAGCTAAAAGCTACAAAGAAAAAGAAAATTGATAAATTACTCTCCCTTGGGGTATTTCAATAATATCTATCAAGGATATGGATGTCATGGCGGTAGAGTAATGTTGATATTAGAATCAAATACATCTTTTCGAGGCTATGTATGCTGGTGGCAACGGAGAAATGAACAACTATCCTTTCACCATCCATTAACAAAATCCCCTTTCACAATAAATCATTCGTACACATTGGCTTAGGTATCTTTACTTGTTGTCTATTAAATGTTCACTTCAAGAGGTAATAAAATCCACGTGCGCACACTGGATCTCTATGAGTAGGCGGATTAGTATGTTACCAATTGTCTCATTTTGGATCTTTTGAGACTCTTACTCTAGTCCATATCTCATCTTACGATTTTTTTCCTTTGTTTAATCACTTCTTCACCATGAGTCTTCTAAGATACATTCATATCATTCACATAATTATTCTACTCATTCATTAGAACATCCATGTGTATAATATTACTTATTTTCCATGTTTGTGGACATGATTGTCACATTTCACCAAAAAAATCTTCTCCTTCCTTTCTATCATGTTATTTTAGGCCAACTTATGCTAGGGGCATCCTTGGTTCTTTCCGTCATTTCATTGGTTTATGTTCATCATCATGTTTAACATATCCATAATGGCCTTAGGTCCCACTTCTACCTATGAAGAGTTTACCTTTGAATACTCCCACCTAATCATTGGGGAATTTTTGTATCCTCACCTTTCTGGTACACACGTGGCCTTATGCCACAGACATCCCATCTATTGCTAGGGGCATACATACTTCCTTGTCTTCCTTTGCATAGTTTCATTAAAACTTTCAAAATCAACCAAAACATTCAAATATGTTTTATAAAACTTCTAAAAAATTAAAATCATCCTACAAAACGACACTCTTTGGTTCTCACTTGTTCATGTGTGGGACTTACGGATCATCTTGATCTACCTCCATCAACAAAAGTTGGGATTCTTACTTCGTCTTTACTCGGGGAACAATGAGTTACCTGGTACTATTTCATAGTGCACATTACTTTTCCATCAGACCCAAGTGTCCTCCATTATTCCCCTCGCATGTATCCTTGCTTGGGGAACCATCATCAACCCTTGTCATTAATTTACACAGTCATAAATGAAGCTCGATAATAAAAACATTATATTACATTTCTCTCTTAGTTTATCTTATTTACTTTCTCATATTGCATTGCATTTTGTATGTTGCATAGAGCTAGGCATCTTTCACTTTCTCATATTGCATTACATTTTGTATGTTGCATGGAGTTGGTGTTTTCAGCAATGGACAATTGTTTGTAGTATGGCTTTTCATGTCATTCTAATTTTGTCGTATGCTTATATTTTTCATAAGGACTGATGATGTATCTCTTGTAGGAATATGATGACATAGAAATTGTTCCAATATACAAAGGCTAGAGGCTAATATCTTCTCTCCCCTCCTCCATATTTCTTCTGCATCACTTTCCTCTCACCCCTAATCTTCCATCTTACAGGGCATCCTACTGCCTCTTTCCATTCTTCTATCTATCTCTCACCTTTTTCGATCATTGATCATCTTCCTTCATCACCCTATCGACACTCGAGGGGGAATCTCTCCTTCCTACTAATTTTTCTTCTATCCCTTCAAAATTTCTTCCATCTACTATCTTTGAAGTGATGTCACTTACGCCACCCCAAAGAGGGGAAAATGTAGACACCCATAATTACACCTGAGCAATTTAAATACATAAATTGTGCTAATTATCCCCCTTCTTGCAAATTGGTGACATATCATTAATAAGTGCTCATATTCCCTCTTATTGTCATTAATTAATTACAATACGCTAATTGATTAAGTTGCCTATCCAACTAACATCTCGATTAATGATCTTCCATTAATTATTCACCCCTTCTATCTAGAATAATTAATTATTATTAATTAATTATCTCTCCCTTCCATTTAACCAATAAATCAATATTTAATTGATTTAATCCCCTTCTAATAGCCTAAATCATACTAATATTCCTCTAATTAGCCTCTATAAGCTTACATCTACCTATTAGTTAATCACCTTTGATTAATTAAAGCACCCCTCCAACTCCCATGACTTGCTAAGCATAAATTAAACCCTTCTAAAGTAAGGTTACCTTTTATAAAGAAACCTTATCCATTCCTAATCATGTTTTACCTTTATCCCACATGCAAAGGGATGAAGTGTTTCCTTTATCCATTGGGCTATATAAAGATCCCTCCTTCTACCTTTATCTGAGACACCTAAACTTCATGAAAAGAAAAATACAAAGCATGTACCAAAATAGACTAAAATATTTCCTTTGTTTTCTTGAGAGTTCATCATCGTGAAGATTTTAAGCCTCTTTCCTAAGTTCTTAGGTCTTATGGGAGGTGTTAAAGCGGTCATGTAGCTCAACTTTGACAAGCCCTCATTCGTACGTTCTTGGAATACCAAAGACAACCATTTTTTATTGCCATGGAGCCTACTTAGGTCAATTCATTTATTTATTGTTAGAGAATACAGGATTTAGATGCTTAAAATTGTTAGTTTCAAAGTTTTTGTATATGATGAATGTTAGAATCTAACCTTTTTAATTATTACCTTGATGGTGCTTAGTATGTTGTTTAATTTTTGCTAATTAAGGCTATTTAGGTGTTAGTCTTTACATATATTAGCATTATTTTAAAACAACTCATGCACACAATGGGGTATGTTAGGTACAACTTCTACTCCTCATTTCGGGACCGTCATACTCGGATCCACCATTTTATGCCTCTTCGTGGCTAAAATGCTTCTCAAGGGGTAATATGTATGTACCAAAAATATAGGATCTTGTACTACAAGAAAGAGGTTACAAAACCCCAATGATGATTCGGATCTCTTCGTAAGGTGTTCGGAATCTAGAAAAGATTGCCGAATATCATTTGCATCCCAAAATGCCTTAAAATCCTTTGCATGCTTTGTTCTAACCTCTTCCCCATTTTCCTTACATTTTAGTCTTTAAGTTACAAGAACGCCACCCTACCTAGGTGAGGTCTGTGGATCGCCACCTAGGATATTGCGGTAGTCCTGTAATCACTATCCTACGGGGTGGCGGTCTTATGCACATTTTCAGAACATTCCAATGATTTTGTCAAACGTAAAAATTCAATTTACATCTATATTTCTAAACCACTCTTTCTTACATTTATGTTTTGGCCTCCTAGTAAATAGTGATTTCTCTTTGTTTATGATAGAGGAGTTCAATTTGAACTTGTCTTCGATTATTGCAAATGTTATAAATAGCATGCTTGCACTTAGTAAAAGTGAGACACCAAGAAGAAGAAAAATAATATGAAGAGGAAAATACCAGATCTCTTTTCTTTCTAAGAGCACCATTTTCTTGATCTAAATACCCGTGGTCTAAATATTTCTTTTGTTATCTCTCCCAGGTTTTTTTATGAACTACTTCATTATTACCTGCTGCATAGAATAAATCCCACTAGCCTATATTTGAACCCTGCACATTTAGTTATGCCTCGCTGTATACCTACAACGATCCTAGTAGGAATCACATAGGCCAAGCTCAGTTCACTTGCACCATCCCTCTCCTACTTGTACTTATTTGTGTTTCTTCGAAGCTGTTATTGCTCATTGTTTGAGTACTTGCTATTTATCATTTTGTTTCATCATCGCTACAACAACCCTGCTAGGAATAATATAGGCCAAGCTCAGTTCACTAGCGCCATCCTTCTCTTACTTGTGATTTGTGCCATTTTACCATCAAAGATATCATTTTCCCGAGTGCCTTCTCTAACTAATGCTAATATACTCCTACTCTTTTTGGATTCATGTGAACATGCAAAGAACGAAAAGATCACATTGAGGGGACAAGCTACAACACAATTGGATTTGCCTCTCGATCAGCAAACTCAGGTTTAAATCGTCAAGTTTATTATCAAGTAGAGTAGTGAATCATTTTATTTCAGTTAAATTTTTTTGAATATTGCCAGGGAAGTTATGGGAATGATAGTTTCTAAGAAGATATGATTTTTGCTCTGGGTTACGAGGTAAGATCGAAGGTTTTCAATTAAATTAGTTATTTTTCTTTCATCTAGATTCACACATTTACGGGTGAATAACCACCTTTGGGTTATCTCACTTGTTTAGTTTTATTATAAAAGTATTTTAAATACTTTTTGTAATTATAATGTTTCAATTGTGCATTTTTTTATATTAGTTTCCCTTTCAGTGATAGTATAAATTATTATTTTTAGTTTTAGGTAATTCAGAGACTTCATTTTAGATTAATACTTAGATCCTAATTAGGTAGATAAACCCTGGGAAATTTATGTTATCTTCTCATAGCCTCTAAATTTCCACTTTTTCATTTCAGTTACCAGGAGATCACACTACCAGATCTTAGTCACTGATCCTCCTACAGTTAGCCATAGGAAAGTTGCTTCCGATTCAAATCATTTCTGTATCTTTTCTATCGTGAAAAATTGTCCATAATCCCATTTGTGACTTCATCTAATCCACCCACATTTCAAACCACCGGTTGTCTCAGCACGACCTCAAGAGAATGGGTATGGGGAAGGTCTCTTGCGATTATCATCCTCAAATGTCACTTTTCTATAATATAGATATCGGGGACAAAAAAATTTATCTTGCCCCTTCAAGCCATCAAGTCATCCAAGTTACCCTTTATAGTGTAAATTTCCATCCCGTAGTTGCTAATGGAGCCAAATTCTCAACCGTCAGATTCAACCAAGTCTCACATGTAGGATCATCGTGAAAATTTATGTCCCTTTTATTCACTAATGCTTATGGGACATTAGTGACACAAAAATTTACCCCATACCTTGGTATGTGTTTTTCATTACTATAAATGTGACACTTAGATATTTTCCCTCCATTTCTTGTTCACATATTCACACCTTGCCATAACTTTGTTCATGCTTGTCCAAACACCCAATCCACTATTACTTCTCTTAAACACCTCCTCCATGGAAAGCTGAATCATCGATTCCATTAAAATACATAGGTATAAGAAAAAAGTGATCAAAAATACAAAAAAAAGAAGAGAAAACAAATATTTTTCACTAGATAACCAAGAAGTCTTCCCATTGAATTTTTTCATATATTTCAAAATACAAGTGGATTGAGATGTCATATTTTATTGACTTTCTCATTTTCGGTATGATAAATATTCAATAAATGGGAGGTTGAATAGATCCCTGAATCATTTGTTCCAACAAAATATCGTTTCATACCCTAGCCCACATTCTTCATATTTCCCATCAATCGATGATATTTCTTACCCGAGCTTGTTTCCATTATTGGATTGATGTGAAATATGACAAATGTGAGTTAGGGTACGAAATGAGATTTTTTTTGGAACACATGATTTAGGGATCCATTCAACCTCATGTTTATTTAATCTTGATCGTATTGAAAAATGATAAATTCTATAAAATATGACATCTCAATATGAATATTTTTGATGGGAAGACTTCGTAGTTATCTGACCAAAAATATTCGTTTTCTCTTCTTTTTTTGTATTTTTGATCCATTTTTTCTCTTAGACATATGTATTTTAATGGACTAGATGATTCGGTTTCCATGGAGGAGCTATTTAAGAGAAGAAATGTTTATCTTGGGTGTTTGGAAAAGCATGAACAAAGCTATTGCATGGTGTGAAGTGTGAACAAGAAATGGGGGGAAAAATAGCTAAGTGTCGGATTTAAAGCAATTCAAAAACACATACCAGGGGATGGGGTGATTTTTGTTTCCTTTATGTCCCGTAAGCATTAGGGAATGAAAGGGACATTAATGCTAACAATGATCCTCCATGCAACACTTGGCTAAAAATATGACGGTCTAGCATTTGGCTCGGTTAGCAACTAGGGGATGGAAATTTGCACTATAAAGAGTCACATGGATGACTTGACGGCTTCAAGGGCCTAGATAATTTTTTTTCCTGATGTCCCTTTGGAAAAGGGGACAAAGGGGACATTATTTTGGACATCGTACCTCCATTTGAGACTTGGTAATCATCCATGCAGTGAGAGGTAAGTCTCAACTAGCTAACAAAGACTTAACTATCAATGCAGGAGGTCATATTAGGGTCCAAGAGGCTAAAAATGGCTAGTAAAATTCTTTTGTCCCCTTTTTCCCTTTTCTTAAAGGAAAAAAGGACATGAAATACCACTAGGCTACTTGTGTAACAGTGTCCGCTTGAAAAGCTGGCTAAGTGTCAAACCTTTACAACAAACATGTAAAGGCCATATCCGAAGTTCTCGATGGAGTTTTTCGGAGAAATGTTATATGAATTTAGCTGAAAATGGCCTTCTTAATTAAACGGTGGGGGTCTCAAATTTTTATTCCTCCATTTAATCTCTATAAAATATGTTCTTTTATCTGGATCTTTGGTGAGCCTACAAAAACAAGATATAAACCTATTGTGCCAAAGTGTTGTGAAAGATATGATTTCACCATCTTATATAGATTTGATTTCAAATTTTTAATATGCCTTATTAATATCATAACTCTTTTAATATCTCCTAGGATCACCTCCCGAAGCTCAGTAACTCTTTTGACCCTGTGTATTGCATAGGCCTGTGAACCTTGTTTTTAATGAAACTACACCAATGCCTCAAAATATTTCCTAAGTCTTCAAAAATTAATTCCATGATTATTTTTTTACCTTCAATTCATCCCCATGTCGGATTTGGCTCATATATTCTTCTCTAGTTGGTTGTTTCAGCCTTGGGAAGGCCAGTGGTAGCCCTTCCCAACACTGCCTAGAAATAGCATTTTTCAAGAACTCCTAAAATCACCTAGGGGTTGACTTGAATTTCCTAATTCACCTAGGGTACTAGGTTAACATCCAATTGGATGTGATTGGACTGACTAGGTATATCACGGGGTTCCTCCTAAGGAAAAACTTTGAAATTTTGACACATGGGTATCATTATCATACTTGAAAATTATCAATTTTCATGTTGCAAATTTACACGACAACGAGTCCCTAAAGTCATGTTACAAAAATAGGAAATGAGAATACCTATATAATTTAAGGAGTAAAAATACATGTGTCATTCATCATCAATATTTATAAGGAGATGGGGTAACCATGTATGCACCGGTATAGCCCTACGTATATTAAAATTTTCAAAAAAATGAGAATAACATGGATATATATTTTAATTCCCATGATCATGTTCATAGAATTTTTTCAATAATGATTTATTAGGTGGGAGTAGTTTTCTAAACCAAAGGAAAGAGAAGAACATGGAAGATGAAGTTTTCAAAATATTGAGGGAGTATATGGTAATATTTTAGAGATAATAATTGAAATTTTCATTTTCAATGTTATGATAAAAAAATATAAGGAATTTCCTAAAAATGTAATATTATAATCTTACATTGACAGTAAAAAAATATGAGGAAGGGAGAATAAAGGAAGACACAACTCTTCTTAGGTTTCTTAAAAGGTTTTATGTTGCTCAAGGATGAAAATGATGGGATTAAAATTTAGAAGAAATATGATACAATGGATTGTTATAAGGATTGGGAGATTAAAAGATAATGTTAAAAACTATACTATTAGTATCTTGATCCTAAGTAGATGAAATGAAAAATAGTAAGGATAAATTCATGGATGAACCTGGGTTCTAAGAGGATGAAGAAGATCATTGTGAGGGAAAATGTAGAGGAGTAGAAGGATAAGGGAAAGATTGATGAGTATTTCATTTTCCTTTGTAATGAATTAGAAGCTTAAGTGAATTTTTTTGAAAGGTATTTAGTCTTTTGCAAGTTTTTGATAGTTCACATATTGTTGTTTGCCAATTTTTAGTTGATTGTTATTTTCTTTTGGGTTTCCTTTCCACTATCTCTTGGGGATTTATAAGGGCTGGGTTTCTTTAAAAATTGCATCTTCTATAATGGTTGGGTTTCTTTAAAATAATATATTTAAAATATATGGTAATTATTTAGGGGTTATATATGATTTAGATGGGACAAATAATTTAAGTGATTGATTGGGTTTAATATTATTTTTATATTTGAATTTATTATACCTTATGTTCAAGGAAATGTTTATAGTATCTAAATGTTTTCCATTTTTGGGTTTCTACATGGGAATGAAAAATAATAATTTAATAAAAGATGGGGTTTTCAACCCTAAGACAATGTGTGTGGGATTAAATGGTTAGCTAGATAGATAACACCATAGATATGTAATATATGTGCTAATTATTCTAGTTTTTATGAAATGATTGATAGTTTTATATGAAGAGGTAGATATTGTTTGGTAAATTGAAAAATATAGGTGATAGTTTAATTTCCTAAGATTGATGATAAGATTTTTTTGTAATATCCTCATTGAGTGATGGTTTATTGAGATACAAGCTACCCCAATATAATTTTAGATGAGATGTAGTAGTTGATAAATGATATAAAATTAAACATGGAAAAATTCATGATTATTTAATGTTATAATAGTTTTTCCAAAGATATGTTTAGGTAGAAAAGTGATGAGTGAAATTTACACAATTAGATGAAATTTAAGGAGTAGGATACCAATGTTGTCCCAACCCAAGAGTGCTTTGAGAAATAATGATCTCAAGTGAAACAACATGAGAAGTGGTAGTTATGAAATATAAATGTGAAAATATGTCTAATAAAGAATGAATTGAATGTAAGTTTGAAGTTTTCATGGTTTTAATCATGAAATGTAATGGGTGTTTACGTGTATGGTCATAGTTTGAAACAATATTATTAGTGAAAAATGATGACATAGATGGAATTATTCATGATAAACTGAGTGCACCACAACATAATCTTAAATAAAATGTAAACACAAATTAGAAAAATTATAGCCATGTTGATTGAGATATTTTGTGTTTGTGTGTGTCATGCGCTTTGTCTGTGGGTGTGTGGGTATGTTTTTTGTATGTGTGTGTGCATTTTTATCTCTTTCTCTCTATTTGTGTGTGTGAATTTTAATTTTTGATTGAAGTGAAGACCCGTAAAAACTAAGTGAAAAATATAGAAAATTTTAGAATATTAAATCAATTCCTCGAATATTATGATTTTCACATCATAATTGGAAATTTTAAGCAAAAGACAAAGCACAATTTTTTTAAATTATGAGGTGCAAGATATTTTTAAGGTCAAATTAGATACACTTTGAAATATATTCCATACTTATGAATGTATATGACCACTACCTCAAAACTCAAATTGGGCCAAATCGCCAACATATATACTATACAAGACTCCCGGTGATCCAAGGAAAGTTGTAGATCTCATAGATATTAGACGTCTTTCTACACAAGAAGCACACGTGAGAATTCATAATTTAGAAGATGGTAGATCTCATAGATAATAGCCACTGTCTCGCATATTCAACATGATTGTGGAATTCTACTTTGTACTCATCTTGCTACATAAACCCCTCTCTTGATTTATAAGATTTCACATATAGAAGAAGATTTTACCAAATATTCAAAGGAATTCTATGGATACTTGTTGTAATTTGATGTGATTATTTCTATTAAGGTGAACTTCAATATTAAAAATGATCCTATTATTGTATTTTATCTTATTTCATATGTAATACTTATCTTATTGTGTTCATTATTGCAAAATAATTTTGGAATATTTATTTAAAATTAGTATTATGTTATTGAGTATGACATTATATTTAATAAAAGAAAATACATATATCATAAAACCTTAAACAAACATTAAAATTCTAAGTTACTGAACATTGTATTACAATATTTTTGATACTACATAGGTATATAAGGGGTGAAGGGTCCCTTTCCCTTCATTTTATAATTTTAAAATAGTAAATCATCAAAAATTGATTACAATAACCCATTATAGAATATCTTTAAGACTATGACCAAATGATAGAAGTAATGTTAGTATCCTAATATATCAAGAAATTCATTTATGGAGGGTAGGACCAACAACATATTTTTTAGAAACACTAAACACTTGAGTTTTATCTTGTTTGAGAATGGTTTTGTATGATTTTATTTCTTGGATTCCTTGAGATGATCCCCATCCAATGAAATTTTTCCTTCAAAGTATCCAATTTAGGCATTGGAAGTATTATTTTGTAATTTGACTCATGATTCACGAGTTTAGTAATAAAATTCAAAAGAGTATAAAAGTGAGTCTATAATGTCTTGAAATGTGTGAAGTTACAAATTCATGTGAGAGAAAATGGGAAGGGGAAAGGAATTGAAAACTCTATACTATTAAATTTGATTTTTATATCATGTCATCGTAAATTTTCCTATGCTCGGTTTGATGAAGATAATTTCCATTACCATGGCAACCCTCTTATCATGATATATTTTGAACATGTTTTCAATAAAGAAACCAACTATTTTAGAATTTTTTTCCATAGGAGGTTTAAAAAATTGTAATATTTAGAACCTAGAATGTCTTTAATTACATTTAAAACCTTACAAGACTGGGGTACAAAAAGAGTGATGTAATGAAAATCCATCTATTTGTGCTTTCTATGTAGATAAAACCATGGATATAAAAAGGTATCCATCACAAATTAGGAAAAATTATAGATAAAAGTCGAACTAATGGGGACACATGGAAGAATTTTCTTAGGTGAGAACACATGTTTTAGATACATATGGATTTGATCGGTTGTAATGATTGTCATCATTTCATGTTTATATTGTCGTCCTAACTACATTTGTAGCTAATCGATTGCATGTGCGTCACGAGGTTACATTCACATCATTCAATTGTGCATCTATATTGGTTAAATCAAAAATGAAAAATAGTTGAATCTACATCATCTAGCTATGTGTTTTGGAAAGCATTTGTATTGTAGATGACTAGTTGAAGTGCATACAACTATTTGTTTGATCGTATACATGTTCATCTTTATAGCGTAACTATTTTTCTCACATGACCATTTCGTGCTTAAAAATTGTGATTATTCCGTATCACTTTCTAGATTTTCTTTTTATTTATCATGATTTTGAAACATCTTCTCATAAATTCACCCAAAATATCCCATAAGGATTTTAGTAAGACATCTTAAAATTTTCCCGGGGAAACACAAACTAATTTGTAGTTATGGGAGAAACAGGTGATTAGTGATTAATGACATAGAAGAAAATTGTATTTTCTACATTTACTGCAATGCCATCTAGGCATCTATAGTCCTAATAGAGATATATTTTATTCTAGTGAAAATATTTCTCTCCCGCCAACTAGGAATTCATAGCCCCAAAAGACATATCGGAAAGATCCATAAGATAAAGCTATTGATATTTTTATTTTGAATTTTTAGTTTGCATTGGATTTATTATTTTTTATATGATAGTCATCTCTTGTAGTTTTTTTGAAAGGGTGTTGAATGACTAGTGGATTGATGGAGGGAGCCAAAGTGATTGTTGAGATGACATTAACAAGTGTTAAAAAATGATTCCCTAGGGCCTTAATAATATTTCTTTAAATGTCTAAGAGAGCGTAGATCTTTAGGAGGAAATTAATTCTTAATTAATGTAGGTATTAAAATACCAAGGTAAAATAATACAATAGAGAATGTTCACTCAAAAAATGGAATGCAAATATAATCAATAGTTTAAAAAAGATGAGAAACAAAACATGACATGGAATGTTAATCAAATATAATTGAAGAATGTAGTAGTAAAATGGTAATGAAATATGAATGCTTATTTAACTAAATCTTGACTTATTCCATGGTCGAGCAACAAAAACATATAGCCGATATTGGAATCCAAAACTACTTGTTTTGGATTCCAAAATGTTAAATATTGGAATTATTTAGACTCCAAAATCAGATTCCAAAATGTTAAATATTGAATTATTAGACTCAAAATTATGACATAAATTGAATCTAGAATCACATATATTGGAATTTACTACACTCCAAAGTCCCATATATTGGAATCAGAAGATTCAAATATTGGAATCCATTATATGGGATAGCATCCGGTAGGCATTATCGATGTTTTGGACTAAAAAAACATGCATTTATTTTATAAGGGCTAGTTATTATAAGGCATTATTTATGATTTTTATGTACAAAACATGTTTTTGTTTTATAAGGGGTAGTGATCTCTAGCCATTAGTTATGATATGTTATATATATGAAATGTTTATGTTTTAAATCAGCTAGCGGATGCTAAACATTATTTATGATTTTTTTAATATATAAAATGTTTCATTGTTTTTATATGGTCTATCATTACGCTAGGCATTATTTATGACACGTTATGTACAAAAATTGTTTTTTTATACTTGATAGAAGATGATAGGAATTATTTATGATTTTTATAAACATAACATGTCTCTATTTTATACGGGTATCAATCAGTTAGGCATTATCAATGTTTTGTAATAAGGTTCTTATAAGTGTTTAGAATTCTATAAGATTAAACTATGAAGATTTGAATAGTTAAACGCCTTATGGCCCAAATGGCCACTAGGATAATTAAAGTCCGGAGAATTGAGAAACTTCAAGTTTCATGCGGTATGATGTTGTTGAACCTTAACATAACCAGATAATTGCTAAATATATTGAAAAAAATTACAAGAGACTCTTATTTAGAGTAGGAGAATGTAATTAACTGTAAAACCAATACAAATATATTTGTGTATTCAATTATAGATATGAAATAAATTTAAATTTCTTTACTAAAGATAGAAATTTAGAAAAAAATTAAGAATTACTTTAATTTTATTGTAACACTATTCCCAAAGATCTAGGATCCTAAATTAACAAAATAAATCATAATGAACCTCTAAAAACAAAGCTCCATCGTAATTAGTTTTAAATCAAATATCATCCCTGAAAATATTCTATTGTCCTTAAATGGTTGCAACAAATGCCACAATGTGGTGTTAAATTTGAGGTTTGTTTAAAGCGTTTTTATCATTTTTATTCATAAAATAGTTGCCAATATCGCAATATTATAATATAAGTGTCACATATGAATTACATACTTTATATACGACCATCAATATTTCTAGAGATTTATTTATATATTAATTATATTCAAAAAAATAAAGTGTATACATTATAAATTTATATTTCTTTTATGAAAATTGTAAATAACAAATCCTATTTTACAATTTCTGAATGGAAAGTTTTTCGATAATTCACTCGAGAAGTTATTCAATCATATTGTCAAATTATAATCGAGTTAAAATATAAATGCTCCCAACTTCTATTTCTACAATCTCAACATAATATAATAGATTTTTGCAGTACTTTCATAATAACATATGAATGTATATATTATTGAAAATGTTAAGAAGTACCATCATAACAATATTCCTAAAAAAAAAATACTTAATTAGCATTTTATCACCTGCAAATATTTGATTCACTTTTACCAAATTCAATCAAGTAAGACACTATTTGTGATATTGTTTTGTACATGGACGTCAACCATTTATCTTTTGTACAATCTTAGATCTTTTTTCATCCCCACCATAAAATTTCCATGAGAGTTTCCCCTTTAACCTAATGTAATACACTATGTGTTTTTAGAAATCGTATGAAAACGGTTTCTTCTCCAAACCTTTTCTAGGATTTTTATTGCTATTCCTCAACTACATTCAGAATGTCCCTTTCCCTAAGGGATTATTTGATAAAATACAGTTGATATATTTTCATTAAAGCCTCACGATCTCTTTTTAACAACGAAATGTTGTTGTGGAACGAGAATCCCAATTCGTAGTATGGTGATAATAATTTTATAAATTTCGATAGGCCACCTCGCAGTTAACAATTTCCATGTTGAACTTGAATGAAATCTTGTATAAGATGTTTTTTATCCCATATAATATGTCCTACATATCTAAAATAAGTAAATAACTCGTATCGCTTAATGGCAGGAAGTAAATAAAATTTATTTCCATCTACCACATATCAATTATAACCAATTGAAATAAAAGGATTTTTTCTTATGGCTAATAGTTACTTATTGAGATTATTGATTCAATTACATTGTATTTACATGTTTATTGATCCATTTATGCAGGAGTTATTTCAAATAAACATTCATAAATTCATAATTTATTTCTTTCTATTGAAAATTTAACCATTATGTATTGGAAATAAACATTAATCAATTCATAATCGATTTCATGTTTTTGCAAATGAAGGATTAAATGGATTTGGTGATATGGTAAGTAAAATATAAATTGTTCTCTATCTTATAATTCATATTTAGTGGCCACTAGCTTATGCTTATATTTTTGAACCACCCTTTGGCGGAAAATAGTCCTCAACTATTTATGAGGATTTGAGGCTTTAGGCTATGCCATCATTGGAAAAACTAAACTTATCTAGAAAACATTTAATAAGGTTAGCCAAGTTCTCCTTTACTTAATTATGAGCTAGATCAAGCCACATGTAGTTTTTTTATGATGATGTTTGGCCAAAATGGCATTAATTCAATGTAAGTAGTTAGTATGTAGTAGTGAATCAATGAAACCTTTTATACAATATGCATTTGTAAATCAATTAGATATTGATGAATGTAAGTTTTTAAGTCTAACCATTACTATATTGAACATGGATGCATAAATTCCTCGAAGCTCTATAATTTCTTTTAAATTGTTATCATAGCTTACAAATTGATTTTCTTCAACTTTTTGTTCTATTGTATGCCAAGAATATAAATTAATGTTTGTTAATTATCGTTTCCTATAAATTTATGGGCATTATAAATGATTTTGTTTTAAAATAAACATGGCTAACATACTAGGTCAAGAGTGTTTATTCATGTTGGATACCTCCACACCATTCACGGTTATTTTTTCTATTTTGTTATAGATAAAGCGGGTTAAAGGGACCTGTTCCCTATTTACATAAACAGAGCCTTGCCTCAATTTTCAAAGAAAAATATGAAAACCATAAGAGAAAAAAAAAGTAGCTACATATACATGAACATAGGCCAACATTATCCGAGATATACTATAACTATAGTACTAGGAAAGAGAGGGATTACTCTCCAGACCCCAAGGTGACAGCAACACTAATAGCCTGAGACACCTGACCAAGGATGGTATCATCTTCCATTTCAAATTTCACTTCAGAATTCACCCAGTTCAGCTAGAGAAAGTCATAGGCTCCTACCACGAGAGAACCACAAATTGCTCCATCTAGGCGGGATAGGGTCCAACAGAGTGTAGAGGGTCTTTAGATTAGGAAGCACCAGGTGGGCATGGTTGGCAGCCCGGTCCCGGGCATACACCACCAACTACTCAGTGAAGGCCAAGAGAATGCTGAACCATTTTTCAGTTCGCTAAAGACATCCACATGACCCCTAACATGCTCAGAAAAGAATCATGCACATCCCAAAATGCCAGACAACAATTCACCACTTCGGAGGCCAAGTTACCATAGGATGTCGATTGAAGCCGTCTGCAGAGCAGGATCACGACATCCACTTTAGAGGGACAAATTATCAACAAGTTCTCAATGAATATAGAGGCAACGCTCTGTTGATGTGTGGCCAACCAAGAATAGGTAGATAGTCTTCACCTAAGTATCCTTTAATGACATCTAACTCTTCAATGCAAGAGAGAAAAAAAAAAATTTAGTTGGTTTTTTGTTATCCTAGAATAAAATGCCATTTTACACAAATCACTGCTCTAGGAAATTCATGACAAATAGGGGACAACCATAGCTGGGAAAACGAGGGAGAAAAAATATAAGGAGAAGCCCTTGTTAAAAGCATTAAATAGACCCTTCATATCCCGTAAGTGTATCATTAGACAACGTCTGCTCTGAAATATTCCTCGCGTGAGATCAAAATCCCTAATCCTTCCCATGGTTTGGAATTTAATGCCACTATCTCCTATTGTGCTTGCTCGATCACTGCATTTTCCAGCTTGTCCATGTAATTAGTACTTTCTGAAACACATGCTTAATTTTCCGGTTACATTGAAATTCCTGAGTTTCCAAAGGACCTTTTTAACTCCTAGGTCCAGTTTCCAAGACAGGATTTATTTTTAAATATGGCATTCAAAATTACTACCAAATCCCCTTCGATTTCTAGATTTTCTATCTTTAAGGAGGCTTCTAGATCTAGACTTTTTCTCAGAACTTGTATTTTAGCCAAATTACAAGTTCCATCCCATAGCTTGTAGGATGTGGCATTGACCAATAATCCTTTTCATTTCTTATAATGTATCCAGACCTAGGAGATGATGGGGTTACCTTTGGATGCTCCATCAAAATTTAGCTTGAGGAAACCCAGGGTGGGGGAGGAGCCAACGGGCTAACCGATGGAGTGAGGCTCAGGAGATTAAAGGGCACTGAGCACTGCTCCAAGCTTGATGATTCTAGGCCAACTCGCTTGATTTCCCTGTCAATGTTGGAAAAGTTATGAAAGTGAGACCAATTAGTAGAAATCACCTCAGAGATAGCCCATTCCAACCTAAGAATGACCATGTCCACCGAGTTCTGCTCCTCCCTAAATATTATTTTGTTACACTCCCACTAGAGAAGTAGTGCAATACAACATAGCCAAATCAAGGAGAGAGCGCCATAGTGGAGATTTACAGGCCAAGCCAAAATGGCTGCCAGGAGTGTAGAGGGCTAGACCCATGGGAGATTGATCTGGCAAAAACCAACTCCATCATTTATCTGTGAATGGGAAATGAAGCATAATATGATCATGATCTTCCTCATGATTCTCACACAGAAATCAAATTGCAAGACCATGAAAACCAAATCTCTTCCTCCTTTATTGAGTGATAATTTTTCCTTTGAACTCCATCCAGTGAAAATTCCAGCTTTAGTTGGACACGAGGGGGACCAACATGCCTTCCAGTTACAGCCTTAGCTTCCGCTCGGCATGTAATTATTAATAGCCATATGATGGGGAGTATTTCACAAAAGAGGCCGCAGCCCAAAAAATTTCATCTTTACCCCGGAAAGCACTATCTATCATTCCTGCAGAGCTGAGTGAAAACTATCCTTAGTTTCCAAAGAGAGATTTAGGTGATCAATACTTTTCCATTCCAATAGAGCAAGAAAATTTTCCAGAATCAGCCCATAGTTGGAAACATATGGTCCCCATTCTTCAACTAAGAGCCTCTTGATTTCCCCAAACTCAAGATTTTCCCCAAGCATGGGAAAACCATTCCAAGGATCATCCTAGAATAACACCTTGTCACCTTTTCGATTTTCTGGCCACATTGAATAAGAAGAGCTCCCGGCATTCAACTAAGAAGTTCCATATATGAGAACCACGAGGGGGATTAGCAATGTAGAGAATTGATTCCGGAAGATGGGCCCCCAGATATTTTTTTTCCACCACTTGGCTATAAAGACACAGAGGTTTTGTGAGGAGATTCCAAACAAGCTTGGTGCCCAGGGCCAAGTTTTGAATACCCAAGTTGAGAATGCCAGCCCCACCTAGATCTTTGGGTTTGGACAAAGTTTCCTAGCTGATCAATGGGATTTTCCTTTCCATAGAGGGACCTTTCCATAGGAACTTTTGCATAATCCCGATAAGCTTTGATAGAACACTTTTGGGGATTTTTAGTATGGAAAGCATGTATAAGGGGAGGCACTAAGAACAAATTTGATGAGGACCAGTCTTCCAGCTAATGATAGCCATTTTCCTTTCTAGGAGTTGAGTTTCAAATTAACCAAAGAGAGGAGATCATTCCACATCGAGGTCTGACCCGAGCCACCAAAAAAAGGCACACCAAGATATTTGACCGGAAGGGAGCCTTTTTTGAAACTAAAGATGCCAAGAATTCTAGCTTCTAGAGAAAGGGGGACGTTAAAAAAGAAGATGAAGGATTTGACATGGCTAACCTCTTGTCTAACAGTGACTGCATAAGCATCGAGAAACCCCTTTAGTTCTCTAGCCTCCTGAATGTTGGATTTTCCAAACAAGAAAGTGTCATCCATGAATTGCTGGTGAGAAATAGGATCCACCCCCTATAATTCTTAATCCCTACAATTTTCCTTCCTAAACTTTATTGCTGATGGCCCTACTTAGCAAGTCAACCACTAAAATGTAGAGAAAGGAGGAGAGAGGGTCACCTTGTCTTATACCCTGATTACCTTCAAAGAAACCTTCAACATTACCATTAATTAAACACTAGTTGATCTTGTCAAAGGCCTTGCTAATATCTAGTTTTAGTAACATACCTGGGGATTTATTGTAGGAGAGAGAATGAATGAGTTCATGAGAGAGAAAAATACCATAAAAAATTGACCTCCCCAGAAGAAACCAGATTACTCGGAGAGATCATAGGTTCCAGTAGCCCTTTGAGTCTGGAAGCAATGGCTTTTGAGATGATTTTGTAGGAGGTATTGCATAGAGAAACTAGCCTGAAGTCCGTGAATGAAGAGGGTTGAGGGATATTCGGGAAGAGACTTATAAAGGTATAGTTTAGTGATTTAAGCACTGAACGGGATCTCGTGAGATTCTTTCACAAATTCCCAAAATCATAGCCAACAATGTTCCAAAGCTTTTAAAAAAATCAGCCTAAAAACCATCCAGACCCGAAGCTTTGTTCTTGGCCATAGAGAAAACCACTTTCTCCACTTCACTCATAGTGAAGGGCTTAAGAAGGGCCACATTTTGAGCATCAGTGACCAACGTCGGGATATTGTCAAGGAAAGAGGATTGCTTTGAATCAAAGGATGCAATGTCACCTTGAAGGAGGGAAGTAAAGAACCAAACCCCTTTATCAGAATTTTTTTTTTGATTAGATAGGACAATACTATCATGACTCTTTATCTTGGAGATGAAAGAAGAGCTCCACCTTGCTTTTACAGATGAATGAAAAAACTTTGTGTTCCTATCTCCATCGTTGAGCCATAG
This sequence comes from Taxus wallichiana var. yunnanensis, assembly GCA_018340775.1. NCBI lineage: Eukaryota > Viridiplantae > Streptophyta > Pinopsida > Cupressales > Taxaceae > Taxus > Taxus wallichiana. Next base: position 246,352,196 of record CM031240.1, on the reverse strand, counting down.
TTCCCCATAATTTTTTTCCATAAGACCTCCTCGCATTTGAAGAAATTCACCAAGTTTGGATAGTAAAGAATTCTCCAAAAGAAACTCTGCCTCCCCCATGCAAAAGAAAAAAATTAACTCATTCAGAGCTTTCAGCTCAGCTTCCACTCTAACCTTTTCTTGGAATATATTCTTAAAACAAGATTTGTTCCAAGATCTTAGATCCTTTTTAAGAAGTTTTAGTTTTTGTGCAAGCACCAACATTTTGAATGTTCAACCTGATAGGAGTGCCACCATTATGAAAATGTTGTTTTCCAGAGAGGCATCGTCTCGCCACATAAGCTCAAACTTAAAAGGGGATTTATGTGGGGAAAATTTGATATTGATTCATAGGGAAACAAGGAAGTGATTAGAGTCAGACCAGGGAAGAATCAAGCATTCTAAGAAAACATTACTCAAAGACCACTTATGGTCGGCTAAGAACCTGTCAAGCCTTTCAAGTTAATATTATTGAAGCCCTTCCTACAATTGCTCCTTATGAACCAACCTTTCTCGGACTCGATATCTAAAAGAGAGTTATCGAGATAAAGGAACAAAAGTCTTTTGGGATTGTTGATTTCTAGAAATACCACCTTTTTTATCTTTCTGAGGTAAGAGCATTGAAATCACCACCAAGGAGTAACATTTTATCCTCGAGGGGGAGAAAAGACCTGGAGATGTCTTGCAAAACCTCTCTTTTTCCAATTATTCTATTTTTATTATGCACATTAAGGAGGTAGAAGACCAAATGAGAACATTTCAGAAAACCCAACCCAACTTCCAACTATGATTACGGTCGATAAGATTAACCTCAACCCTCGACATTCCTTTCACTAGAATCCCAAGCCCCCTGAGGCCCTGGTAGTATCGAAGAAGAAGAAATTCCATCCCTTAATTGAATTTTTCTAAAATGCAGCAGCTTCCGAGCTACAACCATGTTTTTTTCCTAAAGCAAAACCACACTCACCTCTGAGGAGAAGAGATAACGTTTAAACAAGTGTTATTTATCAGGGGTGTTGAGACCCCGATATTCCAAGAAGATATTAAAGTTTAGGAGAGGGAAGGACATTCACCTTCATGGAAAAAACCTTGGCAAAGTTAAGGACACTTTGTTTGCCAGCATCCACTTCCAACAGTGCCAGTTCTTGTTTGGCTTTTTTATTTTTTTTGGTGAGTGCATATCACCTCATTCAACCCGCTTGAACCGAAGCCAATTTTGAGGAAGCTAAGGCTGGTACTAGGAGATCCATCTAAAATTATCCTTCCTCCAAGATCCCATCACCTAAAAGGGACTGAAGCTTATTTGTCTCAACTTTATCTAGAGAGCCAAGATTGTAGCAAGTTCAGGAAGCCACTTGACCTTGATTGAAACCTTCCTTAATAAGGGAAATTAATCCTAATAGTTTTTATGCACTTCTTCATTTTCTTTTAGAAGAGAAAGAGGTGAAATATCACCCACCAAGGGTGATTCCATTTTTCTCTCCTCCAACCCTTTCATCATAGAGCCAACCTTTTGAGAATCCAACTCTTTGGAAGCCTTGGCCAATTTCAAAGAGCAGGCCTTACTCAGATGACCCAACTACCCGCAATAAAAACACTTTGCATTTAGACCCTCATACTCAATGGTAAAGAACTTAGGGCCGGAATTTTTTTGGAGAGTTAAAGACGATGGTAGAGGGGTAGTCAGGTCCATCGCCACACAGAGACACACCAAGCTTTTGTGCTAAAAAATCAGGGCAAGATTGTGGATGGGCACGAGGGTCCCATAGGAGTTTGTAATTGGCTTCAGAATAGACCATTTGCAGAGATCCAAAGGTAGATCATGAATGCTTAACCAAAGTGGGGCCTTGGAAATTTTTTCCTTCCAGGGGTCAAAATTTGGTGACCAAGGACAAAAGTATAGGCTGGAAGATTTCATGAACCAGGGTCCTTCTTTATGCACTAAATTCATCAAATCAGGGGAGGGGAAACATACCTAGAAAAATCCATTGGCATGGAAACTGACTTTTGGTTTAGCATTTGAGCCCCAGAATGCGTGACCCAGCTTGAAATCCTCCTCTAAGAGAAATGGGTGCCTACAAACTTGTAGAAAATCACCCTTTTCACCCGTGAATCAGAAAAATCAGCTTTGGGAGGAGGAGGCACCGAGAGATGTAAACTTTCTACAGTGATTTTGAAATCGATTCCGTCAACCTTGAAGTCTTCTGAGCTCTTCAGCCTATCAGACCCAACCGGGATGGATTGAAAGGGACCTCCTGTATCGCCTCATCGTGGATTGAAGGGCTGATCCACAGTGCCTCCTCGCAACCCATTTCCCACTAGGATATTTTTCTCACTAGTGAGGACCTCGGCACTCGGTGCGGGAAACCCATCTCACACCGCGACCTTTGTTATTTTTAAAAAACAAGATTTTTCCTTTTTCACATTTTCATGATTTCACTATTTTCACAATTTTCACATAATTCACTATTTTCGCTAGTGTGAAACTCCATCCAATAAAGTAAAAATGGTTATCCAAAACTTCTTATTTTTGGTTATATTTTCTAGTTATTAGTTATCTACATAATCATTTATTGTCGATAAAGTCATAGGGCTTATTAGTGACTTTTTTGGTCTATTCAAATTATTAACATACCTAGATCTGATGGCATATTCATAGATGATGTGCTTGTGTCCTCCACATATGTGATCTGAACTGTAAGAAAAATTAATTTATACAAAAAATTAAAAAAACATGGCATTTGAAAATAGAGCTCATTAAACATATTTATAAAATCCTTGAATGTAAATCACCATGTTGAACCGGTTGTGTAGTGTCAAGGTGGAAGGTTTTTACACTAACTTTTATGGTTGTTTGCATAAACAATAAATATATAAGTAACATATATAGGTTAAAATACATTAAACAAAATCACATGTTGAAGTTGTCTTCGGAGAGGAACCTTTCCTCATATGAGAATAGTAATGTTTGAAACAATTCTTGATTGTGTGTCTCAACAATAAAATCAATACATAGTTTGGAATCTAAAGTATGAAAATAAAGCATTAGTTCAAGATTTTTTTGAATAACATCAAGTGAACATATTATCCCAGAACTCATACAATATTTTGCAAGGATAAGTATGGATGTTTCCTTATAGGCCAATTTCTCTTGTAGTTACCAATTTTTGTGGTAGTTTCTACATCAAATCCCTAGTGACCTCTTCTCTATAATCATCATTATTATCGAAGTTGTGCACACCAGATATTGTGTATACAAGACACAAAATTTTGAATATCTCGTTACTATCATAGAGTATGTAGTATCCATCCAGAATTGATACTCTAGTTTCTTTAAAATTTTCCATGTATCTTTTTACTATATCTCTTAACATTTTTGAATAATCAATTGGTATTAGAAAAATAATAATACAATCCAACACACTGGTTTTGATAACTATTAGAAGCTCCATTATTACATCAGAAGAAATATCACTAACCAAATTGTAAAAATCAATGATCACACATTCAAAATTGAAAGGATTACTCGAAGGAATAGCTGATAAAGTTGATGAAATCTTGAATGGATATGCACATTTACAAGAAAAATTTTATGTGTCTTCCATCCTTGTTGGTATATTTCCTTCCAGTGACATCACATAGTTGTATAATATTGTTTGAGCCTCAATGGCAAGAGCGTTTTCCATCTCATGATATTTTATCCATTTTGAAAAAAATTCCACTAAATGGGAATCAAATTTTATTTTTCCATTTCTCTTCACCCAATAAGACAAACACTTAGTGGTAGAGTGATTAATACAATTGGAAATTTTCAATTACATTGGATTTATTGGGCTCTCAATAAAATATTATCCGGATGTTTATTTCTTAAATAATACAAAAAAAATTATCTCATTTTTTGTCTCCTTTTATACTCCAGATGTAAGAATCAAATGTCTTTGCAATTACACACAGTCTCAATAGACCCAATTGAGCTAGTATTCAATTTAAAACAACAAACATTTTATTTAGATGGGTCTATCTCTAATTTAGTCAAGTATGTTTGCCTCAACATAGTAAAGAACTTGACATGTTTTGGAGGTGAAAGAAAATCTTTTCTATTTAATAAATGACAAACAAAATATGTATTTTCATTTCTATACGTTTTATGAATACTATAAATATACCATTGTGAATGTCTTCTACATTTGAATAGCCGCTTTGTTAGTATCTATTTGAATGCCGAATTACAACCATATTTTGAACAAGAATATGGTCCTCTATTTATGGAGCCATGCATTTCCTGTTTCATGAACAAAGAAACTTATTAATTTCAAATTCAATCTGCATTCGACCTAGACATGCAATGTCCCCAAATCAATAAATTATGACGATTTAACAATACCAAATTCCTCATGATTGTCATCTAGAACAAAAAATAACCACTGACTTGACGTAGTAGTTTTTAGGGGAATGGATTTACATAAACCAAGCCTCCTCTCTTTTCTTCCAAAAAATACCACCTGTGATAAATGGAATTGTTTTAAATGGAGTGTAAACAATGGAAGACATTTTACCAGTAATTAGAGTAAAATACATTAATAATTAGGTCATTTCCAAAATTTAAAATGGTTTTCTCACTTTTTTCGATAAGGAATTTAAAAACTACCATAGCAGTCCCCAACCTATAGAGTTATTTACTAGGTATCATAAGATAATTATTAACTTAATGGTTAGAATCTTAGGATTTGATATGACATATTACGTATCATTCAATGGGTTACAAAAATTCATATTTTGTGGATCAAATTAATAATAAAAGAATTTTTCTAAAATTCTGAAATTGAATTATGATACATATGAAGATGCTAAACCATTTGCACCTTTTGAAAGGATTACATATGAGTTGGAAAATATATAACATTGTAAATATGTCATGATAGGAAAGTTAAAAAAATATACACTTTAGTGGTAAATATACTTTTATTCAACATATAAAAGAACAACCTATTACATTTTTAGCCATATACACCTATTTAATGGAAAAGTGTAGATGACATTAAGATCAAATATTCGGTATTTGAAGAGATTATTTTAATAATAAATCACAATAACGGATTTTGTAGTAGCTCGGATTTTTTATTTTAGAAGACAATGTGATTTATGTGTATATCAATCATAATGTAGTATTGAGGATTAAATTCCTATAACATGACTAAGGAGGATGTTTAAAGGATAGCGGTGGAAGATCTAATGTTTGGTATTTTGAGGAGAGTATTTTAGAAATAAATCACATTAATAGAGTTAGTGATAGCTCATCATTTTTTGTTATATAAGAAAATGTGAAATATATGTATATTGAACATACTTTATTCATTATGTTTAAATGTCTATAACTAGTCTAAGTATGATATTTTAAGTGTAGCGCTTAGTGGGCTATTCCACAACATGATATCAAAAACAAATAAGAAGGATTACAATTTTCCTAAATGTAAGTATGGCCCTCGTCACAATAGTCATTTTTGTGGAAAAAGTGCTCTCTATAAGGTCATGGTGTTTTATACCTATTTCATAAAAGAATTGATTATTAACAATGTTTATTGAGTACCACTAAAACTAGGTTCTATTCTCTCTTACTTTGACTCTATGTTATATTTACAATACTAATTGAAGAAATTATGTAAACACATTTAGAGTGCTAGTATTCTTAGGTTACAAACATTTACTATATGATATGTTGTATCGATTGAGGGTAAATACACTAATAGAATAAAAATAATGATAAAATAACAAAGCACGACCTAGATTAGTGGTAGCTAGGGTCCTACTATTTAATATTTTTATTGTATTCATTGTTTGTACACTTTTGGATCGCCAACAATTTTCATTGGTTATAATCATATCATATTTTATAGACTATCCATGGAGGAAACAAGTTCTATACTACCAATCCTCGATAAATGAATGAAGCCATATGTATTGTCCATAAAATATATTGTTTTTATCATATAATTGTAGAACATTTCGTATGGAAAAATTATTTTTCTAACACTTAGTTTTACTACTTATTGAAAATAACGACACATCGACGTTAGCTTCAATAGTTTCTTATTCGATAATTGTGATAAAATAATAAATAATGACCTAGTTGAGTGATCGTGAGGCTCCTACGATTACGGTCATTGTAAACACTATCTATACAACATTTGATACATAGTGTTTTTCATTGATTATAATTATATCATGTTGGCTAGAATGTACTTGGTATAGACAATAACTACACTACATAAAATCTAGAGGGATAAAGCGTTACATAATTCACATAAGAATTTTTTCCTTATTGAATGTAATGGCATCATGGATTCTCGGATCGTCAATTTCATAATTTGAAAGTAAAAATTAAAGAAAAAATAATTCTCTAGTTTAGTTTGTTATTAGGCTCCCATCATAACTATTATTCATTATAAACACTATATGTATGAATTTGTGTCACTAAATTGTTTTCATTTATTATAATTATAACATATTGTTTGTGACATCCATGACGGAACTAAGTGTTACCTTGCAAACCCTCGAGAAGGATCATGACTTATGTAGTACTCATAAGACGTATTATTTGGAACAGATAATTCACATATTTTCATATGAGAGAAAATTATTAGCGAACACTAAGCTTATTTATGTATTGAATGGAACAACCTAACAAATACTATGTGCAAAATTTTTGAATGATAATGTTATATATAAAAGGAATGATAACTAGATCATGCCAAGCCAAGAACACAGATGGTAAGAAAACATCACGATCAATAAGATGAAAGCAATTCGCTAGAATAACTTTACATTAACCTTTGCAAAAAAATGAGTAGCAATATCATATGTTATTATGGGACTCAATGAAATACAATTAGAATGGACCTTGCTTATATAGGCAAGGAATAACAATCTAAGAACCAATCAAGGTCATAGATCAAGCCATAAATCATGGAAAGAACTAGTCATCAATGAACTAGTCAAGTTCATAGATTTATGAGAGAACTAGACATCAAAGATCTAGTCAATACCATAGATAAGGGAAAAAACTATACCTAACAACTAGATAATATCTCCTAATATATAAATAAATAAAAAGAAATATCCACACACATAAGTGGGTGAGAATAAATACAATAAAGGTAAATAATGTACCTAGGTGAACATGAGCTAAGGTAAATACCTACTCTAACACCCCCCCTCAAGTGAAGCTAGGGGCCAAAATAGAAGTGGCATGCCCATAGTATGAGTTCAAAACTAGGCATGATGAGGTAGTCAAGTACAATATATCCATGAAGAAATCTCAAACCAAAAGAAGGAAAGAATCATGCTATAAGGAAAGAGAAAGAAGAAGAAGAAGGAATATGTTCTCACAAACATCCCTCAAGACAAACATCCAAAACACCAAGCATTCCATGCAACTCAAGGTAGTGAGGTGATGCAAAAGGCTTCATAAAGATGTCTGTGCAACTCTCTGGCGAGTTGGGAAGGTACTCCAAGAAAAGAGCTCCATCCTGAATGTCTGCTGAATGAAGTGGATGTGTATCTCGATATGCTTGGTCTGCTTGTGCTCAACTAGGTTGCAAGAAATGTGAGTTGCACTTTGGTTGTCACACAAAAGTATAGTTAGTGAATCCTTTGGGAATCCAAACTCTATCATTAACTTGAAAAGCCAAAGAATCTGCTGACTCATTGTAATTGCTACCATGTACTTTGCCTCTGAAGATGAAAGTGTAATAGAATGTTACTTTTTGCACGCCAAAGAAATTGGAGAAGAACTAAGATAGGAAAGATAGCCAGAATAGAACGCCTTTCATCAATAGAACCTTCCCAATCTAAATCTATATACCCAACCAACTTAGTAGAACCCCTAGTGTAGTGTAGGCCAAAGTGGGAAGTGCTCTATAAATAGCGCAAAATCCTTTTAGCAGCCTGCCAATGACTACTATGAGGAGAATGTAAACGAGATACAAGCCCTACTACAAATGAAATATCAGGGCGAGTATGGGTCAAGTACATAAGAATCCAAACCAACTATCTATACAACGTAGGATCACAAAGAGGTGTGGTACATGTAGATGTAAGAGTAACCCCAGATTGAAAAGCAGATGGAATTGGCTTGCACTCATCCATATCAAAGCGCTAAAGAGGATCATGGGTGTATTTTTGATAACTCAAAGGAATCCCTGAATCTGTCTGAGAAATTTTCAAACCAAGGAAATAATACAATAACCCAAGATCTGTCATGTCAAACTATGTGGAAAGAGCCCACTGAATACTCTAAATGTGGGAATAATAGCTGCCAGTAAGTAATAGATCATCAACATACAAGACAAGTATCACAATATCCTCACCAACATGCTGGAGATACACTGTATGATCAAAGTGGCAACAAAAAAACCGATAGATAAAATAAAATAATCCATCTTCTCATACCAAGCCCGAGGGGCTTGTTTTGAGACCGTAGAGAGACCTTCAGAGCCTACAAACAAGAGAATAATCCTGAACAAATCCAACCGGCTACTCCATGTATATTTCCTCTTGTATATCTCCATGTAAGAAGGCACTCTTCACGTCCATCTAGTATACAGGCCACCCCTGTGATGCAGTAAGAGCAAGTACAAGGTGTACATAATCCATCTTGGCAATAGGTGCAAAAGTCTCAGAGTAATCAATACCTTCAACTTGTGAAAAATCCTTTGCAAAAAGACGAGCCTTATACTTGTCAATGGACCCATTTTCTTTTTATTTGGTTCGGTATACCCACTTACACCTAACCATCTTTCTTCCTTTAGGAAGAGATACCAAATCCCAAGTATGATTCTTCATCACAGAAGAATACTCAGCTGACATTCCATCATTCCACTCCTATATCCCATGAGCCTTTGAAAAGGACTGTGGATCCTCATAAACTGACTAACACAAAATTCCAGAACTAGTAGAATGTGCATGATGATGCCTAGTGGGTGGAAGATCCTCTATGCAAGGTGCTGCCTCAAAAACTATAGTACGAACCCACTTAGGAATAGTGACTACATTAGTGGGAATAGGATCCTCAACAACATCTATATCCTCCTCATCAATCTCCTCAAAGAAAGAATCCTCAAGATGAGATGAAGAAGAAGAAGATTCATCAGGAGTGAAGTGCTAATCAAACTGAACATGTGTTCGAAAATAACATCATGTGTATTAGGATCAAAAAGACTATAATCTCTCATGTCCTCACAATACCCTATAAAGATCAAGGGTTTACTCTTCTTATCCAAAGCTTTCATTTTCTTGTTTGTCACAAAGGCCCAAGCATGGCTCCCAAAGACTCAAAAAAATGAAAATATGGCTTAATGTTGGACCAAGCTTCCTCTCTGGAGTCAAATGCTTAAGTGCTCTAGGTGGTGTGTGATTCTGAATGTAGTTAGCACAATTAAATGCTTCTGCCCAATAGATATGAGGTATATCTCTAGAATGCATCATACACTTAGCCATTTCCTTCAAAGTTCTATTCTTCCTTTCTACTAATCCATTTTGTTGTGGAGTATGAGGAAAAAAATGTTGGTGAATAATGCCTTGAGTTGCCAAAAATTTAGAAAATGCATTGTTGAAGTACTCCCCCCATTTATAGTACAAAGGTCCTTTATGCAACTAGAACATTGTTACTCAACCAAAGCCTTGAAGACTTTGAAGTGTGAAAAAAAATCACTTTTGTACTTTAGAAAATAAACCCAAGTACGCCTCGAGAAATTATCAATAAACACAAGTGCATACTTAGCTCCATTAAAATATGGGGTAGGGAAAACTATCAAGTCACTATGCACAAGCTCAAGTGGTGAAGAAGCTCTCTTAGAGAAATTCTTAGGAAAAGGATCTTGATGTTGTTTCCTAATGCACAACCATGACAAAATCCCTCAAGACAAGAAACTCTAGGAAGACCATCTACCATACCATTGAGTGCTCAACTCCTTCAAATATCTCGTAATTGAGATGTCTAGATCTTTCATGCCAAAGCTTACTCTACGAATCTGCATGAGAAACCAATCCTAACCCTATAGAAGAAGTGTCATCAAAACCCTCAAAGTGATATAGTCTAGAACTATGATCAACAATACCACGAGAAACCGTGAATGAGGCTCCAAAAAAGTTCGTACCTCTCCATGTGGTGTAAAAGTCACTATTTTTCATTTACGGAATGACAAATGTGATATACAAAAAGTAAATTTGTAGTGATGTTAGGAACATATAGTGCTCTGAAACTAGTGGGTGTGTTTTTGGTTTTCGAGAAAGTCACATCTAACTACTTCTTTTGGTAAAAGCTGTTATTTCGGATTTGTGTTGAAAGTAAACTTTGCCATCCAAAATAGTAGTATGCGGATTTTCCTGAAATAGTAATAGTCGTGCACAGCATCCGTGGACCCGTGCCAAAAAAGGAAAGAAAAATATTTTCAAAAATACCTCCTGCGTGTAAACTGAAAATGCTATGCCGTAACAAAAAAATACCTAGATCGAATCTCAAGAAACCCAAAAAACCTGAAAAAAATTCTAGATTTCCTTTTCGCATGGCGTAAATCGCAAGGTGGATTCTCTGCACAACAAAAAACCAAAAAAATGCCTACCTCCCGTAATGGTTGAGTTTATAGCTGATCTTAGGGTTTTGCTACCTTCTAGATCTAATGAAAGCATCTGTTTTGCATAAAAATTCATGTAGCAACAAAATACGAGAAAATCCCAAATATATTAATATATAAAGAATTTATTTGCAAAATAAAACTTACAAATGAATGTTAATAGAAATATCTTGCTCTGATACCATAAAAGGAACGATAACTAGATCATGCTGAGCCAAGAACATAGATGCTAATCAAACATCATGATCAATAAGATGAAAGCAATTCCCCAGAATAACTTTACATAAACCTTTGCAAACAAATGAGCAGCAATATCATATATTATTATGGAACTCAATGAAATACAATGAAAATGGACCTTTCTTGTATAGGAAAGGAATAACAATCTAAGAACCAATCAAGATCGTAAATCAAGCCATAAATCATGGACATAACTAGTCATCAAAGAACTAGTCAAGTCCATAGATTTATGAGAGAACTAGACATCAAATATCTAGTCAATACCATAGATATATGAAAAACCTTTACCTAAGAACTAGATAATATCTCCTAATATATAAATAAATAAATAAAAATATCCACACACATAAGTGGGTGACGATAAATACAATAAAGGTAAATAATGTACCTAGGTGAACATGAGCTAAGGTAAATACGTACTCTAACAATCTATTTATTTTAATTGTACCATATTTACTAGGCTATAAGTGGTGGAGAGAGAGTCTTGCATTACATACCATCTAAATGGATTGAGACATATCATGTGTTTCTCATAGGCTCAAAATTTTCTTATTTTTTTAGCAATAAAATAGCAAATCATGGTATAGCTTAATAGCCTCTAGGATCCTAACTTTACCTCTTCTCATTATAGACACTATCTTTAAAGTTTTGGATTGTTAGCCTTAAAATGTAGTTTCGATAAATTACATGGTTTTTAACTGAATTTTCAAATCATTTCCTATCAAATAAAATGCTTAGTGACCATTAGGATGATTTACTTATTGACAAAAATGACTTATCAGAACCTAGGCTCTAAAGTTTTTATTTTGAAAATAACCATAAAATAACAATTCATGGTATAGATTAGCGGCCACTATGCTCCTACCTCTACCTCTTTTCATTATAAAAACTTTATGTATAGTTTTGAATCACTATCCTTAGTATGTAGTTCCCATGAGATAACAGAATTTAAACTCATACTTCACATTTTTTCTATAAAAAAGAGCTCTGCAAAAGCTAAGATCCTTTAGTTATCGATGTGAACGACATATCAGACCCTAGGTTCAAAAGTTTTTATTTTTAAAATATCCATCAAATAACAAATAATGGTATAACTTACAGCTATTAGATCCTACCTTTACCTCTTCTCATTATAAAAATTATCTTTATTGTTTTTATCACTACCCTTTAGTATGTAGTTAACATAAGATACATGGTTTTCAACTCATATTTCACATCATTTCGTATCAAAGAAAATATTTAGTGACAAGTAATCTTATTTACTTATTGATAGAAATGGCATATCAGACCCTAGGCTCAAAATTTTCTTATTTTTAAAATATCCATAAAATAACAAATCATGGTATAGGTTAATGACCACTAGACTCCTACCTTTACCTATTCTCTTTATAAACACTACCTCTAATTTTTTGGATTGCTAGCCTTAGTATGTAGTTGCCATAAGATACATGGTTTTGAACACATATTTCAAATCGTTTCCTAACAAATAAAATGGTTATTTCCCGCTAAGATCCCCTACTTATTGATAGAACCAAAGCATATCGGACCCTAGGCTCAAATGTTTTTATTTTGAAAGTAGCCGTACAATAAGAAATCACGGTATAGCTTAGTGGTTGTTAGGCTCCTACCTTTACTTCTTTTCATTATAAACACTATTTTCACAGTCTTTGATCTCTAGCCTTATTATGTATCCCAAATAGCTTGTTGAAATTACCACGTGGCACATTTTAATTGAAGGAAAAATTTAAATTAGTGCACACTATATCTAAATATGTAGAAAATTATTTTGATATAAAAGGAAACGTAAAATTATATATATTTATAGGATTTATTTCTTCTATTTTGTAATAATATATATTTTTACTATGCTTATTTTAATATATCTCATATAATATATTTCGTATTATGTTTATATTATTATAGGCTATAGATGATGACAAATTGTATTGTTTTTAATTCATGTTTAGATTTAATTTTTAAACCAAGTAAAAAAATATAAGTGAAATTCAAATTCCCCGCATTTTCAAATATTTGAAATTTCAATAGACCGCCTTTTACATTAAAATGGGAAAGTGAAAATTTCTTATTTTCGTATCCCTCTCTTTTCCTTTTTTTTAAAAATTTTATTCGTGGAATGTCTAAAAAAATTATTAAATACCTTGAAGAAATGTTCATTAAGGTTTCTGATATTTTTGGTCACACAGGAAAACATGTCTTCAAAATTAAAAAAATATGTGCATGTTGTAGATTAAGGCTAAGTGTTTGAATATCAGGTGTTTTTGCATGCAATTATAATCTTGTTTGTAGAGAAGGCACACAAAAAACACAAAATTATGCCTGAAAGGATGCACACTAAAGAGGAAAGCAATAGAGGTTTCAAATAGAATCACACATATTATTTGATTGTGGTAGTAGATGGAAGTTTCACTGACAACATAAAGAATGAAATATTACCAAATACTATTAAATGAGCTATTTATAGTAAATGTGTACCTTTTTTTATTGCAAGCTCTATTAGTTGCTCTATAGTTGACTTGTTCCTGTGTTTTCTCAATAGTCTAATTGTGATCCACACAAACCTTACTTTGTCCTATTAAATTATGCTTCAGAGTCAAGCCTTGCTTTCCAATAACTTTTGATCATCATACCATACTTCCTTCTTCATCATGAAAACACAATATATTTTGTGTTAATGAAATAAAATTTAATCCCTTCTATGCTCTAGTTTTTATCTTTGTTTAACGCTTTCCCATTTCCACCATTCTATGTCTTTCTTTTGGTATTTTCATTTTGAAATTTTCATTCTTGTTACTATGATTGATTTATAAGGATAATAATGTCTTGTGGCATAGTAAAAAAATAATAATTTTTTTGGGAGAATCAAAATAGTTGAATGTTGTTTATTAATATGATGCAAAGAAACATCGGTAATTAATTCATATTACATTTTTTACAAGGTTCTTTGCTTTTTAATAAATGAGGTTAAAACAAAAATTTAAAACAATAAATCCATATTAAGATTTCAACTATTTGATAATTATGTCCAATTATCTATGTGTTTCCATGTAGAGTTAACTAAATGTAACGTCTTCAACAATTTTATGTTCTATCGAATGGAATTCAAACACATTATATATGCATTAATATTCTTACTTTTGTGCCCACTAATCTATGCCAAAAATTCACATAGCTTTGAGGCAACCATGATATAATTCTTTGTTTCAATAACCTATTTACTAAACCCGAATTTTATTTCAAATTACATACAGGATTCTACATGTATATTTATATATCCATTATATAAATTCCAGATTTATTTGTTATCGTTTATATATTTTCAATATGATTTCTCTTATATGAATAAACTCTACCATGGGAAAAGTTGTCTACCCTAGCGTCCACTAGGATATAATTCTTATTTGAAAAAAAAATTGTTTACCTTGGCCCGTCATGGATTAGTTGTTTTTATATAGGCAACATAATGTTTTTGGTCCTAGTGATCACTTTTGTTCTTTGTCTAATGTTATATTCGCAAAGATTAACAATTTAGATTTATAAAAAGCTTCATTATGAACATGAGATATTTACATTTAATAATATATTAGGGCTGCTAAGATGCAACAAGTATATGGCGTTGTATGTTAAAATGTTTATTTATAACTTCTCATTTACAATTCCGAGTTTCTATAATTTTCATAAATGTAAAATAACTATGCCAAAATATCATAAGAAATGGAGAAATCTATATGTATACCTATATAAACATTAAATATATGATATTACATGTATATTTATGTATCCATTATATAAACACAAAATTTATTTGTTATCATTTATAGATTTTAAATCTGATTTATCCTGTATGAATACACTCTACATGAAAAAGTTACATACACTAGCACCTTCAGGCTATATCTCTTATTTAGAGAAACCATTTATTTATATTTTATGGCCTCATGGACTAGTTTTTGTATATAGATATGATTGTTATTTGCTGCTAGCAATCACTTTTGTTGTTTATCTCTGTACTATATGCAAATATTAAGAATTTAGATTAATAAAATACATTCATTATGAACATGATATATTTACCTTTAGGAATAGCTTGCGATCACTAGGGTGTAACGAGTAGATCATGTCCTATTAAAAATATATTCTAAAACTTTTAGGTATATAGTCCAAGTTTCTTTTCATTTCATAAATGTAAAATTATTCTACCAATATATCATAAGAAATAGATAAATCTATACGTATAACTATGTATCACATAACATTATTGATTTTAAACCTATATGTATGTATCCATTATATAAATTCCAAATTAATTTATTATAGCTTACATATTTTCAATATGATTTATCACCTATGAATACACTCTACATGAAAATAATTACGTCCACTAGAACCTACTAGGAAATCATTCCAATTTAGAGAAAACATTCATTTACCTTTGGTGGCCTCACAGAGAAGGTTTTTGTATAGGAAACATACTTCCATTTGATGTTAGTGATAAATTTTATTGTTTATCTCCTGTTATATACACAAAGATTAACAATTCAGATTTATAACACAACTTCATTATGAATATGATATATTTACCTTTAATAATAGCTTAGCATTCACTAGGGTACAACGAGTAGATCACGTTGTATTTAAAAACATGGTATATAACTTCTTGGTCACTATTCCAAGTCTATACATATACCTATATATCACATAAAATACACGATTCTACATGTATATTTATGTATCCATTATATAAATTCAGATTTATTTTTTACCATTTATATAAACTCCTGTATGAATACACTCTACATGAAATTTTTTTCTACTCTAGCCACTACTAGGCTATAATTCTTATTTCGAGGCGCTTTTCTTTTACCTTGCGAGACTCACGGATAAGTGTATTTTCTATAGGCATCACATTTATTTGGGTCAAGCGATCACTTTGTTATTTTTCTTGTGTTAAATATGCAAATATTAACAATTAAATTCATAACACAAATTCATTATTAAAAAAATATATTTACTTTTAAGAATAAATTAGTGGCCCACAGCTTCATCAACTATATCGCATCGTATCTAAAAACTTGTTGTAAGTGTTCATGGTCTCTCGTCCACTAGGTTAGCCCAAGAAATAATATTAAGACCTTATGATCAATTGGATTAAATAAATTAAATTAAAATAGTTTGAGCTAAGTGGCCATTAGGTACTTCCACATTATAATATTTCTAGTTTAGTGGGCAATATAATTTATCAAGTTATTGAATGATATCATTAGATTAGCATCCGCTATCTTATAACACAACATAATATTTGGATCATATCAGTCTCTAGGTTTTCGTAAAAGAAAGTATGATATTATAATCTTAGCGAGTTGATAGGTTACACCAAAACAAAATAATAAAATCTTATGAATACTAGGATTTAACAAATTAAATCGACATAGTTTGAGCTTAGTGGATGCTAGATATTTAAACAATATATTAGTTTGATAAAATGAGTCACGACATTTAAAAAACTAAAGAAAGACATATTGAGTTTATTTTCCATTAGGTTTTGTTTCAACAAAGATTCAACAAATAATAGTGTAATCTTGAAAATACAAACACGATATGTATAAATTAGTTGAATTTATTGTATTATTTTAAGATTTTAAATTAATATATTTTGAGGATAGTTCCGTGAGGTTATCCATCCCACATAGTCATTATATCCTAGTGGTGGTTGGGATTTAATAAAATAAATTAAAAATTTATGATCTTAGCGGCATCTAGGCTATTCCACAATATATTATTTGGGTATTGCATTAGCATTGGTTTAATAACTATAATTACATTATTTTATAATATTTAATGCTCGTGGGTTACACCAAAACATAATATTTGGATCTTAAGTGGTCATTGAAATTTCACAAATTATGTTTAGTTTGATCTTAGAGACTGCTAGGTATTTAAAAAATATATTATTTCGACCTTAGGAGTCACTAGCATTTAACAAACTAAATAAAGACATATTTAGTTTAGTTTCTTCTAGGTTTTATTTCAACATAACCAAAAAAATGATATTGAAATCTTCAAATTTTATTGGGTTTAACAAATTAAGGTAATATTTGGATCTTAAAGATCTATGGGTTTTAACAAATTAAAGTTAGATATTCAAGCTTAGTGTCCTTTAGGTTACACCAAAACATAATACTTGAACCTTTTTGGTCACTACAATTTCACAAATTAAATCAACATAGTTTGAGGTAAGAGGCCACTATCTATCTAAATAATATATAATTTTGACCTAAAGAGTCGGTAGAATTTAACAAACTAAAGAAAGACACAATGAGTTTATTTTATGCTAGTATATCAAGATATTCAATGATACTTTAAAATTAAAGTTTGTTGTCTTATGACACAACATAATATTTGGATCTTAGCGGTCACTAGGTTTCAACAAAAGAAAGTAATATTTGGATCTTAGTGAATACTGGGATTTAACAAATTATATCAACATAGTTTGGGATTTGCTACCGCATTAGGTATTTCAACAATATAATATTTTTAGTTGAAAAGTAACTATTATTTAGATAAGTAAAGAAAGACATATTGAGTTTAGTTTCAAATACTATATCAAGTTACTAAATGATATTTTGATCTTATAATCTAGTAGCTTGAGTTAATTTTATGCTAGGTTATATATCGTAAACAAGATATGTATCGCAAAGAATATCTATATAAATTAGTTGACTTCACTCTATGATTTTAAGTTTTTAAAATAAGATATTTCAATGATAATTATTTAAAAATAGTACATGAGGAACCACTCTATGATAATTCTTCCATCGGTGGCCTCCCATGATGATTACAAACAAATTATTGTACCAAATATTTTCCAAAATGAATGGGGAAGAGTTGTAATCACTTTGCCCAAATATACTTCCTATATCTATACAACTTATTAAATAGATAGTCATTCCGGCCCTTAATAAAAAACTAAAGACAAATGCATCAAAGAAATATTTGGTCATTCATCCTCTCAGCTCCACCTCAATGATGATCTTGAAATTTGAGTATCCTTTACTATGATCGGAGGGCGAAACATCAAGACAACATTCCAAAATTTTCACTTTAGTGCTAGTAGGGAGTTCAATACCATGATTTTTCACAACAGCCTCACACCACGTGAAATTTCCTACACCCCCACATTAAGGCATGGACATGATATTTAAGGTCCCAAGTTGGCTTGGGCCTTTTGTTCCATTTTCAGCGTAATGAGATGCTCTTCCAATTTATTTTGTTTCTTATGCGGGATAAACTACCCCGAAGAGTTGGAAAATACATTTTTGCACTCAACCATTACACAATGTTAAACATGTTCCTTCACCCTTTTGAATGCTTTGGGTCAAGCATTAGCTTGTGTATGCTCTCAATAATATTATTGTCCTCTTCTTCTTCAAATATATCCACGACTAAT
This sequence comes from Taxus wallichiana var. yunnanensis, assembly GCA_018340775.1. Classification (NCBI taxonomy): domain Eukaryota; kingdom Viridiplantae; phylum Streptophyta; class Pinopsida; order Cupressales; family Taxaceae; genus Taxus; species Taxus wallichiana. The sequence goes on along the minus strand of CM031240.1, from coordinate 246,333,842 downwards.
TAGACCTTCTCAAGAAAATTTCACATAGCTTCATTTCTAAATTTCCCATCCATCAAAGAAGAAAATAATTCACCAACATCCTTACCTATTATAGCTCTCGCCCCTTCCTAATAGGACCAAACTTCATGCTACCCAAGAAACCACCAACACCCTTCTCACCCTCGTAGAGAGACACAAAGTATAATGACCAATAACAAAAAGAGGATAGGGCTATATATACAAAGCCACCAATGTACGATACACAAATGGCGGCAAGTGTGAGGGTATTGAAGATCATCAATTGGATATCCTAATCATAAATATCATGCTTCCCATTAAAACTATTAAATGTTTAATGTCATCTTACATCTCACACTTTTATAACCATTAATCACTCCCTTATATCACATGAATGTAATCTATTAATGTCATAAATTCCCATTAAAGCCACACATGTTGTATCCTCTCGTCATCACCAAAAAAGGTTATGCCTCAAAATAAACTAATTTTTTAATTAAAATCTTATAATTCTCTACATTTTGACAAATTAAGGTAATTTTTTTTTAGCGTATTGACCTATGAGTTAATCAATCATGTAAACTTTGCAGAACTATATAGAAATCTAGATCTTTATAAATTTTTCGACTTTACTTGTATGATTTTAATATTTTAAATTAAGATATTTTGAGCTTTGTGCTAACTATGTTATCCCACCACATAATAACTGGAGCATATAGATTTTTATGAATCAAAGTATTTATATATTCACCTATCGATGATTAATCAAAGGGTATATTGATCTTTGTGCTAACTATGCTATCCCACCACATAACACCTGGATAGTATTTATGAATCGAGGAAATTCATGAAGATTAATGGTGAGATGCACCAACTTAGATCAGAGTCACAAAATTTTTATAGACCGGGGAATTATTAAGATGGCACCAAGCTATTTTTAATGGCAAAACGAGATTGAGTTGGTTTGAGTAGTAAATAAGGGCAACACTAAATACATGCTCGTGTTTATCCATGGACCGCCAAACCATCCAACGAGTTAAAAGATTTTGTTGCAAAATTGAAAGAGATAATCCTAGGTTTCCCAATGAACACATGGGCTTAAGAATACTAAAATGGCCATGGGGAAGGACTTATGCGGAAAATGTAGAATTGGAAGGCCCAAGTCGCACTTGGGCCATTCGTGCGTACAAAAGGTGAAACGCACACGAAGTACATTACAAATAAGGTGGACATCAATGGACCAGGATGTGCTTGTGCCACGATACATGAGTTACCCGAAAACCCACAATACCGAGCATGTAAAGTAAAAGGAGTAAAAATCCAGTGTATTGCGGATTGTGAGAGCCCGCATGGAACACCCCGACCTAGATCTTAAAATAGTCATAAATTTTGACTTAGAACTCTAATTTTAACAAAATTGGACTTTTCAAAAAGGTGTCAATATTATCTACACCATAGGAAAAGGAAACATCTCCATCTCTAGGAAATTAAAATTTCAGTCCCGTAAAATGCAAGAAACCTAGGAAAATTCAAAATTGTTGGTCACACTCAGAAGACCATAAATTTTGCAATTCTCAATGGATTTTTGCAAAATTGGTCTCACAGGATCATGAATTAAATAAAAAAACAAAAATAAATGCATAAATTTATGTATTTTGATGATTATTTGAAGGAAAACATGATAGGTTTTGAATAGTTATTTTAATAATGGTTGGAAATGCATTTAATGAAGCATGTGTAGACATTTTTCATTGTTGCAAGTCATGGGACACTATGGAGTGCATTCTAAAGGTCATATATCATCATTTGGATTATTTATGACATCTCTCAAGTGATCAAAAAGTATATTTCAGGATTTACATCCCTTCTTTCTCTCTCTTTCAAAACTTTATAACTTGGAATATTGGGCTCATTAAAAATGAAGATAGTTTGTAAGTAGAAAACCTATGTCATTTTTGTTTTTTGAAGCCAATTTTCTAAAGGAACTTGTAGTGGACTTCTTACATGGTGATTCAGGCCTTTACTTTGTAATAGATTGAACTATGCATATCATGAAGCAATAGATGCAAGTTTGTGGATGCATCTTCTATTGTTGTGTTTGTTTGCATTCTTATTACCTCTTAAATCTTATTTGAAATATATTGCATCTATTTTATGCACTTACACAGGATTCATCATCATTGTGTGTGTATGAAATATGAATGCGGTTGCTATATTATGGAGATCTATTATCACTCTCTCTAGTATGTATTTTACTTCCATTTTTCACACATTGGAAAGTTATTCTCATTCTCTTCTTTTCTGTTGTATCACCATTGTTAATGTACACTTTAATTTCATGCACTCTCTCTCCCTAGTCCCTTGGAAAGTTAGATTAGGATTAGATAGTTTTTCCTACATTAGAAATAGATTGTGGCAGGTAGTTTAGGAGCAAGAACCAACTTTATTTGGAGGTCTATCTCAAGTAGCAATTCCCTTACTTGGAGATAGTACCCATGTTATCGATCTGCTTTGTGAGTTCAAGTAGACACACTTGTGCAAAATTGGAGGGTGTTGTGACTCGGTGATAACAATAACATAAACTCAAATCAAGCTATTTATACTTAATAATATAATATTTCGAGATAAAAATTCACTAGTATTTAACAAATACAAGAAATAAAAGTTGAGTCTAGTGTCCTCTAGGTTATTCTTAAACATAACCTAACAAATTATATTGTAATCTTAGAAGTCACTAGGTTATAACAAATTACATTTCATTGTTTTAAGCTTAGTTACCCTAATTTAATCAATGAATTTAACTATTATAGAAAAATCAAAACACCCATAAATGCTCGAAAGTGAATTGTTGACGCAATCAATGTGATTTGTCAAACCTAGAGTTATCCCAAAGTGTGGGAATTTGCAATCAAGATAACCCTCTGGATGAAGGCCGGTTCCTATTCCTATATTAGGATCCACATATCTAAATTAAAAAGAATCTACTCTAAAATATACTCTAACTTGCACATGAGATTGGCTTAAAAAGATTACAAGAAATTAAACCTAAACTAAATGAGAGGTGATGCACCAAATGAAATGCTTAACACCTACTTTGCATAGAGATGGAATACATAATAATATTAATGAGGATGAAAATACGCCAAAGATACATTTACTGATGAGAATAAAATAACCATTAAACATGTAATATAATAACCACATACAAATTAAAAAGATTGCAATGAGAGATCAGAAGAAAGCAATGAACACAAGAGAGGATTTCAAATCATCCACAAACTTCTATTATTGCTCCAAAAATTTGATCTAAAATAGACCATTAAACTACAAGTGCATTAAAATGGCCAAGAGGCACAAAATTGCATTATATCTTGAATAGGAGGTTTGAAATCCTCAAATTCACTTACAAACAATAGAAGAAGGGAGGTTTGAAAGAAAAGTTGTACAACATTAGAAAAATATCCCTCCTTACAATATATGGGAATAATGAGAGAAGTGAGAGAGGGAAGAAACTCGAAATCTTGCTCCAACCACCCTAGAATACATTGAACTCACTTGCAATAATATGGGTACCACTAAAAACCCATACCTCCATGTACTATGCCTTGTTGTGTGTAAGAAAGAAAGCCCATACCTTCATTATTTGGATAGATGAGAATTCGGAAACACCCCTTAAAATGGAGGATTTGTATTTCTTCATTTTGAAATACATAGTCTAAATTAAAAATTAATAAAACCAGTTGTAGTTGTGTAGAGGATGCTTATAGATTTCCAAATAGTCCTTTTGTGCAAATCCGAGCTATCTATCAAAATTTATGGCCATCATAAAATTTGGGTGCCATACTACATTAAATAGGAGTGATTGGTTTTATTTCTTCGGACTACAAATGTATTGTAACCTTTGAAATCCAAAATTTCAGACTTTTAGGCATTTTGACTTCAGAAGTTGATGTTATTGTTCATTTGGCTGGGTGCGTGAAACCTCAAAACTGAAACCATAAATTATTAAATTTATACTTTGGGTTTCGGACCTTGCACATTTTGAGCCATGATACTGTTCATCCCTCCGACCCACGAAAAACCTCTAAAAACCCAAAGTCTGAAATTCAGACTTCGGGTTTCAAACCTTTCTCCTTTTAGGATTCTCGTTATCTCAAGTGCAAAACAAACCACCAAACAATTTATGTGGAATTTACTATTGACACCTTTGGTGTGATCCTATCAGCCCACAACGCTTATTTTAGCTTGGTATGCAATGTCCTTTGGTTTTATCTAGAGTCCTTCGATGATTCTTAGAAAATTATTGTTTGTAGACTCGCTTGTCCATTACCTTGTATGTAATAATTAGAAGAGGTAATCAAATAGATTATGTCCCTAACATCCCATTCCATGATCTTAGAGTCCGAGAATGCCAATGTATTATACGATATGATAGTGTTGAACTATTTGTTCCTAGAAGTCTAGTATGCTAAAATCATTTACTTCCTTGAGTGGTACTGCCTCGGCCCACTTGATGAAATAGTCACATTACTATAAGTATCCACTTATGGCCTTGACTTAAATTTAGAATTATAACTCCAATGAATTCCAATCCCCATTTCATGAATGGCTAGTCAACTTAAATTGGGTGCAATGGAAGTGCTCCTAAATTTTCCTTGCACATGAAAAATGCACATTTTAACACTTCTTGATCCATGTGTAATAGTCATTGAACTATGTGGACCAATAATAACACTCCTTCATTATCTTGAGAGATGTTACCCGTAGGGAAAAAAATTCCTCCAACCCTCCATTATGAAATTCTTATAACAACTTCTTAATTTGACTGTTCCAATACACCTCAATAGAACTCCATTGATGTCCTTCTTGAACAAGATGCCATCAACAAACACATATGGAATTACTTGTAATATGAAGTATCTCATTTTTATTTTCTCATTTATTGAAGGTATAGGCTTGTTTGTAGAAATTATATCATATTTTGAGTCGAACAAGGAGTGGGAACATTATCCTTTACTTTCTTTTGATCATCTTGTAGGACCAAAACAACTTCATTTTCATTACTTACCTCAACATGTTAAATCAAGAATATTTGTTCACATAATCCCTTTCCACGGACCAGATTAGTGAATTTAATTTCAATGTCATATTCCATGACATGAGTGATCCATCCTACATATGTCTCATTTAAATGTTTGTTAAATAGGAAGTCATTGACTCCTGCACGGGAAACTAGTAGTTGAATCTTGTTGTTTGAGACTCGGTTCTTGAAATTATTTAATCTATTGATTTTTTTAGGACATGCCTCTTCATGAAGGAGTATCTCACTTCGAACCATAAAAAAGTTCTCCAAACTTTGGTGAAGAAGGAAACCAGCTATTTGGAACCATGTTTGTTTTCCTGCACTAGGATTGCGAAATCGTGTTTGAACCACTAAATGCATAGAGCATGAATTCCTTATAGAAGTCTTGATTGACGAGAGTTAGAGCTTGAGATATAGGCTCTTTCATAGCCTTGAAATGTGATTTTCCTTAAACTGTCCACTTAAATGTTATGCTCTTCTTCAACATCAATGTTATTGGCTTCACAAGAGTGGAAAAGTTTTGTACAAATCTAGGCACAAAATTGATCCTTACTAGGAAGCTTTTAAGAGACTTCTTATGACTTGGTAAAGGAAATTCTTGAATCACTTCAAATATTTCAGGATCAATTTTCAATCCTTCCTTCGACACAATATTTCCTAGGAGCTTGCCTTCATGTGCAAAGAATATGCATTTTTCAAGTTTAAAGAAACTCCAAATCTTGAGAACTCTACAATACCTGTCTTAGATGAAAAAGGTGATCCATTAAATTTTTAGAGATCACACTGATATAGTCAAGATACACTAGCACTATTTTTTTATCACCCCATTGAATGCCATATCCATCTCACTTTGAAAAGTGGCTATGATATTAGACAATCCAAATGGCATCTTCTGTAGGAATAGGTCCCCACTTAGTGGTGAAAGCCATTTTGAAATGGTCATTGTCTTTCAAAATTATCTTATTGTACCCCATGTAGCCATTTAGGAGATATAATCTTTCCAAATTGGTTGTTACCTTTAAGATTTGATCCATTAAAGGGAGTGGATAATGGTCTTTGAGAGATGCCCTATTCAAATTGTGAACATCCATGAACAACCTGATTTATCCATTATTATTTTTGAATGGTACCAAATTTGTAACCCAACTTGAGTTCTTGATTGGAAATATAATAATTTCCTCTATCAGATTATTTAGTTCTTTCTTCATTAGAAGCTCAATCTGATGGTTGATGTGTCTTTGTATTTTCCTTACGGGATCTAAACATTTGAATCAAGTTCTATAGTATGTGTTGCCAAATTTGGATTGAATCCTTTTAGGTCCACATAGCTCCAAGTGAAGATGTGTCAATTTTTTTGGAAAAGTTGTATCAACTCATATCCCTCTTATTCGGTGGCCACTTTTCCAATTTGGAGAGTTTTTCCTTCCCTAACCAAAATTGGCTCTAAATCTTCTCCCTTAACCTATATGTTGGCTTTCTCTTTACGAAATTGATCATTCAGGTTGAAGATGGACACCAACGTAACCAAGCCTTTGGGAAGCTTATTGGTTCACAACTATACTACTTGATCCCTATCTTTCGCTACTCTAATTTATCCTAATTCTTAGATGAGAATTAAGCCTCTTCTTGCAAGAAATTGATGATTTGGCGATCATTCTCAAAAAACTTGCCAACTTATGTTTTTATTTGGAACTTGTTGGTGCTCAAAATTGTCTCGCCCCATTTGTGCCTATGAAAACTTATTGATTTATGGCCTCTGACATTTTCTCCTTCCCCATTTTGTGCTTGGTTAATCTTTGTGGCCATTTTAATTTTTTCTTGGGTTGTAAATCACTTAAGGGTCTATATTTTGGGTCCCTCATTATTCATTCATCTCAAAACTTAGGTTCCCCCATGTTTTCTACTCTCCACGGTTGGGATTTGTCTTCCTTATCATTTCTGCCCCAAGTACTTGAAGAAAATGATCGGGTATATCTATGAGAAACATATTTGAGCTCTGTAACATTTCTAAACTTTCTGTCTTTGAAGAAAACTTCATTCCCAAGCTCAAATGGTTATTTTTCATTATTTTATAGTTCGACATGCATTTCTCCTAGTCAAATTTACATCCTTGTATCTACAGGGGACGTGTCACCTTTTGGTTGGATGCGGCTTGGTAGGGTACTTAGAAAAATTTCATGGAAATCCTTAACTCAAAAATTTTCCACGTGGAGGCAGGACGCTCATTTGAATATCTACTCTTTAGTTTGGCCTTGGAGTAGCACTGGGAGGACACGTGGAGGATTCCACTACTTGGCCCGGACCTAGACAAATTTTCATGAAGTTGGAGAAGTTTGGCAGAATAGGACATGTGGCGAGCTCGTGCTCATTCAGAGTCTCCATTTTGGGCACCATCTTGAAGTTACACCATGGAGACACGTGGAGGAACTACACATGTTTAGGGACCGGCCCTTGAGTTTCATTTTAAAGAAGTGCCAGATTGACACATGGAGGCCTCCGCTAAGCTTCAAACATTCAGGAAAACTTTACTGGAACAAGACATGTGGCCAACACGTGCTCGTTCAAGGTATCAAATTTTTGGGACCACCTCAAGGTGCACCATGGTGACACGTGGTAGCTTGAAAATTCAAAAAGTCTGGGAGGTGGACCATCGGAGGCAACTCACATTTTTTCCTCCTTAAATATTATAATTTAAAAATGGCCCGAAAGCTCGATTAGGGAAAAGGTCAATGTTTTACCCCAGTCAATGGCGAAGGTGCGGGCTCTCAGGTGAAATTTGGAAAAATTTCCTTTTGAGAAAAAAGAGTCAAAAGTAAAAAAGGAAGAGTGGACCCACTCAAATCACATTTGGACACGTGTCAAGCTTATTTCTTGAGGCGGAGGTTTGGGGAAAATTTGGAAAATTTTCCTTTTTCCAAAAAGAGAGTAAAATGGCATAATTTGAGTGCGGTTTTGCTCTAATCATATTTGGACATGTGTTAGGATTGTTTCCTGAGGGTAGAGGTATGGGGAAAAATGTGAAATTTTTCCATTTTTTCAAAAAGTTGTAAAAAGTCAATGGAAGCCCCGGATCTATTCTAAATCCTGAATTTGCCACACGGACGACCCAATTCAAAATAAAGATCAACGACAGTTGTGAATCTAAATATGATTTTCCCCCTTTTTCTTTGAAACACATCTAGAAGTGTGAGTGTCCATGATTTTTGGTCTTTTTACATGCCAAATAGAGAAGGAAGTTATTGTTGATATCGAAGTTTGGTTGGAAGATCTGGATAACGTCTTTTGCCATTAAAATGGTGTGATGTTCATGCCTGTTTGGATTTTTGTGTTTTTCTTCTCCCAAGGATACAAGGGCTAGATTTGACAGATTAGGGGTGGAAGTGGTTGGAAAATTGAAGAAATATTGATCTACTAGAGGAATGAGTTGAATGTTGGAGGCATTCAATGAAATCTTCCCCTAGAGCACCTAGATATTTTACGAGATCCGATTATGCGAATCATGAAAGAAACATGGCAAGCACTGGTGCATTAAATGTTTTTTGTCTTTTAGGAGTAAGGGGATCTATTGTAAAGGTTATAAATGGCACAATTTTTTCATACAAAAGGGATGGTATTCTGGAAGTAGGAAGTTAGAGTGCTAGAGGTAAAAGAAAAGTCCCAAGAGGAAAATTTGACTAATCCTGTCTTTTGAGAATCCATTTAAGACGCTAGGTTATCTCTTTTTGTATTGAGTTTTGTTGTGTCAAGGTGGTTACAAGTGTACGAGAAATTGAAAAGCTATGAGATTGTTTTGTGAAACTTTCACTGTTAATAGACTTAATCAAATTCGGGTTATTCTCTGTTTTCTTAAGAAATTTATGTTGATTTTACTTCTAAATGTATGCAAATAGTTTTCCTTGTTTCTGTTGCAATCTTGTATTAAAATATGATTCAATCAAACAAGCCTCAATCCTTATGATAGTTTAGTGGCATCTACAATTCAATTTCTCATAAAATCTTTGATTTAGAATTGGAATAAATGATTTAAAATCACTTTTCTCTCATCTCGTCGACAAAGATTTCCTATAAGCCTTTTGGTGTACCTTAGGTGTGATTTGGCTTAAACCTTGATGCTTTGTTGGGTTTTCTAACTCTATCCTTCATGATAGAATGTCAGAGATTGTGTGAAAGACTTCAAATCTAGGTCTCCATTAAAGCACATTTTGTATTTGAAGAAACATTTTAGTTATTTTATGCGAGTATCCTATTGGTTTGACTTTCCATTTTGTAAGGTTCCTTAAGGATCGGTGAATGTAGTTTCACCCTACCCCACCTCCCCCAAAAAAATTCATTCAAAAACAATTAATCTTACCCATCCTACCCATGTTTGTCATGTGTGTATGCCAACGCACAAATCCTCATCACCTAAACTTGCGAGAAGTGAGCAAGGTATCTAATGTCTTTAGTAACGTTTTCCTTGTTGTGAAGATATCTCCATGATCCGGAAGTGAAATTTCGTGAGAGTCAGATCTTGTGTGTTGTTCATATTTTCCCAAGGCCTTTTCTATAAAATCTATGGAAAAGAAAGGTACTGTATCTCCTTTCATATAACGAGAGGTTACAAAATAGGTTCTCTTACCTTGTTTGAAAGGCACAACCTAAAATAGTGAGTATAGATCAAATCCTCTTGAAGGTGTTATCCATCTCTCCACAAATCCAAGTAACAAAGGGATAGTTAGATTTCTCCCCAGCTACAAAATGACATATATTTGTGATCTAGCTACCTCTAAGCTCCCGGATTGAATCGTGTTCTTTGCTTCGGTTGAAAAGGAGAACAAATTGGATACCAACACTTGTGGCTCCATTCCCAGGGGATAACCATTGGAACTCCTGGGAATTAATTTGCATTGTTGAGACTAATTTGTTGTTTTAATGCCACTCCATATATATTTATTCCATCAACAACACCAACACTTGTAGTGCCATTTCCGGGGACTATTGTGATTGCAGTTCATCTTGAGACCACAGTAAACATTCCTTTCTCTACAAGTTTTGCACTAGTATTCACTAATAAATCTTGGTAAAAGAAGGTCGAGCTTTCATCAACAGTTTAAAAGTGTTGATAAAGCATATTTTAGTGCATTTTCATAAATAAGGTTGAAGTCCTTAGTGGTGACTACCTAATTGATTTGATTTTGATAAGGACCAATGTCTTAAACCTCTGTCAAGTAAGATTTATTACTAACATTTTCAAAGATGAAATGAAGAAGATCTTTCTTTTCTAGAGATCCTACTAGGACATTGTTTCCTGAGTTAGGAAAAGCAAAGTCAGAAGGAAGAAAATCCTGGAGAGTTGTGGGAGAACAACAGACAAGAAGAGGGATCTATATTGATGAAAATGAGTGGCCTATCATTGAATAATTCCATTCAAGTGACTTTGAATCAGGTAGCCTCTTTGTGGAATTAAATTCTCCAACTTTAGATGGGTCTTTATTTAATTTTGAAAGGTTTGCTTCACACTCAACTCTTTTCTTTTCAAAATTTAATAGGGATTTCTAAGAAGCTAGGCCTTTAGGGGGTATCCATTTTAAAAATTATACTCGTGTTCCAAGAACCCTCTACACCCCATGAATTTTCACCCCTTCTAGATCACCTCCTCGAATCAATATGGCTCAACCTAGCCCCCTTAGGTTGTAAACACCTTTAGACCTCTAAATGTTGTGGGAATGGCTTGTTACCCAAATGTTGTACCTCAAGATGTAAGGAGCAAGCTACCAAAGTTCTAGTGAAACAATGCTATAACTGGTGACCAACATCTGAAGCTATTTCTCAATATGATGGAAGACTTTGAAATTGAGCATGAGGATGTATAGATCAAATTGTTTGTCTAGAATTTAGAAGAGGATGCCAGGACTAGTATAAAGCATTGCCAGACAACTCTATTGATTCTTGGGCTGAAATGAACAATGCATTCAGATTACAATATGGTGATAGGACTGACCCTAGGTTTCTTCTATTATAGTTTGAAAACATCAAGAAGAACCCCAATGAGTTAGTACATGACTTCAATACAAGGTTTAATAAAACTTTGAGGAGATTTCTGTCAAGATAAGGCCTTGTGATGAGTCATGTTTGATAAAATACAACGATTCATTTGATAAAAATGCCACATATTACTTAAGAGATAAGAACCCCATAAATTTGAAGTAAGCCTTCACCATGGTTCTATAAATAGAGAATGACATCAAGGCAATTCGAAGCCTCCAAAGAGGAAAGGTATAAACTTGGTTAACTCAGAGAAACCTCGGACAAGCAAGGCAGCTGATTTGGAAGAAGTTGTCAAAGCTTTAGCGAGTGTCAAGGAGATCTCCTACAAGCTAGCCTAAGATGAGAAAGGAGTTGGGAAAAGTTCACAAGGAAAACATAAGAAACAAGGCCAAAATATATTTACAAATCATCAAAGAACTGATGATAGAGGCAAAGGACTTATTGGGTTTGGAAATAGGAAGCCCTAGGGAAGAGAAAATAGAATGGTGCCTGATCCTTTGGCTTGCTTGAGTTACTATGGTGGAGGAGAAAAATTTCATTCATTGGTGTAAAAAAATTTCATGCCTCATGCTCCTTGTGAAGAATATCAGCAAGAATAAGAAGAAGCTAATGATGACAATGATGATGATGTTTGCATAATGGGATGCTCCACTGCTCACAACTAGGGGCAAACTCAACTAAGGTGATAAGTGCTAGAACTATTGCCACTTTTTGGGACTACATTCATAGGGTACCTATTCTTCCTCTCTCATACTTTAGAAGTAGATGATGTGCAAGGTTTCAAATTACCCAATAATGATTTTGAATATTTAAGGGCTTTAATGATAAAAAAGTATGATGGAGGAATCCCATATGAGGAAGATAAAGTTGTTAATGAATGTTGTTGTAACTTAAGAGAGGGATTATAACACAAGAAGTAAGGTTGTCAAAGGGGTAGGGACTCAAGCCAAGTCTAAAGCTCCTTTACTATTAAACATTCCTAAAGAGGCTCCTAGAAAGAGGTATATGCCAAAAGCCCTGCATTTCCAAACAAAAATCATACCCCTCCTCATGCCCAAGTTGTCAAAAATCCTATACCACCTAATGAGTGTGTTGGCTTTCCTTCCAATACTGCCTTGCCAAAGAATGTCCCATATGATATTGCCCAAGTGTTGAGTCAAATCAAAGTCTTTGTTCCAATTTTTGAGTTGCTTAGGATTCCGACACAAAAAGAGAGCATTTGAATACTTGGGGTTGAAAGAAGAGAAGACTGCCCTAGGCAGAAACATAAACATTGTGGAGACTCCTCCAATCATTGAAGAACCAGAAGCACCACCAGCATCAAAAGAGCTAGATGAACCACCTAAGGTCTATTTGGGAACTTCTTTGGTTAAATCCTAGTTGAATGTGGATCCATTCTTCACTACCTTGGTTATCAAAGACAAGTTGCTTTACATAATTGTATGTTTGATTCAGAGCTTCATGTAATGTCATGCCTCTTGAAGTCATGAATGAATTAGGTATCAACATAATAACAGCATATGGGAAGTGCACTACCATGGATTCTAGAGAGGTGCGAGTGGTGGGATGTGTCAAAGATCTGGTTTCATAACTTGCATCTTATCCTGGAAGGAACTTAAAGATTTATGTGGTAATTATTGATCGCCCTACCAAGTGGGGGATGTTGTTGTCAAGGAAGTGGGTAGCAAGAGTTGGTGGTAGTGTACAAATGGAAATGTCTTATGCCACTATCCTCATTGAAGGAAACTTGGTGAAATTATATGGAGAGAAGAATATGTTGTACACTGATTGAAGACCTAAATGATGCATCTTATGAGGTTTCATAAGAAGATGTTGATCTTAATAAATTTGTGAGTTTTGTGGATTTTGGGGAGTATGGAAGTGTTGAAAATAGAGCTCCTAAGTATGTTGTTTTTAAAGGGAATTTGGTCTATGATTCAGCCTTAAAAAATGTTACATAATTTTACTTAAACACAATGGAGGAGCTTCATAGAAAATGGATGGTTTACAAACTAAACAAAGAAGAAAAAGAGGAGTATTTCAAGTTGATTAAAGCATATAAGAACCTTTTGGCATGGTTATACCTAGAATGGCAGGCACTTGAATATTTTCTTTGATTATTTTCTTTGAACCAGGGTAACATCTTCTGTACAGTGTATAGTTTGTTGTTTGTTCCCTGTTGTTTGTGTTTTTTCTCATTCTAGTCCTCGGTGACCTATTTTTGTTGGTTTCTCTATTTGTTTTTTAGATGTCTCTATTTCTCCGTTTTCAAGATGAATCCATTTCCTAATGGATATTTTGGCACTTGGTCTACTTTTTGTTCTTGTGGAACTCATGCAAGGAGTGCCCATCCTTGAGTTAGAGCCGGTATTGGTACTCGAAATTGTCTCGAGCCATTTGTGCCTATGAAAACTTATTGATTTACGGCCTCTATTATATTCTCCTTCCCTATTTTGTGCCTGGTTTATCTTTGTGGCCATTTTAATTTGTTTATGGGTTGTAAATCACTTAATGGTCTATATTTTTGGTCCCCCATTCTCTGTTCATCTAAAAACTTGGGTTCCCCCATGTTTTCTATTCTCCATGGTGGGATTTGTCTTCCTTATCATTTCTGCCCTAAGTACTTGAAGAAAATGAATGGATGTATCTTTGAGAAACATATTTGAGCCCTGTAACATTTCTAAACTTTCTATCCTTGAAGAAAATTTCATTCCCAGGCTCAAATGGTCATTTTTCTGTATTTTATGGTTTGTGAGGACGCGTTTCTCTCGGTCAAATTTACATCCTTATATCTACAAGGGATGTGGATCCTTTTGTTGGATGTGGCTCATTTGAGTACTTAAAAAAATTTCATGGAAAGCCTTAACTCATAAATTGTCCACATGGAGGCACGATGCTCATTTGAAGATCTAATTTTTGGTTTGGCCTTGGAGTAACATCGGGAGGACACGTGGAGGCTTCCATTCATTTACCCAAACTTAGAAAAATTTTCATTCAGTTGGAGAAGTATGGTGGAAACATGACATATGGTGAGCTTGCGCTCATTTAAAGTCTCTACTTTGGGCACCATCTTAAAGTTGTGCCATGGAGACACATGGAGGAACCGCACATGTTTGGGGACCAACCCTTGAGTTTCATTTTAAAGAAGTGCCAGAATGACATGTGGAGGGCTCCACTTATTTTTCATTTTACTTAGAATTTTTAATGGCCAAAAGGAAACCACCTCAGAGGATGACACATGGCACCTTCCACTCGAGCTTCAAGCATTCAAGAAAACATTACCATAAATAGGACACGTGGTGAGCCGGGCTTGTTCAAGGTATCAAATTTTGGGACCACCTCAAGGTGTGCCATGGTGACACGGGGTAGTTTGAAAAGTTAAAAGGGCGGGGAGGTGGACCATCGGATGTAACTTGGATTTTTTTATCCTTAAAGATTAAAATTTCAAAATGGCCCGCAAGCCCGATGAGGGAAAAGGTCAACGTTTTACCACTGGTCAATGCAAGAGGTGCAGGCTCTTGAGGGAAATTTGGAAAAATTTCCTTTTGAGAAATAAGAGTCAAAAGTAAAAAGGAAGCGTTGCCCGCTCTAATCACATTTGGACATGTGTTAGGCTCATTCCTAAGGGAAAACCTATAGGGAAAATTTGGAAAATTTTCCTTTTTCCAAAAAGAGAGTTAAATGGTAGAATTTTAGTGCGGTTCAACTCAATCATATTTGTACATGTGTTAGGCTCATTTCCGAGGGCGGAGTACGGGAAAAAATGTGAAAATTTTCCATTTTTTCAAAAATTTGTAAAAAGTTAAGGGAAGCCCAGAGTCTATTCTAAAGCCTAAATCGCCACATGGATGGCCCAAATTCAAAGTAAAGATCAATGACTATGAATCTAAATATGATTTTCCCCCATTTTCTTTGAACCACATCCGGAAGTGCGAGTATCCATGATTTCTTGGTCTTTTCTACATGCCAAGTAGAGAATGAATTTAATGTTGATATCTAAAGTTTGGTGGAAGATCTAGAGGACATCTTTAACCATTAAATGGTCTGACTTTCGTGCCAAATCGGATTTTTGTTTTTCTTCTCCCGAGCACACAAGGGGCCAAATTTGATAGATTAGGGGCAGAAGTGGTTGTAAAATTGAATAAAGAGTGATATACTAGAGAAAGGAGTTGAATGTGGGAGGCATTCGATAAAATCTTCCCCCTCAAGCACTGGAGACTTTTGCACATCCGATTCTACAAATCACAGAAAAGAATCGTGGTGAGCATTGGCGCATTAAACATTTTTTGTCTTTTAGGAGGAAGGGGCTCTTTTGTAAAGGTTATAAATCACACAAATTTTTCATGTAAAAGGGTTGGGAGGCTGGAAGTTGGAATTCAAAGTGCTAGA
Source organism: Taxus wallichiana var. yunnanensis (assembly GCA_018340775.1). NCBI lineage: Eukaryota > Viridiplantae > Streptophyta > Pinopsida > Cupressales > Taxaceae > Taxus > Taxus wallichiana. The sequence goes on along the minus strand of CM031240.1, from coordinate 246,318,346 downwards.
GGACGAGGAAAATTCCTAAGAGGAAAATTTGACTAAGCTCGTCTTTTGAGAATCCATTTGAGAAGCTAGGTTATCTATTTTTGTATTATATTTTGTTGTTTCAAGGTCATTACAAGTGTACAACCATTGAAAATCTCTAAGATTGTTCTATGAAACTTTCCCTGCTAATAGACTCAATCAAATTTGAATTATTTATGTGTTTTCTTGAGCAAAATGTGTTGATTTTACTTCGAATGTATGTAAATAGTTTTTCTTGTTTTCGCTACAATCTTGTATTAAAATATGATTCAATCACACATGTATCAATCCTTGTGACATTTTAATGGCATATACAATTCCATTTCTTAGAAAATCTTTCACTTGGAATTAGAATAAATGATTTAAAATAACTTTTCTCTCATCTTTCGACATGAGAGATTTATTGTAAGCTTTTGAGTGTACCTTACGCATGATTTGGCTTATACCTTGATGCTTTTTGGGTTTTATAACTCAAGCCTTCATGATAGTATCTCATAGATTGTGTGAAAGAGTGTTAATCTTGTCCTCCATTGAAGCACATATTCTAGATGAAGAAACATTTTAGCTATTGTGTGGCATTCTGTTTGTCTAACTTTCCATTTTGTAAGGTTCCTTAAGGATCCGGTGAATCTAGTTTCACCCTGCCCCACCTCCCACAAAAATTCATTCAAAAACAACTAATATTACCCATCCTACCCCTGTTTGTCATGTGTGTATGCCAACGCACAAATCCTCATCACCTAAACATGCAGAAGCAAATAGGGTCTTAGATGTCTTTAGTAACCTTCGCCTTGTTGTGAAGATATCTTCATGATCTAGAGGTGACAACTCATGAGAGTCAGATCTTATGTGTTGGTCATATTTTCCCAAGGCCTTTTCTATAAAATATATGAAAAAGAAAGGTACTTGTATGTCCATTCATATAACAGAGGTTACAAAATAGGTTCCCTTACCTTGGTTGAAAGGAAAAACCTAAAATAATAAGGATAGATCAAATCCTCTTGAAGTCGCTATCCATTTCTCCAAAAATCCAAGTAACAAAATGACAATTAGCCGGCTACAAAATGACATATATTTGTGATTTAGCTACCTCTAAGCTCCTTGATTGAATCTGTTTTCGCTTCGCTTGAAAAGGAGAAAAAAATTGGATACCAACAGAATGTTGGCCTTATAATCACATGGTTATGGGGTTACATTCTCTCTTTTAATACTATCGACTACATAAAATGTTGCCCCAATGGCATGTAAGCCTATTTGCGGCTTCATTTTTCTTTCTAGGTATGGACTCAATGTTGAAAGCTTCAAAGTCTTCTATTAAGTCCCATATCCTATTTCTTAGCTCTTAAGTAGGTCATTCTTCTCAGCATGTTGTCCTTTTACTTGGTTAACAAACATCTCACTATCCCCGAACACCTACAAGTTATTTATGCCTCTTCTCCTGGCCCAATGAAGTCCATGAATCAAAGCCTCATATTCTGCTATGTTATTTGAATAGGAAAATTAGAAATGAAAATTTGAATAATACTTGATAGTCGGTGGTGAAACAGCCTTTGCATGACCCCTTCCAACAACTTGTTTTCTTCTTCACCACCAAAAATAACTACCATACTTCATTGTCATCCTTATTTTCTGGCTTAGTGATATTAGGAATGGGTGAATTTTATTCGTGTACACAATATACACCCAATTCATATTCTTCCATTTCCTTGTAAGGGTCAAAAGCATGTCTTTTTTTCCCATTCATCGAGAGTCAAATCTAAAATATCCTAATTTTTGGTACCTATTTCTGGATCATTTTAACACTCTTCTTGATCAAAGGCCAAGCAATTTGCATTGATTAGGCTTGGTACATGAGGCTTAATGTGGAAATTGGAAATTGGTTCTGACATGATTGTTGCTTTGGCCCCATACCTCATCTTGAAAAGTATGTGTGACCAATTTACTAATAGATATCCACCAATTTTGGTAGTGAAGTCTCTTAACAAACACAACACAAAGACTTGTGGTAAGTCAATTATGGAAACAACTTCTAAGATGGTGACATTGGGACATGCATGTAGTGTTAGTCTTAACCCTTTAATAACCCCAACTATTCAATCTATTGTCCCATCTAGTTGAAAATATCCTCTTAGCATTGGATCATACTTGATTCCCAATGGGTTTTCTATTTGTTTCGACATCACCGAGCTTATTGAGCTATTGGGCCACGAATCGATCATGTAGTTATGTACCAAGTAGTTTTGACAATCAATGACACATAGAATGGTGGAGGATTCAAATTATTTCTTGGTTGACCCCCATCTTGTTGCATGCATTAGTGATAAATTTCTTTTGTTTTTGGTTTGATCCATTTGAGGAAGACCAATTCGTTATTGCAGCTTACAACAAATCTCGTTGTCCTGGGATTGCAATTGAATCCCACATGGAAATTTTTACACAGCGTTTTATTCATATAATCTATGATATTGAAAGGGGATTGATTATACTTTTATTTTCCTTTAGTGGGAATAACCTATTCTAAAGCTTGAATAGGAACATGTGCTGCTACAATGGGTGTCTTAGGTTGATTTGATACATTTAGGGCTGCATTTTTCTTATCAGCACCTAATGTCGTGAGAGTTGGTTGAGAAACTATAGGGTTAGATTATTGACCTTCCTCAATGTTCCTCTTATCCGATAGTTTATTGGAAGACGTGCCCTAGAAAGGAGGTTGATTAACTCCACAGAAGTATTTTGTTTTCCAATTGACCAATGTAGTTTCTGTTAGAGGTACCCCTTATCACGTTTCTTGCTTCTAATTTAATTCCTCACTTGGTTCTTGGGGCATGCTAATGGTCGCATCATTATAGCATTATTCAATCCACCATTGAAACATGTTGATTGATTATGAGGTAGATTACAGGGGTAACACCATTCATACTCTTGTGCCATGTTGTTTTGAGTTGGAACCAATGCTCCTGATGTTGAGGTTGTGTTTGGGTCATATGGTCGGAGTGGCCTAGAAACTTGAGGTTGTCCTTGGTTCAAATTTTGATTTACAGTATGACTTAGTGGTCTATTTTACTAATATGGGGGCCTAGCTTGATACTGAGTTTGAGGTTGATACCATCTAGAAATTTGAGCTTATTGTCTCTTGACAGTCACTAGCTCATTTCCTAGATTTTGTAGTTGTTTCATAACCTTTTGTAGTTCATTCAAAGTACTTGAAGAAGTAGAAGATTCATTGTTGCTTTGATTTCTAGGGGCCAGAATGGTATTCAACTTAGGTGTTTGATTAGTTGTAGGAGTTCCCATGTCTGGATAGAGATGCATTGGTGGCCTTGGTGCTATCTTACCAACTTGAATCAACTAGTTTTCTTCTCTGATAGCTATGTCGTAGCCCCTTGACAATGTTGTTCCTCCCATTGATTGGATCATCATGGAAAAGTTTAAATTTATAGCATTTAAGAAGTAAAGTAATGCTCCCTTGGTAATTGGTCTAAATGCTATCGAAATCCTATCCCATGTCTATTGGAAACGGAAATTAAAATCTACCATTTTCTCATTAGGATCTCTTTTGACTATTGTTAATTGTTTTTGTAAGGACGGATTATCTTCCCTCTCTTTGAAATACTTACAAAGAGCTAAACATAATTAATTCCAATTCTAAATAAACCTTGTTGTGAGGCTCTTGAACCATTATAAGGCCTTACCCTTGAAATATGAGGCCAAAAATTTGACGGCAATATCCATTTCATTAATTTCATGGATCGCAAATACATTGGCAATGTCCTTGATATGGTCAATAAGATTTGTACAATTTTCTCTCTGTGAAATAGGGAATTTATTTTAGTGCTATGACCAAAATCAGATTATGAGCATTAAGAGCCAATGGGTTGTTACTGTGAAATTGAAAAAGGGATTAGGTGGTGGTTTTGTTGGAGACGTGTCATTATGATTGGCATAAGAACCCCTGGTTGATTGGAGAAAAGGTCTAGCACGTGGATATGGTGATATTTTGGTCTTATACCTTCCTTCCTTAGCTTGGTGATAATTAAAAATTGATAAATAGTCCCTCTTCTTTAGTATTAGACCTAGTTAGAAATATTCTAATGGACTCTGGAAACCTATGTTCTACACCACTAAATTTTATCCTTTTAGAGTCACCATATGTGTTGGGGGATGGGCCTCTAAAAGGATGGATTTTTTCAGTCACACACCAAAATCGACAAAAATAGGATGAAAACTTTGAAGGACTATATATTTGATATTATGGAGTAGGAATTTTTATTTTAAAATGACAGTCCGAAAACCCAAAAATGTAAGACCTCCAGATGTCCGAAACCCTGAAATCCCAAAACCCAAAATTATGAAAACCTAAGATGTTCGACATCCTGAAACTTGAAATTTAAAAAAACTCCAAAATTTTTAAAATCAAAATTTCAAAAACTAAAAACACCCTTTTAATATTATCCCGTGATCTATCAATTGGTAAAATTTGGACTTGTTTTGAGTTATTTCAACCCTTGAAACTTGATTTTGGAGATTAGTTAGAGAGGTGAAAAATCTAAAATCTAAGAACTTGCAATTTCCTAAGTCCAAATTTATTTAAAACACCTTCAAAACTCGTGGAAACATTTCTTGTCCCCACCGAGCATGCAAAAACTATTATGGGAAATCATAGCACCTTTGAATGCTTTAAGTGAACTTTTGAGGTAGTTGTGTGATTCACCAAACATTGAGTTATCCCAAAGTGTGGAACTTTACAATTGGGATAACCCTCTAGATGAAGTTCACTTCCTATTCCTCTATTCCGACTAACACATCCAAATTGTTGAGGATATACTCTAAAATCGACTTTGACTTTCTAAGGAGACAGGTTAAAAGATTATAAGAAATTAAACCTAAACTAACAGAGGTGATGCACCAAAAGGAATTTTGAACACCTAATTTGCATGGAGATGGAAACCACAATAATATTAAGAAGGATGAAAATACACCACAAATCAATCCATTTATGAGAATCCACTAACCATTAAACATGTAATATAATAACCATGAATAGATAACCAAGATTTGAATGAGATATCGGAAGAATTAAATTAACACAAGAGAGGTTGAAATTCATCCACAAACTTATATTATTGTTCCATAGATTTGATATTGTGCATTACAATGGCTAAGAGGCACAAACATGCATTACAACTTGAATGGGAGGTTTGAACTCATCAAATACACTTACAGAGAAAAGAAGAATGGAGGTTGTAAAGATAAATTATCCAACATTTGAAAAATTCCCCTCATACAATATATAGGAAGAATGAGAGAAGGGATAAAGGGAAGAAATTCAAAATCTTGCTCATAAGCACCATACAATGCATTAAATTCATCTACAACAATGATGGGTTGAACTGAAAAAACCATACCTCCATATACTATGCCTTATTGGGTAAGAAGGGAAGCCCATACCTTCATCATTTGGGTAGGTGAGAAATTTGCAAACACCCCTTAAAATGGAGGAATGTATTTCTACATTTTGAAATAATTAGTCACAATTAAATTAATAAAGTCTAGAGGATGCTAAGAGCTTTCCAAAAAGTCTTTTATTGTGCAAATCTTAGCTCCCAATCAAAATTTATGGCAATATGAAGTTTGGGGTGCCATAGTACATTAAATACAAGTGGTTGGCTCTATTTCTTTGGACTCTAAAATGCATTGCAACCTCTGAAATCTGAAATTTCAGATCTTTTGGCATTTTGACTTTATAAGATGATATTACTGTTCATTTGGGCTTTGTGTGAAACCTCCAAAACTCCAAAACCCCGAAGTCCACAATTCGAACTTTGAGTTTCAAACCTCATGCGCATTTTAGACCAGAAACACTATTCATCCCATCAACCCACAAAAACCTCCAAACATCCAAAACGTTGAAGTGCAAAATTTAGACTTCACATTTCAAACCTTTCACCTTTCAAAGCTTCTCGGTGTCTCAATCCTAAAACAAAATTATGAAACCAGGAATTCCTAAAGTCTAAAATTCTGCGATGACTTTACCCTAAACTCAATTTTGACAAAGAAACACTGAACCCTTTCAGAATTTGGAGTTTCGGGATTTTGGGCTCTTGCTTTTGCATTTTTTGGCAAAGACCCCTGAATCTACGAACCTCCGAAGTTGGAAATTTGGACATCGGAGTTCATACTCCTAAATCCCGATCCATGGCACCATTTACCTTAAAAGGGGATTCAATGCCGAAAACAAGTTTGACCCCGAAATACCAAACCATTTCAGAAATTGCGAGGTTTAAGGATTTTAGGCCCTTTTTCTTGTTTTTTCCCTCCGGGTTCCAAAACTCTGAAATCTAAAACCTCTAAATTTTGAAAACTTTAGACTTCAGAGTGCCCATTTTTTACTTAGCTCAACTTTGATCTTTGTTCAATTTCTTACTTCTGACATTATAGCCATTTCCAATCCCACCCGCAACATGTTTGACCAATTTTTAAATGCAACTCCCATGACTGAATCTATCCCTCCATTTTTCTATGCTCAAGGTCGTGTTTTCTCATTTTATCCGAGGGGAAAAATCAGATAGCATTAACTTTGGAGATATATGTAGAAATTAAGACCGATATAAATTAGTTCAGTTTTTTATAGGAATTTAAGATTTTGAATTAATAAATTATGAGCTTAACATGCACAAGGTTATTGCATCACATAATATTTGGAGACTACTAGTGGTTTAAGATATTTTTACCTTAAGAATCGCTAGCATATGCCATAACATATTATTAGTTTTAAGAATATAATATTTCAAGATAAAGATTCACTATCATTTAAGAAGATAAATAAAGACATATTTAGTTTAGTTTCTCGCAAGTATCTCCATCGTTAATCTTGTGATGAACTTCCACCTTTTGGAGGATCAAACCGATATAACAAAAAAGGTATACTAATTAGGGATTGAAGGGAAATTTGTAACATGTTTTTAAATTTGTTAGTACTAAAAAAAAAAAAAAGTGCGACTAGCCTCATGGATGTTAAAATTTCTTCTTATTGGAAGGATTGAAATATTTTTAATGACTAAAAATTCCTTTTTGTTGTACTTATAATATGTTGTTGTTTGAATGAAAAATATTGAACATGTTTTAAAATAATTTGATGCCTTTTAAACATCCTAGATCAATTGTTTACACAAAAACCCTTTTCTTACATACATTGATGGAGATCAATGACTAAAATTATTAAATATGATACTTGACATATCGGTTATTGGACAAAAATAATTCATTATCGAACATATGTTGTCCTATAAACAATTTCTGGAGGAAAAATTTGATTAAGGATTAACTCCCCAAGGTCAACAAGTTTAATTCTTATTGCCTTAACTGGAATTGAATTGTAAATATTGGAAGGAAAAAATTTATTTATTGGAAAGATTTGGTAGTTACTACAAAATGCATTTTTATGTTGTACTTATAATTTGTTTTTTTAATGAAAAATATGAAGATGTTTCTAAAATAGGTTGATGTCATTTAAACTTCCTAGATCAATTCATTTCACAAAAATTATTTTCCTACATACAATAATGGACTTCAATTACAATAATGCTTAAATATAACTACTTGACATATCAGTTATTGGACCAAACATATTCATTTTCGAACATACGTTGTCTTACAAATAATTTCTAGAGGAGAAGTTTGATTAAGGATTTACTACCCAACATCAACAAGTTTTTAAGTTAGCCATTCCAAACAAGATATTTTACCCTTGAGAATATAAGAAAAGATACAATTAATAATTGGACCTTAAACAATATCCTAAAAGATACTAGAACAAATTTGTTGAAAGAGTTTGATAATTATAATTATTCATACCCCAAGAAAGGGTAATAAATGTTTGGATCATATTGCCAATTTTGGGGCTAGAGGTAGTAGTTTTAAAGTGTGGGAGAAGGGAGATGACATAACCAATGTTATTAATCTCATTAATAACAATAATTACTGATGTGTGGATAGATATTTTCCCTCATTGGGATATCATCCTTGTTCTTATGGTTAACATGACCCCTCACATGTGTACGATATATGGTGGGATTTGTACTAAGTTTTCTCTTACTATTCATTTTTGCCATTATTTATTCCATTTTAAATCTTAGTTAATAAAAAAATTGGAGGTGTTCGTTTGAGAATCAAGCCCATGAGCTATGGTGTCCTGACGGACAACCCCTCCTTCCAAGTGTATTTTGAAAATTAGGGTGTTTAGGATTTTCATCTCAAAAATCACATAATTATAGAACCTTGTTGGGTGTTCCATGTCATTATACCCATGAATTTTTGTCGGGCATGGAACAATGACATCATAGTGATCCACCACATGGAAATTTAGGTTTCATTGTATTTAATAGCATAGGCGATAGGAATTGATATAGAGGGTTTAAAGATATTCAAATATTGCACCAGACGTAAACATGAAATTTAGAATTGCTTTGTGGTAAAGAAAAGGTTTACATGATTGTAGATAGTATAAAAATATTCTACATCCCTAATATTTTGAATACGATCTCTACCTCTACCTTATGAGGTACATTACTCTTAAATCAATTATAGAAAGATGTTTAGTCACCATCTTACTATGGTTAATGTGTTTAGGCAAAATACTTCTATGAGAATTAATTTTTCTTATTTTTGTCGCTCTCGCATCGATAAATGATTTTCAATAGGGAAAGATTGATACCCCATTACACCATGTTATAATTCTTTTGAATTTTAAGAATGGTAAACTAGTGGTGGCAAAGGAATTAGATCCCAAATCCAGGATTCATATGACAATTGTAATCTTGCCAACCATATGAATAAAATGAGGAGAAAGAAGATTATGACATCTCGGGGGAATGGAAATATTTTTTTTGGGATTGCATGTTCTCTTATTGATACAAAAGTAGAGTCATCTAAAGGGAAAGGGGAGTTAGGTTGGAATGTTTGATAAAATTTCTCTCGGGGTGAGTCGGTGGAAATGTTTATGGACGGCTTAGGTGAAGTTGTAACGGATATGGGAGATAATGTCATGCATTGTATTGATTCCTCTATTAAAATTTGTACCACCCAAAACTCCATCGGGGTGGATATGGTAGAGATCAAAATTAAATTGTTATGTAGTTGCAAGAGCATGTGGTCAAGTTGGAGAAGGGACAAAAATTTTATAGTTATAATCTCCACCGATTAGTTATAATGTGGAAGAGGAGGTTAAAGAAGAAATCCCTATAAATAGTGTGCAAGATGATAAGATGAAATGATAGGAAGAGCGTTAACCGAAGGAGTACAAACATTTGAAGACTAGCTAGTCCCTTGGATCTTGGATTTTTTGTTTGATTGTTTGTGGAATGTATCTTTTGGGATGTTTTCCTCTCCATGTTTTGAGATTTTTCCATGTATTTATCAATTGGATTGTAGTTTTGGATAAGCTACTTTATCCCTTTTTTCATGTTTATTTTTCTTCCTTCATGGTGATGCTCACGATGCATTCTATTCTAAGATTTTTGGGTGCCTTAATCCCTGTATAAAGTATCCAATCATTATGTTCACGTATATTTAATAAAACTTGTTAATAGTAATTTTTTTAATGACATTTTAAATTAAACAAGACAGAGTGACAAGTTCATGCCTCGGGGTTAGGAGATGTGCTAGTTGTGTGATTGTTTTAAAAGTTTTCTATAATTTTTACATTAGGTGTTTTATATTTCTAAGAATAACCACTTTCAATTTTTTCTAGAAAGTAGAATGTACCAATACTAAATGTATAAAATATGCACATACGGTATGCCGACATCCAAAGACTGCTAAAAATAGAATGCCCCTATGTAATGATTTTGAATGCATAAAATATGTATATATTGTAAGTACCCAATTTAAATGTTGCACATAATGTAAATACCCACGTTAAAATTCAGATAGAAGAAAAAAAATTATGCATCAAATATATAATTCTTTGGAAAAACATAAAGCAATCTAGAATTATACTATGTTAGAAAATATTACAATGAAATACATGGCATTTTGAAATACATAATATGCTAGATTTTTTAGGTGCAATAAAAAAACCACCACGATTTTACAAATTGAACATGCCTACATAAAGATAAAATTTTGCTATTAAATGGAATAGCTGAAATAAATCAGTCAAAAGATTTATAAGTAACTAATAATAGTATTATTTTTCTTGTCTTTAACACAATATAATCCATATAAAAAAATATTGTTAAAAAAACTAATACAAACATAGAAAAATTGAATTTTATAAAATTTAACTTTCAAATCTAATTTTTATTTAAAATGGGGATAAAGCAAAGATAAAACTTTTTGACTAGAAAAAACAAAATAGCAAAAATATGTAAGGAATGGGATGTGATTTTTTTTAATAAATTTTATTAATTTTTATGAATAGTGTACTATTTTAGATATGCCACTTGTCCAAGCATGCAAATAAATCTTCCTTTTAGATAAACATTAAATGCAATTAATATTTTATTAACATTTTTTTTTCTAAATCTCATATCTTATTTAAAGATTGGACAAATGTCTTTCTTATAACTTTGATTTTTATCAAATGTAATAAATCAATGTTCCAACAAGGCTTCATATTTTTGAATCAATACTAACTAACGAATAAAGAAAAATCTAAATAACTTTTGTAGATTAAAATTTTAATTAAATAAAATATAAGATTTAGAAAGTTGAAATTATAGAATTTTTTTATTTTGATTGGTGGATTGAGGAGAAATTATTTGTTTAAATGAAAGGTACAATATTTTTGTAGGATGTAAGATCTAATAAAGTAAGAGGTTTTGATCTTAGAGCCCACTAAGGTAACCTAATACTTCTATAATGCAATATTTTGAGCTTATGGATCGTTAACATTTAACAATTAAAAGAATAATATTTTTAGCTTAGAAATCACTAGATTATGTGATACCATAGTAATTGGATATCATTAATCGATAGGATTCAACAAAATAAAGTAAGATATTGTTATTATAGTGTCTGTAAGGTTAAAACACAACAACATATTTCAATATATAACTACTATGTCCATTTTTTTGTAAAAGGTGAATACGGGTATTTTGAAAGGACCGCATCCTTCTACAAAAAGACCCTTAAGGTAGAATATGAAATTGAATAATTGAAGAGATAAATCTCATAGGTAGAAAAAGACCAAAGCGACATAGGCACAACCTAAACAAAGAAAATTTAAATTTTTGAATAGCTTTGAACACAATTGTTGCTTCTACATTAGCAAAATGGTGCTTCATTTTAAGATAATAAAAAACTTAGAGTTTCCTTGTTCCTCGATATCTACTTTCACAAATATGTATTCGTTCTTTTGTTCTCCAAAATCTGTTTGGTTCTCTTATTCCCGCATGACATTTTTTCATAAATACATAATTGTAATCCAACACCAACACACCGAATAGAAAATCATTCTTAACATGGATATCTTCTATAATACTATCATCGACAATGTAAACAACGTTTTAGACATTGAATTTTACTGAGTATGTGTAACAGAGGACTATTTTTGGAAAACAATAAGGCCAACAAAATAATATCAACCTTAACAAATATATTTGTTCATCCATTCCTCGCGCACCACCATGACCATAGATCGATTATCATATTCACTTTTTTAATGCATGAATTGAGCCACCATCCATACCACAAGGGTTCTTTTTAAAAATACAATAGAACAAGTTCTTGGCAGGTGTTATGGGTTTGTAAGAGTTCTAAAAATTTTCCTCTCATGTTATTATAGATTAATTTATACCATTTACCTATCAATATTTTCTCCATTCTGTCCTCTTTCCTTTCTCTAAAAAAATGTTTACTATATTACGAAATTAATTATTTGATAAACAAAACTAAATTTTTCAAAATATTGATAACAAAACGTGCTTCCTTTTAATTATGTACAAAATCCCTACATGGATATAAGCCCTAATAAGGTATTTAAAATTTAAAATTAACAATTTTTGTAATTTTGAGAGGGTTGAAAGTGAGAACACATACCAATTTTTAGCACGGAGAGGAAATCAAAACATTTCTAGAAATCGAGCACAAATTTTTTTACGCTTTGTCAAGTAATATTTTTCTATTGATTAATGAATTGTCTCACTTACACATTACTAAAGACAATAGAAATGCAAATGTTAAAAATATAAAGACAAAAAAAAGTATCTTTATAATAATATGTAACTAAGAAATTGACATGCAAATTTCATTGGCATGCAAATTTCAGAGGGTGTGCATTTGATTTTGCATTGCTTTAAATTAAATGGCTAATTAATGGTTGACTTCGATTACATGTTCTAAAAGATGAACATTTTGAATGGTGCACATACTTTTAAATGGTTAATTTTACATAGTTCATTTTAATGGATAATTAATGTTAAGGCAATTGCAACATTAATAATAATTTTTACTTACAAAATTGTTATCATTAATACTACATTTGGTATTGTAAAGAATTAATGTAATAATTTAATATTATAATATTTTCACTGTAAATATCCCTTATATAATTCAAGGTTAAATAAATCCCTTAATTCATTTGCTTACACTTCGATGTGTAACTCTTGATGCCTGTTTTGATATTTTTGATGATCAGAGCCATAAAATACTTGCAAATATTTGTAATAAAATTCACACGCACCTTGTATATATAATATTTGACCATAAAGTTTTAATATATATTTATATATAAATTATAGAAAAAATCATGAATATATATTTAAACTAATGAATTTTATATAGAATAATTGGTATAAATAACACAATATTGTATTTTGAAGGGTAGTGTTCAAAATTTACCGTTACCGAGAAATTGTTTAATAGGTGAGTTATTGCACTTAGCTATGTGAATCAAGACTCACACTTAGCTATGTGAATCATGACTCGCACTTAAAAGTGTGAGTTAAGACTTACTGATTAGAAGTGCAAGTCGAGATTTTCACTTAGAAGTGCAAGTCAAGACTCAAACTTAGAATTGTGATTCGAGATTTACACTTAGAAGTGGATGTCGAGACTCACACATAGAAGTGTGACTACTACTTAGAAGTGCAAGTACTCGAACTTAGAAGTGAGAGACAAGAGAAGTGTGACTCGAGGTTTGCACTTAGACATGCAATCAATCTCACTTGTAAGTTTGAATACTCGCACTTATAAAATACTTACAAAATTTATAAATGAAAATTCAAATTTATATATAACTATGCTTAATATATACGAATAATTTTTTTATATAAATGTATATAAAAATTCACGTTCAAATTTTAAACATGCGAGTCACACATTTCATTTTTATAAATTTTTGTAAAGTATGTTATGTTTATAATCATGAAAAATGTGTAAACAATCATCAAATTTAACACCATTCAAGGATGTTAAGTTCTAAAGTAGATGACATCTATCTTAGTGTATAATTTGAATATTATTTTCAATGTAAACGTTTATTGATTTGAATAATGTATGAATAAATAGTCGTATATCTATGGTGATATTAATATTGATATGTGCAATGAACGACAACAATCACTTATGCACTATCTTTAATGTTACCCAAATTCTACATTTGTTCAAGATTTAGATTGAAGGATGTTTAAGAGATGTTCATATGAGATGTTTATTTTTATTTTGTCATTGTGATTTAAAGAATTTGATATAACCTTAGAATTTTTTTTTGATGTTTCTCATTTTCAAATTTTGTATACTAGGTTTAAGATTTAAGTGTACACACTACTAATTATTTGTTTTTATGTGTAGATATAGTAGAAAATGAACTTTGTGTGTGAAGGAGGATCAAATGTGGGTTTATCCTCTAATGGTGTGTGATAGTTCTAGAAGGACTAGTATATCAATCCAAAAATACACTCCATTATGTAGAGAAATGGAGTCTATCTTATTCGATTTCACTATAAGTATTGTATTCAATGGAAGAGTAAAACTACCATAAAAATTAATGGTTCGAAACCCTGGAAGAAATTGAAAAGAAGGGATAATTGTGCTGATTTCATGGAATATTTAAGAACATCCATTATGGATACAAACAATCCTAGATTAATGACAAGAGGAGGTAAGTAAATGGAAATACAGGAAAAAAAAAGGGCACTAAATGGAAATACAAGAAAATAGAAACAACTACAAAGCAATGTCACCACTATTGCATTTATATATATAAGAGTGGAGAGAAATTATAATATTTGCCACACATGTCTCATTAAGTGGGGAATTTTTCCCATGTTTCAATCATTAAGAACAACTTATTCATCAAATGTGAGGAGTGCATAGAGTTTAAGAATAATTATTTGTGACACATATTTTATCCTTAATTGTAACAAGAAATCTATTAAAATTTTTAAAAATGGTGTTCAAGAGAAGTTTTAAAATCTTGTTTATAAATTTAAGTTACAATTTTTTTCAATGTTTGAATTCTTAGTGGGAAATTTTATATACAATATTTATAAAATTAAAATGCAATAAAATTATGACAAACGATTTAGAAAAATATTGAGTGTGACATGCTTGATAAGAAAAATAAATAAATATATTGAAATAATACATTCTTGAATAGGTGGCATGCACTTATTAATGTTTTATTTTTAAAGTGAACAACAATTCAATTATACGCTTAAAAAAGGTTGATGTCAAAGTTTTCATAATTGTTGTGTAACTTGTTAATTGAATATTTTTCCTTCAAATATTATTGAAAAATGTGTACTTGAATAAAACCCACAATATGTCTTATCATGAAAAAGGAACTAATAGAAAATCAAGAAAATCAATTTTATTAAGTGTTTAAAATAATTAAATTGTTTAATTTATATTCCAAGATTTGAAATATAGACACTAGAAACAATAAATGTGTTTGATTGGATGATATGGAAAGAACTAATAAGTTGTGGTGAAAGGTATACTAGCCTTCCATAGGTAGGAACAAATATATCATGAAATCCATGTTTCAAAACAACTTGTTTAACACAATTCTTAACTCTTTATTATATTGTATGATTTATAGAATAGAAAAGCACAAAATTAGTTCATGTTATATGGATTATCTTCTATTTTTAATTCCCTAATGACTACTAATTTCCATCTCAATTATTCCCATTTTACTAAGCTGATCAAATAAGTGTTGAAAAGATGTATCTTAGCAACTATTATGCTTATGTGTCTAATTTATGTATCAATGATTTACGTTTTGCAAAATGATCAAATAAGTGTTTAAAATATGTATCCTAGCTGTTGTTATGCTTACGTGTCTTAACTATTGTAAGGTTTATTTAGATTATCAACAACTTATGTAACTTAGAGGCAGCAAGGCTTATGTAACTTAGTGACCACAAGGGTTACGTAGCTTAGTGGCCAAAAGTAAGATATAACTTAGTGGCAAAAGGATAGATGTAACTTTGACATTGCTTAGGCATTATTCACCATGTATATGCTTTTATCATGTATGTTAGTGGTCACTTGGCATTTGTAAGTTACCAACCACTTGGCTTATGTAAATTTGTCATCGCAAGGCTTATATGGGGAATCAAATAATAACAAAATATAAATCCTAAAATAGTGAAAATTAAATAAAAATTTGGGATTTAGAAATTGGATTCCATTAGTGGTGAAAAGGAATCCATTAATTACGTTATTGGAATCTAGTAATAAGAAATTAGATTCTGATAAAAGTGAAATTGGAATCTAATAATAGTGAAATTAGAATCCAATAATAGCAAAATTGGGACTCAATAAGTCCAATAATGACAATATCAGAATATGATATTGCTACTAATGGAATCCAATAATATTAAGAATGGAATCAAGTATAGCCAAAAATGGAATCCAATATATGTAAAAATGGAGATGGATCTCTTCCAATTCTTGTAATACTTGAGTCCATATTGACAAGAATATGTCAAGATTTAGTTAAATAAGTGTTTAGGAATGAATGGAAAAGGAGTAGTGTATGAACAACCGAAATTTTATTTTTACTGCGCAATCATTCGAGAATTTTTTTGTTTTTAAGCAATTTAGATGTTTGTGAATTTGTTTTTTCTACTTTTTTGTTTCAATTATAATAGTACGGTATGTATGCGGAGAATGAGGACTTGTTGGGAAGCTAGGTAAGATGAAGGAAGTGTGATGTATGTAATAGGAATAATGTGGAAGAATAGAAAATTGAAAGCCCGCCTAGTCCATAGAGTGATTGGTTAAATGAGGAATATAGTGTGTAGAGGAAGGTGGTAAATGAGGTAAAAATGGATTGGATTGAAGGATAGAAATGATGGAAAGTAAAATACATAAGATGGTAATGAGTGGAAGATATGAGTGTATAAAATAATTAAGTAACATATCGGTCAAAGCACAATGTTGTGTCCCACTTTGTGTCCCAAAAACGTGAGTAAGAGTTTGCGAGGGATTGGAAATTGAGGGTGTTCACGTGAGAACCCTTTCACGTGAACCCCGTTTGTCCGAACTTCCACAAAGGCCAAAGAAAGTGGTTCGCGTAAACACCCCTCCACGCAAACCCCTTTGGGTTCAAACAATTTTTGTGGAAAAGAGTTATATATAGATATTTATATAGTTTTTGGTGGCAGATTTAGGCTTTAGGGGGGCTCGGGTGAAGGGGGTTCACGCAAACCCCCTTTGGGTGAACCTCCTTGGCGTGAACCCTCTTATGTTGCACTTATGTGGCACATTTTGGCAACAAATCCATTTGGAGAATAATTTTATGCCAAAATGTGACACTTAGGTGCCACACAATTAGGGTTATTGAATGAATAAATTATAAAATTTGAACACAAAATAGAGAATTTTATTATCTTTCTAAAATTATAATTTTCATTTTTAAAAATATGTTTTACTATTTTTTTTAATATTTTGCTAACATATGGTATTTTAGGACAATCAATCGTACACAATCAATCCAATTTAAAAATAACAAAATATATAAAAAAAAATTGAAAAATATAAAATTACTATTTCTAAAGTGTTCTTCTTACCTATGAAAAAAGAATCAATTTCGATATAAATCTTAAAATTTATTGGCATTAAAATTTGTATGACATTTATTTGAAAATATTTTTACTAAATATTTGATTTAAAAAAATATAAGCCAAAAAAATGAAATTTGAGAGCACCTCAAAATTCAAATCTTGAATATATATCTAAAATTTCATTGTCAAAAAAAAAAATCATTTTGAAAAAGTACCGAGGACATTCATTCCCTCTTTCTAAGATAAAAACAACGTATGAAGAAAATTAAGAAAAAGACCATATATTTTGCCATTTTTAAAAAAATTACATGTATTCTACACTCTAAACACACCATTTTGTTATTTTGTGGAATTTCATGAATGTGTACTGTTTTGTAGCTATTACCTTTAGAAAATCAATGAAACTGAAAATTCATGTTTATAAAGGTACAAAACATACCAAACAATGGGACATTTTTATGTGCTTTAACCCATATATGCCAAGTTTTTTTGCATGTGTGATAGTTTTAGATTGATGACAACATATAAATATATTATTTGTAAGAAAAAGAGTGATGTTAATCATCATTCTATTTATGATGTCATATCGATGACAAGTGGAGAACACATTTATGTCTAGAATTATTATAGTAGTAAGGTATTCCCTCTTTTAATGAATGATTATGACAAGAGGATAATTTTTGTAAGAGATTGAGGTATGAAGGAGGTTATGTCAATAAAATGTGAATGCACAAAAAAATTCTTAAGGTGAGAGAGGAATGATAAGAATTGATGTGGTATTGTAAAAAGTAGGTAGGGTACAAATATGAAACCATGGAATATAATGATAAGTGTGCAAGATGATGTGAAGTCGATGATAATGTGGAAACAAGAAAAAAATATGTGAAAGTGCAAGTTAATGTGTAAGATATTGTGGAGGAAAATGTATAAGAACCAATGGATAGAAACTTAAGATAGATGGTGTGAGAGGAGGAGGAGACAATAAAAAGAATGGTTACTAAATAAGTGACGGAGGAAAAATGTGTGAATGGGAGAATGTCTAAGAGAGGTGAATAAAGGAGTGAAATTGTAAGTGAGTTATGATGAATATACATGAGAAGGAATGGACATTATTCGTGTGGAATGGATACAAGATGAGCATTTAAATGAACACGATAGATGATATAGGATGTTATGTTGATGTAATAAACAAGGGATATTAAATGAATGATGATGGAGGCTGTACTATATTTGTAAAATAGGTATGTAAGATAGTTGAAACATCAAGTGACATGATGTGTGAGGAATAGTGCAGTGTATGAATAAATATTCGATGTATGATAAAAGGTTTGTACATATTAAAGTCAATGATGAAATAGATGTAGTGGAAGTGGAGATAGGATCAAATGATGTGATAGATAGTAGATATGGTGATGGAGGTGGGGTAAATGTGAAGATGGACTCTAGAGGGGATGAAGAACAATGTAAAAATTATGTGGCCACATTTAAATAAGAAGTGTGTGATGATTGAGAATGTGAGTGGTGTGATGTAGATTTGGATGATACATGTTATCACACCCACATTTTACATATCTAAAATAAACACAAATACAAGAATAAAAATATGAGTATAATTTAATTGTCTTATATTACTTGATACATGGTACCTCATTTGATCACTTAGAATAAATCACAACACATGAGAAATTTAAACTAACATGAACCCACATATACAAAAGGATAACTATAGAGCAGGCTGTTGGGAAATTAGTATTTACTATGGGAATACGGTAAGATTGTATTAGTTAGTTTATATTATATTGTTATGTATAACAATATAATAATATCACAGAAGTTGATTATTGAGTTATTGTAGGGATTGGATCATCCCCAATTATACAATATATGTCTCCAATATATTTGTTTGATTAAACAATCTATCAGTATTATTATTTGGTCTGTAAATTTTGTTCTACCATTTTATTTGGCATCAGAGCTATCCTAATCCTTTGTTCTTGATGGTTTTTTGAAGTGTAGCCAAGGGAGAAATATTGTACTTGCATGGTTGCTCCTGTGTCGTCACTTTTTGTGAAAGGAGTTTAGAATATTTTTTTACATTTAGTTCTGCATTTGTATGTTACTCTCTGTAATACGTGGGATCACATATTTTGTACAGGATATATAACACCGATTTCATCTCTGTCAAATATGTTTTCTTGTCTCCATCTTCTTCACCATCAGTGCGTTCTAATTCTGTGCGTTTTACCTTGTCTAAGCCACATCAAAGACCGCATATAGATATCCTCATATTTATTTTGTGGACCTCGTGTGCATGTATATGCGTGTAAATACTTAGAATTTTCCATGGTCTTATCTAATTGAACGCGTCTGCATTAACAAATATTCATGAGCTTAGTTCTCTTGGTAATAAAATCATCTTTATCGGTGCATTCTAGTCTTTCTTCGACGCATATCCGAGTTTGCATCAACATGTCATTTACTGATAACACTGAATGATCAATATGACCCAGTCCACATAATAAAAATTCATGTTGTATTCTTCGACTCCACTAGATCGAATCAACCTTATTTATCTGCTTGGAGACTTTGGATTCATTCTATGTCATACATTTGAGTACTTACCAATACATGGAGATTCTACGCCCAGTCCGCATCTTCACAGGACCTCCATCCATTCTCCAACACTGTTCCTGATTCTTATACCATTCAGGTTTATCTATTAGTTTTATTAGTAAAAAAAGGAGGTCGATTTACAATTTAGGTACATTTAGATGCTCGAGAGGTCATGATAATAGTTTGAGTTATTTGTAATTATGTTTTAGTTTCAAACATTTTAGCAAGTCAAAATCTATAGTTATTGTCTTTTTCTACAGAAGTCTGTAAGCTCATAAATTGTTGAGTCGAGTAACTTCAATGTTCAATTTGATTTTGTGCTAGTATAATTAGTCATAATGTCATTATCTTATTATGAGTACCTATTGTTTCATTGTCTCGTCAAATTCTAACATTCTCAATAGAGTTGTAATCTCTTATTATGTTGTCTTAGCATAGTTGTCAAACGATATCTTGTAAGAAAAAAAAAAAATAAATTGAAAAAAGTGTTTTACGGACACATTATTGGGGTAACCGACATCCGAGTTGTGATTGATCTCAATGATCGAATTGAGTTGAATTAAGAAGGACATCTACTAGATCTCGGAGGCAACAAAGGATGGAGGGTGATCAACGCCTCTCGTTAGTCACCAATGACCATGTTGCATACACCACCTGGTGACACCTTTTTATATATTATTTCAGTTGTGTGGTGTTTGCAAATTACAACAATGTGTGGTTCCGTGCCTTGTTACGATTAAAACAAGGAGAATGTGTATTTTGGATTTTGACAACAATTGTATAGGAGGGCATCTAAAGCTGGAGTGATCTTCAAATAGCTAAGAATCTTCGACCATCGTACTTCTAACATCGATGGAATGGTGAAAGAGTGTTCACAAGAAGTGAAAATGGGAACTATTGAATTCGTGTATGTAGGTGAATGGATGGAAATGTGATCATTCAATATGGGATTCACTATGGTGAGGCAAACTGGTCATGTGCAACAAGATTCAATCCAACACTACATAGACCTAAAAGTATTCGGAGGCATACGATTTTGTTTCATGTTTTTAGATGCGCTTCTTCCCATGTAAGCACCAACAGGGGGTGGGGATGAATGTTAGGAAATTAGTATTTACTATCATAATATGTTAAGATTGTATTCATTATTTTATATTATATTTTTATGTATAACAATATAATATTGCATAGGTTTATTGTTGAGTTATTGTAGGATTGGATCATCCCCAATTATAGGATATATGTGTCCTATATATTTGTATGTACTCGTTTGATTAAACAATACATCATTATTATTATTTGGTCTATAAATCATGTTCTTCCATTTTATAGGCTCTTTCAACATTTATTGAGAAGGATGTACACAATATAATTACTCAACCCACACAAGATCTTAAAGATAAACCCATTGCATAGCACATCCTTTTTATGATTACATATTTATTATAATTAGGTTCCATTGTTGAACTTTGATACATTTAAAGAGCATTTAAGAGGATAGCATATTCCATTCTGAATCTACATGTTTGTTATTTCCTTTAGAATCATTACTTAACTCACATTTTTGTGCACAAAGCATGTTCTCATGATTCAAAGTTGCATTTTATCATTTTTATGGATTGTATTATCACCAGGAAGCTATCATTCACTTTCATTAATTTTATGATCACATTAGGCCTTTCATTTGGTTTGACATCGTTCAAGGTACTTACAATTTTTGTAGCAATCATTATATAGTTTAACCTCATTTACCCTTGTTCTTATTACATTTACATTTTTACTTTGGTGTTGTTTTGACATAGTTTTATAATAGTTGTAATTCATATAATAATTAATTTATACTTATAGATTCTTATCTCCATGGAGCGTTTTCCCACACACATGATCTCTATTTACTATCCTTAGGCAACTTAAATATTACACATATAACTTTACAAGTGGGACATTCAAGTAAAATTTTACACATTTCAAAATCCTTATAATATGGGGTTCTCTCTGCAATTCACTTAAATATTATCCATTACTACCTACTCATGGAACATTTTCTTTAACCATAAGGCTTAGGATTTCTAATATGGGGTTCTCTCGCAATGCGTGTTTTGAATCCATTGACATGTCTTTAGTTCAATACTTGTCAAATAAAAATCTGGCCCACAAGGAAGAGATGGATCATTCCCATGGACCATGCACTAAGGATGGACAAGGTACAAAGTTAACCTACCCCAAAATGGTCATGAAAGAAAAAGTGAAACGCAATTTCGGGGTACTTTGGGATCTATTAATGATAAGGAAATGGAATTTCCAATGTTAAAATTTGACCAAGCTCAATTCCATTAAGGAAATAAGGAATGAGGTAAACTCAAAGGGAGCATTCCTTATGATAAGGGTTATTGTTTCATGTTATAATTTTGATTATATTTTTTTGTCCAAAATAAAATATGCTACTACAAGTTTATATTTCTCTTTAAGACTAAAGAGTTTTCTAAGTCAAACACATCACTAACAAGTAGATAAAATACTTCATTCTACAATTTTTTACAAATCCACATGCATAAATATTGTTCATAAGAGGAAACCCACATACTCTAGATAGTGTTTAACCATTACCATTCCTACATGGTGGTTTCACGAAAATGTTGATAAGTGTACATGTTATTACGATAAATTGAAATTGGGACCATTTTTCCCTTAAGCTATGAGGTGTCATCAATTATAAGGAATTAGGCTCATCCTAAAATTTCAATTTTCTACATTATGAAGGTGATCACACAAGAAGGGTAAATCATACAAGAATTTTACTCTAATTTTTACCATTTATTAGGTACCTTTCCAAAGTAATTAGTATAGTAAAAAAATGTTCATTCATTAACTTCACACTGGAGCACATTATAAAATATCAATTAATTTCCATTTAGCATATGTGTCCACCCTTGTCTAATGATTCACATACTTTTAAAAAGTTTCTTTTTACATCAATTTCCATAATTACAAGGTACTAACAACTTAATTTACCTAACTGACATATAAATGTACAACCAAGTAGCAATTTATTCAACATTTAAGATACCAACTAAGTACCAAAATAACACACTTTCTCAATAGACTAACAATTTCATATTTATCCCAAAAAAACAAAGAAGAATAAATCTATTCATAAAAATACCGTTGATATATCATACACAAGTACACTATTTTAAATATCACATCTTATTATGCAACACCAACAACACTTCACTTTTTATTTTTCTGTTATGTATAACCATAAAATGGTCAACATAGACTTGTGACATGACATCTACCAAAATCTATCATAATTCTTATTTTCATAGTTTTCCATTTAGATGATTATAATACTTAGCATTCAATATGAGAGAGTAAAAGATACATTCATATCATTTACTTACTATAGAAGGAGAGAGAAAAAGAGAAAGGGAAGAGAGAGGAGAGATAAAGAAATTCAATTTTCTTGACAATCAAATTTCTCATAACAAACTAAAAATAGAGTTCCACAAGGTCATATATAAGTGCCTACAAGTTTACTCTTTAGATAATTGACTTTAAGAGGGTCCTACAAAAATCATTTACATTTACCAACTATTCTATGAATACATTCAATTTGAACTTGCGGGCTTAAAAACAACATTCAAAAACTAATTTTTGATGGGAAAATGCATCGCGAGGAAATTTCTATATAATCTCCTATATACATGGAATTTACAATACTTTATGTAAATTAGAACTAGAAAACATGGTACAAATGGTGACCACTTTTTAGAAGCTACCGGTCATTAGAAGACTACTTGAACTTATTCCCCAATGACTAGAGGCCTACAAAACCCCCTTGAAAAATTAACTGTCAAGGTGTTTTTCTTATAACTAATGGTTGCACATAATTTTCATGGATAAATACTAGTGGTTTGCAAACGTAGTTATCTATTTCTTGATCAAGGGCAGAAAAGAAAGGAAAAACCAAACCCAAATTTGTATTTTTAGTAGCTTCTAAAAGCCACAAAAAGGGTAAACATGGGTCTTAAAGAGGAACAAAAAGTACACAAATGGTCATTCGATGGCATTATAAGGTTTGATACAACACCCCACATGACATGGAACACAATCACAACTTGAATTTCCCATTTTGCGGTTAGAAGGGGTGTTTTGCGAGTCACCAAAGATCACATTTTATTAAATGTGCAAAGTAAACAAAATAGGTGGTTTAGTTGATGATTCAATAAAATACCACCAATACAAGAGAATAGAGATATCTAGTTTTGATAGCTTTATTATATAACGTACTCGGTCATGGTTGAGTATGGTTGATTGTTAATTAGTTTCTCGGGTGGCATATGAAGAGTTATTTTTATGTCATTTCAAACTATAATTTATTTAATAAATGATGAACTTATCCTTAGTTTTATTAGAACTATTATTTCATAGTAAAAAGGGAAACTACTAACAAACAAATAATGCAAGTTCATGGTGAGAAGACCATGCTTGTTATAACAAAATGGAGGGTATGAGAGGCGATCCTTGAATTTTAGCACGTATTCCAAAGGACTAAATTTTGTTGTGACATATGGTGCACTAGTTCTTATGCCTTCATTGTGTTTTCTTATTTTTAGAAACTAAAAAAATGCTTCCATTGATTTTTGTATGGTTGTCGATAATTGTTTCAATGTTCATGTTTTAACACGATGTCATAGGTACTAGAAAAGGTTGTGGAATTTGGTATAAAATTTACCCATGATATCTAGTTAAATTCCTTCAAGTACCTTTCCAAAGAATCCATTTTGTGCATATTCTAAAATCATTACTATTGGACTTCATGAGAACACATTATTCTCTATCTTTCTCTATTTTTTTAATGAAACTATATGTATTTGATATTATTTAAGGATTTATTTTTTACATCTTCCACTCTTATTTTTCTTGAAATTTTCCAAGGCCTTGTCAACAAGCCCATTTTGTGTAAATCCTATATATTCCTAAGTTCTCTTAAGGAAACAAGGAAACAAATCCTGCCACTAGAGATTTATTTGGTTTGTTGAAGATAAAGATTTGGAGATTCCTTAACATAGAGGAAGAGGTTGTAGATCTTGTCTTCACTCCTAAAAATGGTTTACTTATTCAATTTTTGCATAGGTTGGTTGCATGGTGAAAAGGGTTTTGGAGAATAGGTGTATATCTACTCAAACCTTTACAATCAATTTCCTCCCCATGTGCCATAACCATGAGATCCAAATCAAGACAAAACTACCCTTTTCACATGCTTTGACAAGTGTCCATTTACTATTCCAAAACTCCCATTTGCATAAGAGAATAGAACATGGATAAAAAAATTGTGGACTTGGCTTTATCCCTATTAAAATCATTTGTTTGGATGCTTTTAAATACTTTTCAATTAATTCATTTTGTGTAAATTTGGGCTGTAGTAAAGTGTTTAGTCAAAACATTTGTCTACCTTGAGCCCACATCCCCTTTTCTTACTTAAACAAAAATATAGTATGTCAATTCCATCAACCACCAAACTCAATAAAATCTCAATCTCATAGCAGTATATAGAAAGAGTGAGCTAAAGAGTTCTACACATTCTCTTTATACATGCATGCATGGCATTTAAAAAACAACATTGATTTTCCTTCTTAGCTCGAGATGATGTAGCGCCCGCTAAAATGACCATGCAAGACCCAAGAACAACCTAGGTTTAGATAAATAAATTATGGAATGTATATTTTTTTATGTTTCTTTCCTTTGAAAAGTGTGACCACTACTAGGCTTTAAGCAACAATTGTCACAAGAAAAGATTCAAAGTCAATTATAATTAACAAATAAAATTTTCTCATTATAATAAATATTAAATCCACATCACAAATTTAATGAGTGTAATTAATCTAATAGAGTTAAATTTCTCTTAGGTGTTAATTTAATAAATAATTAAATAACGCCAAATTTAAATGTTTCTTAATTAATGTTAGAGGGTCAAAGGGGCCTATTGGTACCCAAATTGATTCTCCCTCAAAGTCTAAGCAGCATCACAAGTTTTGGCAGGAAGCTTAGAGACAAATAGATCATGGTGAGTCATTTTGTAGTTGGGGATGGGATCTAATTGGCCCTTTGTCACTCAGATGTGGATAAATGGATAGCACCCTCAAGAGGATTTGATCTATCCTCACTATTTTAGGTTGTTCCTTTCAACCAAGGTAAGAGAATCCTTTTGTAGCCTGTTGTTTATGGAGAAGATGAAGATGTCCTTCCTAATGAATTTGTTAATGAGACCTTGAAGAAAACATGATCAATGCAACAAAATCTAAGCTGTCACGAGTTTTCACTCTAGATAGTGGAGATATTCTCTAGGAAAGGTTCAGGATACTAAAGACATTCGAATCATGATTGTTTTTCGTATGTTTTGGTAATAAAATTTATGCATTTGTATACACACATGAAAAATAGGGGTAGTATGGGTAGGATTAGTTGTTTTTAAATAATTTTTGGTGGAGGTGATGTAGAATAAACTTGATTTGCCAAATCTCGAGAATTTTACAACATAGAAAGTCTAGATAATGAATGATTCAGAATAGCTAAAATGTTCCTTTAACCAGAATATGTACTTCAATGGAGGCCCAAATTAGCACTTTTTCACACAATATATGAGATTTTAACATGAAGGATTGAGTTATAAGACCCAATAAAACATCAAAATCTAAGATCAATCATGCTTGAGGTACACCTAGAGGCTTACAAACAAGCACTATCGACAATTCAAAGAAAAGTGATTTTAAATCGTTTATTTCACTCCGAAATGAAATATCTTCTAAGAAATGAAATTGTAGATGCCACTAAACTGTCACAAGGATTGAGACCTGTGTGATTAAGACATATTTTGATAAAATATTGCAATAAGAACAAGAAAAACTATTTGTTGACATTCAAAATTGAAACAAACACATTTTTCTCAAGATCAACATAGAATAACTCAAGTTTGATTAAATTTATTAGCAGGGGAAAGTTTATAGAACAATCTCAAACCTTATCAATGGTTTTACACTGCAACCACCTTGATAGGATCAAACTGAATACAAAATACATATAGAGGATTCTCAGATGGCTTCACAAAAGATAGGATTTGTTAAATTTTCCTCTTCGGAATTTTATTTGACCTCTTGTTAGTACCCAAATTTAATCTCCTTCAAAGACCAAGCAACATCATGGATTTGACAGGACACTCAGAGGTAGATAGATAATCATGTATGTCATTTGTAGTTGGGGAAGCAATCTATTTGACTTTTTAGCACTTAGGTTTTGACAGGAGTGGGTAGCACCTTAAAAGGATGTGATCTGATCCTAACTATTTTAGGTTATGCCTTTCAACCAAGGTAAGAGAACCTATTTTGTAACCTCTGTTATTGAAGAATAATGATAAATCCTTCTTTTGCATAAATTTTATAGAGAATACCTTGGGAAAATATGATCAACACACCAAATCTAACTCTCACGAGTTGTCACTTCCAGATCATGGAGATATTTTCACAACAAGGAAAAGGTTACTAAAGACATTTGGGACCCTGATTGCTTCTGCATGTTTTGGTGATGGGGATTATGCATTGGCATACACACATGACAAACAGGGGTAGTACGGGTAGGATTGGTTGTTTTTGAGTGAATTTTTGGTGGGAGGTGGGGCAAGATGAACTTGACTCACTAGATCCTTGAGAAATCTTACAAAATGGAAGGTTAAATCAACAGAATGCCATAGAACAGCTAAAGTGTTTCCTTAACTAGAATATGTGCTTCAATGGAGGCCCAAATTAGCACTTTTTCACACAATCTTTGAGATTCTATCACTAAGGCTCAAATTAGAAAAACCCAAAAAAGCATCAAGATCTAAGACAAATCACGCCTAAGGTACACCCAAAGGCTTACAGACAATCTCTGTCAAAGAGATGAAAGAAAAGTGATTTCAAATCGTTTATTTCACTCCCAGATGAAGGATCCTCCGAGATATGTAATTCAGAGATGCTACTAAATTGTCACAAGGATTGAGAATTGTGTAATTGAATTGGATTTTAATACAAGATTGCAACATGAAACAAGACAAACTACTCGCATACACTCGTAAATAAAACAAACACATTTTTTTCTCAAGCTAATCTGAGAATAGCTCATATTTGATAAAATTTATCAGTAGGGGAAAGTTTCTAGAACAATCTTAGAGCCCTTCAATGGATGTACACTAGCAACCACCTTGACATGATTAGATTTCATACAAAAAGAGATATATAGGCTTCTCTAAACACTTCTAAAAATATGGCCTCTATCAAGCTTTCTATTAGAAAAATCTATCCCGACCCCTAACACCCCAACCATTTACATGAAATAATTTGTGCCATTTATAAAATTTATAATAGAGACCCTTTTCCCTTCCAAAATCCAAACCTTGAGTGCTACCAGTGCTTGTCATGATCACGATTGTGATTCCCAAAATCAGATTTATAAAAAGTTGTCAGGTGCTCGAGGGGGTAGATCTCATTAAATATCTCCCGCATTCAACTCCTTCCTCTAGTAGATCACTCTTTCTTCAATTTTCCAACCACTTCCACCCCTAATATGTCAAATCTGGCTCCTTGCATGCTCGGGAGAAGAAAAATGGAAAATACGATCAAGCATGATAGTCAGACCATTTTAATGGTGAAAGACATCTTCCAGATCTTCCCACAAAACTCAGATATCAACATTAACTCCCCTCTCGATTGGTGTGTAGGAAATACCAATAAATCATGAAGACTCACACTTCTAGGCATGTTTCAATAAAAATGGGGGGAAAATCAGATTGACTGTCAATTGCCGTTGATCTTTACTTTGAATTTGGGCCATCCACGTGGAAGATTCAAACTTAAAAATAGACCGGGGTTTCCTTTGACTTTTTACAACTTTTGGAAAAAGGGAAAAATTCACATTTTGTGCCGCACATCCGGCCTCGAGAAATGAGCTTGATACGTGCCCTGAGGTGGGTCCCAAAGGAACTGCGGATAAATTATGCCATTTGACCCTCTTTTTGGAAAAAGGAAAATTTTCCAAGTTTTCCCCATAGCTCGCCCTTGAGAAATGATTTTGACACATGTCCTAATGTGGGTCTCAGTGGAACCACACTTCCATTTTTAATTTTAACTCTTTTTCCCACAAAAGGAAAATTTTCCAAATTTCCTCTGAAAGCCCACACCTCCATTGTTGACTGGAGAAAGCTTTGACCTTTCCTCCATTAGGCTTATGGGCCATTTTTATGTTTTGATCCTTTTGAGCATAAGAGGAAAAAAATTTAATTTTCCCCGATCATCCGCTTCCCCGCTCCTTTTGACTTGTTAAACTGCCACATGTCACCATGGCACACCTTGAGATGGTCCCCAAAAATTAAGACCTTGAATGAGCGTGGGCTTACCACGTGTCCTAACATGACAAGATTTTGTTGAAGGATCGAAGCTCAACAAAAGGCACCAAGTTTCATGCTCCGAGGTAGTCTCCTTTGGCCGTTGAAAAATTCCAAGCAAAATGCAAAGTGAGTGGAGGCCTCCAAGTTTCCTCCTCACGCTTCTTTAAAAAAATCCGAGTGACCGCGAGCTTACACATGTCCTTGTTTTGCCAAACTATTTTAGCTGCATAAAATTTATCTAAGTCTAGGAAAATAGTGGAAACCTCCACGTGTCCTCCCGGTGCTACTCTAAGGCCAAACAAAAAGTAGATCTTCAAACGAGCATCATTCCTCCAAGTGGACACATTTTAAGTTGAGGCAATTCATAAAATTTCTAAAGTACCCAGCTAAGTTGCGTCCAACCAAAAGAGGCCTCATTTCCTGATGATGCAAGATGTAAATTTTGGGAGAAGTGCTTGTCAAACTATAAAATGTATAAAAAAATCTTTTGATCCAGGAGATGAAATTTTCTCTAAGGACAGAGAATTCGAGAGATGCTACAAGGCTCAAATACATTCTTGAGAACTACATCCATTCATATTATTCAAGTATTTAGGGAAAAAATGAAAAGGATGGTAAATCGATCGTAAAATAGGCCACGTTCCCATCTAAGTAACGTCCAACCAAAATAGGCCATGTTCCTTGTTAATGCAAGGATGTAAATTTGACCAGGAGAAACACCCATCAAACCATAAAATATAGAAAAATGATCATTTGAGCCCGAAAATGAAAATTTCTCCAAGGACAGAATTTAGAAATGTTACAAGGCTCAAATATGTTCCTCAAAGATACATCCATTCATTTTTCTTCAATTATTTAGGGTAGAAATGATAGGGAAGACAAATCCAGACCATAGAGAATGGAAAATATGGGAGAACCCGAGTTTTTAGACAAGCATAGAACAAGAGACCCAAATTACAGACCTTTTCCAAAAGAACGAGGAAGAAAAGATAAACCATGGAGCCATAAGTGATCTACGACCCAGGAACAAATTAAAAATGGCAACAAATATTAACCAAGCACAAAACAGGAACAAATAAAATGACATAGGTCGTAAATCGATAGATTTTCACAAGAAAATGGGGCGAATCTATTTTGAGCACCAACACCTCTAACACTCCAACCATTTACATGAAAAATTTGTTCCATTTATAAAATTTACAATATAGCCCCTTTTCTTCCCCAAAAACCCCAACATTGAGTGCTACAAGTACTCGCCATGATCAAGACCACAATTTCAAGAATCATATCTGCTAAAATTCTTTGGGTGCTCAAGGGGAAAATCTCTTTGAATATCTCCTGCATTAAACTGCCAACCACTTCTGCCCCTAATCCATCCAATCTAGTTCCTTGCGTGCTCGGGAGAAGAAAAATAGAAAATCACATCGAGCTTGACAATGATCGAGGACCATTTTAATGGCAAAAGACATCTCCATATTTTCCCCACCAAACTCATATATAAACATTAACTCTCCCATCTATTTTGCATGTAGGAAATACCAAAAATCATGAAGATTTGCACTTCCAAGCATATTTCAAGTAAAATGCGGGAAAAATCAGATTCGACTCTCAACCGCCATTGATCTTTACATTGAATTTGGACCATCCACGTGGAAGATTAAATTTATAATGGGCCGGGCATTTCCTTTGAAATTTTACAAACTTTTGAAGAAATGGAAAAATTCCACATTTTTTCCGCACCTCCACCCTTAAGAAATAAGCCTAACATGTGTCCTAAGGTGGGTCCCAATGGAATTCGTGACCAAATTCTACTATTTCATCTCATTTTTTGAAAAGGGGAAATTTTCCAAGTTTTCCCTACAACTCAACCCTTAAAAATGGGTGTGACATGTGTCCCAATGTGGGTCCTAGTGGAATCACACTTTCTCTTTCACTTTTAACTCTTTTCTCCCAAAAGGAATTTTTTCCAAGTTTCCCCAGTTCGCACCTCTTCCATTCGTTGTTGGAGCAAGCGTTGACCTTTCCTCTATCGGGCTTGCGGGCCATTTTTGGTATTTAAACCCTTTTGAGCATAAAAGGAAAAAATTATAAGTTTCCCCCAATGGTCCACTTCCCCGCCCCTTCTGACTTTTCAAACTTCCATGAGTCATAATGGTGTATCTTGAGATGGTTCCCAAAATTTGAGACTTTGAAAGTGCACGAGCTCCCCACGTTTCCCTGTCCCGTCAAACTATATTAGCTGCATAAAATTTGTCTAAGTCCGGGAAAAGCAATAGAAACTTCCACGTGCTCTCCAGCTCTCTCTACCGCAACGCCAAACCAAAAAGTAAATCTTCAAATGAGCGTCATTCGTCCATGTGGACAAATTTATAAGTTGAGGCAATTCATAAAATTTCAGAATTACCTAGTTGAGCCACATCCAACCAAAAGAGGCTACATTTCTTAATGATGTAAGGATGCAAATTTTACTAAAAGAAATTCTGTCAAACCATAAAACATAGAAAAATAATCATTTGATCTTGGAGATGAAATTTTATCTAAGGAAAGAGAATTCAGAGATGTTACAAGGCTCAAATATGTTCTTCAGAGCTACATCCATTCAGTTTCTTCAAGTATTTAGGGAAAAAATGAAAAGGGTAGAAAATCTTGACTGTAAAAAATGGAAAGAATGGGAGATCCCAAGTTTTTAGATGCACAGAGAACAGGAGACCCAAATTACAGACCTTTACATGATCATCGGCACAAGGAAATATTAATTATGGCAGTAAAAGGAAAAAAGAGACCTTTCGGGCACAACTCAGGGGGATAAAATGTGACAGAGGCCGTAAAAGGATAGATTTCAAAGGAAAATGGGGCAAGACTATTTTGAGCACCAACAACAGCTCCAACTCGGGATGGGCACTCCATGTGAGTTCCACAAGAATAACGGTAGACCAAGTGCCAAAAATATCCACAATATCCATTGGCAAAGAAACAGAGTCATCTCACAAAAAAATAGAGAAACCAACAAAAATAGGTCACCAAGGACCAGAACGAGTAGAAACACAAAAACTGGAAATAAACAAGTAGCTATACACTATACAAAAGATGTTTACCTTGATTCTGGGGAATCAATCCAAGAAATGCTTCAAATGCCTGCCATTAACAAGTAATTCAAGCAAATCACCATCCAAATCCTTCAAGAAGAAGGTATGTTCACCAATCCTGATATCAATGGAGTAAGGGCCCATCCATAGTGAGTCAAATTTTCCATGCTTGCCCTTATCTTCATGCCTATTAGTGCATAGTTGCACAAGATATCCAACATTGAAATATGCGGGAGTGACCTTCTTATCAAATAACTTCTTCAGATTTTCTCTAAACTTTACATGCCTCTGGTGGGATGCCCTCCTTTCTTCATCAAGTTCAACAATCTGGTTAATGTGAGCATTATAAGGACTTACTTCTTGATCCTCTAGTTTTTGAATGAACTAATATGAGGATAATTGCATATGTAAGGGCAACAGGGCCTGACTTCCATACACCAACTAAAATGGACTCTTTCCAATGGCTCTTTTAACATTGATTCTATCAGCCTAAACAATAAACATCAACTCTTCACCCATTTTCTCTTATTCATCTCCAAAGTTCTTCTGATAATCTTCAACATGTTTTTATTACTAGACTCAACTTGTCCATTTCCTTGGGGATTGTAATTAGATGCATATGTCATGTTAATCCCATACTCTTGACACATTCCCACCAGAGGTTTAGCTCTTGACTTACACCCCAAACCTGCAGATGATGTGGCTCAACAGAAAATTCGTGAAAATTTGGTGTGTTGCTCTTTTGGTGGGGATTTCCTCCACCCACTTGGTAAAGTAATCAGTGGCTACAAGAATCCACTTATGGCCAGCACTTGAAGGGTATGAAATCTCACCAATGAAATCCATTCCCCATTGCTTGAATGGAGCTTCAATTGATACATGCTGCAAAGGAAGGAGCTTGAAGCTTTCGAGTCTTCTAGAGAGGCGCTGAAAATTCTCACATCTTCTAACCAACAAGGTTATACCCTTGAAGAGAGCTGGCCACCAATAACCAACCCTCGGGATCCTGTAATGTGACTCTTGTTGTAAAATTCCCCCAAAAACTCCTCCATGGAGATCATCAATTATCCTAGGGGATTTATCTACTGATAATGCACCTTAAGAGGACTCCCTTAGGGTTCTTCCAAGATAACCCATAATCGATAACGACATATTTTCGGGAAGCGAACTCAACGGCCCTTTTCGGTTCTTACTCAAATACGAGGGTAGTTCAAAGGTCTAAGATATAAAACCACATCCTTATAAGACTCATATTTCATTAGTTTATCAAAGACATCTAGCCTACCTTATTCTACCTCATTTACCTCAATAGTTTACTGAGTTGCTCTCAGCCGTAAGCCTAGCCAAGCCCAAACCTCTCACTAGCTTCATGGTCTAGATATCCATATCATATTCTTACAACTTGTACACCCACCTACACCATTTTCTTGAGACTTCCATCTCTGATAAAATTTCTTTTACCATGGTGTGGGGAACAGAAGCAACCACTTTAGAACTTAGAATGTAAGGTCTAAAAACCTTTGTTTCTTTTACCAAGGAAAATGCCTATTTTTCCATGATAGTGTATTTCAGCTCAGCCCCCTGCAAGGCCTTACTGAAGAAGGAAATTGGCCTCTTAGCCCCTTCATCATCCTTCTGCAGCAGGACAGAAGCAATAATGTTCTCTAAAGCAAAGGAAAATAGTTGGAAAGGCTTCTTATAATTTGGAGCTGCTAAAACAAGGGCATGCTTTAATGCCTCCTTGATCCCATTGAAAGCTTGGATGGCAGTCTCTTCCCACTTGATGACCTGGTCCTTCTTTAGCATGGAAGTGATTGGAATGGTCAACTTAGCAAATTTTGATATGAATCTCTGATGAAGTTTATCTTCCCAAAGAAAGATTGAATTCCTTTCTTGGTCCTTGGAATAGGGACCTTTCTGATGGCCTCTACCCTTTTTGGATCAATCATCACCCCTTCTTGTGACACAATGTGACCAAGCAACTTTTCCTTTTGCACTCCAAAATGGCACTTCTTTGGATTTAGTGAGATGTCATATTCTCTACATCTTATCATCATCTTTTCCAAGTGTAGCAAGTGAACACTTCTCTTCCTAGAAAATATAGTTACATCATCGTGATAAATTGCAATAAACTCATTAATGTAACCATCAAAATCAAAATCCATTGCTCTTTGAAAGGTGGCTCCAACATTCATCAAACCAAAGGTCATCCTAACATACACATACATTCCCCAAGGAGTAGTAAAGGATGTCTTGATCCTTTCTAATTACTTTACCACAATTTGGTTATAACCAAAGAAACCATCTAGGGTGGAGAGAAATTCATAACCATTCACTAATTGCAGCATGTTTTCCATATTTGGTAAAGGATAATTATCCTTCATTGATGCTCTGTTTAGATTCCTGAAATCTACACACAACCTTATATCACCATTCTTCTTTCTTACTGGTACTAGGTTTGTAACCCAAGAAGATTAACTTGTGGGCTGAATAATCCTTCCATCTCTTAGATTCTTCAATTACTCTTGCATTTTAAGAGATAAGTGTGGATTGATTGGCCTCTATTTCTACATGAATGGTTTTGCATTGGACTCCAAGGGAATCTCATGTTGAAACAAATCCTCTCTATATGCTTTTAGTTTAGAATAGGTCCATGCCATGCAATCTTGGTATTTCTTCAACAATTGGATGTATGATTGCTTCTCCTCTTTGCTGAGATTTCGCCTAACCAAATTTTTCTTGGCTTCTCCTTTATGCCAAGGTCATGCTCCTCAATATCCCTAGAGGCTTTCATGCATCTGTTAACAATGCAATCAGCATTATCAAAATTGGACTCAAGAGTAACCAGCCCTCTAGGAATGGTATTAGTCTTTAGCTAGATGATGCCCTTTCCAAACAAGGTTTCTTTCCCTTCTGCTACACACACCATTGGCTCCCAATCAATAATTTGATCAAAAACTCTCCCTTGTTATGTAAAAATATTCTGATATAAGAATCATTATCAAAAACATGACAATGCTTAACATTATCAGGTACAGATGGCCTTGTTAACACCTCAACATCATATTCACAATATGGGGATATTGCACAATTGTCAAAACGATACCCCAACACTACAAGCTTTTCTACCAAGTCATTAAACCTCCTATCATGATGCACAATGTTGAATGAATCAAACATCTCAATGAGATCCCAAACTGCATGCTTGTATTGTTTCATTCACTGATTTTTTGTGGCATACAGTTTTCTGATTTTTTTTACAATTAGTTCTGAGTCCCCTTTGACAATGATGTCTTTGACACCATATTTCTAAGAAATTCTTAGACCCAACAACAATGCTTCATACTCAAGCAATGTTTTTAGTGCATTCAAAGTTGATTTTGAAGGAAAACAGAAAATTCTTGAGCTAGGGAAAGCAAAACAACACTAGAATCATTCCCAAACTTGGAGCAAGCTCCATCAAACAATAGAGTCCAAGGAGAGCCCACTTTTTGAGACATCTTCATTCCTCAATATTGTGCTCCTTTCCATTAGCAAATCCTACAAATTAATCAACATAAACATTTTGTACAATACTTCATAGGATGCATTGTTGGGATCTTCAATAAGATGCAACATCTTCTTTTCCCCATAAAACTTAAAAAGGCTGCCCTCAACTATGATGGTGGCATAGCACTTATCCATTTAAACACTCCCACCGACACTTACTTTTCACCTTCTATATAATAACGTACCCCACTTGGATGGGCAGTCAACAATAACTACATCAAGTTTCAAATTCTTGCCTAGATAGGTTGCAAGTTACACCACCATACCCTTCAAACACCCCAACATTGGCACATCTCTGGAATCCATAGTAGTGCATTTGCCATATGTAGTTGTTACTTTGATATTTATTTCATTCATAATTTTAGAGGCATAAAATTGCATGATGCCCCTGAATCAAATATACAGTTATGCAAAAATCTATCCTTTATGATCATGATAAAGTGAAGAATGGGTCCACATTCAGCTAAGAGTCTACCAAGGATGTTCCCAAATAAACCTCAAGTGGTTTATCTAGCTCTTCTGAAGTTGGTGGTGCTTCTAATTCTTCTATGAATAGTGGAGTCTCCACAATGTTTTATTTTTTTCTTGGGTCAATCTTCCCTTCTTTCAATCCCAAGTATTCAAATACTTTTCCTTGTGCTCAAGAATCCTAAGAAACTCAACAATTGGAACAAAAATTTTGATTTGACTCAAAACTTCGGTAATATCATATGGACATTCTTTGGCAAGGCAAGATTGGAAGGAAAGATGACACATTCACTAGGTGGTATAGGATTTTTGACAGCTTGGGCATGAGGAGGGGTTAATTTTTTTTTTAAACTATAGGGCTTTTAGTAGATTCATCCTTCTTAGGGGCCTTTTTAGGAATGTTTGAAAGTAAGGAGCTTTTAGCTTGGCTTGAGGCCCTGTCCCTTTGACAACATTACCTCTTGTGTTATATTACCTCTCTTGAGAAACAACAACATTCATCAAGATTCTGTCTATCTTCATCAGATGGGATTCCTTCATCATACTTCTTTATCATTAAAGCCCTTAAATATTCAAAGTCATTATTGGGAAATTAAAAAGCTGGTAAAGTATCTACTTATAAAGTATGAGAGGGAGGAAGAATAGGTACCCTATGAATGCAGTCCCAAAAAGTGGTAGCAATCTAGGCACTTATCACTTTAGTTGAAGTTTCCCCTTATTGTGAGCTTGTGGAGCAACCCATCATGTAGACATCATCATCATTGTCATCATAAGCTTCTTCTTCTTCTTGTTGATCTTCCTTACATGGAGCATGGGGCATGAAACATTTGTCACACCAATCAATGACATTTGTCTCCTCCACAACATCAACTCTGCAACCAAAGGATCAAGCACCATTCTGTTTTCCCTACCTTGGGGCTGCCTATTTCCAAATCCAATAGGTCCCTTACCTCTGTCATCAGATCTTTTGTGATTTGTGAACTTGTCTTGGCCTTACTACTTGTGTTGACCTTGTGAACTGTGCCCAATCCCCTTTTCTTCTTGGGCTAGTTTGTATGATATTTCTTTGACAACCCCTGCCAATTTTTCACAACTTCCTCCAAATCTGCAGTCTTGCGTATCTAATTTTTTTCGTGTTAATTAGTTGTACACCCTCCCTTTTTGGAGTATTTCCAAATGTCTTGATGGTTTTCTCTATTTGCATAGCCATGGTGAAGGCATGTATCAAACTAACAAGGTTTTTTTCCCTCAAGTAGTAAGCATCCTTTCTATCAAATGCATCTGAATATTTGATGAAACATGATTCATCATATGGCCTTATCCTAATAGGAAATCATCTCAAGGTCTTTTTAAACCTTGTGTTGAAATCATGTCTTGAATCATTAGGATTCTTTGTGATGTTTGCAAATTTTTCAAAAGAAACCTAGGGTCAATTCTATCACCATACTACAATTTAAATGCATTGCTCATCTTAGTCAAAGAATCAATAGAGTTATCGGCAAATATTTATACCACTCCTTGCATCCTCTTACAGAGTATGGATCAACAAATTAATATATACATCTTCATTTTTAATCTCAAATTATTCCATCATATTGATATAAAGATTAAGATGTTGATCACCGATTATAGCGTTGTTTCCTTGGAACTTTGGTAGTCTATTTCTTACATCTTGAGGAACCGCATTTGGATAACAAGCCATCCTTACAAAATTTATAGGTCCAAAGGTATTTACAACAAACGGAGGTCCAGGTGGGGAAGGGCCATGTTGTTTTGAGGAGGTGACCTTGGAGGGTGACAAATTGATAAGGGGAAGAGGGTATCTAAAACACAGGGAATAAATATAAAATGGATATCATCTAAAGGCCTTGTTTCCTAGAAATCCCTATCAACTTCTAAAAAGAAAGGGGAAGAATGTGAAGAAAACTTCTCAATATAAAATGAAGGCCCCTCTCAAATTAGAGAATTAAATTCCACAAAGAGGCTACCCGATTGAAGTAATTAAATAGCAGTCTTCAATGATAGCCCAATCACTTTCATCAATGGAGATCCTCTTCTTCTTTGTTGATCCCCACAACTCTCTAGGATTTTCTTACTTCTGATTTTGCTTTTCCTAGCTCTTGAAATAATGTCCTAAGCGAGGTCCCTAGAAAATAAATATCTCCTTCCTTACAAATTTGCAAAGGCTAGTAATAAATCTCACTTGTGAGGTTAAGACAATGGTATTCATTAAGAATCGGATCAACAGGAGTCACCACTAAGGATTTCCACCTTAGTTGTTTAGATGCACTAAACATGATCCGTCAAATGTTTTCAACACTAGAAAATGGAAATGGAAAGACTCGACTTTTTTTACCTATATTTTTCATTGAAAGCTAGTACACTCGGTGTAGGAACTGGAAGAATTGTACACAACACTTGGAGTATATAAAAGTGTTTTACCATGGTCCGAACATGAACTACAACAACTATGTCCTAGCAAATAGTGTCGATAAGGTGTTATTGATGGGATAAATAGATATGAACTCGAAGTGAATCAACAAATAGTCTCAAGCAACTCAAATAATTCTAAGACAATGGTGCCGATAAGGTGTTGGTACCAAAATTGATTCTCCCTCAAATTCTAAGCAGCATCACAAGTTTTATCAGGAAGCTTAGAGACATATGGATCATGGTAAATGGACCTCAATCACTCAGATATGGAGAAATGGATAGTACCCTCAAGAGGATTTGATCTTTCATCACTATTTTAGGTTGTGCCTTTTAACCAAGGTAAGAGAACCCTTTTGTAGCCTGTTGTTTA
The DNA here is from genome assembly GCA_018340775.1 of Taxus wallichiana var. yunnanensis. Taxonomy (NCBI): domain Eukaryota; kingdom Viridiplantae; phylum Streptophyta; class Pinopsida; order Cupressales; family Taxaceae; genus Taxus; species Taxus wallichiana. Next base: position 246,279,373 of record CM031240.1, on the reverse strand, counting down.
TGGAGGAGATAGAGATGTCCTTCCTAATGAAGTTGTTAATGATACCTTGAAGAAAATATGATCAATGCAACAAAATATAACTCTCAAGACTTGTCACTCTAGATAGTGGAGATATTCTCTAGGCAAGGTTCGGGATACTAGAGACATTTGGAATTTTGATTGTTTCGTATGTTTTAGTGATAAAATTTATGCATTTGTATACACACAAGAAAAAAAGTGGTAGTATGGGTAGGATTAGTTGTTTATAAATAAGTTTTGGTGGGAGGTGAAGAAGAATAAACTTGATTTACCAAATCTTTAAGAAATTTGACAAAATGGAAAGTCTAGATAATAGAATGCTTCAAAATAGCGAAAATGTTCCTTTAACCAGAATATGTACTTCAATAGAGGCCCAAATTAGCACTTTTTCATACAATATATGAGAATTTAACATGAACACTCAAGTGAGAAGACCCAATAAAGCATCAAAATTTAAGATCAATCATGCCTAAGGTACACCCGAAGTTTATAAATAGTCTCTGTCAACAAATGAAAGAAAAATGATTTTAAATCATTTATTTTACTCCCAGATGAAATATCTTCTAAGAAATGAGATTGATGATGCCACTAAACCATCACAATGATTAACACTTATGTTATTAAGATATATATTGATACACGATTGTGATAAGAACAAGAAAAACTATTTGTTGACATTCGAAATGAAACTAACACATTTTTCTCAAGATCAACATAGAATAACTTGAGTTTGATTAAATTTATTAGCACGAGAAATTTTCTAGAACAATATCAAAGCTTGTCAATGGCTGTACACTTGCAACCACCTTGACATGATCAAAATTAATAAAAGAGTTATACAGACTTCTCAGACGGCTTCTCAAAATACATGCTTTTCAAATTTTCCTCTTAGGAATTTTATTTGACCTCTAACACTCCAACCATTTGCACAAAAAAATTGTGGCATTTATAACATTTACAACACTGACCCCTTTTCCCCCAAAAAACCCAACATTGAGTGCTACTAGTGTTCGCCATGATCACGATCATGATTTCAAGAACCAGATCTGGAAAAAGTTGATAGGTTCTCAAGGGAAAAATCTCTTCGAATATCTATCGCATTCAACTCCTCCTTCCGGTAGATCACTCTTTCTTCAACTTGCCAACCGCTTCCGCCCCTAATCTATCAAATCTAGTTCATTGCGTGCTCGGGAGAGGAAAAATGGAAAATCATATCAAGTCCGAAAGTCGACCATTTTAATGGTGAAAGACGTCTCCATATTTTCCTAAAAACTCGAGATATCAACATTAACCCTCCCCTTTGTTTGGCATGTATGAAATATCAAGAAATCATGATGACTCACACTTCAAGGTGTGTTTCAATAAAATTGGGGGAAAATTAGATTGAGACCTCAATTTGTCATTGATATTAACTTTGAATTTGGGTTGTTCATGTGGAATATTTAATTTAAAATGGGTCCGGACGTTTCCTTTTTCCTCTTACAAACTTTTGAAGAAATGCAAAAATTCCACATTTTGTTCCGCACCTCCGCCCTTGAGAAATGAGCGACATGTTTCTTAAGGTGGGTCCTAATGGAACCATAGACAAATTGTGCTATTTCACCTCATTTTTGGAAAAGGGAAAATTTTCCCATTTTTCCCTACAGCTCCTCCCTTGAAAATTGGCTTGACACGTGTCCTAATGTGGGTTCTAGCATAACAATGCTTCCTTTTTAACTTTTAACTCTTTTCTCCCACAAGGAAATTTTTCCAAATATCCCCCGAGAGTCAACACCTCTGCCATTTACTTGAGTAAGAGTTAACCTTTCCTCTATCGGGCTTACAGAACATTTTTGGTATTTTAACCCTTTTGATCACAAAAGGCAAAAATTCTATGTTTCCCAGATGGTTCACTTTCTCGCCCCCCTTCGACTTTTCAAACTACCATGCATCACAATGGCGCATCTTGAAATGGTTCCCAAAATTTGAGACTTTGAAAGAGCGTGGGCTCACCACGTGTCCTTGTCCCGCCAAACTGTATTAGCTACATAAAAATTTGTCCAAGTTTCGGGAAAAGCAATAGAAACTTCCATGTGTCCTCCCGGCACTACTCCAAGGCCAAACAAAAATTAAATCTTCAAGTGAGCACCATTCCTCCATGTGGACAAATTTCTAAGTTGAGGCAATTCATTAAATTTATGAAGTAGCTAGCTAAGCTATGTCTAACCTAAAGAGGCCTCATTTCGATGATGCAAGGATTCAAATTTGACCGGGAGAAGTGCATCGGACTATAAAACATAGAGAAACAATAATTTGAGCTTGGAGATGAAATTTTCTCTAAGGATAGAGAATTAAGACATGTTACAAGGCTCAAATACGTTCTTCAAAGCTACATCCATTCATTTTATTCAAGTATTTAGGGAAAAAATGGAAAGGGCAAGTAAATCCGATGATAAAAAATAGAAAGAACAGGAGAGCCCAAATTTTTAGATGAAAAGAGAATGAGAGACCCAAATTATAGACCTTTACATGATTATCGGCCCAAGGAAGATTAATTATGGAAGAAAAAGGAAAACACATACCTTTCAGGCATAACTCAGGGGGATAAAATATGAAAGTGGTCGTAAAAGGAAAAATTTCAAAGGCAAAATGGGGCAAGAATATTTGAGCACCATAAGAGCCAAAAAAATTAAATTCTTAAGTTATTTAATTTTCTAGGTCTAAAAAATAACCAAGTTCCTATTTACATGGTTTAAAAAACACATTCTCTTATCCCCTAGCGACCCTTCAAAAAGGTCAACCCATGCTCTAGAGTTACTCATGTAAGTTAAAAGGGGTAATTTCCCACTTACCCACTCTTAGGATCATCTTTGCAATTCAACCTAATTTTTCACATATTTAACGCACTTAAGGTTTCAGAAAATATTTCCATTAGATAGGAAATTTCTTCCCATTCCCAATGATATAAAGAAGTCCTCCAAACTTCTCATATTTCTTAAGTTACAGTCGATGGATTTGCGGAGGAAATTTTTCCCAAAGGCGAGCAAGCGGGGAGACTTAAAAGTTTTCACCATTTTTCAAAAAGGTAAAGTTTGAAGGTGCAGGCTTGTGAACCCATGAAAGTATTTTTTTTTCAAAAGTGAAGGATTCGGGGCCATGGAGGAACTTGTGACTTTTTGCATTCTTGTAAAAAGTACCCTAAGTAAGTTTCGGGCCCACGGATCTGATTTGCAAAAATTTCCTCATTTTTTTCTAAAGTTAGTTATTTTTTTAAACCAACCAAAGTATAAAACTTTAGAAGGCCATAACTTTCGACTCAAATCTTAGATTTAGGAAAATGAGGATTTTTTGGAAAGGGCTGGAACTCTACTTTGCATGGGAAACTTAACAATTAATTTTTATCGAACTTAGATGGGTGAATTTTAAGAAAAAACATATTTCCTACCATAAAAAAATGAACTTAACTTTTTCAACTTCCAGAATTGGTCTAATTCGCTATTCTTTCTCCTTCAACACCCCAAACAGGAGTGATGAAATGTACTCTAAATATTTCTAATTGGTTCCAAGGATTAATTTATTACTGTTGAGGTTTCGATACAAATTTATTTTCTTTTCATTTAAATTGCATTATTTTTCCTTTTTCCCAATTATTGGAGTTCGAATAAATTACTAGGGAAAAGTAGTTTTTTTATGATGTGCTTTAATCATCCTTAGTTCATTCCAAGGTTTCATTTTGTCTTTCAAGTTATAGAGTACTATGTATATTTTCTATTATTTATTTGTAGGCTTTAGAAAGAATCCAAATGGAAAAACATACTTAATCCCAAATTGATCTACTTTTGAACTATCATACTTTAGATATTTAAGTTCATTCCATTCAAATTTTATAATGCTTAATTTTACTTAAATCCATGTGTGAAAACCCAAAATATAGTTCTACTTTCAAAATATGCATTTAAATGAAATGGAGAATGTAATATTTCTTCATACGTTTTTTTTCAAACAAATATTTCACAATATATTTCAAACATATATTTCAAATGAAAACCATACAATTTGTGGTAATTAAAACAACTTCTATTGAACTCAATAATTATTTTACAACTTCCTTTTTCATTCATCAAATACAACTTACAGAATATACATCTCTCACATTCAAATGTAGGTTCCATTTCTAAAACAAAGCAACTTTCCACCACAAATAATGTTACAATGCCATCCACTTGAAGTGGGAAATTTCACAATAAGGAACTAAAGAAGAAACACAAATAATTTCTTCATTCTCAGCTCCAGAACAATAACAAGAAGATCCACCATATATCTTTTGATCACAACAAAAAAAGGAGAAGAGGCAACACTCTCCACCCAACCAAAAATTCCAATGAAAAGTATAAGCCATCATCCTCATTGGCCCTCGATCCCCAACCATAAAGAAATAAGAAATGTATTTCAACTCATGGCGACAAACTAGCTTCCACAACGCAAAAATAGTTTGCACAAATAGAACACAGTATAAATATATACTACGAGTTTAAAACCATATGAAGAACAACACCCAATACTTTGGCTTCATCATGCGAAGCCAAAGGATAAAAACCTATGGGGAAATGGGTGTTAACATTAAATTAAAGGCACCTAATATATATATATGTGTGTATGTATGTGTGTGTGTGTGTGTATGTACATACATACATATATATATATATATGTATGTATGTACACACACACACACACACACATATATATCATTTCAAAACCCCTACTTTTCCTTATGCCTCCTCCAAGTACCCCTTATACCTCTCATTCTATTATGCCTCCCCACACTCTTATGGAACCTCATAACGATTAAAAATATGCAAGATATTTCTCTTACAAGGTGGAACCCAATCCAAAAATTCCTCCACAATAACACTTATACCTCCCCAAAAGACTTATGCCTCCCCACAATATATCCCCATAGTATTCTCCTACACCATACCTAGGCAATCTACCCAACATGCCAACAACATACCAAAAATTTAAGCATTCACATATGCATAAAAAAATGAGAACATTATAAAGAGCCAAGCTTCTACCTCTCCAAGGTAGAATTTTCTCCAAAGGTTCAATCACAATCTTTTTCCAATCCAAATAGTCAAAAATATCCAGCAATCCACAAGCATTCAACAAAATCTCTATTTCTCTTCCAAATTATAAGAGTTCTAAACCAAAACAAGTAACAAAAATGAAGTCAACAAATGAAGTAACCCCCAAAACAACAAAATAATTGGAATAAATAGAAAAGGAAGGGGAGAGGATGAAGTGGCTCCTTATAGCATGCCACATCACTCATCCTCCACTCCATGTCACAAGTCAACTTATAACTCCAAATTAAAATTAAAAAAGTGGGTGAATGAATGAAATTTTACATACACACACACAATCCAAGTCCACACCCCAAGGACAAAATTAATTTCATGCAAGAAGGTGCAAAAAAAAGAGTTACAATTTGTCTTCCAAAAATACATAATAAGGCCTAGTTTTGACTCCCAAACCCATATGTAAGGTTGGTGTATCAATTGAAGAGGTGTGGGGAAAGTTTAACATTTCCCACAAGCCTTTAAAATTATCCCCTAAGAACAGATCAAAATTTCAAAGGAAATTGGAGTGTTTCACACTCAAAATTACTTACACATTACTTACAACACATAATCCAAGAGCCATCAGCTCTAATAAATGCATTATTTTAACCCATTTTAATTTATTTAACAACATGATTACTCACTAATCTAGACACAAATAAAATAAGTAATAAAGGGAAAATACATCACTAAAATCCACATACTAAATTTAAACAAAGGAACTAAATAAAAGAATACACATAACCCCTTGGTCACATTTGAAGGTGATTCCCCACCATGGGGACCCTTAACATCAATTCAAAAACACACACATAACAAATACATGTTGCCATGGTGACCGTTGTTGAATTCATATAGGATTCCAATGTGGTTGGTCTCCAATCCCCCGATGTTTGTTGTGACATGTTCACCTACAAAACAAAAATACCTCCTATGGCCTTGTGGGTGCATCAAATCATCCAAAATAATTATTTAATAATCTCCAAGGTAATATATATATAAATCCAAACATCATCAAGCAAGTAAATTGACATCATTTATAATTTCCTCAATAACCATATGATCATAAAATTAGTTCAATTTTCTAGGTTTACTCAATATGAAAACATATCACATGTACGAAAAACACACATATATAACCATGCCAAACATTGTATCAACATCAATATTAAATATATCTAATAATTCACATGCATCATATATGAATCAAATCAACCAAAGTCCATGATCTCTAATGTGTAACATCATTACAACTCGAAAGCTACAATAATGTCCATAAGTATAGTCGAAAATATCTTAATCAATAAAAATGGTGTCAAATGGAAGTGGGCACTACATTCCCTCCCCTTAGACTCAACTTCATCCTGGAAGTCACTGGAATAGGTGTGGAAACTAAACTCGTAGAAAAGTAGCATCCTCCCATGTAGCCGTAATCTCATCGTATTTGTCCCACTGCACTCAAACCTGGTCAATATTTCTACCTTGAAGGCCCAAGTTCCTATGCTCTATAATGCAAATGGCTCCACCATCACCTACCCCCGATCCCCGCACCTGCAATGAGTTTGAATCTAACACATGACAAGGATCTCGCAATATATCTCTTTACTACAAAAACATGAAACACATCATGGATGCAAGACAAGCTAGGTTGAAAAGCTAGACAGTGCACGCCAAAGGAGTGATATGCTCCAAATACTCAATGTGGCCTATGAATCTAAGAGCAAACTTAAAACCTTTTCCGTAATAGATAGGGCTCCTATACGATCGACATGAAGGAAAATCTTCATCCCCACCTCAAAACTATGGTTGGTCCTATGCCGATCTGCATACTTCTTTTGTATGACCTATGCTCCTACGAGTATTTGTTTGATCATAACACCCTCCTGCTCCATGTCCTATAATAAAGATGGCCCAAGAGAAACCCTATCCTCTAACCTATCCCAACTAAGAGGTTTCTGAATGCTCTTCCATACAAATCCTGAAATGGAGTCGTGCCTATCCAACTTTGAAAACTGTTATTGTAGGAAAACTCCACCAAGTACAAATAATCCTATCTCGATTGGTGATCCATAAAATACATCCTAAGCATGTCCTCTAGGATCTAATTCACCTACTTAGTCTATCCATCTGTCTCAGGTGATACACCATGCTGAAATTGATCATTTTATCAAGGGCATGTTGCATGTTAGTCCAAAAGTGGGAAGTATATAGAGGATCGCGGTCACAAATGATCTTCCACGGAATCTTGTGCAAACTAACAATCTCATCTAGATATATCCGTGCCACTACACTAGTTATATAGGTGGTCTTCACTAGAAAAATGAGCCACTTTCATCAATTTATCCACCATGACCATGATGGCGTCGTGGTGGTATCTCGACATCGGTAGCCCAATAATGAAGTCCATGGAAATGGTGTCCCATTTCCATTCCATTATAACATGTGGAAAGAGAAGGCTAGCTGGATGTTGATGTGCGGACTTCACTTTTGACACGTTAAAAATCATGACACAAATTGAACCACGTCGTATGAAGTCCCCTCCTATGATACAACTATCTCAAGGTTTCATGCATCTTATTCAACCCAAGATGGGCTGAATAAGGTGCATGATGTGCCTCTATCAAGATGTCCTACCTCAAGCCTCCATCTCTCGGGAACATAAATCCAGTCTCTATTCTTAAGAAGGCCATCTACCTCTAGTTAAAACCCATCAAACATCCCCTCAGGGGTCTGCGAGACTTGATCTCTTCTCTAGGTGTAATGTAGAAGCCGTCAGAGGAAGTTGTCATGTAGAGACTCGATCTATAAATCTATGCTCACCGAGGTGGCCATAACCACATGTATTCATCTCTGTTGAGAGTGTTTGCACCCACATTCTCCTTCCCCTTAACATTCTCTATCTCCATATCATACTCAAAAATAAACTCAATCTAACACCATTGACGAGTGTTGAGATTGGGCTACGTGAAGAGGTGGCAAAGACTCAAGTGATCAGTCCTGAGTGTGAATCTTCAGCCAAAAATGAAATGTATCCATCAAAACAACATGTGCGCAGAATCGCCAAAGCTCAAGATCATGAGTCGGATAATTGAGCTCATTATACTTGAGTTTGTGAGACTCAAAAGCAACAACTCTACCCTCCTGCATCAACACACGTTCAACTCATGCCAAAGAAGCATCCATGCATACGAAAAAATCACCCTACAGATCTAGCACTATAAGAACATGTGCTGTCGTGAGGCATTCCTTTAGTTTCTTGAAGGCCTACTCACATTTGTCTAACAAAACAAAATTCTTCCCTTTCCATTGAAGGGAAGTGATGGGGTGTGTAACTAGAGAAAATTCCTGAACAAATCTCCTGTAATAACCTATTAAACCCATGAACCTACACACTTCTATCACACTAGTAGGTGTTAGACAATCCATAATAGCTATAATCTTGGAAGGATGGAATATGATACCTTCCCCATAAATGATGTGGCCCAAATACTACACCTCTATCTGAAAGAACACATGCTTCTCCAAGTTCCCATAAAGTTATTGCTCACAAAGACACTTTGAAGGACCTAAAGAAGGTGCCCCTCATGCTCCTCACATGTACATGCATAGATCAAAATTTCATCAAGGAAGATGACACAAAGTGATCCAAGAATTTCCTAAACACTCCATTTAATAAGCTCATAAACACTTTGTGGGGCATTCGTCAAACCAAAATGCACCAATGTTAACCCGTATTGGCCATATCTCAAATACATGAAATAAGGCTGTCTTATGAATTTCTACCTATGTAATCCACAACTAATGATAACCTGATTTAAGGTCTATCTTGGACAAAAACGTGGTACCCTTAATCGATCAAAAAAATCATTAATGCGTGGAAGGGGTAACGATTCTTGATCGTTACTTTTTTCAGCTGGCGGTAATCAATACACAACCACAGAGATCCATCCTTTTTCTTTACAAATATCACCAGTGCACCCCAAGGGGATACAATAGGATGGATTAGGCCTTTCTCCAAAAGGCCCTCTAGCTATAACTTGAGCTCGCGTAGAGCTCTACAGGTTATCATCCGATAAGGTGCTCGAGATAGGCTTTGCTCCCGGAACAAGATCTATGTGAAAATATATCTCATGTGGGGTGGTAACCCTGCTTGCTACCTTGGAAATATATCAAAAAACTCTCTCAAGATGGGAAGGTCATCAAGTAATGGTTCACTAGACTCATCCTTTGATCTTTCACTAACTATGACAACATACATCTGATAACCCCATCACACACACCACTTAAGCTACATGGTGGAGATGGTGTGAATGGAAATGAGTCTCCTAACCCCTACTATCACTGACTCAACTCCTAGATCATTTGTACATGATATAATATTATGGTAACAATCCACTCGGCTATGTGTGCGAGACAACCAATGCCTACCCAAGATGACTCTGCAAAACCAAACCAAAGGATACGAAGATCCGAGGTAGTGGTGAAGGGTCCCAAATCCACTACACACTCCTTAACTAAGGATTCTACAAATATATTTGCTCTAAAATCCATCTCGATGTCAATACTAAGACCCTTCCTAACTACCACCATCATACATCTCTCTACCAAAGATGGTGTAATAAAAGAATTATAAGAACCAGAATCAAATAGAATGGAGGTAGGAACACCACCAATGCTACCTGTCATCTCAATCATAGTACTCTAGTTCTCATCCTGTTTGCTCTCAACCATTACATAGATCCGATGATCGCACACCCCATGTCACTAGGAGTAGGCTCGACATCTACACCTTACCCTTATTACTAGGGTTGTGGGGAATCTCTCTAAAAATGTCAAGCAACACCACAACCAAAACAACCATGAATCCTATTCCATGTGTAGCTGGTCCAATTTGGTACTATGGAGGTCTTTGATGTAGATCCTAATGATCTAGCTATGGACTACTAAGGTCTTTACTATCGATCTCCCCGCCGATCGAGCTCTTGATGCACCCTATGTCCTAATGGGACCCCTAGGAGGAGGCCCCATACTCTGACGTCTTGGTGCATCAAATATATATGGAGGTATGTATGGTGGGCGAGGAGGCACATGTTCTTACTGGTGCTGTGGTCTAAAAGATGACTATGATGAACCCTATCCACCATGAGGAGGAGGAGCCGACCCCTTCAATTTGTTGTCCTACATTTTCTGGATGCGTCTCCCTACTCTATCTTTAGCCTCTTGTGTCTTTCCCAGGAGTCTCTCTCTACTATGTAGGCCTTCTCAACATCATAAACTAATGTCTATGGACAATGGATATGTACCGCACCACCCACATCTATATTCAAGCCTAGATGAACCTTTGAATCCATACCTATTCATTATGCATGTAATTGGCATACTAGAGTAGATCCAAAATTTACTCTCATACTCTCGCCTACTATGAAATATGCCTATCAGAGGTAATGAAACTTGTCTATCCTCTACTAAATGAACCCTCGAGATAAGTACCGCTCCTGAACCACTCCTTAAAGATCTCCCAGGTAACCATCTCTTAATTAACATGGAGCTTTTGCTCCTCATTCCTCCACAAGAAAACTGCTCCATCCTTCAAAAGATGGATCGCAACATGAGCTTGAAGCACCCACTCAAGCTCACTAACTAGGCCTCTTCCTAAAATCCACCTGTATCCCCAAAATAGTGAGATGGTCATAGCTTTAGGATCTCCCTGATATGGTTAGGAAGCTATAGTCTGGTGACCCCTAGGCCTCTCTACATGCTCATCTCTAAGCCTAGGGCTTCGAGACCTATCCCTTTGTCTAGAAATTCATTCTCTCTATCCCTCTGTGGTGACTCTGATCTACCTAACTCTACGTGGGAGTTCTCTCCTCTATGCTCCTTGCTATGTCGAGGAGATGCATGAGCCTCAACAGATGGATCCCTATCATGTCTAGCTAGTCGTCCTCATAGGGACCCTCTGCGTAAAGTGGCATTAACATCCTGAAGCGTTAGTAAAATCTAAGGTAGGATGGCTACTACAATATGATTTGGAGGAGGTAAGTCTAGATCTATGTGAAAGGACCCATCATCTTGTATGCGCATCTTGTATAGACCAAGGTGAGAGTTAGTTTGATATTCTAGGTTTTATTGAGTTTTCCGTGTTTACTAAAATATGCAATTTTCAAACAAGCTTGTTTTCTAAGTTTAAAATTGTGTCAGTTTAATATTTATGTCTCGAGTTTTCTAGTGTGCCCAAGGGTACAAGATTTGAACACATGGCTCTGATACAAAGTTGTAATGCCAGCTAAAATGACCACTCGACACCCAAGAACAACCTAGGTTTAGATAGAAAGATTATGGAATTTTTTTTTTCTTTCCTTTGAAAAGCGTGACCACTACGGGATTTAAGTAACAGTTGTCACAGTAAAGATTCAAATTCAATTATAATTAATAAATAAAATTTTCCCGTTTTAACAAATATTAAATCCACATCACAAATTTAATGAGTGTAATTAATCCAATATAGTTAAATTTCTCTTAGGTGTTAATTTAATAAATAATTAAATTAACTTGTATTTGAATGTTCCTTAATTAATTTTAGAGGGTCAATGGGACCAAAACATTTAAATGCCCAAGTTATTTAATTTTAATAGGTCTAAAAATGACCAAGGTCCTATTTACATGGGTTAAAAAGAAAACATTCTCTTATCCCCTAGAGCGACCCTTCAAAAAGGTCAACCCATGCTCTAGAGTTAACTCATGTAAGTTAAAAAGAGGTAATTTCCAACTTACCCACTCTCAAACTCATCTTTTCACTTCAACCTTATTTTTCACATATAAAATGCATTTAAGGTTTCAAAAAATTTCCAATAGATAGAAAATTTCTTCCCCTTTCCAATGATATAAATAAGTCATCCTAACTCTTCATATTTCTTAAGTTACAGGTTGACAAACCTGGGGAGGACATTTTTCCCAAAGGCGGGCCAATGGGGAGACTTAGGATTTTTTTCCTTTTTCAAAAATGTAGAGTTTGAATATGTGGGACCACGAACCCACAGAAGTATTTTTTTTTTTTCAAAAGTGAAAGATGTGGGGCTGCATGGCGCGCAGACAAACTTGTGACTTTTTGCATTCTTGCAAAAATTACGATGAGTAATTTTTGGGCCTGAGATCCTATTTGTAAAAATTTTCTTTTTCTTACAATTAGTTTTATTTAGAAACCAACCAAGTAAAAAACTTTAGAAGGCCATAAATTTCGACTGAAATCTCAGATTTGGGCAAATGAGGACTTTTTGGAAAGGGCTAGAACTCCACTTTGCATGGAAAACTTCAAAATTCATTTTCATCAAACTTAGATTGGTGAATTTTAAGAAAACATATTTCCTATGATAAAAATATGAACTGAACCTTTTCAATCGCTAGAATGGGTCTAATTCACTATTCTTTCTACTTTAAACCCCCAAATAGGCGTAGAGAAACAGATTTGAAAGATTTTTAATGGATTGCGTAAGGATTAATTGATTACTATTGAGATTTCAATATGAATTTCTTTTCTTTTCTATGAAATTACATTATTTTTCCTTTTTCCCGATTACATGGAGTTTAAATAAATTCTTTGGGCAATGTGGTTGTTTTTATGATGTGCTTTAATCATCTTTAGTTCATTCCAAGGTTTCACTTTGTCTTTAAAGTTTTAGAGTACTTTGTATATTTTCTAATTTTTTTGCAGGCTTTACAAATAATCCAAATGGAAATACATAATTAGGCCTAAATTGATCTTCTTTTTGTTATCATTCTTTAGATATTTGAGTTCATTCCATTCCAATTTTACGATGCTAAAATTTACTTCAATCCATGCGTGAAAACCCAACATATATTTTCTACTTTAAAAACATGCATTTCGAATGAAACGAGAGAATGTAATATTTCTCATAAGTATAAGTTTTTTTTCAAACATAGATTTCAAATGAAAACCAAACCATTTGTGGTAATTAAAACAACTTCTATTGAGCTATAATAATTATTTTACAACTTCCTTTTTCGTTCATCAAATACAACTTACAGAATATACATCTCTTTCATTAAAATATAGGTTCCATTTCCATAACTGAGCAACTTTCTACCACAAATAATGTTAAAATTCCATCCACTTCAAGTGGGAAATTACACAATAAGGAACCCGAGGATAAAATGTAAATTTTTTCTTCATCCTCATCTCCAGAAAGACAATAAGAAGATCCACCATATATCTTTTGATCACAACCAAAAAGGAGAGGAAACGATCTCCACCAGACCAAGAATTCCAATGAAGAGGATAAGCCGTCCTCCTCATTGGCCCTCGAGCCCCAACCAAAAATTAATAAGAGATGTATTTCAACTCATGGCAACAAACTAGCTTCTACAACATAAAACTATTTTGCACAAATAGAACACGGTCAAAATACATACTACGATTTATAACCACGGGAAGAACAACAACCAATACTCCGAATTGAGCATGCACAAGCCAAAGGAGAAAGACCTATCGGTGAATTTGCTTTTACCTCCCAATGGGGAAATGGGTGTCCACCTTAAAATAAATCCAGCTATATATATATATATATATATATATATATATATATATATATATATATCGTATATATATCTATATATATATATATATATATATATGTATATATATATATATATATATATATATATATATATATATATATATCTGTATATATATATATATATATATATACACACACATATATATACATCATTTCAAAACTCCTACTTACCCTTATACCTTCCCCAAGTACCCCTTATACTTGCCATTCTCTTATGCCTACCCACACTCTTATGGAACCCCATAACGAGTAAAGAAATGCAAGCTATTTCGTTTACAAGTTGGAACCCAATCCCAAACTCCCTCCACAATAACACTCATACCTCCCCAAAACTCTTATGTCTCCCCACAAAATATCTCCATAGTCTTCTCCTACACCATACCTAGGAAATCTACTAAACCAACCAACAACATACAAAAATATTCAAGCATTTACATATGCATAAAAAAATGAGAACATTATAAAGAGAAAAGCTCCTACCTCTCCATGGTAGAGTTTTCTCCAAAGGGTCAACAATAAAAAAATTTCCAATCCGAATAGTCCAAAATCACCAACACTCCACAAGCATTCAAAAAAATCTAACTCTCATCCAAATTACAAGAGCTCAGAGAAAAATAAGTAACCAAAAAGAAGTAAACAAATGAACCAACCCCTCCCGTAACCCCTAAATAGAATAAGAATTCAAATAAATAGAAAAGGGAGGGAGGGAGATGAGGTGGCTCCGTGTAGGATGCCACATCACTCATCCTCCACTCTACCTCACAAATCAATTTCAAACTCCAAAGAACAATTAAAAAGGTGGTTGAATGAATGACATTTTACTTACACACACGTAATCCAAGTCCACACCCCAAGGGCCAAAATTAATTTCATGCAAGAAGGTGCAAACAAAGAATTACAATTTACATTCCCAAAATACATAATATGGCCTAGTTTTGACTCCCCAACCCCAATTGAAGAGGTGTGGTACAATTTTAACTTGTCCCACAAGCCTCCAAAATCAACCCCTAAGGATGATCTGAATTTCAAAAAGAAAGTGGAGTGTTTCACAATAAAAATTAATTACACGTTACTTATAACACATAGTCCAAGAGCCATCAGCTCTAATAAATGCATTCTTTTGACCCATTTTCATTTATCTAACAACGTGATTACTCACTAATCTAGATACAAATAAAATAAATAATCAAGGGGAAAATACCTTACTAAATTCCACATAATAAATTTAAACAAAGGAACTAAATAAAAGAATACACATAACCCCTTGGTCACATTCGAAGGTGATTCCCCCCATGGGGACCCCTAACATCAATTCAAACACACACACATAACAAATACATGTTTCCATGGTGACCCTTGTTGAATTCATCTAGGATTCTAATGTGGTTGGTCTCCAATCCCTCGATGTTTGTTGTGACATGTTTACTTACAAAACAAAAATACCTCCTTCGGCCTTGTGGCCACATCAAATCATCCAAAATAATTATACAATAATCTCCAAGGTCATATATATATAAATCCAAACATCATCAAGAAAGTAACGACATCATTTACAATTTCCTCAATAACCATATGATCATAAAATTAGTTCAATTTTCTAGGTTTACTCAATATGACAACATATCACATGTACGAAAAACATATATATATATATATATATATATATATATATATATATAACCATGCCAAGCATTGTATCAACATCAATATAAAATGTCTCTAATAATCCACATGCATCATATATGAATCAAATCAACCACAATCCATGATCTCTGATGTCTAACATCATACCAACTCGAAAGCTATAGTAATCTCCATAAGTATAGTCGACAGTATCATAATCACTAAAAAAAAGGTGTCGAAGAGAAGCGTGTTAGGTTGTGGAGCCTGTTTTCATGTGTGAAAGTGTTGAAGATTGTACAATAAGAGTCTTGTACAATTTTTTCTAGGTGTAAATTTTTTTGGCCTCGAAAAATTCACCCAACATATCGGGAAAAGTGCTCTTCTCATATGGGTGAGTTTTTACCGATAGGTTTATGGGACGGGTTTTGCCCATGGTTTTGATACCCATGGTTTTGTAAAAGCTGCTTAAGCGGTTGTCTATTTATATGGTCTTATGCATATGATAGATGTACAATTAAATGTATTGCAGATGTGCTTTCAATTCGGGTTGTGAATTTGCAGAGTTTGTTGAGTATAGCTCCAAATGGATTTGGGTATTGTATTAAAAGAGTGGTGGCTTGTAATAAAATTTGAGCAAGTGATTCTTGGTGGACGTAGCCCAAATTGGGTGAACCATGTTAAATCTTTGTCTCTTTGTGTTGTGTTATGTTATTCGCAATTTTT
This sequence comes from Taxus wallichiana var. yunnanensis, assembly GCA_018340775.1. NCBI lineage: Eukaryota > Viridiplantae > Streptophyta > Pinopsida > Cupressales > Taxaceae > Taxus > Taxus wallichiana. Next base: position 246,263,319 of record CM031240.1, on the reverse strand, counting down.
TTGAGATCTGTAATAATTTCTACATATTAGTTTCTCTTTTGCGATCTTTGTGAGGGATTATTCCGCATATTTTATCCCTTATTTCCTAACAATTGGTATCAGAGCCTAGTTTGGTTTGTTGAAGTGTTGAATCACAAGGAAAGTTTTTAGCTTGAGTGGGAGCTATGGCAGATGATGGAAGATCTAGGGTTGATAAATTCAACGGGAATAATTTCAGTCTTTGGAAGATGCAGATGGAAGATTACCTTTATCAAAAGGATCTTTATACTCCATTGTCTGAGAAGGTGAAAAAACCCTCGAGTATGATAGATGCGAGAATGGGATTTGCTAGATAGGAAGGAACTTGGGACAATCTGGATGTGTCTTGCATCTTCGGTATTATTTAATGTTTCAAAGGAAAAGACTACAAAAGATCTAATGGATGCATTAGGGAAGTTGTATGAAAAACCCTTTGCCTCTAACAAGATATTTTTAATGAAAAAGTTGTTTAATATGAAGATGTTTGAGAATAGTTCAGTAGCAAATCATTTAAATGATTTCAATACGGTTGTGAATATGCTAGCTTTGGTTACAATAGAATTTGATGAAGAAGTTAGGGATTTATTAATTTTGTGCTCTTTACGAGAGTTGGAATAGCACAGTAATGGTGGTAAGTAACTCGGTTCGGATAACTCGAAGTTGAAGTTTGAGGATGTTGTAGGGGTGATTCTAAGTGAGGAAATGCGAAGAAAAAGATCTTAGGAATCTTCTACTTCAAGGAATGCTTTGATAGTGGAAACTAGAGGGAGACAGAAGAATAGAGGAAACCATGGAAAATCAAAAGATAGGGTAAGGTCAAAATCTAAGAACAAGATTATATGCTGGAATTGTGGAAAGCCTAGGCATGCAAAGAAGGATTGTTGGGAGCTTCGGGATAAGAAGAAATAACAGGAAGAAAACAAGGAGGAAAATGTGGCAATGGGTAATGTATGTCAAGATGCTTTGATTCTTTCTTTGCACAATATTATTGAATCTTGGGTTTTAGATTTAGGGGCTTCTTTCCATGCTTCTCCACATAGGCATTATTTTGTTGATTATGTTCAAGGAGATTTTAGGCATGTTTTTCTTGGTGATGATGAGCCTTGCAGCATAGTTGGAAAAGGTTCTATTCATGTTAAGATGTAGAATGGGAATACTTGGCTATTGAAGGATGTCAGACATGTTCCTACATTAAGATGAAATTTGATATCAAGTAGAGGCGGTTGGGAAGTGATGGTTGTCAGATCTTGTGATATTTACACGGTGGACTCTTGGAAGGTTACCAAGGGTGCTCTTGTGGTGGCAAGAGGTAAGAAGGTTGGAACCTTGTATTTAACCACTGATAGTACTAATTATTGTAATCTTGTGGCTTTAGATGTAGATACAACATTATGGCACTATAGGCTCGGTCATATGAGCCATAAGGGCATGAACATCATAAAGAAGAATTTTCCTAGATATATAGAAACAGGTTTGGATTTATGTGAGAACTACATATATGGGAAATAGAAGTGAGTAAGTTTTCTCAAGGTTGGACCTATGAAGAAAGAGAGTAAGTTAGAGCTGGTACATTCTGATGTGTGGGGGCCGGCTCAGGTATCATCTCTTGGGGGTTCAAGTTATTATGTTACTTTTTTTTTAAATGGAAATCCTTAGAAAGGTAGAGAATGAAGCAGGTCTTAAGCTAAAATTTCTCAAGTTAGATAATGCGGTGGAGTATTGAAGCAATGAGTTTAATGATTACTGTTCTAAGAATGGAATCCACAGGCAAAAGACAATTCTAGGAACTCCGTAGCAAAATGGGGTATCAGAAAGGATGAACAGAACAATAATGGAATGTGCTAGGAGCATGAGGTTACATGCAGGATTGCCTCTTTCTTTTTGGGTAGAAGTGGTGAGCATAGTTGTGTACTTGATAAATAGAGGACCCTCAAGTGCCTTGGATGGAGGCATACCTGAGGAGGCATGGTATGGTAAGAAAGTTGATTATTCATTTCTTAGAGTCTTTGGATGTGAGGTGTTTGTTCATATAGACAAGGATGATAGGACCAAGCTAGAGGCTAAATCAGAAAAATATACTTTCATTGGTTATGGTGGTGATGACTTTGGATTTAAATGTTGGAGTATTAAGGACAAGAAAATAATTCGGTCTAGGGATGTGGTCTTTAATGAGAAAGTCATGTATAAGCACTTGATTGTAGGAAAACAGGAAGAATCCAAGAAACAATAAATGCAGTGGTAGAGGATCTTCCGGATGGAAAAGTGACAAATGAATCAGTTTAGGAACCTACTCAACAGGAACCCCAAACTCCTATAGTGAGGAGGTCTTCTAGGGTAAGAAGAGAACCTAAACATTTTTCTCCTTCTCTTTATTATCTATTACTCACTGATAGTGGAGAACTAGAGAGCTTTGATGAAGCAATGCAGGTAGATGCCAGGAAGAAGTGGGAGCAAGCCATGGATGAGGAGCATCGGGCTCTCATGGAGAACCATACATGGGATTTGATAAAGCTACCGAAGGAAAAGAGCATTACTGAGAACAAGTGGGTGTTTAGAGTCAAAGAGGAATAAGGAGGCAAGAAAATATACAAGGCTCGGTTGGTGGTCAAGGGGTTTGCATAGAAAAAAGGTATAGATTTTGATGAGATTTATTCTCCTGTAGTAAAAATGACCTCTATTATAAGCTGTTCTAGGAATAGTTGCATCGGAAGACTTGCACTTAGAAACTTGACTTGATGTAAAGGCGCATTTCTCCATTGTGATTTGGAGGAGGAACTATATATGCAGCAACTTGAGAGGGCTATGAGGTCAAAGGTAAAGAGGAGATGGTGTGTGCGAAGAAGAGCTTGTATGGCTTGAAATAATCTCCACATCAATGGTATAAGAAATTTGATAGCTTCATGATGGAGCAAGGTTATATTAGATGTCATTCTGACCATTGCATGTATACAAAGAAATTTAAGGATGACAGTTATATTATCCTTTGTCTGTATGTGGATGACATGTTGGTTGCAGGTAAAAACATGCAAGAAATAAAAGTACTCAAGAAGCAGCTAAGTGAATCCTTTGCTATGAAGGATTTGGGGGCAGCCAAACAAATCCTTGGTATGAGGATATCTTGAGATAGGAAGGAACGGAAGCTGAATTTATCTCAAGAAGAGTACATTAAGAAATTCTTGGAGAGGTTTAATATGTAGGATGCTAAACCGGTTGGGACTCCTTTGGCAGGCCATTTCAAGTTATCAAAGGAGCAGTGTCCCAAGACAGAGTAGGAGAGAAACCAAATGTCCAAGGTACCTTACTCATCAGCGGTTGGTAGTTTGATGTATGCCATGGTGTGCACTAGGCCTGATATTGCCCATGCAGTGGGAGCGGTGAGTAGATTTATGAGTGATCCAGGTAGAGATCACTAGCAGGCAATAAAGTGGATCCTTCGGTATTTACGAGGGACCATGGGGATAGTTTTGTGTTACAATGGATCAAACACCATTTTTGTGGTTATGTAGATTTAGATATGGCTGGAGATGTAGACAGCAAGAGGAGCACAACAGTTATGTTTACCTTGTAGGTGGAACATCGATGGTGGATTTCACGACTACGAGAAGTTGGTGGATTTTTTTTTAACCACGGAGAGGCTGAGTATGTTGTTGCCACAGAGGCAAGCAAGGAAATTAGTTGGTTACAACAATTACTTGAGGAGTTGGGGCATAAGCAAGAGGAAGTAAAGTTGCATAGTGATAGTCAGAGTGCTATACACCTAGCTAAGAACTCTGCTTTCCACTTTAGGACAAATCATATACTGATTAAGGTACCATTTCATTAGGACAACTTTGGAGGAAGAGAAGTTGAAGTTGGAGATGATTCATACCAGTCGAATCCTCAGAGACATGATGACCAAGGTGGTCACAAGGGAAAAGCTGAAGTCGTGTTCAACTTTGGTTGGTCTTCATAGAAACTAGTGAAGGGTTGAGAAGCTTTCTTAGAGGAAAACTAGTCTCCAAGTGGGAGATTGTTAGGTTGTGGACCCTGTTTTCATGTGTGAAAATGTTGAAGATTGTACAATAAGAGTACTATACAATTTTTTTAGGTGTAAATTTTTGGCCTCGAAAAATGCACCCGACATATCGGCAAACATGCTCTTCTCATATGGGCGAGTTTTTGACCCATAGGTTTATGGGACTAGTTTTTCCCATAGTTTTGATACCCATGGTTTTGTAAAACTGCTTAAGAAGTTGTCTATTTATATGGTCTTATGTATATGATAGATGTACAAGTAAATGTATTGCAGATGTGCTTTGAATTCAGCTGTGAATTCTATAGAGTTTGTTGAGAATATCTCCAAATGGATCTGGGTATTGTATTAAAAGAGTGTGGCTTGTAATAAAACTGAGCAAGTGATTCTTGGTGGATGTAGCTCAAATTGGGTGAACCATGTTAAATCTGTCTCTTTGTGTTGTGTTATTTTATTCTAACGCAATTTTATTTGAGATCTGTAATAATTCCTACATATTAGTTTCTATTGTTGCGATCTTTGTGAGGGATTATTCGCATATTTTATTCTTTATTTCCTAACAAAGTGGGAACTACAGATGATCCTCCATGATGATCATATCATGGTCTAATGATAGCTCTCAAGCCACTAGAAATTAAAAAATCCACTCGTCTCTATCCTCATGCAAGATTTAAGACTTATTTACAGTCATGTAATCAATGATAAATACTTAAATGGTGTACCAACTATCTTACCTCAATTTTTCATTCCATGAATCCTCACTACTTTGGAATACATGTTTTAAGAATTCATTCTTCCTAACCTTATATTCAATAACTGGTCAAAGCATATAAGTGTGTCCCACTTTGTGGCCAAAAATATTTTAAAATCTGACTAGTAAATAAATATTTAAAAATACTATAAAACTTTAAAAAATCAGGTAAATTCTAGATTCCCTACACCTTGGTATTTATAAGCTCTTAAAAATACATGTTTTGTCATTTTATATGTGTTTGGTCATGTTTTGGTTGTCAGACATATTTTGCTAAAACTACAAAAACTACAAAAAAGTGGGACATAGTTATATGCTTTGACCCAACTCGCCCTAGTATAATTCAATGTACTAAGTCCAAATGATATAACTCTTGTTAGGAATCAAATAAAGTTTTAGATCCCTGAACAGTTTTCACTCTTTGTTATTCAACTAGTCTTTATTTTCATCTATTATCCATGGAACTCAAAAAAATATTCTACTAAAAATCTAGGCCACCATATCTATTTTAAGAATACCCTCCTTCTAGTATAGTACAATATATATTGTTTGAAATCTCCCACTAGAACATATTAACTTTGAACTATACACCCCACATGTATGCAATAAAGAATCAGCAATTAGTATGTCAATAAGGCCTTGTTTAGTACTAGGTACATATTTTTTCATAAATGCATTCCATGGTGGTCATTAGGTGTATAGGTAACTACTTCACAACCTGAGAAAATTGGAATCATGGAATTCAAGGTCATATAATTATTCAAGCCTCCTATTTTCACATACAAAGACTGTCTCATACTCTAACCTCTATTCTTGAGGTTACTAGCACATATGCTTCTTAAGTTCACTTAGTCATAATTACCTTATACTGAATTCATGATAAAAAAAAGAGTCACAAGATCATTCATACCAGGTCAGGACATGTTGAATGCATTATATTAAAGACTTATGCTCACTTGTGAATGAACTAATATTAGTCTCCATTGTGGACTCTTCGTACTTTGACCCAAGCTATTTTTGGTTCTTGGTTGTCCAAATCAAGCTATGAAATACAAATGTAGATATTTCAATATTTGGATCCATTTTCCATTGAAATCCCACACCATGTTTGGAGTGTTCAAAAACTTACATGCACTAGCTCTATGGTCACTTTACCAAACTACCTTCACTAGTAACATGTTTAATGATCTAGTTTAGTCTCATGATCGAGTCTTACTTTAGAATGAAGTAATTATTTTCATGGATTTTTCTCCGAGGTCACTTCAATTCCTCAATTCATATTTATTCCACCTGTATATATATTTTAGGCGCATGTACACTATATTTTTACTATTATATCTCAAAAATTCGAGAGATCGATAACTCCACCCATACTTTCTTAATAACCTTGAAATTTTGTGGACCTCTAATTCAAGATAAGACAAAGGTAATTTTAAAATATTATCCTATTCTATCGCTGTAGAAAAAGCTATGGTAGGCCCTAGCTCGAACTCAAGAACCAAAAATTTTCTATAGAAATCAAATCATGCATTTTAAGACTCATAAAAATTATAATGGAATTCCTCATCACTGTAGATAAACTTTCAAGACTAACAATCAAGGAATATTTCACATATAAATGGGATTGAGGGTTTTGTTGGTACCCAAATTTAATCTCCTTCAAATTCGAGAAACAACATAGGTTTAGCACAAAGCTTAGAGACGGATAAATCATGATGATTCATTTTGTAGTCGGGGATGGGATTTAACTAGCCCTTAATCACTCGGATGTTGAGAAATGGATATCACCCTCAAGAGGATTTGATCTATCCTCACTATTTTTGGTTTGTGCCTTTCAACCAGGGGTAAGATAACCCTTTTGTAGCCTATTGTTTAGGGAGGAGATGGAGATATCCTTCCTAATGGAGTTTTAAGGAGACCTTGAAGAAAATATGATCAATGTAAAAATTATAACTCTCACGAGTTGTCACCCTACATATTGGAGATATTCTCTAAGAAAGGTTCAAGCTACTAAAGACATTTCAAATCCTAATTTTTTTCGCATGTTTTGGTAATAAATTTTATTCATTTGTATACACACATGACAAACGAGGGTGATATGGGCAAGATTAATTATTTTTAAGTAAATTTTTGTGGGAGGTGAGGCAAAATAAACTTGATTTTCTAAATCTTTGAGAAATCTTACAAAATGGAAAGTCTAGATAATAGAATGCTTCAAAATAGCCAAAATGTTCCTTCAACAAGAATATGTACTTCAATGGAGGCCCATATTATCACTTTTTCACACAATCTATGAGGTTATAACATGAAGGCTCTAGTTAGAAGACAAAATAGAATATAAAAATCTAAGATTAATCACAACTAAGGTACATCCAGAGGCTTACAAACAATCTTTGTCAACAAATTAAAGAAAAGTGATTTTAAATCATTTATTTCACTCCTAGGATGAAAGATCTTCGAGAAATGAGACTACAGATGCCACTAAATTGTCACAAGGATTGAGACTTATGTGATTAAGATATATTTTGATACAAGATTGCAATAGGAGTAGGAAAAACTATTTCGAGACATTTAGAAATGAAACACAAACACATTTTCTCAAAGTCAAACACAGAATAACTTGATTTTGATTAAATTTATCGGCGAGGAATATTTTCTAGAAAAATCTTAGATCTTGTCAATGGTTGTACACTTGAAACCAACTTGACATGATCAAACTTAATACAAAAGAGATATACAAGATTCTCGAGACGACTTCTCAAAACACAAGATTTGTCAAATTTTCTCTTGGGTATTTTCTTTGACCTCTAACACTCTATCCCTTTGCACAAAAAAATTTGTGCCATTTAAAACATTTACAACACATCCCATTTTCCAACCAAAAATCCTGACATTGAGTGCTACCAGTTCTTGCCATGATCACAATCATGATTTATAGAATCAGATCTGTAAAAATTCCTCAGGTGCTCAGGGGGAAAATCTCTTCAAATATCTCCCATATCGAACTCCTCCTTCTAGTAGATTACTCTTTCTTCTACTCGCCAACCAATTCCACTACTAATCTCTCAAATCTAGTTCCTTGTGTGCTCAAGAGAAGAAAAATGGAAAATCATATCGAGCACGAGAGTCAGAAAATTTTAATGGTGAAATAAATCTATAGATTCCCCCCACCAAAATCATATATCAACATTAACTCTCCTCTCTATTTGGCATGTACAAAATACAAAGAAATCATGAAGACTCACATTGTTAAACGTGTTTCGAGTAAAATGGGGCAAAATTAGATTCAGACTCTCGGTAACCATTGATCTTTACTTTGAATTTGGGTTGTCCACTTGGAAGATTCAATTTAAAATGGGCCAGTGTTTCCTTTGACCTTTTACAAACTTTTAAAAAAATGGAAAAATTCCACTTTTTTTTTCCGTGCTCTCTGCCATTGAGAAATGAGCTTGGTAAGTGTTTTAAGGTGGGTCACAAATGAACCATTGCCAAATTATGCTATTTCACCTCATTTTTGGAAAAGAGAAAAATTTCCTAGTTTTCCTCATGCTCTTCCCTTGAGAAATGAGCGACATGTGTCCCAATGTTGGTTCAGGTGGAACCGCACTTATTATTTAACTTCTAACTCTTTTCTCCCAAAATGATTTTTTTCCAAATTTCCCCTGAGAGTTCGCACCTCCGTCGTTAACTACAAAAACCTTTGACATTTCTTATATTGGGCTTGTGGGCCATTTTTCTTATTTTAACCCTTTTGAGCATAAAAGGAAAAAATTCTAAGTTTCCCCCGATGGTCCACTTCCCGCCCCTTCTGACTTTTCAAACTACCACGTGTCACAATGGCACATCTTGAGATGGTTCCCAAAATTTGAGACTTTGAAAGAGCATGGGCTCACCACTTGTCCTGGTGCTGGAAAAAATTGTTTGAAGGCTTAAAGCTCAGCTGAAGGCACCATGTGTCATGCTCTGAGGTAGTCTCCTTTGGCCATTGAAAATTCCAAGAAAAATGCAAATTGAGAGGAGGCCTCCAAGTGTATTCTTGGTGCTTATTTAAAATGAAATTTAAGGGCAGTTCAAAAATGTGTGGTTCATCCATGTGTCCCAGATCTCCCAAAACCTTTTGAAAAAATGAATAAGTATGGGGAGACTGGTGAGAAACCCCTACATGTCCTCCTAGCGCAACTTCAAGGCCAAACCCAAAAATAAACTTTCAAATGAGTGTTGTTCCTCCACGTGGGCTGGTTTTCCAGTTGAGGTGATTTATAATAATTATGAAGCACCTTACCAAGCTGCATCCAACTAGAAGAGGCCACATTCCTTGTTGATGTGAAGATTCAAATTTGATTGGGAGAAACTCCCATCAAACCGTAAAATGTAGAAAAATGACTATTTGATCCCGGAGACTAGATTTTCTCTAAGGATGAGAGAATTTAGATATTTTATAAGGTCAAATGTGTTCTTGAGCTACAATCATTTAGTTTCTTCAAGTATTTAGGGAAAACAAGAAGGCCAACAAATCATTGTGAAAGATGGAAAGAATGGGAAAGTGTAAGTTTTGGAATGAACAGAGATAGGGAGACCCAAATTACGAGACCCTTTTAGAGGATCAGATAAATGAGGAGAAAAATATAGTCCCATAGGTAATCATTGGCCCAAGGAAATATTAATAATGGCAACAAAAGGAAAGTAGAGACTTTGTTGGCACAACACAGGGGGATAAAATGTGACAGAGGCCGTAAATCAATGGATTTTTAAAGGTAGAATTTGGTGAGACTATTTTTAGCACCATTATCGGCTCCAAATCGGGGATGGGCACTCCTATGACTGCCACAAGAACAATGGTAGAACAAGTGCCAAAAAATCTATTGGGTGACAAAATCAGCTTACAGAGCAGAGAAACAAAGCTATCTCCAAAATTGAAACGAAACCGAGAAACCAACAATAACAAGTCACCAAGGACCGAATGAGTAGAAACACAAAAATAGCAAATAAACAAGAAGCTATACATTGTATAAAAGATGTTTACCTTGATTCTGGGGAATCAATCCAAGAAATGCTTTAAGTGCCTACCATTAACAAGTAGCTCGATAAATTCACCACCCAAGTCCTTTAAGAAGAAGGTATGTTCACAAATCTTGATATCAATGGAGTAAGGGCACATCTATAGTGAGTCAAATTTTTCATGCCTACCCTTATCTTCATGCTTGTTATCCCATAGTATCACAAAGTATCTCCAACATTGAATGCTCGGGAGTGACCTTCTTGTCAAATAACTTCTTTAGCTTTTCTCTGAACTTTATATGCCTTTTTGGGATGCCCTCCTTTCTTCATCAAGTTCAAAAATTTAGTTAATGCGAGCATCATAAGGACTTACTTCTTGATCCTCTAGTTTTTGAATGAACGGATATGAGGATAGTTACATATGAAGGGGCAGTAAGGCACGAGTTTTAGACACCAATTCAAATGGACTCTTTCTAGTGGCTCTTTTAATAGTGATTCTATCAGCCCAAACAAAAAACTTCAACTGTTCACCCCATTTTCTCTTGTTCAGCTCCAAGGTTCTTCTGATAATCTTCAGCAGGTTTTTATTACTAGACTCAGCTTGTCCATTTCCTTGGGGTTCTAATTAGAGGCATATTTTAATTTGATCCCATATTATTTACACATTGCCACCAAAGGTTTAGCTCTAAAGATCATGGCATTATCACTAACAATCTTGTGTGACACCCCAAACTGCAGATGATATGATTTAATGAGAAAATCCATGACAATTTTGTGTGTTTTTCTTTTGGTGGGGATTGCCTCCACCCACTTGGTAAAGTAATCATTGGCTACAAGAATCCTCTTATGGCTATAACTTGAAGTATCTGAAATCTTACCAATGAAATACATTCTCCATTGCTTGAATGGAGCTTAATTGATACAAGGTGTAAAGGAAGTTAGGCACAAGCTTTGGTCTTCCGGAGAAGTGTTGGCAACTCTCACATCTTCTAAAAAACAAGGTTGTATCCTTGCAGAAATTTGGCCACCAATAACCAGCCCTAAGAATCTTGTGTGACATGACTCTTCCGGATAAAATCCCCCACAAACCCCTTCATGGAAAATAAGCAACTATCTTGGGGGCTTCATCTTCAGTAATGCACCTTAAGAGGACTCCCTCAGGGTTCTTCCAAGGTAACCCATAATTAGTAATGACATATTTCTTGGAAGCCAACTTAAGGGCCCTTTTTTGGTTCTTACTCAAATACTCAGGGTAGTTCAAATGTTTGAGATAGAAAATCATGTCCTTGTACCACTCAAAATTCATTAGTTTATCAAATACATCTACCCTACCTTCTTCTACATCATTTACCTCAATAGTTTGCAAGTTTCTCTCAACCATAAGCCTAGCAAAGCCCAAACCTCTCACCAACTTCATGGTTTAGATATCCATGTCATATTCTTGTAATGTTTTCACCCATCTACATCTTTTTCTTGTGGTTGAAACTTCCATCTCAAATAAGATGTCTTTCATCATGGTATGGGGAACATAAGCAACAATTTTAAAACTCAAAATGTAAGTCCTGAATACCTTTGTTGCTTTTACCAAGGAAAATGCTTGTTTCTCCATAATAGTTTACTTTAGCTTAGCCCCTTGCAAGGCCATACTGAAAAAGGAAATTGGCCTCCCAATACCTTCATCATCCTTCTACAGCAGGACAAAAGCAATAGTGTTCTCTAAAGCAAAGGAAAACAGTTGAAAGGGCTTCTTGCAATCTAGAGCTGCTAAAATAGGGGCATGTTTTATTACCTCTTTAATCCCATTGAAATCTTGGATGGTAGCTTCCTCCCACTTGATGACCTAGTCCTTCTTTAACATGGAAGTGATTGGAATGGTCAACTCAGCAAAGTTTGATATGAATCTCCTGATGAAGTTTATCTACCCAAAGAAAGATTGAATTCCTTTCTTGGTCCTTAGAATAGGGACCTTGCTGATGGCCTCTACCCTTTTTGGATCAATCATCACCCCTTCTTATGACATAATGTGACCAAGAAAATTTTCCTTCTGCACTCCAAAATGGCACTTCTTTGGATTGAGTGAGATGCCATATTCTCTACATCTTATCAAAGCATCTTCTCCAAGTGCAGCAAGTGATCACTTCTCTTCTTGGAAAATACAGTTACATCATCTTGATAAATTACAATAAACTCATTGATGTAACTAGCAAAAGAAACATCCATTGCTCTTTGAAAGGTGGCTCCAACATTCATCAAACCAAAGGGCATCCTAACATACACATACATTCCCAAGAAGTCGTAAATTTATGTCTTGATCCTTTTCGATTCCCTTACCATAAATTGGTTATAACCAGAGAAACCATCTAGGGTGGACAAAAATTTAGAACCAGACACTAATTACAACATGTTTTCCATATTTGGTAGAGGATAATTATCCTTCATTGATGCTCTGTTTAGATTCTTGAAATCTACACACAACCTGATATCACCATTCTTCTTTCTTACTGGTACTAGGTTTGCAACCCAAGAATAATACCTTGTGGGTTGAATAATCCCTCCATCTCTTAGCTTCTTCAATTACTCTTGCAATTTAAGAGATAAGAGTGGATTGATTGGCCTCTATTTCCACCTAAATGGTTTTCATTAGAAACCAAGGGAATCTCATGTTGAAACAAGTCCTCTCTATTTGGTTTTAGTTTAGAATAGGTCCATGCCATGCAATCCTAATACTTTTTCAATAATTTGATGTATGATTTCTTCTCCTCCCTACTGAGATTGTTGCCTAACAAAATTTTACTTGGTTTCTCCTTTGTGCCAAGGTCATGCTCCTCAATATCCCTAGAGGCTATCATGAATCATTAACAATGTGATCAACATTATCAAAATTGGGCTCAAGAGCAAAAACCCACTATGAATGGTATTAGTCGTAGCTAGATGATGCCTTTCCCAAAAAGGTTTCTTTATCCTCTGCTATGCACACTTTTGGCTCCTAATAAATATTCTAATCAGCAAACTCCTCTTTGTTCTACAAAAATATTTGATTTGAGCATCATTATCAAAAACCTACCAATGCTTAACATTATCAGGTATAGATGGTCTAGTTAACACCTCAACATCATATTCACAATATGGGAAAATTACACAATTGTGAAAACAAGACCCCAACATTGCAAGCTTGTCTAGCAATTCATTGAACGTCCTATCATGATGCACAATGTTGAATGAAACAAACATCTCAATGAAATCCAAAACTACATGCTTTTATTGTTTTATTCCCTAATTCTTTGTGGCATACGGTTTAATGACTTGTTTTAAAATTCATTCGAGTCTTCTTTGACAATGATGTCTTTGACACCTTATTTCAAACAAATTATTTAACCCAACAATAGTGCCTCATACTCGGTAGTGTTGTTTGTGCACTTAAAGTTGAGTTCGAAGGAAAAAACAAATTTTTCTTGACCTGGAGAAAGAAGAACAACACCAGCACCAATCCCAAACTTGGAGAAAGCTCCATTAAAAAATAGAGTCCAAGGAGAGCCCGCTTGTTCAAGACACTTGCATTCTTCAATCTTGTGCTCTTTTCCATCAGCAAATCCTACAAAATTATCAGCATCAAAATTTTGTAAAATACTTCATAGGATGCAATATCTTCTTTTCCCCATAAAACTTGACAAGGTTTCCCTCAACTGGGATGGTGGCATAGGACATATCCATTTGAACACTCCCACCAACACTTGCAACCCACCTTCTAGATAACAACATACCCCACTTGGTTGGGTAGTCAATAATAACTACATCAAGTTTTGAATTCCTGTTTGGATAGGATGAAAGTTGCACTACCAAACCCTTCACACGCCCGCCACCTGGAACCTCTTTGGAATCCATAGCAGTGCACTTCCCATATGCAACTATTACTTTGATATTTAGTTTATTCATAACTTCTAGAGGCATAACATTGCATGATGCCCCTAAATCAAACATACAATTGTGTAGTAATCTATCCTTAATGATTAGGGTAGTGAAGAATGGGTCCACATTCAGTTGAGAATCTACCAAGGATGTTCCCAAATAAACCTCAAGTGGTTCATCTAGCTCTTATGATGCTGGTGGCACCTCTAATTCCTCTATGGCTAGTGGAGTCTCCATAATGTTTATATTTTTTCCTAGGGAAATATTCCCTTCTTTCAATCCCAAGTATTCAAATGCTCTTTTCTTGTGCTCAGGAATCCTAAGCAACTCAACAATTGGAACAGAAACTTTGATTTGACTTAAAACTTGAGCAATGTCATATGGGACATTCTTTGGCAAGGCAGCATTGGATGGCAAGGCAGTATTGGAAGGAAAGCTAACACACTCACTAGGCGGTACAAGATTTTTGACAGCTTGGGCATGAGGAGGGGTATAATTTTTGTTTAGAACTGGAGGGCTTTTGATAGATGCATCTTTCTTAGAAGTCTCTTTAGGAATTTTTGAAAGTAAGGAGCTTTTGGCTTGGCTTGAGGTGTTGTCCATTTGACAGTCTTACTTCTTGTTTTATATTCCTTATCTTAAGAAACAATAGCATTCATCAAGTAACTATGTATCTTCCTTAGATGGGATTCTCTCCATCATACGTTTTTATCATTAAAGTCTTTAAATATTCAAAGTCATTATTGGGAAATTAAAAATATTGTAAAGTATCTACTTCTAAAGTATGAGAGGAAGAAGAATAAGCACCCTATGAATGTAGTCCCAAAATTGGTAGTAGTCAGGCACTTATCACTTGATTGAAGTTGCCTCTTATTGTGAGCTTGTGGAGAAACCCACGATGAAGACTTCATCATCATAAGATTCTTCTTCTTCTTGCTGATCTTCCTTACATGGAGCATGTGGCATGAAACATTTGTCACACCAATCAATGAAATTTGTCTCCTCCACAACATCAACTTTGGCAACCAAAGGATCAGGCATCATTCTATTTTCCCTGCCTTGGGGCTGCCTATTTCCAAATCCAACAGGTCCCTTGCCTCTGTCATCAAATATTTGGTGATTTGTGAACCTGTCTTGGCCTTGCTGCTTGTGTTGACCTTGTGAGTTGTGCACAATCCCCTTTTAGCCCGATCTAGTTTGTAGGAAATTTCTTTGATAGCCCTTGCCAAAGTCTTCACAACTTATTCCAAATCAGCAGCCTTGCTTTTCGAGGTTTATCTTTGTTAATTAGTTTTACACCTTCCTTTTTGGGGGCCTTAGAATTGCCTTGATGTTGTTCTCTATTTGCAAAGCCATGAAAAAGGCCTGCCTCAAATTAGTAGGTTTTTGTCCCTTAAATAGTAAGAAACATTTTTATCAAATGCATCTTACACAGTTGTTTCCTTGGAACTTTTCTAGTCTATTTCTTACATATTGAGGAAGCGCATTTGGATACCACCATCCCTACAAAATTTATAGGTCCAAAGATATTTACAAAAATGGAGGTGCAGGTGAGGGTAGGGCCATGTTGTTTTGAGGAGGTGACTCGGAGGGTTGATAGATTGATAAGGGGCGAGAGGGTCTCGAAACACGGGGTATAATTTTAAAATTTGATATCCCCTAAAGGCCTTGTTTCTTGGAAATCCCTATCAAATCTGAAAAGATAGGGGTAGAATGAGAAGAAAACTTCACAAAATCAAATGAAGGCCCCTCTCTAGTTGGAGAATTCAATTGCACAAAGAGGATACTTGAATCGAAGCACTTGAATATAGTCTTCAATAATAGGCCAATCACTTTCATCAATGGAGATCCCTCTTCTTTTGTGATTATTTCCCATAGCGTTCTAGGATTTCCTTCCTTCTAATTTTACTTTTCCTAGCTCTAATAATAATATCCTAACAGATTCCCTAGAAAAAAATACCTTCTTCCTTCCATCTTTGCAAAGGTTAGTAACAAATCTCACTTGACAGAGGTTAAGACACTGGTATTCATTAAAAATCAGATCAATAGGAGTCACCACCAAGGATTTCCACCTTAGTTGTGCAAATGCACTAAATATGATCTGTCAAATGTTTGTCAACACTAGAAACTAGACAAGGAAAGATTATGACTCTTCTTTACTCAGATTTATCAATGAAACTTAGTGCAATAACTGTAGAAAATGGAAATATTGCACATAGCATTTGTAACTTTGAAACTTCTTATAGGCCTAAACACAGGATGATGCCTGAAAAGATGTATTAGCACTTTGAGCATTCAAGAAGTGTTTACCAGGGTCTGAATATGAACTGCAATCACTATGTCCCCGACAATGGCACCCGAGTAAGGTTGTGGTACCCAAATTGATTCTCCTTCAAAGTCTAAGAAGCATCACAGGTTTAGCAAGAAGCTTAGAGACAGATAGATCATGATGATTCATTTTCTAGCTGGGGATGGAATCTAACTTGCCCTTAATCACTCAGATGTGGAGAAATGGATAGCACCCTCAAGAGGATTTGATCTATCCTCACTATTTTAGGTTGTGCCTTTCAACCAGGGTAAGAGAACCCTTTTGTAGCCTATTTTTTATGGAGGAGATGGAGATATCCTTACTAATGAAGTTCTTGAGGAGAGATTTAAGAAAATATTATGAATGCAAAAGAATATAACTCTCGGGAGTTGTCACTCTAGATAGTGGAGACATTCTCTAAGCAAGGTTCAAGATACTAAATACATTTGGAATCTGATTGTTTTCGCATGTTTTGGTAATTAAATTGATGCATTTGTATACACACATGAAAACAAGGGTAGTATGGGTAGGATTAGTTGTTTTTAAATAAATTTTGGTGGGAGGTGAGGCAAAATAAATTTGAGTTGCCAAATCTCTGAGAAATCTTACAAAATGGAAAGTATAGATAATAGAATGCTTCAAAATAGCTAAAATGTTCCTTTAACTAGAATATGTACTTCAATGGAGGCCCATATTAGCACTTTTTCACACAATCTATGAGGTTCTAACATGAAGGATTGAGTCGAAGACCCGATAAAACATCAAAATCTAAAATCAATCGTGCATGAGGTACATCTAGAGGCTTACAAACAATCTCTATCAACAAATGAAAGAAAGGTGATTTTATATCATTTATTTCACTCCCAGATGAAAGATCATCTTATAAATGATATTACAAATAGCACTAAATTGTCACAAGGATTGACACCTGTGTGACTAAGACAAATTTTGATACAAGATTGTAATAGGAACAAGAAAAACTATTTGCAGACATTCATAAATGAAACAAACACATTTTTCTCAAGATCAACATAGAATAACTCAAGTTTGATTAAATTTATCAGCAGGGGAAAGTTTCTAGAACAATCTTAGAGCTTGTCAATGGCTATACACTTGCAACCACCTTGACACGATCAAACTTAATACAAAAGAGATATACAAGCTTCTTAGATGGCTTCTCAAAAGATAGGCTTTGTCAAATTTTCCTCTTGGGAATTTTCTTTGACCTCTAACACTCTAACCATTTACATGAAAAATTGTGCCATTTATAAAATTTACAATAGAGCCCCTTTTCCCCCAAAAATATAGACATTGAGTGCTACTAGTGCTCGCCATGATCACGATCATGATTTCCAGAATCAAATCTGTAAAAAGTCGTTAGGTGCTTTGCTGGGGAAAATCTCTTTGAATATCTCCCACATTTAACTCCTCCTTCTAGTAGATCACTCTTTCTTCAACTCACCAACCACTTCCACCCCTAATCTATCAAATCTGGTTCCTTGCATGCTCGGGAGAAGAAAAATGGAAAATCATATCGAGCCCAAGAGTCAAACCATTTTAATAGCGAAAGATGTCTCCAGATTTTCCCCACCATACTAGGATATCAACATTAACTCTCCTCTCTATTTGGCATGTAGGAAATACCAAGAAATCATGAAGACTTGCACTTCCAGACATGTTTTAGTAAAATGGGGGAAAAATCAGATTTAGGCTGTTATTTCCATTGATCTTTACTTTGAATTTGGGTCATCCATGTGGAAAATTCAATTTAAAACGGGCCCAAGAATTTCCTTTGGTCTTTTACAAACTTTTGATGAAATGTAAAAATTCCACATTTTGTTTCACACCTCCACCCTTGAGAAATGAGCCTAACACACGTGTCCTAAGGTGGGTCCCAACGAATCTGCGGCAAAATTCTGCTATTTCACCTCATTTTTGGAAAAGGAAAGTTTTCCAAGTTTTCCTCGTAGCTCTGCTCTTGAGAAATGAGGCGATACGTGTCCCAATGTGGGTCCCGGTGGAATAGCATTTCCTTTTTTACTTGTAACTCTTTTCTCTCAAAAGGAAATTTTTCCAAATTTCACCCGAAGTCTGCTCCTCCGTCATGATTGATTAGAGAAATCTTTGACCTTTCCTCTATCGGGCTTATGGTCCATTTTTGTATTTTAACCCTTTTAAGCATAAGAGGTAAAAATTCTAAGTTTCTCCTAATGGTCCATTCCCCGTCCCTTCTAACTTTTCAAAGCGCCACGCGTCATAATGGCACATCTTGAGATGCTTCCCACAATTTCAGACTTTGAAAGAGCGCTGGCTCGCCACGTGTCAGTGTCTGGAAAAATTTGTCGAGGCTTGAATCTTAGTGAAAGCTGCCATGTGTCATTCTCCGAGGTAGTATACTTTGGGCGTTGAAAATTCCAAGCAAAATGTAAAGTGAGCGGAGGCCTCAAGAGTATTCCTAGTGCTTCTTTAAAATGAAAATCAAGGTCCTATCCCAAAAATGTGTGGTTCCTTCACGTGTCCCTAGATCTCCTAAAAACTTTTGAAAAACAAATAATTATGGGAAGACTTGGGAAACCCCCATGTTTCCTCCGTCCACAACTTCAAGACAAAACCCAAAAGTAAACTTTCAAATGAGCATCGTTCCTCCACGTAGGCAGTTTTCTAGATGAGGTGATTTATAAAAATTATGAAGTACCACCAAGCTGCATCAAACCGAGAACAAGCCAAATTACCGGTTGATGCGAAGATGTAAATTTGATTGGGAGAAATGCTCGTCAAACCATAAAGCTGCTGAAAAGCGACAATTTGAGCCAAGAGCAGAATTTTCTCTAAGGAAAAATAATTCATAGATGTTACAAGGCTTAAATGCATTCTTCATATTTACGTTCATTCATTTTCTTCAAGTATTTATTGCAAAATGATAAGGAAATAAAATACTAAATGTGAAAGACGGAAATAATGGGAAAGCTCGAGTTTTTCAATGAAGAGAATGGGAGACCCAAATTACAGGACCCTTTCAGAGGATCAGAGAAACGAGGAGATAAATATGGACCCATACGTGATCATCGGCCCAAGGAAAGATTAATAATGGAAACAAAAGGAAATTAGAGACTTTACGAGCACAACACGGGGATAAAATGTTGCAGATTCATAAATAATGGATTTTCAAAGGAAGAATGATGTGAGACTATTTACGAGCACCAATAGGTTTTGTACCCACTATTTTGGCCCATTTATCACCACGGTCCACTGCAATCTGTAAAATAATCTTAGATCATCCTTTAATCATGTAGTTCTAACTATAATCATGTCCCGTGCATAGTATTAGGGAGGATTCGGATGTCATGAAGGTAAGAAGTTCAATTCTCTTCATTATTAGATTCAAACATACTTTACATCATGAGTTCTTTGCAAGTTTTTACACTTATTCTCTAAAAATCCAACTTATTCTACACATTACTCATGTTTGTTTCTTATCCTTCGATGAACTTTGACCTCTACTATCCTTGAATGATCATAACTTGACTATAATAGTCCTCATCCAAGCTAGAATTCCTATTTTAAGACATAATCTCTACTATAGAAGCAAAATACAAGGAGTTTCTTGGTCAACCATGACCTTGGAGAGCTAAATGTTGTTAACACAATATATTTAGACCTTTTCAATCCTCCTCCTACAAAGATAATGGAGATAAGAAAACTCATACACACCAAACTATTTTTCAATTCAGGAATACATAAATGTTTGTACCTAAACTCATTTACATTATTATGTGTTACTTAACATTGAAATATAAGGCGATAAATAGTATACTAAATTTGAGGTCTTATGGAGGGGATTTTGCTTGAAATCATATGTAACTACATAGTCGTAAAGTTTCCCCAACTTGTTAAATGAGGAAAATGAATCTTCTTTGTAACGTTATACCTTCACGCGTAGATTCTACGCCATCTAAGTGGTTACTAACAATCAATATTGTGCATAGTAGAGCCTTATGGATACGATTCCTATCAAAAAATATCCAAAGTTGAATGTAGTTAATGTTTTGCAAGCCAAATATTTTGAAGACTTTGAAAATTTACTTGGTCATATTGATATAGTACTAAAGTTAATGTATTTAATCTTATCCATCTTTAACTATTCCTAATTTACCAAAATGCCTATAATATTCTCTAATGATTTTATGTAATTTTTCCACCAATTACGGCAATGAAATGCCCTTCCAATATCAGAAATATCATCATTTGCCCTTCCAATAGTTTCCATTTTTTCCATATCTCTGCAATATATGTAAAACTTGGTAGTTGAGACAACTTTGTCCATGTAGAAAATAAAGTGAACGACATCAAAGTTTCAGTTATGAGACTGAATGGTTATTTGTGTAGGCTAAACTATTGCAAAATGTGGGGCAAAGGCCCTTAAAAGCTAAAAAGTACACTTTTATAAAATAGAGCATATAAATGACAATCAATTTACAACATGCATAGGATAATTTTACGTTACAATATGCTTTGAGATTTACGATGATGACACATAATCAACTAAAAGTCCTGTATTTACATATATTTTATCACACATAAAGCTGGGTATTTGTATTTTTTAATAGCATAAGAACGATGTTGTTTTTCCCTTTATACTAGTTAGTTACACTTTACAACTAGCTTTAGAGGCATGTAATATTGCTCATATCCCTTGTTACGTAAAATGTCATAGGTATCTTCAATGAGCGATGGTGGGATACATTAGCAATTGAGCGTATCTTGTATTTTTCCAATAATAATTTGGAATGTAGAGATGACTTCTATACTACAAGCTTTGTGCTACGGGCACAAGTTTCGATGGAATCACACACAAGCTGATGAAGAGTACTAGTGTAATGATCCTCTTGGTGGCTAATTTGTAAAAGAAATAACTACGGATTCTATGTATGCGCTCTTTTGTTGGTGGGGTAGCAGCGGTGCTTGGGAACAATACTAGTACTAGTATAGTAGATAATGAAATCGAAATAATTTGTATTTTTATAAAAATTTTTTGTAGGAATATGTATGTATAGGGGTTTGTACATAAGTGTGCGGTGATTGGTGGCTGATGGTTAGTACATTGTAGTTGGGTTTTTTTACGGTTATTCATTGGACCTACACATAGTAATGATATTACAATAGTGGGGGTTAAAAGTATCGTAGAATTACTAACGTCGGTAGTTTGGGGGGTGTAGCGGGGAGTTAGTCGGGTCGGGATGGGGGGTTTATAAGGTGGTGGTGGTGGTGTTTTTAAGGAAGTGATGGTACTCTAAATTTTTCGGTTGGCCACATGTTTGTTGAGTGTTATGCGTGTGTAGCGTGCAAATGAGAAGGAGGAGAAATGATTAGGTTGGAAAGGAATTTTACTCAGAAATAGCTATAAAATTATTGCTTTCTATTGTTGCACCAATGTCTATTATTTCTTTCTCGAGGGTCATTCCTAATGCTTTGCGAATAGTTAGGTCCCATGCCCTTTTTAGTGGGATTTTTGGGTGTAGTTTCTTGTGATGGGAGGGATGGGTATGTGGGTTGGGTTGTTTGTATCGGAGGGTGGGCCTAAGAACTCAGAGAAATTAACAACTACATATAGTGGGATGTTAGGGGGTTTTTCAAGCCCTTTGTTAACTATGGATATAACTTTATCTATTGCGTCGTTGACTAGGCCAACTTATATTCATAGATTTTTTTAATGTAAATCTTTCTCCTTCATAGTAAGTAGGAGTATAGGCTGTAATTGGGTGGGAGAAATAAGTAATGTTTGGGAGGAAATATGGTGTTGTAATTGCTAAGAGTAATAGGAATGTTTAGGGATTTAAGTATGCATTTGTTATGGGCTAATGCAAGTTTGTTAGTAGCTTATTTATGGGTATGCATTTTAAATGTTCGTGCTCCTATTTTGTAATTGTTTGTGGATCCTTACTTATAAGAAGGAACCAGTCAAATACTGTTGGGTCTGCGTTGGAGAGGTTTAAAAGTAGGGCTCTGAATTGGGTCTAGGTAAATGTGGTTCCACATTTTTAGAAATTAGTGTGTAGCACTATTAGTGTGATGAATTTAGTTCACAAGGCATGGCCATTAATGGTCCCTGCATAGATTGACACATCACTTATTAGATTTAGTTGGGAGAAATCTTTGAGGAGGATGATTGAACAACCACAAAAGTCTTGGTTTGTGGTGTTTGGGAAGCCTTGGCGTAAGTGGATGTTGATATCATTCATTAGGCGTGGGCCAACGAAACTCATTTCATAAATTAATATGTAATCCACATATTTCATCTTCTCTTAGAAGTGAAGTAGTGTTTGGCCTTCAAGAGGTTGTACATCATGGATTGGAATTTAAAGGTCTACATAAATAGTGATGCCTTTGATATGGAATGTAGTGACACTTGTTTAGGCTAGGAGTAATAGGCGGGTTTGGCATTCGGGAAAGTAATTGTAAAACATATGAGGTTTTCCTAATTATATATGATTTACTTGTGTCATTTGTAATGGTAATAACCATTTTTAGTGAAGGCACAATAGTGTTTGTGGTTCTGAGGGTCTTAATCATTTGTAAAGCAATTATTTGCTAACTTGAAAGCGAGTACATGTTGGTATTAGGAAGGGGTTATGCAAAAGTGATTTCTGTTTGAACTTGGGTTGTTTCGATGGTGGGTGGTGTTAAATTCTTATAGGCCGAACATGGCTAGGTCATTAATACGTATAACACTAGTTGGATGGATGCGAGAGAACAATTCTCACTCTTCTCCTTGTTCTAGTCAGAATTATCCATATCTATTTCAGAGTTTCTATTGTTTTCTAGGACGACAGTATGAATGGATACTCTTTGAATGTGTTAGGGATGATAATAATGTTGAAATAGTTTCCACTATAGGTATATTTGAGAAGGCATACCACCTATTTCATTTAGAATATTTCAAAATGGTTTATATAAAATTAGCTCATTAAAGCAAAACACTTTGTAGGTTAATAAGTCACGGAGTTGAATAACTAAGTAGTGAGGTTAAACCCATACTATAGATAATATGGTCCTTGAGTGCCATTGGTTCACATGCCTGTGTATAATGCATCAACAGGACCTACATACTTCTATGAGTGATAGGCCTTCTAAGGATGGCAACCGGTTTGTGTAGGACTGAATGATTGTTTGGGTTGCAATCTTCTCTTCACTTGGAGTTATAATGTCTTGAATATTGTTTTCCCTACTACTAATAATACAAAGAGGCAATTGTGGATAAAAAGGGGAAATTTTTGTAACATGTGACATGTTTCTTGGGCCCTGATGTCATGTTCTACTAACATTTCTATTAGGAACTTACTTTAGGTAAGTATGGGAAAGATGTGTAGGTTTTCATCATCTAAGACTCTGGTTAACATGTGGTGGTAGATTTCAGATCTTTTCTCTATTTTTCCTACATATTTTGCAATATACCACAACACTACATGTTGGGAAGTTACCGAATTACAGTCTGGGTTTTCTCACCAAACTTACAACATTGCGACATTATGAATGTTAACTATATCATCGTTATGGGTCGTGTGTAAGTACATTGCCATTTTTTTATAAGTAAGCGGGAAATGGCTTGCAAGGGTCATGGGGCTTTGTAATAGCATTTTAGGTGGGAGCCTATTTTTGTAGTCATGTGTTTTCTTAGTATTTGGTGTTCTTTTGAACTGATTGAAAGCGAGTCAATGTAATCAATTCCATAACATGTTGACTAATAGCTCTATTGTCTAATAAGGAAGGGTCATCAAAAGCTTCATGGTGCATCTTGGGCACACTTTGTAGCCCCATGTTTGGGTTCCATGGAGTGGCATAGTTGTCAAAGAATGTCTTGGTGGCCTGTACCTTATGGGGTTGGCCCTATTTAAAGAGGCCATATTTGGTGCATTTTCCAACCACAAGAATCTGTGTATATGTTGTGATTCTCTATATTTCCATTCATATCAGCACAAGTAACGGACCCTAAGGTTCATTGTGGTAGTTAAAGGCAATAATGTTATAAAATGAATACAATAGTAAGGGGTATTATCTATACTAATAGTCTTGGGTGTGGAGTTATTTTCCTAAGATTTCCTCCTAGAAATACATTACCTTTTGTTCCATAGATGTTGTAACTAGATGTGGGTATCTAATCATATTATTAACTCTCTAGGAGTGATCTATTGCTACTGTTAGGGGAGGGTTTGCACGCATGACCCTATAGAGATCTAGCTATTTTGTGTCTATGGTGATTAAGGTGAAAAAAGCGTGGGCACACCGGTTGTATTATCATGTATGTTAGCTCCACATGGAATTTACCACAATATGCTCTTGTACAAAGATTTTTTCCCTTAAGTGCATGAGTTATATAACAGTTTTTTTGGTTTGGTGGTCTTATAAGTATTCACAAAGCTCACACATTATAGTTAACATGTCATCATCTATATCTTTTTTACAAATACAACAGAGGTTTTTTAGTACGGTGCCACATCTTGAAGTTTAGTAAAAATACCGGAAGCGGGGTTTCTGTCAAACCTATTATCATGGTATCGTAGTAAATGTAATGCACACTCGAGGCATAGCTACAAGGTGCGGGTGAGGGTTTTTATTGATTTCTAGGCCTGTGGGAAAAAAGTTGGAAATTCCATAGAGAGAAAGCCTTCTTCAGTATACTCATTGATTGGTATTGAGCTAATAGTAGGCCAATTTACAAAGGGCGCTAGCCTAGCTGTTTCTTGATGTAAATACAATTGTATTTCCTCAAATTCTATGTAGAAATTAGGTAGAATAGGTACAAATTATAACCCGAGAATGCAGGCTCGGCCTCAGGTCTTCACTTTCGATGAATGTATCTTCACGTACATCACTAAGTTCAAAACTAGATGTAAGGGAAGCTCACGTAACTTAATAGCAATGCATGTGTCTACCTCGGGTAGTGGAGATAGCATGGCCTCATCAATCCTAACAAATTTTTAATAAGGATCGTGTGATTATTTGTATCTAAGTACAACATTAACCCTAGCCATATTAACAAATCATTCATACATTTTATTTGCAGCCCCTTTCTTTTACAATACTAAAATGTCTAGGTCTTCAATACTGACAGGAAAAATATTTAGTATTGTAAAAATGTCTTATGGAAAACTAATTATGTGGTCATTATATTTGTATTGCCTCTCCAAGCATGAGTCACCTTAACAATTGGACTGATTCCTGGGATAATCATTTCTTCAACTTGTGTTAGCCTATCCAAGACATCAGTTTGCACCCTTTGGTCCATATTATTCCATGTGGAAAAGCTGGTTGTTGTCATGCTCATTAACGCATCTGAAGCATGTGGTGTTGCCTTCCTCGACCTTAACTCTCATGGTTTGGTAGGATTAGTGGACATATGAGGCACATGAACATATTCCCTAATGCATCTATTTTTTCATGGAAACTTATATGGGATTACCAAGTACCTTCGCGGTGGAGTTTCCAAAGGGGTTGCTTGCCTGCTCACTTTGTTTAGGTGCCCATATTGTGTTGTTTGGTCTTTTCGGGCACGATATGTATTGCAGCGACAGTGTTGATTTCCTCTTTTTCCTTGTAATATTTCCTTGGAATTATATTCTCATGAACTTTTTTCTCGTCGAGATCCCATTTTGGTTTTACTAATATTGTAATTATCCGCCATTACCTTAAACGAGTGTATGATGAAAGATGCATAGAATATTTAGAAATTAAAAGTGGAAGTGGAACTTCAGAATATGAGGTTATATAACATGTATGTTTTACTTTTTTAAAGATAACACTTTATAAGGTAGTTGTTTAGTTGTTATTAAAAGCATACATTGTTTTATTACAATTACATGCAGATTGATTTTATATATGTTGTTAAAAGTACAAGGTGAATGCTATAGTACTGGGTCCTATGTTGAAAGCTAAAGAAAACATATACAGATGACATGAACCCTTTGGCTGTGTGTTCTTTATTTATTAAAAAGAAAATTCGAAATAAGTAGCTAACAATTTATTAAATGCTCAGTTTGGAAAAATTTTCCCCTTTATTTTAAGTTTCGTTCATATTTATGTTGTCATATATATAACAGGCCCATGTTCAATTTAAAATAGAATTCATAAGTACATTCGGTGCTCTAAACATTCATACGAGTTTTGTATTAGTATTTAAGTTTTGTATAGCTTTAAAAAAGAGTAAGATAAATAGATTTTCAAAGAAAAGTATATAGGTTTATATTGTAATATATATGTATGGACATAGCCTAAATATATCATATATAAGGTTTTAAAGTATTTTACGCAACAACATGTTTTTCGTGTACTATATATTTGACTTGAACTAATGCCTATGAACTATTTTCTTTTATTTGGATGTTTGGTTTAAATAAAATAATTTTTTTCATCTCTCTTGACCCTTGAAGCCTAGTTGCAATAATGAATCTTACACAAACTTTCCCAAGTTCAATTCTAGTCAAAGCCCTCAACTTTTTTTTTTTTACAATTAAACAAGGCATGTACGAACACTATGAATGTATAATTTTTATGGAAACATAGTCCTTTCATAAATGCGAAACCTACATATGTTTATGGCATTTTCCAAATATCTCACATGTTTCCACGTTTTAAAAAAACCTTTCCTATGACAAAATTTTCTAAAGCTTGTTGACATGCTTCATTTTGTTGCTTCTCTTGCAGAATGAACTTCTTGATCTAAATAATTTATAGAGTTTTCACATTATATATGAATCAAATAAAAAAATTCTATTGTACTATCTTTGTTCTTAGTGGTTATATGGTTTTATGTGCTCAACGTATTGGTAGATTCCATAATTGGTGGAGGGTTAGTACTTATTAGAAAATTATTAAATATAATCTATATTAAATGGGTAATTATAATTATGTAATATTTACCATCACCTTAAACAGTGTATGACCAAAGTTACACAAAGATGTAGAAATTAGAATTGGAACTTGTAACTAGGTTGTATGACATGTATGTTTTTGTTTTCTAAAGACAACACTTTATAAGGTGGATGTTTAGTTGTTATCAAAAACATACATTATTGTATTATAATTACATGCAGATTGATTTTATATATGTTGTTTAAAGTATAAGGTGAATGTTATAGTAAGAAGAGATTGTTTAACATATGAACCATTATGTGTTTGTTGTGCATTCCAGTGGTAGTTGGGTCAAATTTACATGGCTTTAGTTGATAAATATATACAAAGCTGCAACCTATATGAAAGCTAAAGAAAACATACACAAATGGCACCAACCCATTGGTTGTGTGTTCTTTGTACTTGATTGGGTGCACCCTGTTATCGATTGGCGTAATGAGGGGTATTTATTGTTATGTTATTCTTCTCTTGATTTAATATGATTTATATATTGTTTTGTAGTCAACATATGCAATTTTTTTAATGAAGTCATTTCAAGTTCAGCATTGCCTTCATATCCAGCCTCAAGGTTCTCATATTTTTTTATGTCCTTGTATGGAAAAGGACTTGTTTTAACCATGTAGGAAATTGATCAAACTATTGGGATATGTGGTACAAAGGCTACGCAAAGAAATACCCATTATGCTTGAACCGACATCTTTGAAACTAGTAGCCCATATTATGCTGACATGGTATCTTCTAACAATACACTCAATGCATATTTGAATGTGCATTGGGATTATTCTACATTATATTTAGGATGAATCCATGTGCCTTTATCTATTTGCACCACCTTTTTTGACATTTTTTACCACTAAGCACATTTGTACATGATGTGTAACATAAATTAGTCATATTACCATGAATAATAGTAGCCATCACTAAAACCTTACTTGCTACTTGTAATTGTGCTACTTTGTGGACACCTACAATATCAGTGTTATTTATTTGCATAGTACTTAATTTTTAAGCGGTAAATGATCCTTAGAGTTAGAGGAAAACAAGGTACGTAGCTATTCAGAAACTTGTTTTAAACACGTAAGGGTAGGGTTGATAAAACATTCGAGTTGAGCATTTTTTAAAGTGATCTATTGTTAAATGATGTTACTTTAACATTATTTAGGGCAAAAATATCCTCTCACCTATCTTTACCATGGTCTTTACCTAAAAAAGTGGGTAACCATTGATACTTCCAAATGTTGTTAAAACAACATATCCCCAACAAAATCTTTAACATTACACAAAGGATGAACATCATTTTGGCATGGGCCCCTATTGTTAACAAAATGATGTACATTCCCTTTCCTTGTTACATGGACTATAATAGTCTATTTTTGCTGATATGGGTTTAATTTTTTAATAGGTGTGATCACAAGCCTAGGAAGCAAAACACCAACAAATTTACCTTGATCACTAGTAGGAAAAGCTGTTGGGCCCAAGTTTAGGGGTATGCATCGAGCTAGAACCAGCCATTAGGAAGCTTTCAAGTGTTTGAATGGGGTGTACCTAAAGGAAAAAAACTTGATGTGTGTGTGTGTGTGTGTGTGTGTGTGTGTGTGTGTGTGTGTGTGTGTGTGTGTGTGTGTGATAATACTTACACACCTAAAAAAATCCATATACAAATGAAGAAACCACAAACGCATATGTAATAATGTTTAACATCTATTATGCTCACGAAAGTAGGTAGTTGTTAAACCAAAAATACACTTAAAAAGGCATAGTATAACGAGGATACCATGAAGCAATACATGTACAAAAATTACCTGGACTAGCTATATCACAAACTGATTTACTAATATGGTCTAATGCTTTTGTTTTAAACTTACATTCTAATGTCACATTCAAACAAGAATAATAGTAGCCCCCTTTGTAATGGGTCTCAAATGACATTTAAATAACAAATAGAAAAATCAGATCATATTATTTTATTATCAAAGGTACAAACTTTAAACATATGTATATAATTTGTTTGTAAAGTACCTAACGAGGTTGGTATATTTCTTTGCAATTTAGATAGTAACTACAAAGTATCTTTACAAAAAGTCCTTATATAGACAAGGAAAATTGAAAGAAAAATGTACCTCACTCAATATACTGCATGTTTCTAAATAAGAAGGGCAAGGTAAATTCTATGTACAATATATTTTATAGTACTGGAACCTCTAAAATAAAGTGTTCCCAAGTTAGAGTCACACAGGGACAACATGTGTCAATTGGGTCCTCGAGCAACCCAACATCTTTCGGCGCCATAGTTAGTAGTGGCGCCTAGATATGCTCATGATGATTATGTGTCTCCTCTAGGCCCACATGTAAGTACCTAAAACAATGGCAAACACATCTCCAAAAACCCATCCAAGCAACTAGCCACATGAACAACAAATGTTTCTGCAGACCGCCTTTGGTTTTCTCAAAGGCAACCGCCAAAAACTCTGGACTCTATGTAAGAATTAGCCTCCCAGGACAACATCAAACCCTATGGCACTATAATAAGTTTCGCATAAACAATTTTTTT
Organism: Taxus wallichiana var. yunnanensis; assembly: GCA_018340775.1. NCBI lineage: Eukaryota > Viridiplantae > Streptophyta > Pinopsida > Cupressales > Taxaceae > Taxus > Taxus wallichiana. The sequence goes on along the minus strand of CM031240.1, from coordinate 246,233,870 downwards.
TTAAACACAGAGATAATATATACATAAATATATCATTTGAGGAAAATAAAATATTTAGTTCAACAAATATTTTTCATGGTCAATCTTATAATTGTTTTAAATTTTTTTTTTAAAAACTACTAATTTTGGATGTGCACTATAAATTTTTAAGGACAGTGCTGCAACCTAGTATTAGTTTTTAATCTCTCAAACAACAAATATTAATAAATATTTTTTATAGTATTTACGATAGTTGCAGCCTAAATAAGACATCGCTTATCTGAGAAGACAACTCTATTATATGACCATATTTAAGAAACTTGTTTCCAAGTTGATCAAATTTATATTTCCTAATATACTCCTATCCTGCACTTAGATGGGAGATTTCGAACAGGGTATGAACATCCAAAAAAGTATAAAGAATACAATACATTTGCATTAATAGATTATTAAAATGATATGATACTGGCGAATGGTGGGAAAAACCTTATGACTGCAGTGGTTGGAAAGTACAAAATCTATCATCCAAACTTGAAAAAGTGAATTAGAGGTATCATCAAACGCAAAGAACATTGTAATGGGAATCTACATGAATATTTGCTCAATTTTACTCTTCAAGTAAATGATGAGGATACTCACTGAAAAATATCACAATTACAAGTTTTTACTGTGTTATAAAAGCAAAGTACAAAACCATATAAATATGCTTTGTGATTACGAGTTAAACTATCCTAGAGTTACCCATTTCATGATAGAAATATGAAGACCTATACAGAAAGGAGAGTTGTATTTTTGTTAATAAAATAGCCACTTGAAAAAACAAAGGTAAATACATAAGTAGCTTTATACAACAATGAGTAGTTCTACAATTATCATCCTGTCATTATGTACAATAGCTTTTCTACATAAAATTCCTGTGAACGTTTTGACAAAATGTAGAGAGTTCTGCTAAATCTAAGTATATTATCCTTTCCTAATACTGTTGTATCATGTCCAAGGACATCTGGGATAATCTTGGAACCCTTAATCTTTGCAGGTTTAGGATTTGACTTCATTCTAGATCTAGGCCTTCTTCTTTGGGATAGAAGCATATATTCATGCAGAGCAAGAGAGGTTAATACTTTTAATTAGTAGGAATCTACGGGTAGAACCTTACTTTTAAACATAACAAAAAATTAAGCCTATGCATTTGATTATTTAATTTAATAACTACCTCCATATAAACTATATATTCAAAAATATTGTAACCTTGTTGTTGTAGAATTTATTTAAATATAATGATATTCAGTTATTTTCGAGGACATTCCAGTCTCATCTGAACGACCAAATATCTAACTATACAAATTGGACATGCCCTATCTATTTGTGTTGTGGGTAAGGCTCGATAGACAATTTTTTTAATAGTATTTACTCTGCCTATCCCTACTATTCGAAATGGCATAGTTCAAATTGCTCTGAACCCAACATTTATTAAAAAAACCATTTCCTTTTCCCCATAAGAATAACATTAATCGTTACGGTATGAAGTAAAATACAAGATGCTTAGTAAATATTTCAAACCTATAGCTAAACCAAATTGTTCTTATGTTTTTAAAACAAATTCAAAAACTAGATCTACATAGCCTTAATGAATTTACAACATAGAAATAAACACCATACACTTTCATTGCACAGGTAAAAATATAGGATCTTCCAAAAACGAAGATAAAAACCCAGTAGACTACCTAGATACAGGGCATGGAAACACCTTAAAAATCAGCACCGAATTTTGCCAAACTTCTCCAACTTAAAAAAATGCGTATTTTCCCAGAGGATTCTATTGGAACGTGTTACAACCTCTTCTTAATTATATAAAACAGTGCAACAAAAACCGTCTATGTTTCTCTGCAATCACAAAATCATGTTTGCCCCTCCTAGTCTACTTAGCAATAAAGGAGAATAAGATTTCAATATCTTTTATTTATAAATAAACTCCTAGAATGTGGGAGGCCAACGATGATATAGGAGAACAGGAAGAAAGTATCAACCAAGTGCTGCTTGGTAGGGATGATGCAGGACTGTAGGCGCAACAGGTGGAGGGAGCGCCAACAGCCAAACAACTACATATCAGTTTGCATAAAGTCGAACATGGCTTCCCAGGAAATCCCAAACCTCCCCCATAGAACCAATCACATACCAAAGCAAGAACAGGGAGAAATGGAATGCCAGAGGCAATGAAGCTGGACAACAAAAATGGCACGAGTTCCTCCCACTATGAAAAATCCAACGGCCTAATGATATTACCGAACCGTGATGGAAAAACCACAATGGAAAACAATTCAATTTTTACATAGATCATCGTTCATACATTTTCTCTTCACCTTATACAATTATAAAGCATTATCAAATGAAAACATTACATAGAGCACCTGCACAAGCCCTACACACTCGTAGTCATCACCTGAGTTCTTCATTTTACTTTCCTTGCTTCATTTTATTACTCATCATCCTTTAACATTCCCAAAAATAGATAAAACTTAAAAACGTACACAACATAGCCAATTCTTTATTAATTTTCCTGCATCATAAGTTTCATAACTGATTTCATACCAATTGATTGATTGGTTCATCTAAAGTCTTAATAAGAAATAACATAATAAAGTTCATATTAGTCTCAAATGGCTCAAATAAATCCATATCTCCTCTCTTCTTGAACAAATCAAGTAACTATCCAATGTGTGATATAATTAGTGGGCCCAATTGAGTTAAAAATAACATCACATAGTCATAAGCATTGTTAATGTCGTAAATGGGCCTAAAGCAGCTCTCTATTTCAAGAAATAACATTATATAGTAACAATTGTTCTGATATACATAATTTTATTGAGCTCAATTGATCAAAATATGACCACATCGGTGTAATAAAGTTCATAGTGCTTAGATTTGTCAAATTACATCTCTTTTAAACCAATCAAGTAAATATGCATTGTTTGATGCAATTGGGACATATTGAGGCCTAAAAAATATTCTATAGTCATAAATATTTGTATGGTTTGGCTGAAATTAGTCTAAATTATCTCTAACATTGAATTTATTAACTAATAGAGATGTAATTGGGGACAATGAAGCACCAAATAACAAATTATATAGTCACAATAAGGTTAATGAGGTTAAATATGTCCCAAATTACTTCCTTAGTTGAGGAAACCATATAATTGATTCAATTAGTCATGAAATTGAAGAAAGTTAAACCCCAAAATAATTACATGATGTAATAATTAAGATAATGTAGATTAGACTACCACAAATTCATCATTGATTGAACTAATTAAGATGATTCAACGAATAGTGAAATTTCAGCCAATCAATCCCTAAGGTAGCCATAAATATTATTAAATGATACTATAACAATTCCACAATCATTATGTAATCTATTAGTGGTGGTGTTCCAATTCATTAAGTAATTATGTAGAACTAAATTTCTTCTTTTTTCAGGCCCATTGCTTGATCTTCCTTGTTTTAGATTATCTAAAACTCTTCATGACATTGATTTTGTCCTTGTTACATTTATAGAATGCATTTAACTTATACACTTGTTCTTCTCTATAACTATTGTACCTCCTTTTCCTAGTGTTGTAACTCTAGTTGTTGATACAAAAACTTCTTCTTGATCGGTAAATCAAGAATCATGAATTTCCTTCAAGTTTTCATTATCATGGGTATAATTTCCTATGTTCCCATTATAAATTTATTCTTTCTCATCTCATACGAGCAGAAAGTGGTTGTGAGGGTTATATTTTCCACTTCTTGAAAGCTGTTGATGAGAACTTACTAACACATTCTCCTTTACTATTTCTATCATTTTTTTTTCTATGGTGCATGAATTTATTTCTACGGTGTCTTTGCCATATATTTCTCTATTAATTTTTAATCAGCATGCAATTACTATCTATTAAGAAATTATTGTTCCAGATCTTCGTAATCATCCCATTATGGAATCAACATATATGTCATTGTTTTATTCCCTTTAACAACATAAAAGGTTATTTGAAAACTATTTCACCAATTTTTATTAAAATTTCATTTTTGTGAAGCATGTGTCCCTTTAATCGTCTTTTCCACTCCTCCTAAAAATATTTGATAACTTGATGTTTTTGAAACTTATAGAGAACAATGTAATTCACTCTTCTAACTTCATACTCTATCAATTATCTCTTGTTCAATTATTAAATAAATCAAGATATCATGGGGTCCTAAGATAGATCATCTTCACACCCAACCCTTACTACTCTATCAATTATCTCTTGTTCAATTATTAAATAAATTAAGATATCATGGGGTCCTAAGATAGATTATATTCACACCCAACCCTTCTATGCAACTAATTTATATTATCGGGATCAAAGGATTATGTATATACATGGATGTGAAGTGAGGTCATTCTCATACATGTTTGAGTGCAAGGATTACTTTGGTGTGCATATTAAATATGGATCTACTAATATTGTAAAGTATGTATTGATGTCTAATACGATGCTACCTTGATTTTGAAGTGATAGTAAGGATTCAACTCTACACTTATTGCGAAATTCTTGAGTCCATATAGTTGAGAAACTATCATTATCTTTAAGAGCTATGAGATTTGTCGAATCTAATTTTTACACATCAAGAATTCCTACAAATGTCAGAAACCATTTTAGAAATCCATGATACCTATTAAATGACTATATGGTTTCAAAATTAGACCCCATTTGTAAAATATACATCCTAAAAATTTAGGTTGAATGATTAAATCATTAAAAATAATTAAGTACTAACAAAATGAGATTATGAAAAAATCACTTCTATGCTATAAGTCTTTGAGCTATGATACATGTCACGTAAAGAGCAATGTGACCCTAATTTCTTATATTTACTAACATTAATATAAATTATAAAGAATAAGAAAAGGAAAATTAAAGTTATTTTATTAGTGCTTTCCTTGCCTATGACGGTTTTGCTATGGAGTTTTCCTTTTGTGGTGTGAGAGGAGGAGGCTCTGTAACGGGTGGAAACATTAAACCCTCATCGACATGTGATGTTGGGAAGCTTGGCTACAGTGCTTCCCCTGTTCACCCAATTTCCCTGTGCTATTTAGAAGAGGTGTGGAATGGATGAAATTTTTAATCATTATTTCGATAGGCATTGTCGGGGAAGGCAAGATATAATCCTATGACATTGGATAACAAAAACCCTTGTGTTCATTTTTGAGACGAGGAAATCGAAGTTAAATCCTACTATCAATACCACGCCTTGATTTTCCATTTTAGTGGTCTTTGGCCCCCTCTTCTAGCACTTAACAACTAGATTTCTAAAAATTGGATCCCTCTTCTAGATGGAAGGCTAGATATGTATACATATGTTGAGTGTATAGTTAATGTTCATTTTTATTTCATAACTTATAAAGACAACATTATGAGAAATCTTTGGGAATTTTAATCCCATTATCTTGTGATGAAAGCTGTCATTCTCCTCTTTTAACCCATCACTGAACCTTTCTCTTACAAATAGATCTTGATTAGACTGTCCCATTTTCCTCTAAATTTTTGGACCATTCTTGTCTAATATCCTTTAGAAATGTATAGGGTAACATACTAAATATTGAATCCCAAACCACAAATTTTACTCACACAACATTTGTAACAATTCTTGTTGAGTTTGACACCTCCAAGAAACTTCCTTACCACATTGAGCTTAAAGTTCAAAACAGAACTTGGATTCAATCATTTTACTAGGAAGGTTTACGCTTTACATGTAGGATATGTTTCTCTTTTGGCCATAAAGTGGAAGATTGTGGGATGGAAAGGCATAAAATGAGAGAAATTGGTTGAAAAATACCCTCCATGAACACTTGGTTTTGACATGAAGGAAGTGTTAGATTCATCTACTAATTCGGATGAAGTCCCTAAATCGATTAACGAAACTTGTGAATTGAAAGAAAGGGGGTATACAATGGTGAAATTCATGTTCTAAAAACCCGTCTTACAAACAATTCAAGATGATGGAAATAAGGGGATGGAAAATGGTGTAAATAAATTTGAACCAAAGTAGTATGAAGTGGGAAAGGAGAATTTCCCTCCTCGTTCTCCTTGTAAAAGAAGTAGATCTTGTCGATTGGTTCTATTGAAGTTATTCTTCCTATTGAGGAAGTTACTTAAGGGTCGAAATGGTTCATAATAAGAAGAAATATATTCATAAAAATTGCTTCTCCCACCTAGCTGATTTGATTGTTTTTTTGCCACATTTGGTTGTTCCTCTCCCGTAAATATGTTTTCATCAAACAATAGTTATGTTTCTTGATGTTGATTTACTTTTGGGCAATGTGCTTCTTGTTGTGTATTTTTACTCTTTACCTTATTTGGGTTTTGACCCATTCTTGTTGTTCTGGTAGGATTCGGTAAAAAACCTTTAACATTAATAAAAAATTATTGTTATTTTAGTAAATATGAACCTTGAGACCTATCTTGGAACTTCATTAATTTGGAAAAACTATAATTATGAATGCATATATTTTATAGTGCATGTGCATTCCTTAACAATAAGAATACATACTCACTTTGATTCAAGACATACCGAACCTAGGAAATGAAAGTGTGAGTGTCATTTTAAGAACTTTATACGTATTTTTTGTCAATTTCAAGTTTCTAGCCTATTTTTTCCAAATCTCCATGTAGTTACCTTAAGTATTAAATTATCTAATTTGTAATTATCTCACTATCTTTTTTTGTGAGACGCATAAGAACCAATAGTGAGTTGGCTTAGATATGCATTTATAGTTCCACCTACACTAGCACAAATACATGATGATTTCTCATACTCAAGGGGATGTAAATAAACACATTAGCTAGTTCACTAAGGGTTGACCACCAAGTGTAGTCCAACTTCATCCACATACTTATTTCTCCTTTAATTTTTAATGCTCTCATGAAGTTTTTGTATGTGTTTATGGGTTGCAATTTTTGCGAGTCTTTAAATATATGGTGTTGGGGTGTTGTGAGCCCTAACATTAGACACAAAACATAAATCTATAGGAGGGAAGGATACGAGAAGTTTAAGATACCCAACTTTTATAGGTCCATGACCATATAAAATAATTCAATGCTATACTGAGAATCAATCAATACCATACAAAATTGGTATGGTTCTAGGCGAGCAATTCACCACAAATAATACAACACTTTTAATAAAACACAACACAACATATTTTCAAATGAAAAAAATTTCTTATTCCTAGTGTATAAACATAAATTAGGCATGTACCACTCTATACAACTAATTAGTTATCTCTTTATATGGTTTAAAGGATCAACATAACATTTTAGTATAGTTGCATGTAATTATTTTTTTATTCAAAATGTACAAGTTAAAATTTATTAATTAGTTCAGAATAATCATATTTTAAACATTCTCAACTTCTACGTAATTCACTCTTGTCACACATAACTAATTAGGAAATGGTTAAAACATAGTGCAATAAGATGCGTATATATATTTATAGATACATGAAATTAAAAATTACATCTTAGTGTCAAATGTTATTTGGTCAATTGATGAAGTTGTTTGACTAACATAAAGCCCATTAAGGATCAATCCATGCTAATTATAAAAGATCCCCACATTCCAAACTAAGGATTCAAGTAGTTGAGGCTACGATCATGTGTTATGTGATTGAGAGAATATGGATGTTCCTTATCCGTTACTACTTAACTAAAAGTGAGCACTAATTTTAGATGTATATTTACTCAACTTTATAATTCACTACATATTTCCTCCAAAATATTAGTCATAAATACAAATATTATATATAAATGAGTACCCAATATAATATTTTGACACTGAGTTTAATAAAAAAGCACATCCTGTTTACAGGAAAACAATATTAATAAGAATTAACAGTTTAAAAGTGGAACCATAGGAAATTTGTACTCTTAATTAACAAATATCTCGATTTTAGAGACAACGTACGCAATAAATGAAAACTACACGATGATAACGAAATTTGTCAAAACCAATATAATCGAAAGAAGAGAGACGTAAGAGAGATGAGAAAAGTAGAGGATAAAAACGAAAGAGACACGAAGACTAGTCAAAAAGACAACAGTAAGGGCTAATCCGTAAATAAAAAAACTCTGATACAGTTTTATAGTATACGAGTATGGTATTTTTTTAGATGTCCACCAAAACAAGAATGGTTAAATAAAGAAATGCCATTGTCAAATTTGAAAGGTTTACAAACAAACCATGAATACAAAATTTGTGCAAAATACATAATGACATTTGAATATCACTAATCTCTGAATTTTTTTCATGGCATTCAAGGATTTTTAATGATTGTTATTTTAGTAATATTTTAGAAGTCAAAATCTCCATTATCGAATACACCTTGATTATAAATTTCTTGCTATTGTTATGGGAATAAATTTATTAAAGGTGTTTTTCCCCCTCTCTTTTTTTTTTTTGGGTTTGTTTGATTTCATTGTTTGTAAATATGTTTGACGATCTTTTTGGGAGTTTGATTTCGTTGTTTGTAAATATGTTTGAGGACAAATTTTGTGTAGTATTATTAAAGATTATTAAATTGGTATATATATTTTAAAAAAATTATTTAGTTTTATAGATTAATGTTATTATGGTTTTATTTATTTTGTTGTGTATATGGTTACAAAAAAATTATCTTGGTAGATTATGATATATAAATATCATCCTCAATAACTTAATTATAAAATTAATGTGTTTTTTAATAATAAATTATATATTTAAATAGTTTTAAATTTTCAAAAATATAATTAACAAAATATTTTTTTTATTAACCAAAAAAAGAGGCTCAAGGTCTCACTATTATATTATAATCTAAAAACATGATAAATTAGGACAAGTTATATTTTACAAAAAACCATCAAAGATGGTAATACCAACATCAGATATACTATACTTATAGAAAAATATAGACTAAACGAAAAATATAGACTAAACCAGATAAGTTATTTGCCACCTTCCTCCGACGAATTAGTGACCATGAAAGAAGGGGTGTCCACAGTTCTAGCTTCATCTTCCACCATAACGGTGGCCAGAGAGTTGGCCAAATTAGAAGCTTCAAAGTGATCCACAAGGATATTGAGAAAATAACCTATGGCTTTGAGTTTTTTCCCCTCCTATAGGCTCTCCATAGCTACATCCATGATGAGTTTCCAGAGTTGATCCAAGCGAAACAATGTTGAAACCGAGTTGCTCCATATCTTCGTGGATGGAAAAGGCATTGCCAGTGCCCAATAAAATAGTTTGCACCCCAAAAACCTATGCCATTTTCTGGGTATCCAGCCACATGGTGGACTAGACAAGGTAATTAATGGCTTTCATTACTTAATCTATGGTTGTTTTATCACTGAGACGAGTAGAGAGCTAAGCCCTCAACATGATATCCACCTTAGTAGCTTGGGATCCTTAACCCCACCAATAAGAACTTTCTGCTAAAACTTCGTGACTTCTTTAGCCATAAGCCTTATGCCCATATCTAGCAGGTGTCCCGCATTATGAAGTTGTCAAAGCTTCAAATCATTAACAAGGCCTAGGAAAGACTAATGTACATCGTCAATATTGTATTTTTCCACTAGATGATCATGCATCTCCATAGCCGTGTTGTTGGCAGTGGCCTTACCCTTCCCTGCCATGGTTTTCATCTCTACCTTGTCACTATTTTCACCCCTTGCCATAGTTTTAATAGAGATGAGAAAAGAATCAAAGAGGAGCTCGTCATGAGTATGAAAAAAATTTATCCCTATTTGTAAGTGAGGAAGATCTTTCCACACACGTCTGGAAGATATGCCCATTAAAACCTTACGTGGTAAATAAATTCAATGCCTCCACATTATTGATTATTAAGGGAGGTGGGGTACAACACATCAACCACTTGTGCTGATGTGGATGACCCTTCTAATTTAATTATATCTCCTAATTTATATATTATATCATTAGGTTTAAGAATTAACGTATCTCCATATTGGCAACCTCCATATTGGCAAGCTTATTGGAAAATTTATTGGCCATTCTCGGATATGAGAGATACTTCAATTATTGAGTAATCGAGAAAAATCCACCGCAGTGTGATGTAGATTCCACTAATTAGCTTTCCTTTTCCTGACAACATTGATGATCATTTGGAAATCACCTTCCACTAGTAAATTGTTGCATCCGGCTATTTTAAGCCCTCTCGAAAGAACTTTGGCTTCAGTGAGGTTATTTCAGAAAATGCCCAAAACTTCACTGAAACTAAGGATAGGATGAGCAAGAGAATTTATGAATATACCGCTAGCACCAACTTTGACTACAGGTTGCCTTTAACGGCACCATCAAAATTGAGTTTGATGAAATTATGAGGAGGAGGGCACCATTTGATTTGTAAACTGCTTTTCCTTTTCAATCCAACCCCATTATCAAGGAAATAAAATGTTATTTTTGTATCAAGAAAAATATCTTATTTTTAACATCTATTTAGAGTTTTATTAATTTGAAATTATTCAAAATTTCCACTTGTTAAGGACAAAATAGTAAATAAAACTATAAATATATATTAGATGACATCTCATTTTTAATATGTATTTTTTAAAACAAATTTTTCTTATAAATTTCAACTTTTATGTTGATTAACAATTTTATCATCTTTACTTGATTTTTTAATTCAAATAACATCAATTTAAGTATATTAATATACTATATATTATTCTCAAAGTTCTTCTCTTTAAATTTTTAATTATATAAATTAAAAATTCCCTTAACTTCTCTCAAAACTTTAACGGGTAATATTTGTTTCAATATAACTGCATTAATATCTATGTTCAAAAATATATTAATAAAATCTTATACCTTTAAGATTAATTTCACAAAATAACACTAATAAACATTTATATAAATCAAATAAATATCAAATTTGAAAATAAAATTTTATAAATATCAATATTAAGACCTTTTCAATTATTGTGTTCAAATACTCTATACTCTATTATCCTCAAACCAGACTAAAGCCAACATATATATGTTGCTCACACCCTCAAACAGGAAACTGATATATCAAGATAAAGGAAGACAATATACATATTGATAGTGACAGTCTTCCCCTTCAATCATAGTATTATCCTTCTTGAGAATAAGATATATTGGGATCAGAAGACGCTCCGTTCCAAAATTACAATATTTATTTGACAATAGTTGACAAATGCCAAGGCCAAGCACCAGCTAATACCTTTCTTTGTTTAATGTCGAGATCAAGCAAGATCTGTAATAAAATGTAAAAAAAAAAAGATTTAGCAGGATGGCCTACCTGTTAAGGGCAACGGCAACATATTAAGATTTTTTTATTTGTGTTTCAAATTTGTTACAATTGCTGCCATCATTTGGCATGTCAATGTCTAAGGGGATCAGGTATAGTTGATTAGACTACATTTGGCAGCTCTGTTTTGAATTCTTCTTCTTAAAGCACTCACTTTCTTTCCCTCAATTATAACTGATAACGTGGATAGAGACACTCACTTTCTTCTCATCTACAGTTGAGAAATTCAATGGTAATATTGTTGACTGTAATCATGTATGGGACAGATACCAATAGTTGTTAACTTGTGCCGGTACCATGATTGGATTCCTTCTTTCGTACAATATTAGGTCAGAAATTTGATTGAAAAGAAATGTAAAGTAGTCTATAAATACTAATAGTTGTTTAAAACTGTGCCTGGTACATTCACTTTACTAACTGTCATTGTTAATCAAGTTTGAAAAATGAGGATTTAATATTCCAAAACTAGGCTCTTTTTTTCCCGACTAAATGACATCTTATTAGACGTATATATGGGAGGAACTTTTGCAATATATACATTTCTAAGAGTGTGTGTCCCAATGTCCCATCAACAATTTAACTTTTAACTTCATGTCATTCAATATGATTGCAGTTTGCACCATTTTAATTATTTTAAGCACAGTAGAAAAATAATGAAGAATTCAAAGCCTAAATAGATGTACTAACAATAGTAAATTACATATTGAAAAAGTGTAAATTGGTATAGTAATGGAGAGTATACAAAGCACAGTGATCTCAAACTTTCCCTGCCCTTCTCGACTCCTAATTTTCAAATAACTGCTTTAGATCCGTGCAAGAATTTATGACTATATATATATATATATATATATGGTAATGCATTATTCTTTATCTCGACTTAAACTCTATCAAATCATTCAAACATACATATTAAAATGTAACAAACTTTCTTGGAATATGTGTCTCATACTATTTACGCATCATTATTTTTAGTGGTTGAACTTATGTTAGTTGGCCAACTTAAATCTGGCCGGAAAAGCAATACTTCAGATTGAAAATTTTATTTTAGAATTTTTATTTTGGGTGCAAGAAAACATACTTTAAGGATGTGATTTGTTTATAAAATTACATGTTGTCATTGTGAGAGAGGACGACAATGAGTTGGATCTTGAAAGAGAAAGGTGGGTAGAATTTTGTTGCCAATCTAGTTCCGGAAAGAGGATGTTTTTGACATCAATGTTATTAGTCAATGAAGAATAAGTGCACATGTTAAGGATTAGTACATATTTATGCTTGAAAGCTACATACTAAATAACAATGGAGTGCATATGTACATCTTGAATTACATTTTTCATGGATTTGGAGACTTGATGGCCTCATATTGTATTTGTTACTGTTTTTAAATTAATATAAGAACCATGGTTATGATTGAATTTCTACCCGAATGAGTTTTTATAGGATAAATACTATGTCAGTTTGTTATGTGTTTGTAATGCAGTTAATTAGACCTACTTTAATCCTTACTCTCTAGATTTAAATTTTTTATACTAAGTATGAATATATCAATCAAATTTGACCTAGACTTTATTCAATTATAAGCGTTTTATTATGTATATCAATAAGGAATCAAGGCTCATGTGGTTCTATATAGATATATGCATCTTGAAAAGAGAGAGCTTATTTTCCTATATGCTGAATAAAAGAATCCTTATTTATTTGTACAAAAATATGAAAAAGACAAGAAATATGAAAAAAATAATATTTGGACCAAGGGGATATTTTAGATGGAATTGCTTGTTTTGTAAGTGATTCGATTGATTTATGGAAGTCACTTTCCTATCGATAGAATCTTCTCAATGAGGATTGATACATATTTCACTCTAAATGACCTATAGCATGTTTATTTATGTAAACACTCCTTTCATGATTTCTTACAAAAGCTAGCCATAAATTCTAAGGTAGGTCAGCCACAAAAAAGTACCCAAATGAGATATTATGTAATCATTGGAAAGAGGGGAAGAGCCATCACTACAATTCATGGACACTTGCATATGTTGAAACTAGTCTTTATCATAAGGAATATTAATATTCATTAACAATGGATGGAAAATATCACAAGGATGTAAAGGCGGTTCTATCCTATTGAAAGTGAATTTCGTGATGTTTAAGGAAACTTTGTGGTGATGGAAGTACGATGGCATTCGTTGGAGGGGTTAAAATATGCCATAAATATCCTAATGTGAAATGATCTTGTAGGAGAATATATATTCACTTGGAAGCTTGCATCGGTGAAACAACATAATTAGGAATATATGTTAAGTCTAGCAGCATTGCCTTTGTTGGCATGTTGAGTTTAGATGTTGTCAGCGATGTAAGAGCCGATTAATGACATTGAACAGGATGATGGAGGAGTGCTATAAGGTTCTTGACATGATGCCGAAATGGATATTCAGATTGTTTAATGATTAGATGGGTGGATTTAGTGAGATTTGCTTAGTCTAGCAAATCTAATTAGGTGACCTAGCTAGCCTAGGTGATAGAGCATGGTGAATAGAGCTACATGGTGACTTGAGAAGAACTATAGAGGATTTGAGATAATTTTAGGAGAGTGTTTGTATACTCATATGAGTCTCAAGGTGTAGGTACACATTGAATACCTTGTTTCACGTGCTCATCTAGACCTAGTCTAGGTGCTTAGAGGCCAAATGGAGCATGAGAATGAGGTGTAGAGACATGTGAGCTCATGGAGGCATGAAGAGGTGTGAGACATGTTGTATCACTTGTGTCAATTCCTGTTAGAGAGGTTTCAAGATGATCTATAAGGTTCTTCTACTATGACCTAGCTTAAACCGCGCATGAAACCGTAAGGGCTAGTCATGTAAATGAGATGGGATAAGAATATGCAAAACTATTTTGGAGATAATGATTATTAGATATGGTGCGTAGGTGTTTCCTAGAGGCATGAGAATTTTTCTAAGTCATTCTAGGGAATTTTTTTCAAGTTATGATGTTTTATGTGAAATAAGGTCCAATAAAGGGTGATTTCCAACTCGAATTGTGACTTAAGGGCTCACTATTGATTGTGTCATTTACATGGTTCATTTTGGATTTCAAGTATGTTTTCTAATTTATCTAATATCATTTCACAAAACTAATGAGGTCATTTCATCGTCATGGTTTTATGAAAAATGTTAAGAAAGTAAGCGATTTTTTTAGTTTGAAACACTAGGTATGGAGCGATGGAAAATATATTCATGATAGGTGCCCATAATTCGGTTTTATTTAAATTATGATGATTGGAGGTAGTATATGACTCTATAAAATTTATGAAAGGTATGGTACAACATGTGATAATTTTTTGGACCCCACTCAAACAAGCATGTTTCTTGAAATGTTAGGTTTGTGACAAAGTTGTCCAGTGAGGTATGAAATTAATTGAAATTATTTTTATAAAATGATTTTTATTTAATTTACATGATTTTTTTAGATAATGGTTGAGGTCATATAGGGGAACGTGTGCCCTATTTATAAATATTGGTACTTGAGTCCATAAAGGGTAGTTTTGAGTAGTTTCATAGATTGATCTCATTCAAGGAATTCTATTGGGAGTTGGAAAGAAATGTAAGATATCCAAGAAAGTAGTTTCATACATATTTACAATTGCTTATGTTTTTTATATTGATGATGAATTTTGATAGGTGAACTAGCTTATTTTGTAAGAAGAAGGTTGCTTGTTTTAGGGAAAGACTACTCTAGCTAGAAGATTGAGGTAGAAGATTCATAAGATGGATTAGTTGATTATTGTTATCTATAAGAGAGTGAATATGGATGAATTTTTTTCCCTAGTGAAGTAATTTAGAATTCTTGAATGTAGTTAAAAGGATGCTGAAACTAGTTGTGTTTCCAAACTCGCTATCGAGAAACTCGGTTTGGTAAAGAGGAAAGTGCGTGTGGTTTGCATGGATGAATGTTTTATGATCTCTACAGAAAGCATGAATTTTTATTGATATCAGTGGATATCCAACTAGAGGTTACATATCATATTTAAGGTGTTATGGTGTGATCTAGAGGCCCATAGGTGAAGATCGGTTCATCGAAATAATCTGTCTTGAGAAGGATACAAGCCTTCTTGATAAATTCATGAATAATTTGACTAGTTAAAATTAATGTGTGACCATTGATAATGTTTTTATGTCATATTTGAAATTTTCTAGGCCTTTTCATGCTTAAATAATCATGGTGATGCGGTTTGTGGTCTTTGATTAATAAAATGATGGGGTTTTGAAAAAAAATTGAGCTTTTTTGGTTTATTCGAGAATGGTCAATCTACATGTGTCCATTTTATAAATGTATATGAGGTTTTTAATCTTTATGAGTTGTTTTATTCAATTTATTTGTGAAGTAATGACTTGTATTATGTTATGGATTTGAGAAGGGTATAAAGTGCATGTTTTTGTTCAAATTTGAGCTAGGTAAGAGGGAGTGAACAAATGGAACCCAAGTTTGAGTATCAAATAGGTATGAAAGAATCAAATTAGAGCTTAGGAAGTGTGAAAAAAATTAGAATGTTAGAGACAATGTGGGTAAGGTTCTAAAGCAAAATCAATCAATTAAAGAAGAAGAAAGCGTGACTTGAAATAGTGAGGGTTTGAAGATTCTTTTAATGTGTGTGAGTTGAATAAGTTATCTCCATGAGCTTTAGAACAAACAAGACATCATAGATATTCATCGAAAGATGGTTGAGTTGGTGATTGATCTCCTTATAGGGTATAACATCCTTGTGAAATTGGTTCTTCACTAAACTAGGGGTTGGTGTTCCTCGTAGGGTTAGTGCTCTACTAAACTAAGGTTTTTCTTGTTGTTTTTACCATTTTAATCTACCTTGAGAAAGAAAATTTGAGATAAATAAAAATATTCATGCGGGAATTTTCTTCAACTAGGAAATTCTTCAAGTTCTGAATTACGAAAAACCACGAAAGTCAAAATTTTAGACTTTCTTGGTTTTCAAAGTTTGAAATTTTGTTTTGGTGAATTGTAAATTTTCGAGCCCGAGTTTCAAAGTATGAAACTATGAAAGTCTGAAATTTGGGACGTTCATAATTTAAGGTTTTAGAATTCTAGGTCACGATTTTTATAATTTTCCCTTCGGAGTTCGAAGTCAAAAAAATTTGAAAGTCGAAATTTTAAACTTTCGGGTTTTCGGGTTTCAAAATTTTTTGTTGCGATTTTGGAAAATTTATTTCAGACTTTCGGGCATTCGAGTATCAGAACTTTCCCGATCACTTTTGAGTTAGTCTCTTTCGGACTTCAAAGTACGAAAGTCTGAAATTTTAGACTTTCAAGATTTTAGGTTTTAGAACTGTTCCATTCCATTCCATGAATTTCATCCCTTGATCTTGAAAGTCGAGAAACCAAAATTCTAAATTTTTGGAATTTCGGGATTTCAAGTTTCAGACTTTCGGAGCTCTCTGTGCCTTTAGTTCCCACCTCATTCCATATGGATTGGAATTTCTCCATTAATATCAATTTTTTCTATTTAAATCACATTTTCACCTAACACTTTGCTCGACAACCTTTGATATTTATTTTATCTTATACTTTTCAATGTCATTCTCAAGGTATTTTTTATTTTGGTCATTTTATTTTTGGTTTAAGATCTTTTTTTGTTTCCTCCTTATTTATTTTCTTTGTTCCTCCTCTACATACCTTGGGAAATGAAAAATTCATTTCCCACCATGTTTCCACAATTTGAGTTTCTATAGGCACTTAGAGTTTGCAAAGATCCTCTCGAGTTCTCTAATTTTCCCTCTCAGCACCTCTTGTTTTTCAAATTTTGGATATCAAACATTTTCAAATAACTCTCTTTTCGATATTTGGAGATTTTGGTTGTTCGACGCTTATCATTTTCTTATGCTTATCATTTTTGGGGTTGTGCCATTCATACTTGAAGTTATCATTTTTGGAATTTTGGAAGACTTTTCTTCAAAGGTTTTTGGATTTCTCCATTTTTAAAGTTTGCACTTCAGGTTTTCAAAGGTTTCCACTTTGGGTTTTTGGAACCTATCATTTTAGAATTCTCCACTTTGGGTTTTCGGAATCTGTCATTTCAAACTTCTCCAATTCGGGTTTTAGAGGTTTCCATTTTGGGATTTCAGACTTCTCCTCTTTAGGTTTCTAATTCTTAGGTTTTTAGAGGTTGGAGATTTTTGGGTTTTAGACTTCTCTTCTTCGACATTTCAGAACTCAGAATTTGATGTCTACTTCCACATCCAAGGGAAAGGAAAATATGAAATACTTATTCCTCGAGGGTTTCCCCTCACTCTTGCTTATCTTCTGACTGGGAAACATAGGGGACACCGACCTTGGAAAAATTAATTTTCTAGACTTCTGGGCAAGGGTGAAGGCCCCAAATAAGAAACCCCGATGCGAGGTCATATATGACAGTGGCCTTCCTCTTTGCTAGTTTTCCCACATCTATGCATTGCCTAGAATTTGTTTGGTTACATCAGAACACTATAATGAAGAATCTATTTGATTAAGGATGATGATGGCAAATTTGTGATCTGCATGGACCTAGATTTCTTTGAATATTTTATCAAACTCCCCGACATTGAAGATTACGCCACAATTTCACGAGTCAGCGGTGGAACCTTGGAATAAAGAAGAAGAGTTTTGCATGAGGGTCATGTTGAAAACCTATCTGGCCAAGAGCATTGCCAAATTTCCAAAGACCATGTATCGGTCAGATTTCATTCAAGAGGTTAGTGACCTTATTGTGCTACTAAGTAGAGTCTCAGGTCTTCCCTCCACGAAGGAATTTCAGGAGTGGATGTTCTTATATATCACTACTATAAAGAAGAATAGTGAATTTATTAGATGGGGGGAGCATATCAGTAGCTCCATTTGTTATCAATTCAGTAGATTACATTCTTCAAAGTGTTTCTATATGACATCCTTCTTGGTTTATGCCGCATGCTACCATGGGATATTTCACCGAGTTAACTACCAAGGGTATTCAAAGCACCTCTCAAATCTATGATTTCTATCCTCAACTCACAATGGAAGAGGGTAGAAGACACTTCTACAGGATGAATGATGTATTATTTGTTATTATCCTCTACCATTTGATAAGGAACTATATAATCGAGTATTTCAAAAATCCTTCAAGGAAGTGCATGAGTGGGGAGTTATCTACCTTCAGTTCCCCACATTTACTTACATTCAGATTCCTAGCTTTATGGGTGCTCCCAGAAAGTTGCCTAGATGTCCCACTGACAAGTGGGTCTTGTGAGAATTGGTTCGGAAATCGCTAGATTACCACAAGATCTAGAATAAAAGGCAAAAAGTGGGAATGCAATTCCCTATTTCAATTGGAAGATACACTTGCCCAAATATTTACACGGCTAATAATTGTTAGTGTAGGTTGTTATTTATCCTTTTATTTATTTATCGGGATAATTCTTACACTTGTGTTAGCCCTACATTTGTTGGGTTAGCTTGCTTAGGTGTACTAGTTATGAAGTTAGCTTACTAGTTTTGTTGAGTTAGCTTCTCGGTTATGTGAAGTTAGCTTACTAGTATTTTGGAGTTAACTTACCGAGTATCAATTAGTGGGAGTTCTTCACCACTGATTTAGGTAGTAGTTGCACTTCCCACCTCCTATATGTAAATCTTTCTTATTGAATAATTCAAGTCATTCTATTGTAATGTATTGAGCATTATGCATTATGATGGATTTCCATATATGGTATTTTAGCTCTTCTACTTTGTAAATATAATGTGGTGTGCTATTATCATCTAAGATCATGGCTTGGAACAATATTCTTATCATTCCTTTCATGGTATCAGATCTATAAATGATGTAGACATCCATCTGTAAGTTTTTCTTTGTAAGTAAGGGTTTATTATTTTCATGTATTTGGAATTTGTGAGCCATTTTCTACAACATGCATTTTTATGCAAAACGGAGTGTGGAATTGGATTTGAAAGGTTGCCAAAACCATAGAATCTTTGTAAACTTGACCATGTTTTGAGACAGTCAAATGGGTGTATTCTTTTATCCATTGGATATAAGCGTGTACCTTAGGATGCATTCTTTTACCCTCTAAGTATTTTGGTTTTGGTTGTAGTATTTTATCCACTAGACATAGATCTGTACCCTATGGGTGCATTCTTTTATCCATTGGATATAAGCATGTACCTTATGGATGCATTCTTTTACCCTCTGGGTATTTCGGTTTTGGATGCGCAATCTTTTTATCCACTGGACGCAGATCCGTACCCTATGAGTGCATTCTTTTATCCATGGATATAGCGTGTACCTTACGGATGCATTATTTTACCCTCTCTGTATTTTGGTTTTGGATGTAGTGTTTATCCACTTGACGTAGATCTATACCTCTAGATGCATTCTTTTATCTATTTGATATAGCGTGTACCCTCGGGACGTAATGATTTAACCTCACGGACATTTTAGGTTTTGGGTATAGGATTTTATCCTTTGGGCGTAAACATGTATCATCTGGATGCACTCTTTTACCCTTTGGACATTTGGGTGTCACGTATAGCTTTTAAAATGATCAGCATTAAAATATTATTTTAATAGCAAAACCTTGTAGAGCTCATAACTTTTGATCCAGTAGATCGGATTAAGGTGATCTTTGTTTTGAAATTGTGTATTTTTCGAGATCTATGCATTGGTGAAATTTTTATACACATATTTCAAATGTAAAATGTACTATTACTCATTGTAATATTTACATGCACTCAATTATAAAGTGTGAAATTCAGGAGGGTGTTGTGATCACTTGTGGATGCATTTTCGGTTGAGCCAGACGTCCTAAAATTTTGGGTATTGCATTCTTGTATCTATGGGTGTATACATTTATATCTCTTTGTTTCTTGAGATATTTTGGATCTGTATTTTTGACACTTTTTGGCATATTGTGAGTCTTTCTTGTGGGGTATCTATTTGGTGGAGCCCAAGTGTTAGTTTGTTAGTGTTTGACTAGTTAATTTTGACAACTCATATGTATCGTGGTGTCACTCTACCCATTCTATAGTATGGGAGGGTGTGATGTTGATACTTTGCTTCTTTAGATTTTATGCCCTTGCTTTGTTGGCTTAGCTTTTTCTTGGATCATGGCACTCCTATTTATTTGGATCTCATTTCATTACCTTGTTGCGTTGGTTTTTCTTGGATCGTGGAACACCTATTTATAGCGGTTGATCAAATTATGTTTGGTGTTTGTTTTCACTTTTTGACATCACTCCTTTGATAGTCTCCTTGCATGGAGCTATTACGGTGAAGCCAGTGTCGAGTTTTTTGAGTTATATGATCGGCGGTGGATTCGGACCATAGTGCACACCACACTTGTTTAGCATTGTAAAAGTTTTTGGAATCGAGCGTCTGAGGATATCTTGCAGCAGGATTTTCCTCTCTACTTTATTATTACTAGTTTTGGGTACCTTGCGGTGTCCATTTTCCCAGTTATTGTACATGGGTACCTCATCAGGCCTTGTTGCCGGGACCCACCTTATTTTCCACCCACCTAAGCTATGCTTACGGGAGGGTATTAGTTTAGGTTATTATTTATCCTTTTATTTATTTATCAAGATAATTCTTACACTTGTGTTAGCCCTACACTTGTTGGGTTAGCTTGCTTAGGTGTACTAGTTGTGTGGAGTTAGCTTCTCAGTTATGTGAAGTTAGCTTACTAGTCTTTTGGAGTTAACTTAACTACCAGTATCAGTTAGTGAGAGTTCTTCACCACTGATTTAGGTAGTAGTTGCACTTCTCTCCTCCTATATGTACATCTTTCTTATTAAATAATTCAAGTCATTCTATTGTAATGTATTGAGCATTATGTATTATGATGGATTTTAGCTCTTCTACTTTGCAAATCTAATGTGGTGTGATATTATCATCTAAGATCGTGGTATGTGGAAGAATGTTGCAATTCGAAGAAAAGGGTAGGACCCATTACGTCAGCAAAGAACTCACAAGTTGTTGGCTTCATTGGGAATCTCACCCAAGGGGTTAGAGTAACCTACAAATATAACAACCCCATCAACCATGAGCCAATCAAAACCCACAAAGGGGAAAAGGTCAACCCAAAAGACCTATATAATTCCAAGAAAGATTTCATTCATGCCTCCTACAGTAGCTTTGTGAGAAATAGTTGAAGTCAGTGATTCTCCTAGTGTCCCACAAGACCCATCATTTCCCCTTTCTCTTCCATTGTCACTTCCTACATCAGTTCCTTCCACTTCTTTGATCATCTCTTCTTTCCCATCTCCTTCTATGGCCCAAGTATTCTCATCCCTTCCAGTTCTCTCAAGCTGGAGAAACTATTAGGTCACCCATTTCTACTTCACTTCCCCTAACACTTCCATTTTCTTCCATCTCATCCCCTAACATCATTATATCAACTCCTATGGTTGTCTCATCACATCCACCCCATCCATTACTACCACTACCATTCAAATGACAACTAATGTTTCAGGTATTGAATCAACTTTTCTATCCTCATCAACATCAAACATTCTAGAATGGTTGTTTCAAAAAAATCCAAAGAAAAAGAAGAAAGTGCCTCTAGGGGATGTAATAGATTTGAGCATATTAGAACATACCCTAAAGAGACAGGCCAAGAAACCAAAGATTGTTTCAATCATGACAATGAATGCATATGGGGAACGAGTTATAGAGGTTGCCACTCTCACTGAGGGAAAAAAGAAAGAAACAATTACAGTTGTAGATTATCAAATTTCTAGATTCTCATTGGGAAAAGCCACTCATGAAGGAGAAAAACAAGATGTACACACTAATCTTGGAAATCTACTAGAAAAATATGATAAGGATAAAGCTTCTAAGGATGAGCTTAAGGCCAAGGTCGAGCAGCTCATTGCATTACTACGGAAATTAACAAAGCCAACTCCATCTACTGAAGTCTCAACTACTATGGATATGAGTTTCATGTATAATTGATGATATTTCTTATCACAAGATCGAAAAGATAGGAAAGAAATGGATATTAGTAGATGGATGGATGGAAGCATATCTTTGCATGAAGATTATCCTTTAATTAAAGAAGTTGTTGAAATATATAATGATTTATAGGTTGGAAAAACTACTATTTGCAAAATGGATGAATCTTTTTAAGAGGACAATAACAACCTGAATTTGAGTTTGGCAACATGTATTGAAATCGGTGAATAAGAATCAGATCTAATCCTTCAGAAGGATGTAATCGATGATGCTTGAAGTTGTTTGAATATCAAAAGGCCATGGAATTTCGGTGTCAAGTGTTACAAGATTTAATTAAGAAGTTGGATGATAAACGAGTGGATATTACGAGATGCTTTGAATGACATATCAGAATAATTTTATATTGTTAACTATAAATTCTTTAACAAAAATATCGATTCTCTTCCAGAGGAGAAGATCAACAAGAATTTCAAACATTTGGTGAAACATGATGATGAAGTTACCAAAACTTTCGGTAGAGAATCTATTGAGAGTTGGTTTTATGCTAAAATTTCACAGGAAGATTGAAGAAAGTTTTGAGTAAACTTAGAAGAGTTCTAGTAAAGATGTGAGGAAATCAAAACAACGGTTGTGGTTAATCACTATGCATGTGGGTCGGGGGATGAGGAAATTAAGGGAATCATTAAGATATTCATCGAATATAAACATTGATGACTGCATGAGAGGAAACACAAAAAAACATGTAGAGGAACAAGGTGTTGTAGAATGAGGTAAAAGGCGAGTGGCCATGAAAGGACAGATCTAAGCTTTGGATCTCAGAAAAGTTATAGGGTTGACTAAGTCAAACCCCTATAACGAACTTTATATTTTTATGGGAGACTGTTCCCTTGAATTAATAAAATTTCTATTTTTAGTAAAATGTTAGTCGAAGGCCCAACTATAATGTCCTAAATAACTTATAAATAGTTTGGTTTATGGAGTCATTTGGGAGAGATAGATAAATCATTTTGGGTGACGTTGCTCTTCAAACTTGGAAAAGTGCTTAAGAGATTTTAAACCTTTAAATTATATTTAGACAGATATCTTGCCTTGAAGAACCTGATTTATTGTGCTAAATGGTTGATTTATATAAGCTTTGCGAATGTATGATTCCTTAGTATAGATTATTAGTTTTCCCTTATTTCAGATTATCTTGTTTCATGTTATGGAAAAGTGATATAACCATCTTTTATGTCAGTTGTGGAAAGAGTCTTTTCCTTTTATTATTTAAAGTTATATTATCATTAGCCATCATTAGTGAAATGAATGTTTGACATGTGCATGTGTTTTATCCTTGTGGTTAGTTAATTGTGTGTTCAATCCAATTTTGTCTCTCTATTTTGTATGATTCAAGTTTTAACAAAGGAACGTATGCTTTTGGTTTGTGGTATTTTGTGCCCTTTCTAGGTTGTAATAGGTGAAGGTGACTAACGGTGTTCACATCCTACTCACATTAACCCTTCCTAAGATTTAAAATATCCTTTTATTTAGTGCATCACCATCCCTAGTATAGTTTCCTTTTGCAAATCTCTTTCCTAAAACCTAGAAAAATGTTAGCCTAGGATTAGATAGCCATTTTATTGAACTAGGAGTACCACATCAGTTATTTTAAGAAAAGAAAGTCTCCCTTCTCAGGAGGCTCACCTTGAGCCCAAGTCCCATAGCTTGAGAGGAGATCCCATGTGTCCCAATCGCATGAAACAACCTGCTTATACCTGGCCATTCGAGGGGTGTAGAGATTTAGAGACAACAATTATCAAGTTTGTACTTCACTACATAATTTTGATTTAAGTAATATAATCATAATTTTTAGTGGGTTTTCTTCTCTTTGACGTTTTACCACTTACATCTTGTGTTATTGTTTCTCTTTCATTATTATGTTGATTTGACTCAATGCAAAGCACATAGTAATGAATGGTTGAATGGTTTATGGTTAAGTAAGAAAATCTGAATTGGGTAAAGTTTTGGAAGGGTGACTCACCCCCTCTTATTCTATTTGTCTTCTAACTATTGGTATAATAGGAAATTTTTTTTTCAAAGTTTATTCATTTGAAAGGATATATTATGAAACACTAACATGGGAAGTAGAAAAATTCAAGTCGAAATTCTTCCTATGATTAGATCGAGAGATTATTTGAATCCCTTAGGGTTTGACATATCGGATTATATTTTTGAGGTTTTTGCATGATTTCCATATGCATTGAAGGTTAATTAAGAAGATAGAGAAGAAAGGGAGGAACATGGAAAAATGATGAAGAGTGTAAAATTGATTAAACCACTTTTCTTGTTAAGATGAAAAAATCATATGCCACATTGATAGTGGGTGTTCATCTCATATGATAGGTCGCAAGAGTAAATTTATCTCCTTGATAAATAATGATTCAATATATATTATGTTCAATGATAATTCTTCCATAAAGTTACAAGAAGAAGCTATTTGAGTTTTGGCAATGGAAAAACCCTCATGAATGATGTTCTATATATTGAAGGACTAAAGAAAAACTTTCTAAGTGTAATTTAACTATTAAAAAAATGGTATATTGTATCTTTTGATGATAATGGATGCAAAATTAAAAAGAGAGAAACATGTAAGCTTGTTTCCAAAGCTAAGAGGACTGAAAACACCATGTATATTTTCAAGGAAGTTAACAAAGAAAAGTGCCTTATGAGTAAAATGAATGATATGCGGTTGTGGCATAGAAGATTAGGTCACTTGAACTTTAATATTATTATCAAAATCAACTCTAACAATTTTTGAGAAATATACCAAGAATTAGCAAACCAGAAGATACATTATGGAAAGCATGTCTTCATGGGAAGTAGATGAGAAGGAGGTTCAAGTCAATGAACATGATTCTACCAATCGTCCTCTAGAAGTGATATACTGATAATATTTGTGGAACTATGAGAATTAAGAGCACATCATATGATTATTATTTTATGCTTCTTATTTATGATTGTAAAAGATACACTTGGGTTACTTTCCTAAAAAAAAAATGCATTTGATGTTTTCAAGTATTTAAGAGGCTCTCATTGAGAATGATAAAAATATAAGAATTAAGAATATTATATCATATAATGGAGGTGAGTTTTTGTTATATTCATTTCATGAGTTTTGTATACTTCATTGTATTAAAAGGAAGTTTCTAGTCTATAGAACACCACAACAAAATGGAGTGGTTGAAATAAAGAACATGACTGTTCAAGAGATGGAAAGGACTATCCTAAATGAATCTAAGTTACCTGATGGCTATTGAAAGGAAGAAATATATAATGTTGTCTACCTTCTCAAAATATTTCAACTAAGTGTAAGCAGTGACAAGATTCCATATGAACTTTGGAAGGCGAGACCAGCTAATGTGGAACATTTTAGATTGTTTGGATGCGGGTTCTTTATCACAAGTACTAAATACAATCTAGGTACGTTTGACTATAGATATAATGAAGGAATATTATTATGATATTATTCAATACGTTTAGCCTACATTTTCTATAAAAAAGGTTGAAAATATTTCAAATGGAAGATTGTAAACTTGTTGGGACTCCTATGGTGACTGGTTACAAGATTAATAAGGATGATATCTCTCCTAAAGTGAATCAATCAGAATATATATCCATGATTGGTAGCCTTCTATATGAAACTTCTTCAAGACCAGATATTTTGCAAGTTGTGGGGCTTGTTGGAAGGTTTCAAGAAGAACCTAAAGAGACACATCTTCAAGCAGTGAAAAGGATTTTTAGATATCTTAAAGGAACATTAAATATGGTTTGTGGTATCCAAAGAGTGAAAAGATCGATCTAAAGGAATTTTTTGATGTTTATTGGGTAAGAAGTATTGATTATAGGATAATTACAAGTGGAAGAGCCTTCTTTGTAGGAAGATTTATTGTTTCTTGATTAAGCAAAAAAAATCTCTTATAGATCTATAAACATGTGAAGTTGAATATGTTGTTGTTAAACACTTTTGTGCTCAAATAATGTGGATGAGACTAACTTTATAGGATTACAAGTTAAAGTGTTATGACCATACACCTATTTCTTTTGATAGTAATAGTACAATCCATTATTATATTTCAAAATAAAGCACATCCCAATTAAGCATCACTTCTTAAGAGACCAATAGAGAAAGTAGTGCATCAAGTTGGGAATGTGTTTAAAAAGAAAGAATTTGCAGATATCCAGACTAAACTACTTTCAAATCCTACCTTTGAACATATAATGGGTGTTATCTCTGCACTTGGAAGAGCTTAAAGAGGTTGAGGACCTTGAAAAGGCGAAAAAAAAGTTATGTATCAGCTACGAGAAGTTAATTAAGATATGTTACTTTTGGTGAGTGTTCTTAGGTAAGTGTATGATTGTCTTGAATTGAAGTTGAAGCATAAGAAATTGTGTTCTCATCATGAAATCATTAAAAATTGGTTTTCTGCTTTCAGGTTTTCTGGATGAGTGTTACAGTCTAATGTATAGTATGATGTGTTTCCACACATATCCATCAAGACTTAGGAAGCTGATTGGCATCTTGTTGTTGATCATTATTATCATATCAAAGTGTGCAAGTTTCAAAAGGGATTCGATCTAAATATAAATTTATTAAAGGTCCATGATGTACTATTTGAATATTTATCAAATTGTATCTTAAAATTCATCTATGATTATTTCATGGTATTCATTATTTTAAGCATGTTTGGTCATGTCAAAGTATCTATATCATGTAAGTTTTCCCAAATAAATGATGAGGTGATTTCTTAATAAAAGTATGTTAAGTGTTCAATGCCATGTTTGGTATGTCTTGAGTCTATCTAAAATATGTCACAGGATTAGTAAAGAGGTTTAGAATTGAAATGGGTGTACAAGATGATTCTTTATTTTTTTGGTCAAGGTTTAAGAGTATAAAAATAGTTATGCATTATAAATAATGATGAAGAATTGTCAAATTGTCAAATTCAATGGTTTGTGTATAAGTAAATAATATTCTACATGTATGAAATGTTAGCGAAATCTATCTCTTGTGAGTAATGAATCTCTTAAACATGTTTATATTATCTAAGATTTTTCAGTTTGCTTAGACTAATCCGAAAGAGTCATCACATGAGATATGGATTGTGTCAAGGAAATAAAGGTATGAAACAACAACATACACGTCTAAAAAGGATAATTGAAGTAGGGAATCCACTCTTGGTCTTTTACCAGGAGATTTAGATGACATGGAGGTTATGTAAGAAATAATAACTATGAATGTGGAAGGAAATTTATAAATCCCATCCAAAACAAGGTATGATCATATATATTTGACTTGCAACAGTAGTCAAGGGTTAGATTGCATTGTCCCATTCTATGTATGCACAATTATTGAGAGATTATATGATAAGAGGGATATTTTAATATTCATCTATTAATCCTAGATAAGTTCATGTAGAGGTGCTTAATAATGTTCATGGTGACAGGGGTTCAAAGGAAGAGGAGTGTAAAATTGAAACATACAAGCACTAAGGACTCAAGTTAAGAGAAAATGAAAACCTAGATGGCTATGTAGACCTATTAAGAGATGGGGTAAAACTATTTTAATGATAAGTAGATTATAAGCATCATGGATAAATCTCATTGATGTAATGGATATGCTTGCAAAGTAAATTGGTGATGTTTTTAGTTTTGAATAGCTAAGTGTATTATATCGGGAACTATAGCATGTCATTTCCCTATATTGATGACCTATAGGCTTGTGAATAACTATCGGGGTGAGGGGATACCATTTTGGCATTCATTAAGGTGTGTTGAAGGATTGTATGGAAAAGATAACAAATATTGTAGTGTTTTATGAAATTTTTCTTACATGAGAAAATTTTGTAGCATATCATGGCTCTGCTTTGAAGGATGTACACTATAAAATTTCTCTACAGGTATAAGAAAGTCATATGATGCACGGGGTTCCTTTTTTAATCTCAAACAAGGTATCAAAGGGTCTATAAGACTATGCATAGAAATGGATCATCATATAGACATACACTTCAAAATTAAGTGTGTTTAATACTAGATGGTTCTTATAACATGCATTAATGGTTAAAAACATTGAAAATTGTCTCAGGACTCGTGATAAGATACATGAGCCATCTCCAAGGCATGATAAACAGGTATGCGTTTCATTTTTAAATTGTTAGTAATGAGAAGGTGATTTAAACCTAGAGGTGGATATAAAGAGTAGAATCATGTTTTTCTAGGATTCCATGGATGACTAAGGTTTGTTAAAAGTTTACTAAAGGAGTTGTTTAATAATTTCAACCCTAAAGCTCGTTAACAAGCATTATGTGGTAGAAGTAAGTGTGTTTTTGTGCCTTACTAAGCTTATACAAATCAATAAAGAGGTAATATTATGATTTCACCCCTAGTAAATGATTTATGGCATGTATGATTCCAAGCTTCTTCCAAATGAGATTTAAGTGGTTTCAAGTTATATAAAGTGGTAAAAACATAGTTTAAGGAAGAGATCACATGTTTGTATGTTTGTTTGATGACTTTGGTTGATGTTTCCAACCAATAAGTGATATAAAAGATTAAAAATATAAATATTATTTCTACATGTAGGGACATTTTGTTAATTAAAAAAAGGGGATAAGTCAGGTGTTTTTCCATCAATGACAAAGCGATTGATTATTTGCATGTTGAGTTTAGGTGTTTTCATTAATGTAAAAGAAAATTAATGAAAAATATGATGATGGAGGTTTTCTATAAGGTGATTGACATGATGGTGACATGTATATTCATATGGTATCATGATGTCATGAGTGGATTTAGGGAGGTTGACTTGGTCTAACTAGCATAATCATATGACGTAGCTATCCTAGGTGATAGAGTATGGTGGATGGATCTACATGGTTACTTGAAAATAATGGTAAGGAATTGAGATTATTTTAAGAGATTTTGAGACACTCACATGATTCTCACGGTGTACATATAGGTTCAAGACGTTGTTTGAGGTGCTCATCTATGCCTAGTCTAGGTGCTTGAAGGATAAATGGAGCATGACAATGAGTTGTAGAGCCATGTGAGCTAGTGGAGGCATGAATGGGTGTGAGAAAGGTTGTCTTGGGTGTGTTAGGTCCATTTTAAGAGGTTTCATGATGAGGTATGATATTTTTCTACTATGACCTAGCTTAAACCATGAAAAGAAACCATGAGGGATAGTCATGCGAATGAGATGGGATATAAAGATTTAAACCTTTTTTAGATATGATGATCATTGTAGATGGTGAAGAGGGATTTATTAGATGTTTGATAAAAATTTCAATTCATTCTCAAGAATATTTTGTAAGTTATGAATGTTAAGGTTAAATAGGGTCCAAGAATGGGTGATTTGTAACTCGAATTGAAACTTTTGATGCAAACTATGGATTGTGTGCTTTTCATGGGAAATAATGCATTTCATAGATTATTTTCCAATTAATTAAGACAAGCTGCGCAAAAAATAATGATGTAATTTCATCCACATGTTTTAATTAACTAATGTTAAGAATGTAAACTACGATTTGTGAGTTTAAACCCTAGGTTCTAACAATGGAGAGGATATTCATTGTAGGTTCCAAAATTGATTTTTCTTACTATTATTATGATTATAGGTTGTAAATAACTCATCCATATTTTCAAAAAATTATAGTAGAGCATGTGATTATTTGTGGACCCCACTCAAACATGGATGTTTGTGAAGATGCTCGGTTTGTGAAAAAGTTGTCCAAAGAAGACATGCTATAAATTGAAAAAAAATTTATCCTAGGATTTGTAATATTTTTCCATGATATTTTTATATCATGGTTGTTGTCCTAGAGTGAAATGTGTGCTGTATTTATGAGGACCGGTCCCTAAATCCAAAAAGGATAGTTTTGAGAAGTTTGAGAGAGACTCCACTGCTTGAAGGTGTTTCACTTGGATTTTGAAGCAAATGTAAGATGTTATAGAAATAATATTCAGAGAGATTTCCAATGGTATGTTTTTTTCTCTTGATGATGAGTTTTGATATATGAACCAACTCAATATGTGGTGATGAAATTTTCTTTTTTTCTATTTTTGATTGTTCATGTAGAAGATTGAGGTAGAAGATGCACGAGATATTGTTATCCATTGGGGGTGAAGAGAGATGAATTTTTCCCTAGTGAAGGAATCTATAATTATTGAATGTGGAAAAAGGGTTCAAATAAGTTGTGTTTCCAAATATAATTTTGGGCAGCTAGTTTGGTAAAGAGAAAAGTGAGTGTGGTTTGTATGGATGGATGTTTTATGAGCTCTAGAAACCATGGATGTGTTCTAAAAGTATGTTCCTTTCTAATGCATGGTTTATCTCATAGTTTAGGTGCTATGGTGTGTTCTATAGGTCCATAGGTAAAGATCGGTTCTTGGAAACACCCATTTTAGAAGGATATGAGTTTTCTTAATAGAGTTATGAGTAATTTGATTGGTCAAGTTAATTTGAAACCATGGATGATGATGGTATATCATATTTAACATGTGTGAGACATTTAAAATATTGAAAAATCATAGTTATGGGGTTTTGGTATTTAATGAATCAAGTGATGGGGTTTTCATCAATTTTTGAGATTATTTTGTGTATTGGGGCATGACCGACCTACATGGGTCCATTTTATGAATGCATATGAGTTTTTGTTATTTTTGGAGTTTATTTGGTCTAGATATTGGTTGAGGTATGTATTTTCTTATGTTATTGAGTTGTGAAGGGTATAAATGGTATGTTTTGGTTCAAATTTGAACTATCTAAGAGAGAGGGAATGTGTTTGACTGAAGTGTGAGTGTGAAATAGGTACGAAAACATTAATTCAGATATGAGTAAGTGTTAAAAATCATTAGGAGAGTTGGAGATCATGTGTGCAAGGGTTTGATGATAAATCATTCCATGAAAGAAGACGAAAGAGAGAGTTGAAGTAATGATGTTTTGAAGAGTGTTTAAAGGTGTGTGAGCTAATTAACAAGACATCATAGATATTCAACCAAATATGGTTAATTTGGTGATGGAATAAACTAGGTCTTAGTTCTATACTAAAATATTGGTTTGTGCTCGTTATGATGTTGGTTCTTCACTAAATATTTCTTATTTGAGTAATACAATCAGAGGTTTGAGTGGGTTTCTTCCCCTTGAGGATTTCCTCTTATATCTTGTGTTCTTGTATCTCTTTCATGGTTATTTTGGTTTGATTGAATGTTAACCACAAATTAATTAATGTTTGAATGATTTATGGCTTAAGTAAGTAAATATAAATTGGTTAAAGTTGTATACAAAAAATAGGTGTTAGTATAAAATGTAAACTAGGAAATAAATAGATTTAAATGATGAACTAACACTTCTAATTTTTATCTACGATTGATCCAGATGGAAGGAGGAAAGATAAATATACTTGCACTTACCTACAAGTTGAAGTATTATTTCCTTGTTTCTTTGGATGTGCTTAAATGGATGAATTGTTGATTGAACTTGATTTCTTACTTCATAATTTTGAGACACTTGGGCAACACCTCCCCTTGGATTTGTTGATGATTTCTTTATGAAGGATGAATAATGTTAGATTTGATTGAAGATGGATGATTGAGAGTTAAAAATGGAAAATATTTGATATGAATTTGAAATATTAGCTCTCATGGAGGATGGGAGCTTTAGTCATAAGCGAGGAGTGGAGAATTCAATGGATAAGATGAATCCATTTTGGATTGGAATCAAGGGTGCAAAATGCCGAGAGGATTGGAATTATCTAGAATGGAGAATTCTATGTTTTTGAATTCAAAATTGATGGAGGGAATAATCTTCCATTGAATTAAAAATTCAACAAAAGGATAAGGTTAGAGAGGATTCTAGTTTTAAAAGCCTCTAGATTTACTGAGATGGAGCAAATGATTAGATTAAGATTAGATTAGGATAAATAAATATGATTAGGGATGTGATTTGATGTAAAGGCTAGTTGAAGAGATGTGTAGAGTAGGTGCAAGGTGATATGAAGGAATATTACATTCCTAGAAAATGTTAATAGGGATTATAATAGGATAATAAGATATCATAATGAAATAAAAAGGATTAAGGATGCAATGATATAAATGATAAATGATGAAAGGGTAAATGTGATAAAAGGGATTTTTAATGGAAAAAAAAATAAAATGGAATATTTAGATAAATGATGAAATATGATAATAAAGGGATTACTGATGAAATTAATAATAATTAATCTTGTGATTAATTATTATATGGATATAGATGATGTTGCGGGATAGATTAATCATCATTAATCATGTCAAAATTTTAGATGTCTACATTTTCCCCCTCTTTGAAGTGTTATGGGAAAATAATTAAAGTTCAAAGAAAATAATAGTAGATGTTAGGATGGGGATATGACGCACCCTCATGGGTTAGGTGGGGAAGGAATTAGTTGGCTAACCACTAAAAAAAGGAGAGGCCCAAGTTAGTACATGAGAGATGAGTAGATTTTGAGAAGTTTTAAGGATTAGGATTAGAAGAATAAAAGAGAGGATTATAGGAATAGAAGACTAGAAGAGAGGATTAGAGGAATGGGATATTGGATGCCCAGGTCAACAAAGTGTGACAAGGGTGGAGATTTAGGATTTAGGATTTATATTTGAGAACATCTCATTCAATTATATATAAGAATGGTACAAATTTAGGATTGTGGATTAGAGGATATTCAATTTGAAGATGTTGGATGCTTTGAGATGCCCCAGACTAGGGTGTAGAATTTGAATATTTGAGGATGGGATATTTTTAGATGCCCGATCAAGGGTAGGATTTGAAGATTTGGGGATGTTGGATTTGAGGATAAGGATTGGGTTTGTTTATCAGGTTTGATTGATGAGAGGATGTTGAGAAGATACCCCATACAAGGGTGAGGATCTTCGATGTTGGATGCGAGATGATATGATTTGGATGTATATATTAAATGAGTGATAGAGGATAGATTGGATAAGGTGATGAAGATGGTAGATAGTTAGATGATGATGAGAATAAGGTATGGTGATTAAAATATGATGATATAAGGGGTGTGTTACCATAAAGTTCCCATTGTTATCATCATTAGGAGTGTTATGAATGTGGCATAAAGAAAGATGCTTTAAGATATAAAGAATGTGATGACTGAGTTGCCAAATGCCGTTGTCCTCATATCATTGGACAAATTAATATAGAAAATATGGTCCTCATATCATTGGAATGATTACAAAAATATGGTCCTCATAGGATTGGACCATGCAAAAATAAATAAACAAAAGAGGCCTCATATCATTGCCAAAATGAAAATGCAGACAAAAAAACAAATACACTGCAATACACACATTACATTTGTGTATTTTTGGAATGTTTGGATTTTTAGATTTTTGGATGTTTCCATTTTTGGATATTTTGATTTTGAATGTTTGGATGTTTTTATTTTGGATATTGGATGTTTTTATGTTATAGAAGTTTGGATTATGGTGATATTGGATGTTTGGATTTTTTAGGTCTTTGGATTTTTAGATGTTTTTAATTGTAGATTTTGGATTTGGATATTGGATATTTGGATATTTGGATTTTTATTTTTATAGTTTTTTAGATTTTTAATGTTGATATTATTATAAGTGGGATGTTTATATTATTTGATGTTGGATGTTGATATTTTATATTTGGAAGGTTTAGATAATTGGATGTTGGATACTTTGAGATTTGAGATTTGGGATGGGGGAATGGTTGAGACTAGGTAAGATGAAAGGATTTAGAATGGGCTAGCTCATGATGGGATGGTAACATATACAAATTTCTCCCATAATTCCTAAAGTGTGTTTGAGTAGGATAAGGAAAATTGTATAGGTTGGATAAGAAAGGGATGGGTTGAGGATAGGATGATGATTGTTATATGTTGGATAGGGATTGGTTGATAGTATTGAAGGATAGGTTTGATAAGATAGGGGTAAGATGAGGATAGGAATAGATGGCATGTATGTTTAAGTGAGGGTTGTTTGTATAGATGGACGAGTTTAATTGTCCCCTAAGGTTTAGGCTAGGATGGGAGGTGAGGGGTATCTAGAATGTATGATGCCACTAGAAAATGATAAAAATGCTGCCCAAAGTCATGATGATGACATTTCAAAAGGGAAATAAGGAGTATGGGATAAAACGGAAAGGGTCATCATCTACCCACGGATGTTCGATCCAAAGCAAAAAGGATGTGAATCTTATGGATGGAAGAAAAATAACATAAGTGATGAAAAAAATATGAGCCTGATGGCACATGTTGAAAGGAAATAGTAGGTATAAAAAGAGTGACCAAGGTCTAAACAATTCCTAGAAACATGTGTGTCATATGTCTCTTCAAGATCAAAGTGTGTGCAATTGTGATGGTTAATTACCACTTGAGGTGAAGACTTAATGGGTAGTAAGTAAAAATAAACTAGCCAATGTATAGGTAGTAATTAAGTCAAGTAGGCTTATGGAAGGTGAATGGAATGTTAATTCGTGCATTACACCAGCGATAGCCATATGTCTATAGCCCGAAAAAGATACATTTGATTCTTCACAACATTTCTTTGCTTGAGGCTAGGAATCCATAGCCACTGGTAGAGTTGTTCGAAATTCCCCGCAAAGAGTTTTGAGGTGGATTTTATTAGATATTTTGAACTTTGATATGATTTTGTGGTTTTTGATATTTGTTTTTTTTTCATAAAGATGATCCATGCTCTTGATAAATATTAAGGGGTTAAGAATCACTAGTTGTTTTATGGGTGGATTGAAATGAGTTTAGTGATGACATTGGCTAGAGTGTCAAAAGATGCACTAAAGGGTCTTTACCAAGAGTATAATAAGTGTGATAAAGTGTGAGAATATTCAGGAGGAAAATGAAGTTTGAATTTTGGAGGTAATGATAGACCAATGTCACACAATTATAGTAGGAACTATTGTCTTATAACATGTGTGAGAAATTTTATCAAGTGTTTAATTGAATTGAATAGAAGAGGATATAAATGGATGTGATGATACATGTATGGGTCAAATGTAAATGGATTTGGAGATTGGATGGAAAGATGATGGGTGGAAAGTAAATAACATCCATGTACAAGTGATAAATTTTATGCTCAATCCATTTTTAGGTGTTTGGTATTTGTAGGGGTGTTAGATGATTTGTGATTGGGTTGAGTGGTTAGGATGGTAGGATCAACAAGAGGGGTGGT
This sequence comes from Taxus wallichiana var. yunnanensis, assembly GCA_018340775.1. NCBI lineage: Eukaryota > Viridiplantae > Streptophyta > Pinopsida > Cupressales > Taxaceae > Taxus > Taxus wallichiana. The sequence goes on along the minus strand of CM031240.1, from coordinate 246,198,345 downwards.
ACAAATGGTGTGTGATTGAGTAGTTAGAGGGATGTTATTTGTTTAAGGTTTAAACCCTAAGCCTAAATGACCTTGATTTTGGTGAAGGAGATGGGTTTACAAATCCCTTGTTCATGGATACCCAATCCTTTTCCTTGATGTTTCATATTATCAAACATATTTTTAGCTATTGTATATGAAGTGGATTGAGAAGATGTTGCAGTGGTTGTATTGTTTTCATCGCTAAGAGGAAAGACTTAACAAAGGATGGGAGGTGATATTTGTTTTGTTTGGTGATCGATGAAGGATGTTTGGATGTCAATGAGATTTGGATGGATGAAGTTTTTCGATTTTGAGTGGGGTTTAGATGATGGAAGATGGTTAGGAATAGTATTTGGATTAAAAGGTGGTGGATAGAGAGGTATAATGATAAGAATTCCTTGGTTGATGATGTTTTGTACATAAGACCTAAATTTCATGCAATGATAGTTCGAATATCTATGGGTGTAATGGAAGTCAAAAAAATAGTGCTCTGATACCAAGATGGTTTGGAAATGTTTTGATTGATGATTCTATTGAGGGATGGATGATCAAGTTAACGATTTTTAAAAGATCAAAGATGGTGGTCAAGGATTCCCTAAATTTGAGTGAAATTATTTAGGTTAAATGGTTTTGGGGGTGTAGGAAGTAATGGTTTGGAGGGAGTAGGAAGTAATGGAGTAGGATTAGGTAGATTATGAGATGGTTTGATTGATTTAGATTTAGGATTTGGATTTGATTTTTCTATCTTAGAAGATGAAGGGGATGAAGTGGATGGTTTGGGCTTGGAGGCCGAAGTAGATTTTGTTGATTTAGGATTGGTTGGAGCATGTGGTTTTGAGGAAAATGGTTTTGAATTAGGATTAGTTTGTTTGATATTAATAGATGTAGATGAAAGGGATGGGGTAGATTTACATGAAGGGGATGGTTGTGATATTGGGATAACATTAGAGTTGGGTGATGATGGGGATGGAGGTTTTTTTGTAGATAGGTGTGGTGTAGGAACCACATTAGATTTGGTAGCAGATGAGATATGAGGAGGATTGACATTTGATTTGATACATTTGGGATTATATGACGTACAAGTTATGTTAGATGTTTGAGGATTGGGGGATGAGGAAAATGATAGAGGATTATTGGGTAGGTCGGTGTTGGGCTTTGGTGATGAGGAGTTATGATAGGATTAGGTGTAGATGAAGAGGATGAGGGTGGAATAGAACCAAATTAAATGGTTTGGAATTAGATATAGAAGGGGATATTGGTCACTAAGGGGTCACTATGTATGAGATAGTTTTGAGAGGATTGAGTTTAGATGATGAAGGGGATGAAATATGTTTATAGGTTAATTTTGATGATGGATTATAGGATATGGGACTATTTAGGAGAAATTATATAGGATTGGATTGGGATGATGAAGATGACAAGGATTGAGGACATAGATTAGATGTAGGGTAAATTTGTTAAGATTTTTGTGGATATGTAAATAGTACTTTATGATCGATTTTATGATGATTGGATTTAGGAATTTAAGTTTTAGATGATGGTGGATGTGTTTTTATGTGAGGAATGTGTTCATTATGATTATTGATAGGATATTTTGAGGTTGGGGTTTGGGAAGGTGGTGTGGTCTTCGTATTGGTGACTAGATTATCGAGGACATAAAGGAAGTCCTCTTTCGTAAGTGAAAGTTAGGGAGGTCATCGAAGTTAATAGAATTGGATTGTGGAGATAGTGGTTTACGTTGTTTAGGTTGGGGTGTGGATTGAGATGATTCATGTTCCTCAAGATGGAAGTCAATGAGGTGATCCGTAGGGATCTTAGGAAGTAAATATTTTGGATGGGGTTTATTGAGAGATGATTTCTTAGAGAGTGATTGATTGATTGAAGATAAAATATTTTTGATTAAGTTTTGAATGGTGTTTAGTATGTTAGGATTGACATGGGATGGTTGATTGGGATAAGGAGAAGATTGGTGAAGGTAAGATGTGATATTTTAGATTTTTTATTAAGGTATTGAATAGTGTGTGGGAATTCATATTCAAAGTGAGAGGATGATGGGTTAACTTGGTCGATGGATTTAGAAAAGAGGCAGGGGTTTGGATATTGGTTTGGAGAGGATATGGCTTGAAGATAAAAATCCATAGTATGATAAGATGATTAAATTTTAGATTAGGATTTGGATGTTTTTTTATTAAGGATGCTAAAAGGATTATGGTTGGGATCATGTGATTTAGGATGGATGATTATGATAATTATTGATTAATTTAAATTTCAAATTAAAGGGATGGTTAAGGGGGTACAAAAACATACAAAAAACATGCAACACATACCCTAACTAGTCAAGTGCATTTGCAAAACAAGATATACCCCACTTTAAATACCACACACCAACTACGGTTCCAAAATTGGCTCTCCACTATGTGTCAATATGGAGTCAGCTAGTGAGTGATCATAGGGAGTGTGGCCTCCTTACACAATATATCAATATGTGGCCAAGAGGTTGCCTAGTCTAGGATGCACGAGCTCACTAGGGGAGTCCTCGATATACCTTGTGGTACGTGGGGCCCAAGTCTGTGTTGCAAGGATGTTTTCTAAGGCCTGGGTTTTAGGACATGGAAGCCCTCACTTCATGTCACTCTTAGAAAAAATAATCGCGTATCCAATAACGACAGGTGTCTAAGAATTTATATACCCCGCTAGAATACGGGATTTTTCTATGTGCATGGAGGTGAATCGATTGTTACGATACCCATAAGACTATGGTATGTGTGTGGATGTCACTTCCACGTCACATTACCCACTAAAAAAGGAAAAAGAGACGGAAGAATAATGACTTTTGATCCTCAAGATTGTCCTAGGACGCTAAAGTAGAGCATACTGAGGTGTCATTTGTAGGATTAAAATATGAAGCACACTAATTATGATAAGATACCACGTAATATAACGAAAAAAATATTATAAGATGGGGTCTTTAATAAAGGGGCCTATACCACAAAGGATTAATAGTTTATTTCAAATCCTAATGTTCTTAGACCACTCATGTTGGATGAAAATGTTAGTAGTTTTTATTGAAGAATTATCTGCACTGACCAAAAAAATTTAGTAAAATATGAATCAAATGTCAAAACCGATAGAGTTTCCCCTTATTCCTGTAAAAATAGAATATGTAAGAACCTGCAAAACAACACTGAAAAGCAAAAATGTGTGATTAGTAGGTCAAAAATTATACAATTTTTTTCAGATCAAACACGTTACTTCAAGTCAAAAGGGTTGTTTTAGATCTGCATACACATTGTTTCATGGTAAACACACTAAAACATTGGAAAACACACCAATCCTACACAACAAAGATTCGAGAAGGATAAAAATGCTATTTCAGTTACAAACACATTGTAATAGACGCACAAACATGTTGATGTTTGCACAAATAAAGGTTAGTACACAATTGCACTATTATAGGAGACAAACGCGCTAATGTGTGTCCCTACATCCACATAGTTTAAAATTTCATGAAAATGTGTTATTTTAGAACACACACAATGTTTTTGTAGCATATGCATTGTTATAGGTCATACACCGATACAAGACAGATTAAGGAAAATCAAAGATTTTGGAGTCAAATCATAACAACAAAAAATTAAAATTTAAAAATTTTGTTCCTAATGGATAATATTATAAAAAACATATAAAATTTTGGGTGTAATCCCCACGGTGGGTGCCAAAATTTAGACAAAAAAGGTGTTAGTATAAAATGCAAAGTAGGAAATAATAGATTTAAATCCTTAACTAACACTTGTAATTGTTACCTCAGATTGAGCTAAATGGAAGGAGGGAAGAGAAATATACCTACACTTACCTAAAAGTTGAAGTATTCCTTCCTTATTTATTTTGATGTGCTCAAATGGATGGATTGTTCATTAAACATGATAGCTTGCTTAAGATTTTGGATACACTTGGGTAGCACCTCCCCTTGGATTGATTTCTTGATGAAGGATGAAGGATGAAGGATGAAGAATGAATTATGCTAGATTGGATTTACGATGGATGATTGAGTACTAAAAATGGAGATAATTGATATGAATTTGAAATATTGGCTCTCATGGAGGAAGAGAGCTTGATTTATAGTTGAGGAGTGGAGGATTCAATGGCTAAGATGAAGCCATGTTGGATTGGGATCAAGGGTGGAGAATTCATGAGAGGATTGAAATTATCTGGAATGGAGGATTTTAGAATTTTAATTCCAATTCTATGGAGGAAGAAGCTTCCATTCAATTAGAAATTAAATGGAAGGAGAATGTTAGAGAGGCTTCCAAAATTTATAAGCCTCTAGATTTAGATGTGGAGAAAATGTTTATATTAAGATTAGATTAGATTAAATAAATATGATTAGGGATGTGACTTGATGGAAATATTAGGTGTAGGGATGTAGAGTAGATGGTAGGTGAGATGTAGGAATACTAAATTCCTATAAAATATTAATGGATAATTAAAATAGGATAATATGATATAATAATGGATTAATGAGTTTAATGATAAAATGGGATGTAATAATGGATGAAAATGATTAATGATGAAATGTTGGGATATTTGATAAATGATTAAAAGGGGAAATATGATAAAATGGAATGTTAGATAAATGATAAAGGGTAAATGTGATAAAATGGATTAATAATAATAATTAATCTTGCGATTAATTATTATATGGGTATGATGATGTTATTTGTGGGACAAATTAGTCGTAATTAAGCATGTCAACATTTTAGATGTCTATAAAAGTTTTGTAAGGACTGGTTCATCCCCCATCTCATTCCATTGTGCTTTTAACATGCACAAGTTGTGATCACACCAAGTCTTTTTATTTTATGTTTTGCAAGTCCTACTATGTGCATGTATTCTAAATTAATATGAAACATGTGAAGGTAAATTTCAATGAATCATTTTTCAACATTTATTAGTTTTACATTTATATGTTTACTTCAACTCCCTTTGTAGGGTGGATATGTTTGTAACTATTCCATGTAATTCTATAAACATGTGAAAGTTTTATATAGTAGTTTGTGGTTATTTTATTATTTAGGAATTTTGAAGAGGTGATGTGAGAGGTTCATAGTATATTGAAGATTCTAGAACATATTTTAGTAGGAAACACGAGACATATAATTAAATAGAACTAAAACATTTGGGCTCACCTTTTTAAGGTGGTACATAAAAAGTACAATCATATAAGTGGTCATTTTAATTTAATTTTTTTACACAAATATGTTATGATAAATAGTGTAGCAAAGTGTAAAAGGGATCCCTAATAATGACATTTTATAGCATCAAGTCCCAAATAAAAATGGTGATATCTGAGCCCTATGATCACACATGTTTTGGATTTTTTTACACCACCCAAAGTGTGCAAAAATTACATTTATAAAGAAATTCCTTTCTAATAAAATCACCATTTATATGAAGGTCATTTACTAGAACATATTTAGAGGCTTCTATTACCATTATGAATTTATCTCATAGATATAGATCTGTTGAGGTCATTTTAGCTATATTTAGACACCACAAATGATTTTTTTGGATTATTCAATGAGTAGTCTTACACATAATGGGTGTGATGTTATGTGTAACTTTCAGGATTTCAAAATTTCAATATTGTTTGAATAAAATAACATGATTTAATATATATTATTTGGATGTAACTATAAATATTGAACTAACTTATAGCGCATTGTTTTAAGATATCATTTAGTCACTCTTCATACACATAGGATTGTTACATATATGATGCATTGTGGGTAGCTTATTATATCCAAAACATATTTTAAAGTGAGTCTTACATTGGTTTAATCATTTCATTTGATATATGTTAGGGATGATTCCCACATGAGTTAGAGATGAAGTATAGCCTAATCAATTCCATTACTTTAATATATAACCTATTAAGAATGTTGGTTAGAATGATTATATATTGAGATATTTAGATATTTTTGGTTGTAGCTTTATTTCACTATATCGTAAGGTAATAAAGATTCTTAATTACTATTAAATGTCTATTATTGTTTGGAATTTAATCTAAGTCATCTATTAATTGAGATCCCTACCTTAGACTACATCATTTCTTATAAAAGAAATGTTATATTGATTGAAAATTTGAGAATATATTTTAGTATTGTTACCTTTCACATGTTTGAATGTGTGCAATGTATGATTAAGTTTTTCACTATAAATTTTAGTGTATTTCATTGGTTTTTCTAATGGGTAGTGCCTTAAACCTGTAAAATTTGATATACAACCATTTGAATGATAATTTTTCTTATACATTCAAAATGGGACACTCCCTCACAATATAGGTTGTTTTTACGGTTTTCAATTCTTTTGACCAAAAAGAACATATAGGAAATATGTAAAGATGATAACAAGCAAGGGAAAATTAAGAGTTATCAGTGCCCTAGAAAATAAAAGATCTAAAACATTCTATAAATTTAACAAAAATATATTATATTAGAAAAATAAATCAAGCTCAGTAATAAAATATCATATTATTTGATATGTTCTACCTCTATAATCCAAGAAAAACTTAATAATAAATTTGTGTCTATCTACTACTCTATAAAATCCTTTTAAGTCTCTAACATAGAATTTATCATAATCCTCCTTTTCTTATAATCCTCTTTTTTCCTTTAATTAATTCTTAAACAAAAACACCATGCTTATTGTACTTCTTCCTCTCAAGATATTTTTTAAAAAACATTAAAAAGTCAAAAAAATTGTTACATCTCATATTTACAATGTGGGAAGTCAACCAATTCATAGATGAGTATTAATTTGAACATAACATTTTAGAAGGAAACCTAGAAAATGTGAAAATGGAAACCCCTTTCACTTCTATAGAAAATGAAAATTTAAAATTTATAGAAATGATAAAAATTAAAAATTGAAAACACCTTGAAAATGGAATCCACTCGGTCACAATTGTTACTATTCTTTGACATTTCAAAATCCTATTACCTAAATATAAAACAAAGCTTGAGATATCTAGGAACTATCATGAATTCAACTTACACTTCACAAAGATGAAGTCCACCATGAGTAATATATTTTTTGCAAAATTTGTCTTAATTATTCGAATTATTATCCCAAAGATTCGATGGTCACATTTTCAAATTAACAAGATATTCTAGTCTTCTTAGTGCTAAAATAGAAAATAGAAAGTATGATGTTTGTAATATTTCCTCTAAAAATATATTTATAAAAACTATATAAAAATCAGAGGAACTCTAAACTTACTTCTTTGTTAGTGTATAGGAGATCATAAAAATCATCTAAATGCTAGAACATATTCTTAAGACATCAGCCAACACTAACTACGTAATTTTCTTATAAAACCTCCTTGAGTGAATTTCTGAATCTAGAACATGCAACAAATATCCTTAAAAGTACCAAAAGTTGTATTAAGGTGAAAACATGTTGTGATTTAGATCTTTCACAAAACTATAGAAATAGAAATCACAATAGTTTGATTCATATCTACATTATTTATATACACGTATTGCAATGGAAACTCAACAAAATTAAAAAAACCCCTTTATAGCTCCGATAAAAAAACAGAAGAAAAATCGTTAATATGTTGCAAAACTATGATTGTAAAATTATAGCCCTCATAAACTGATTCTACAAAGATCTAGACCAAAAAACTTTATAGAGAATCTATCCAACGTAACTCTTAAAATCTGAACCTTTTCCATACATGAAAAATTTACGGGCACATTTGTCTTAATACAAATGAATTCGTCGTCCTTAAAAATTCGAACTTCTATATTTTATAGACAGCTTTAGAATTTAATACCATTGTAACTGTGTGTCTGCCAACAAATTGACAAAGTATGTTATAATTGTAACCCAAACTTACTTTATTTATATCACCTAAGATTGTGAATATTTTATTTTAATTCTTACATGATTTATGATATGCATATTTACTTTACTACATATCCTAATTAGTCTCTACAAATTCTATTTCAATCATAATTAGAGTTAGCATCTGCCTTTAATATTAAAAGAATTAATAAAACACCAAAACTGATTTTCATTAAATTTGAATTGATGTGGCTTATACATCCATATTTTAAGGACGCATTGAATAAATAATTTTCACAATTATAGCTAGAGTAAGGAACGTGAATATTCAAATTCACTCACAAATTTAGTGTATGAAACAAGCTATTATAATTTAAGAATAGAATTGTTTTTAGGAATATTTTTAGTGAAAATAAACTTTACTCAAGGAACTGAAATTTTTAACTCTGAGAGTATGAGAATTTGAACTTTTGGTAAGCTGGATGAAGTTTATTTGAAGGTGGTGTTTTATTTTAGAGAAAATGTAAAAATAAAAACAAGAGGAGAAAGTGATGCAGGCATCACTCCGAGGGATAATTTAGGGTTCTTTCAATCAATTTTAGCTTGTGTAGGCCTTTAGAGGTATCTATGAGTCAATAAAGGTCGATCGTGATCATTTCATGTTATCTTTGTGTTTTAGAGGTCAAAATTTTAAACTATGGAGATTTCCCTCCATTTTGTACATTTGAATTTTTGAACCTCTTTTGTACTAAATTTTCTTGGGTGTTTGGTGTAAGTGTTCTTATGTGTCATTTAAGGTTATATATATGATTTTGTAAATATTGTAAGGTATTGAAGTCTTATTAGGGTGTTAGTTTGAGCTCCTTCTTGATAGGTAACTTCCACGCATGTCTTGGTTATGTAAGATTTGAGGTCAATTGTGAAGGTAATTATAACCAAGAGAGTATAAAATGTATCTAGTAACCATTTCTATTATTTATCATTCAAAGGAAGAAGTATTTGGAGCTCAAGAATGAGGAAGAGCTTATTTGTAAACATCTTTAGGGGGTTTTCAATTTATAATTTTATTTTTTGTGATCATTCAATTCTATAACTTCATAGAAGATCATATGCATGTCTAGTATGAAATAATTCAGATCTATTTTTAAAAACTTAGAAGAATATGTTATCTCTTAGGTGATTTAATTTCTTTGGTACTACTCCATATAACCGAGTAGTAGAGAGGATTTTAGCACAATCAAAGTTGAAAAGTACCAAACATGAAAAGGTTTTAAGGTAAAGGGTTGAAGTTTGTAATTGGTGCGGGGTGTACCTAGTGAGCCTAACCTATAGTTAACATTTTCGAGACTCTACAAACGTTGATAGAGAAAATATCCAATTAAAACACGAAATAAACACGAGAATCACGTGCTATAGTAGAAAATACAATTCATCAAAGCTCATGAATGAAGTGAAAGTGTCCTTCGAGGCTCATTGTCAAAACAAATAGGTAAAGGGGGAGTATAAATACCTTTTCCATGTAGTCCCAAGATTTATAACAAAGCATCAATCAATTGATGAACAAATTACTACATTTGGGTTCACTATACAAACCCTTATTAGGATTTAGAGGTTTTGATAGTTAAATAAAGAGGTAAGCCACCTAATTAATAATATAACATATTAAGAAGGTCCTAACTCATATTATCAAATATTTAGACTTTACAAATTTCCCTAACCTTTAATTTCTATGATAGTAGGTCTAAAATACTCTGTAGCAAAATAACGTGACCTAACTAAGATGCAAAAATTGTGATATTCGATAATTTTCAACAAAGAAAGGTACATCGAGGCCTTGAAATCCAAATAATTTCCCAAATGGGTATTGCAAAAGGATACTTGTTTGTGGATTTAACCTTGGAATCAAAAATTACATCAAATTTGTACTTGTGATAGGGGTAGTAGAAAGAAGTAAGCATAAGAGGAGGGTTGTGAAGGAAATTGCATGTGTATTAGGATCTCGAAAAAAACAATTTTTCCTGCACTGAGAGTTGGAAATGGTTACTTAACAAATATTTTAGTTTGTTTGTGTGACTTGTAGATTTATCAAACCTTTTCCCCTACATCATCCTTGTTCTCAAGAAGCCTAATTGGAAGTTTGTACAAAACAAAATTCAAAACAACTAAATCTAGCAAATTCAATCAATTTGATGATGATATTGGCATGACTAAAGACTAGAGTTTATTTTGTAAGGTTTTCATCACAACATTTGAATATTTGAATTCAAAAATGTAATTTTTAGGTTTCTTGAGTTGTGAGCGATAAGGATTGATTGGAATTGTTTTCCTAACTACCTTTTTGAGTTTACTAAAATATTGTATACTCTACACAATTTGGTATTAGAGCATAGAATAAGAAGAAAAAGGAAAGAGAAAGAATGTGAGAAGAGAAATGAAGTGAAGATATTGTCAAGATTCCACCAAGAAGAGTGGTTACAAGAGGAAATATAGAGTAGCCAAGGGATGATGAGTTAGTTGTTGTGTTGAGAACCATACAAGAGAGATTAGGAGCATTGGAAGTTTCTCGAGAAGCAGCGAAAAATGCATTAGATGAAGATAATGATAAAGATGGAGAAAAAGAAAGAGAAGTGGCAATAGAAATAGATCCGAATATGAAGGACCAAAGGTTAAAATACAAAAATTAGTCATGGGTATGGGTACTAAGCTAAGGATGAAGGTATCGAGTATGGTGGAAGCTTGTACCTAGAAGAGGTAATAGATTGGATAGAAAAATGGATAAGTACTTTTATTTTGATAGAAAATAAGGATAATAAGGTAAAATTTTCATATACAAATCTTACAGAGAATGTAGCTATCTCAGGGGATTTTAAATGAGGAAAGAGTGAGAAAAGGAAAGGAAAAGATCAATAAATGTTAGAAGATAATGGAAAAGTTGAAAGGTAAGTTTATTCCTTGAGAATACTAGATTAATTTATTCAAAAATTTACAAAATTTAAGACAAAGAGAACTAACTGTACCTTATTATCTTGATGAATTTTACAATTTTTCTTTGAAATCTGTTCACATAGAGGATGTTTTTGAAGAATTGGCTAGATATGGGAATGGTTTGAGGATAAAAATACAAGATGAAATCAACTTGTGTAAAGTCATAATAGTGGAAGAGGCATATCAAGTAGCCACGAAGGTAAAGGATAAATTGTCAAGAAACCAAACATAATATTTGATATGTAGAAGAAGAGTTCAATAGTCCAATAAAGGAAAAAAATATAAGAAAAGCTGATGAGGAAGAAGTAAGCAACTCATAAACAAAGCGTAATTTTATAGGTGGATACAAAATATGTGGATAATCGTACATAGTTAGAGGTGGATTTTGAAGTGGAAGAGGTGAATTTACCAAGAGATTGCTTCAAGTGTAATAATGTTTTTTTGGACATAGTTCATTTGAATGTCTTTAACATCCACAACTAGTAAACAATAGAGCTAATGAAGCAAGAAATCAGATTACACATGCGAGATGACGAAGATAATGTGGCATCACCATCACTAGTGGAAGAACATAAAGTATGTGAATTATTTATCATGAGAAGAACTTTGATCAATGCAAGTAGAAGGAGTGAAGAACTAATTGAGAGAAGCATATTGTTCAAAACCATATAAAAGGAAATGTTAAGTATTGCAAATTAATCATTGATAATAGTAGTACTAATAACTTATTTTATTTTGATATGGTTGAGAAGTTAAACATGAAAAGAGTGAAGCATTTTCACCATTATAAGGTGTATTGGGTTCAGAAAGATCATCAGGTATTGTTAAATCAATAGTGTTTAGTTGATTTTCAATTTTGTAGATATTAGATCCGGTTTTCTATGATGTAATACCTATGGATGCATGCCATATTTTTTTGGGTAGACCATGGAAATTCGATAGAAAATCCATATTTGATGGATGGTAAAACACATATTCATTTGTGAAAAACAAAGTTAGACATACAATGAATCTACTTGAAGGATATGCAACCATGACATGGAGAAGAGTATAGATTGATGTTAATGGCATTGAAATAATTGTTTCATCATGAAGGAGAGGATGATGTGAAAAATGAAAAATATGGTACAATTAAGAACATGTGGGAATGGATAACTTTAAATAAGGAATAACGAGGCAACATACACAAAAGAATGAGTGAGAAATTTGAAGAAGGAGAATTTTTTTAAGACCATGCTAAGAACAAGAACAAAAGAGAGATTTTAGAGGCATTCTAGGAAGATTACAGCTCACACCATGGAGTAATCATGAATAAAATAGTTCTAGTGAAGGAGAAATATAGTCATGAAAGTATGATGAAGTAGCTAAAGAAGACAAAATAGTGCAAGAGAAAGAAAAGAGAAACTATGAAGAGGAGATGAAGGTCAAGAATTGAGAAACGAATACAAATTTGTAAACTAATCCCTCTTCTAGTGTTGTCTATGCAAGTGTGATAGATGAAGTGAAGTTGGAACAATCATATCAAGATGAATAATTTAATCAATGACCATAATTTCTTAGTTTTACAAATGAAGTGATCTAAGGAAATCGAAAAGAGGATGTCAAACACAATATAAAAGTATAAAAACAAGAAGAAATATCACATATTATCATGGAAAGGTATGTACAATCAATCAAGGGGTGTAAAGGAATTCATATAGTTGAAATACAATAAATGGGCTCATGAAGATGAATAAACAAAGGATGGAGAAGCTTGTAAAAGGTATAACACATTTGAGGAAGATGAGGTGTAACAAAAAAATTTCAATGCTTCAAATTAAGGGATTTTTTTCCAAACTAACTGATGCCTTCAATGATTTAAATACTTAGCATTTGAATCTATAATTAATGTAATTCAATCCATATGATAACAATCAAGAAACCATCTGCATATTATGGATCAATTAGATCTACCCGATCCCCCATAATTTACTCTTGCGAGTGTTTATACAAGTATAAAATTGATTACATTTCCTAGGTATTGATAATTCAAGTGATGACATCTTAGTGTTTACGATAAATAAAATCAATCGAATCTGGCCGACATCCGACACATTTAATTAGAACTTGGAGAATCTTATAGTGTAATGAGCTACTTACACTACTTACGTAAAGTTTTAAAGACACGATTTGCAAGGTTAGTTTCAAGATGAAACATTCATCATGAGAAACTTATCTTTCCACCATATCATTTTATTTAGTTATCTAGAATTTAATCATCTATATAAGTCATTTGATTTTCATTTTACGCACAAGGCACATGACCTACACAACATGTGTGAAGGAACACATATTTATCAACATAGGTTTCTATGGGATATAAAATTATTACGTAATGAATTACGTCATTACGTAATTATTTTCTTCCCCGTAGCAAAATTAAGTGATACGATGTCATTATTTTGTACAAGTTGATCAATTCATTTAACTTAGCATGACATCAATTATCTTTAATTATGATAATCATGATGATTGGACCTTGAAGGGTCAGCTTAATATAAATGTTATAAGGTATTATTCATTGAATGACTTATATCATTAAATGAACACGATCTTATAACAACCATCATAAGTTGTTCTATTGATCTTAGTTCATTAGGAACATCATATTCCTAGATTTATTTAGTTACAAATAATGATTTTATGGAAGGTTTCCTTTTTGTTGCAGTGATAAATTTATTACAACTACTTATGTCTTCATAAGATCATAAGTTTAGTATCAAAACAAGTTATGATTATAATAGTAGCTAATTAATTTTTATCCCATGGATAACTTAATTATGACTTAAGTTAATTTATTGTGTTATCGCAATAATTCTTTAACTATACTTTTTGGCATTGTGATAATATTTAATAATATAACATATTTCACATGTTGGTACATTTTATCGTACTTAACTAATGTATTAGTTTATAAATTAAACTTAGATACTTTGTTTTATATTCATTTCAATCTCAATTATTCAACACAATACTTTGTGATAACTTTCCCAAAACATTAATACCATTTACTATCCATTTATTATTCATGAAAGAATGCTGAATTCAACATCAAAACAACATATTTAATAACTCATGTATCCATCAATTTAATAATTATTAACTCAATAATACATACAAGTATAATAGACTTTCCCAAAATAGTACATTATATATTAGGATATTATGCCTTTTAATTTAATTAGGAAAGAAAAGTAATCATTTCACTTTACAATAATGTCATGATTTCAATACAACGTAATAATCATAATAAATCATCATTCAATCAAATAATTCATACATATTCTTTATAAAACATCCGCCAAGGAGAACGTGTTTTCCTGCAACTGTAGGAGGGAGAAAAAATAGTAAAAGTGGTCAATTCAAAACGAATTGGCATGAAAGGTTGTTCTTCAGTTCTTTTCATTTTATGTTTATATAATACTCAAATGAATAAATTACTCCAATATTATGATTTTAATGTTTATTGACTAAAAATGAGAACAATGTAACATTTCCTATCTCACATATTGATATTACTTCCACATGAGTAATCACATTTTATGAGACATGTAAATTGATTCAATATAACAATAAATCATTTCTTGAAACATGGCAATATTCAATAAAAAGTCTCACAAATTTCCAATCTTAAACATTAAAACTTGCATTTCATCACTTAAGCACTAATAAGTTATGAAATAATAACTTATATATCATACTTTCGTATCTAGATATCTTTTTCACAATATGATCCTCAACAATGATGCATACTAGCTTTAGTTCCCAGAAACTAATATAGGAAATATTGTAATTGGAATTCATTTAATTCACTTTGAAGTAACCAATATATTCTAAACTTATAATTTAGTGACTAGGTGTTCATTTCATCTAGTAGGAGTGAAGATGTTACTCTATAAGAAGAAAAAGAATAATATAAATACTTACTTCCACTAGCTTAATGTAAACAATCAAACTAAAAATTAAGATTCCTACATAACTTTTTAATTACTAAAACATTACACTTTACTAACCAATCAATGATATGGAAATCATATCGAATCAAGTAGGAATAAAATAGTCACACTTTGGCCATGAAGGAATAATGATAATTGTCCATATGAAGGTAAGTATAGAAACCTTAAACAACTCAAATAACTTAATATTCACCAACCATAATATAATATATTTTACCCAAAGAAATGTGTTCATCCTATTGACATATTTGACTTCACCAGAATCACTTATTTCCTCACACAATCAATATTATTATAGTCTACCTTAGTTCATATATTCATAGGTTTAATGTCCAAATCTTATCAATAAAATTCGTGAAATTAAAGGCTCTCAAAAAAAAATTCATAGGCATAACTTCTATCTTGATTACAAAATATCTATAATAAATTATATATACCAAAAATGAAAAAAACAAAGGTCCTCGAGTTCAAGATTAGTTCGTTAATACAAATATCAAAGATTACATACTAGTCCCTAAGTAAGGGAATTTTAAACTACAAGGCTTGACTTTGTAGGAGTCAACTCAGAAAATATAAACATGAAAACTTATAACCCATATGGGCTTTAAAAATACAATTTCATATGACCAAGATATGAATAAGTCAACCTACTAAATATATCACAAAGTTGACTTACTAACCCTGAGGAGTTAAATAATAAGTTAATATTTTATCTTACCAAGATAATAACCATATCGAAGAAATCATCAACCATTTAAAATAATCCCAATCAATTTCTTGATACGATACACCCATTTCATAAAATAAAATGAGTATTGTAGAGATTTACATCATGCAAATATTATAAATAATACATTATGAAGAACGAAGAAAAAATTCATGCTTTTGTAATGAAGTCTAAAATCCTTCTTGTTTCCTCCATCTTCTTTTAGCAATATCACAAACATATTTTCCTTCAAATATCCAAATAAGTTATAGTCCCCAAAAGAGTCACATTCCCATTTATTTATTAATCAATAGTCATCAATGATCCCCAAAATTTTCTCAACTAACGATGTGAGATCATGCATGTAGTGTCAAGCAAGGATAACTAGACTGACTCGAAATAGACTAACATTCTTTCCTCCATGTAAATATCAAACGAGAAAAAATATAGTAAATAAAAAAATGAAAGCCAAAATTAAAATAAACCCTTAAATAGCTTCTTGAAGATTCGGGCTTCTTCAGAGGTTCGTTGGGAGCTAATTAAATACCAATAATGCAATGCGAGATGCCACATAATGGCATGGTACTTGAACTCCCTATTTATATCAAAGACAATTGGTTTAACTTCCACCAGTTTTGATTTTAAAAACCCAAAAAATCTTTGCAATTGATCAACACCTTACAACTGGTATGGAGATAACCATTGATTAGTTGATTACCATTCTCAATTAAAAACTTAGCATATGCATGGTCGATCAATAGCTAATAAAAATTAATATAATTTAATAAAAAAACTTAGTAGGGGTGATCATAAAAAAATAAAAGGATTATCATCGAATGGGTTAGCCTAATCAAGGCTTAATTTGAATTTCAAATATATATATAAATTGGGTCAAAAATCGACCAAGTCCCATACTTGTAAAACTATTTCAAAATATATCTAAGCACATGGTCAAACACCATGGTAAGTTACATCTTTGATATATTCATAACCCGTGATAATATTAACCAAAAATTCTCATTTATTTAATCAAAGAAAAATTAATAAGAAAGTGGCTATAGCATTGCCCATTACTTATTAAACTTACCATTCTTTCCTATCCACATTTAGAAGCTCTTTAAATTTTTTAAATTAGATCGAGATACTTTCAAGGTCTATGACCTACTCTGTATGATGTCACTAAACACGAATTGTAAGTAAGTTATATTCAACATGATCAAATAGTATATTTAGTTGTATAATGACTTAAAAGCTAACTAAATAGTATTAATCCCATTAATGATAAGAAATAGATATGATCATCCATTATCATAATCATAAAAATTTCATCATTAACAATGTCAACACTCAATAGAGTCAAATATATATCCATATAGCGTAAAAATGAATTTAAACTTAAGCAACTTATGAAAGTATGAGGAAAATTCATATCATCATCCACAACAAGGGTGAGGTATTCATAAAATTCAAGGTACAAAAATGAATTACAACATCCATCAACTTGTTGGACATGACGACAAGTACTAAGATGTTTTTGTACTTATGGGAAGAATACCTAAACCGGTCCTGTGATGTGAGTTACCCGATATCGGAGAATTTTTGACATAATAAGAAGATAGAAAAGGGGTATGACATACTCCCCCTTTAAGAATCATCTTCCCAATGATTAACTCTAACAATTATCAAATTTACACTAAAATCAAGATAAAATATAGTTATTTATGTAGCAAAATATTCAGTAGATTGTAACTTAAACTTGCCAAACATCAATTTTTTAAAACTTATAAAAACATTTGTTGGCTGAATAGCCCATTTTAAATCAAATTTTTCCAAATAACATAAATTATGACATTTTTCAGTCATTAAACTTATAATAATCATCAAATGTATAATATAAAATATTAAAGTTCAAGTTTTATCACTAAAAATGTGTAGAAGAAGCTGTTTTAATTTCTTCTAGATTCTCCTAGGTTACACTTTCTCTTGAAAATTTGTCCTATTCGATGTTTCACTAAACTATTTTGTAATTTGTGAAGTATAACCTATGAGTTTATAGCTCTATTATGGGTTCAACCACGATGATTCCTAGATCCTAAACCTATAAGGAGTTCTAGTTCAACATGTGATAAATTAGATACATACTTTTAAAGGAAATATGAAAAACATCATGCATCTTGGACAATGCGAGAGGCAATGCTAAATGGTATGCCACAAGACTAATTAATTCAATTATTTCAAAAGGCCCAACAAAGTGAGGTGATAGTTTGGTTGATTTTCCAAACAAAATTGAAATTTTCTTAGGCTTTACCCTTAAGAAAACTTTGTCCCCTTGTTCGGTGTTTTTGAACTCTCTCTAAACTAGCATATATTTTCTTGCTATCGGTAGTTTCTTTTAATCACTCATAAATGAGCTTGACTTGTTGTTCCATTTTTGTCAACATCTTAGGTCCTACTACTTCCCTATCTTCCACACTATCCCAACTGATAGGTGTCCTACACTTTCTTCCATACAATGCCTCAAATGGAGCCATTTTTAGTGATGAATGGTAAGTGTTATTATAAGAAAATTCAACCAATGGAAGATATTCTTCCCACTTATTTTTATGATTTATGCAATATATCTTGAGGATATCCTCCAAAATGTGATTGACTCTTTATGTTTTCCCATCTTTTCGGATGGTACACTTTGAACTAAAATTCAACTTTTTCCCCAAGGCTGAATTTTTAGTTTTACTAAAACGAGATGTCATACTAGGATCCCAATCAGAAATTATTAATTTAGGTACTCTGTGCAATATGAAAAATTTGTGTACAAACCTTTTAGGAAGTACAAGTGAATCATCTTTCATATTCCCTTGTATAAAGTAAGCTACCATTTTTAGTTTATCAAATACAACCAAGATTACATCAGGTGTATTATTTGACAAAGAGATTCCTTGTACAAATTCTATTGATTAATACGTATCACTTAAAATTTTGAATGCTTTGAGGGTAAAACAATCATCTTGGATGCATATATTCAGTTTTGACACCTTAACATTCAAGGAAACATGAGACATAGCTCTTAATGTCCTTTTCATCCTTTCCAAATATATTTGTATTTTACATCATCAAGCATTCTAGTCACTCTAGTATGTCTAGAATAGGGATCATCATGAAATTATTTAATCACTTTTGTCCTTAACTCATTTTACAATGGTACATAAACTCGGTTTTCGTACCTTAGGAATCCTTGGTTATCAAACTGAAATCCTTTTTACATTTTATCATTTGGATTTGTAGCAAGTGTTGTTTTAACACGCCGATAATAAGAATCAACCAAAATTATTTCCTTCACTTAATCTTTGAAATGAGTTCTCAGAGTGCAAAAGTGGAAATGTGTTTCCTGAATTAGTGCATTTGTCACTCTATTTTACTTACCTTCTATAAAGATGATACCAAAGTCATATTGAGATATAAACTTGAACCATATTTTTTTCCCTCACATTCAAGTTAGGCTAAGTGAAGATGAATTTTATCCTGAGGTGATATATTTTTAGTTCAAAGGTATTTCCCTAAAAGTAGTTCCTCCGAACTTATCATGCATGTACAATGGCAGCAAGCTACAAGTCATCAGAAGCATAGTTTAGCTCATGTATCTTTAGTTTTCAACTTTCATATGCAATCACATGATCATATTCCTAAAGTATACCTCCCAATCCTTCACTGGAGGCATCATTCACTATGGTTAAGTTCCGATTGGGATCTAAAAATTTTAATACAATTTCTGTAGTTAATTTTTCCTTCAGCAATATAAAATCATTTTCACACGTTTCATGTCCGAGATAAATTTCTTATCTTTTTCTGCAACGATGTGATTGGACCAGAATTTTGATAAGTCAATTACAAATTTCTTGTAATATCCAAACAATCCCATAAATATTTTAGCTTCATGTACATTTTTAGAAGTTGGTAAGTCAGTTATTGTAGAAATTTTTAAGGATCCACTTAAATTCCATCATTATTTATTATGTTCCTGAGGTACCGCACCTTGTTCTATAAAACAAACAATTTGAAATATTACCATACATCTTTCTTTTTGTTATCACATATAAAAAAATCCTAATATGTTCATCATGCTCCTCAACACTTTTGATATAAAAACAAAATCATCCAAGAATTCCAGCACAAACTTGTCTTAGTATTCTTAAAAGATATTATTTATTAAATTCATAAATGTTGATGGAGCATTAGTAATTCTGAATGACAACATAATGAATTCAAAATGTCCATACCTTTTCCTAATGGTAGTTTTATGAATGTATTCTTCCTTAAATATTACTTGATGATAACTTGATCGTAGATCGATCTTTGAGTAGACCGATGCACCACGAATTTTGTCAAATAAATCATCAATTCTTTGAAGGGGTATCATTTTCTATCGTTACTTTATGAAGCATTCCATAACTGATGCATAGCCTCAATGTTCCATCCTTTTTCTTGAAAAAGATGACGGGTGATCCCAAAGGATAGACTCTTATTCTAATCAATCCTTTGGATATAAATTTATGAATTGGTAATTTCAGCTAAACACATTTAGTTTTTGTATTCAATAGGGATCCCTTGAAATTGGTTTAGTTTATGTTTTAATGTCGATAGTGAAATCAAACTCCCATTTAGGTGGAAGACTAGGTAGTTGTTCTGGAAAGACATCATTGTACTCATGTAGCAGTGGATGGTCTTCAAAAAAAGTATTACCTTCTTCACCTAAATCTGAATTTTTACAGCAAAAATCATGCACCCTTTGTTCTTGGCCTTTTTGAGCTGCATAGCTGAAATTTTCCTAACAATAAAGTCTCATTTTATTTTGGGAAATGTTGTTATTTCTCAGATTAATTTAGAATTCAATCTATTTTTCATAATAGTCAAAAATTTACTTGTGTTGTGCCAACTAGATTAAACCTATGACTATGTCATAAAAACCTAAAGGAGGTACACATAGGTCCAATCTAGTGGTGAAACTTGGCAGTTTGTATGTTGCGTCAAACAAAAATTGGTTTATTGTATGAACAATGTTGATCCCATAATGTACAGTCCATGAGTATTTTATAGATCCATATTTCATTTTTAGTTTAGATTCTTACTTATTTGAAACAAAGCATTCTAATACACCAGTATCAAATAAAATAGTTACATGCAATCCTTACAACTTACCTACAACTTTGATTGGCATGGAATGGTTTTATACTTGCTTATTAACCACTACAACATGTATTTTATGCTCCTGATTGTTATAATTTTTCTTCTATGGGTATTTTTTCATAGTGATCTAGACCACATAGAAAATAACCCCCAATAGGTCCTTTTCTTTTAGTTTTATTTTCAGAATTGGTTGCATTATTCTGCCCATTCTTCTTAAAATTTGCAGAGAGACTTGAATTTTGTAGTTTTCTTCCAACTTTCATTTATGTTCTTGCTACAAAAATTTTCCACCAAACCCTTTTGGGTGCAAGGGGTGATGGTGATTTTAAAGTTTTCTTTTTATTTTCTTCACTATGAGTAGAAATGGGATTGAGTTTTCATTGCTATCGGATTTTATTTTCAAACACAACCTCCATGGTTGATATTCCATGAAAATCATCTTATTTACCTATGATAGGTGTATTACCCACTTCCCTTTGACACCCTTTTGATATTAATAAAGATACGGCTGATTATATTATGGACTTGATTATGGACCTTACTATAGTATGATGATAGATGTTAGATCATAGATTATTATTGACTTGATTCAGTTATGATGCATGATGATTATTAGAGGTATTTTTGATATTGATGATGATATACTATTTGACATGGTTATGTTATGGATGTTGTTCGGACATGTGATATTTGGATATTGTGAGTAAACCTAGAAATGAAAATTATTGGATGATGATATAGTTGTTGATAAAACTATAAATGATATTGTTAGATTGCTTTGATGTTGTTGTGATTCATATATCTAGATGATTTTGGGAATTATATTTATATTATTTTGGATTTTTTGATATGGCCACAAGGCCGAAGGAGGTATTTTGTTTTGCAGGTTAAAATATCACACCAAACATCGAGGATTGGAGAAAAACCACATTGGAATTCTAGATGAATTCAACAAGGTCACCATGGCAACTTGTTTCATTTGTGTGTGTTAGGGATTTCCATGGGGGGGATCACCTTTAAATGTGACCAAAGGGTTATGTGTATTTATTTATTTGACCCTTTTGTTTTATGTTGCATGTGTTTATTTTGTGATGCTTTTACCCCTTTCATTAATTATTAAATGGTGTGTAAATTTTGTGAGTAATCATATTGTTAAAATAAATAAATAAAATATGTCATAAGAAGGTAATTAATGAGAGTTTTTGGCCATGATTTAAAGTGATATAAGTATGTGTAAGAGATATGTAAGTGATGTGTAAGTTAACTGTTGAGTGAGAAACACTCCACCTTCTTGGAAATTCGAAATTGTCCTTGGAGGCTGATTTTGGAGGCTTGTGGGACAAGTTAAACTTGTCCCATACCTCTTAAATTTATTTACCAACCATACCTATGGTTGGAGAGTTGAAATTTGAATTTTATAATGCTTTTTGAGAAGGCAATTTGTAGGTTTTAATTGCACTTTTCTTACATGTTGTAATTTTAGTCCTTTGGGGTGTGGGTTTGTTTTGGAGTATGTAAGTAAACTGTCATATTATTCACCCACCTATTTATTGTGCATTGGAGAATGAATTTGACCTTGTGTTGGGGTTGAGGATGTGTGATGTGGCATCCTACATGGATCCACCTCATCCTCTTCCCTTCCCTCTTCTATAAAATTTGATTTGCTTTCCTTATTTGGGGTTGCTTCACTTTGGAGACTTGCTTCTTGGGAGAATTATTTTGCTTTGTTCTTGGGAGCTCTTGCTTTTGGAGCAGTTGGAAGATTGTGGAATACTTGTGCTTGGTTTTTTTTTGTTTTCTTGGAAACAACTATTGTTTAGAACTTGGGAAACTCTATCATGGAGAGGTAGGAACATGGCTCTTGAAATGCTCTTCTTGTATGAATTTTTGGTATGTTGTGGGTTGTTGGGTAGATGGCCTAGGAATGGTGTAGGAGAAGACTATGGGGTTTAATTTTTGTTAGGCACAAGTGTGTTTGAGGGAGGTATAAGTGTGGAGGGAGTTGGTATTTGGATTCCACATTGCAAAGAAATAGTTTGCATTTATTTACTTGTTATGGGGTGCTATAAGAGGTTGGGGAGGCATAAGGAAATGTGAGGATTAAGGGGCACTTTGGGGAGGCATAAGGAATGTTAGGGATGTCATATACTATATTTTTTTGGTAGTTTGTATTTCAGGTGGTGATACCCATTTCCCCTTTTGGGAGGCATAAGAAGCATCCCCCATAGTTTCTTTCTCCTTTGGCTTGCTTGATGAAGCCTTAGTATTGTTTGTCATGTTTTAATGTAGTTGTAAACTACATTCAATTTTTGGAACTGTGTTTTATTGTGAAAGTGTTGCTTGCGTGTTTTGTGGAAGCTTGTTGTTGCCATGAGTTGGATCACATATTTTATTGCATTGTGGTTGGGGCTCGGGGGCCAATGAAGAAGGATGGCTTCTCCTCTTCATTGGATGTCTTGGTTGGGTGGAGAGCATTTCCTTTCCCCTACTCTTGTTGTGATTACAATGTGGGAGAATGAGATATATGCACTTGTTGTTCTGGAGCTGAGAAAAAGATAGTTTGATAGTCCCTTGTTGAGATAAAGTTTATTGTAACCTTTCCCACTTGCAGTGGAGGAACTTGTAAATGTTTTGTAATAGAAATATGTTGTATTGTTTATGAAAGTTGTGAAGTGAAATGTAAAAGAAATAAACTTTGTGTTCAGTCTTTGAAAGAATGTGAAAGAATTGTATTCTGTATGATGAACTCGAAGAATGAAAGAAAGGTTGTAAAGTTGTATTTTGGAATCAATAAAGGATTGCATTACCTTTTCAATTTGCATTTTTGTTTTAAGATTGAACATCTAAATGTGAATTGAAATCTTTGTTTGAAAGAAGTAAATGCATATGAAGGAAAATGTAGAACTCTGTCTTTTGAAATGTGTAAAGTTGAAAATCAGAATTGTATTTTGTTTTTCTTTTTGAATGGTTGGAATTGAATCAACTAAATGTATTAGATTTGAATTGGAGCACATTATAATACTTGGAAGAAGAAAATGGCAATTAAACCCTTTTAAATTTGATCTCTGCTATGTATTTTCAAAATGGCAATTACTTTACCTAAAATGCATAGTTCAAACTTGCAATAATGAAATAATAGATTAAACAATTAAAATGAAGTAGTTTTCCCTAAATAAATCCAACTAGAAAAAACTTAAAAGAAATCTTTCAAAACCGGCAAAACAAGTTCAAAGCTTTCACTATCGTTTTGCTGTCAAAATTGTAATCTTTCGAATTGTAACTCTATCAAATAGACCTACCTCACAAAATTAAACTAAATCAACCTATGAAAAATTATCCATTTCTATTTGACATGTTGAGAGAGGAACCAGAACAAATTGAATAAAATTTTATAAATTAAAATTTAACAATTCAAATCAGTAAAATCTTGCAGGTCATTTTCTTGAAATTGACCCCATATACTCTATCAAAATTTAAAACTAATGAACCCTGTGCAAAGAGGACATTGAGAAATTTCTAGAAAGTCCTTGTTTACCAAAACCGAGATCTCTATCAAAATTTATGGCCTTGTGATTTTTTTCTTCACTCAACGTCAAAAAAAGTTTTTTGGGAAAATTTTCATAGTAGACCCATGGGCACGAATTTTTCCTTGGAGATTTGGATATTTTTTTGGATATTTTTCCCGCCACCCCGTTAGCTCGCATCCAATCAGAGGCTGCCATGTGGCACCATGAGGTGTTAGTGGAGGGGCGGATCTCTTTTTAACTTAGCACTCCGAAATTTTTTGGGAAAATTTTCCAAATTTTCTCGGCCGGCTCATAACCAATTAGAGGCTACCAAGAACTACAACAAGGCGTCAGCGGAGGAGAGGGCCACTTTTTCCGTTTGAGCTTAGAAAAAAATTGGGATTTTTTTGCACAGTTTTCCCCACCTCCTGCTAACCCGTAGCCAATTATAGGCTACCACGTGGCATCGTGAGGCATCAATAGAGGCACGGGTGAATTTATCCCTTTTTGCCTATGGGGTGCGAAACCATATTTCTCGCCGTCTCTCTCGTTTTACCCGCATTGGCTTAGAAGATGCCACGTGTTAATGGTAGACTCGTGGAGGCGCATGTGCAAAGTTAGTTTTTTTCCTGTGCGGGAAACATTCCAAAAGTCTCCCCACGGGCCAACCCACCCTTGGGGAAAATTTTCACCCCTAGGCCCGTAAGCCTGCTCTGGGGAAAATTTTCATCCCAAGGCCCATTGGCCCATAACTTGGAAAATATGAGGAGTTAGGAGGACTTATTTATATCAATGGAAAGGTGAAGAAATTTCCTATCCAATGGGAATAATTTAGGGAAATTTTGAATGTGTTAAGTTTGAGAAAAATCAAGTTGAACCTTTAAGCCTGTTAGAGAGTGGGTATGGTGAGGAATTACCCTCTGAACCTTATTGTACCTTCTAACCCTAAATTCTAGACCTTATGACCTCTAATAATTGTTAATAAAGGAAAAGTATGTTCTAGTGAATTAGAATTGTTCTGGAACTTGTTAGTGATAGTTATTTCCTTGTAACCTGGTTGTAGACTCTTTTAAACCAAAAAAATATTCCATAATTTTTCCTAACTAATCCTAAGTTGTTCTTGGGTCTCAAGTGGGTTGTTTTAGCAGCATCAAACTTGGTATCAGAGTAGTGGTTCAAAATCTTGGGCCATTGGGCACACTAGAAAACTTGAGACATGAACCTTAAACCTAGCACACTTGTAAATCTAGAAAACAACTTAGTTAGAAATTACATATTTTAGTAAACATGGAAACTAAGTAAAACCTAGAATAAGGAACTAACTCTTGTCTTGCTCTGTGCAGGAGGTGCAGACAAGATGAGGAGCCTTTTCACATAGACCTAGGCATACCACCACCAAATCATGTTATAGCACCCATCCTACCCCATATTTTGTAGACTCTTCAAAATGTTAATGCCACTCTACATAGAGGATCAGTAGGAGGACATGCAACCAGACATGATAAAGTCCCTTCCATTAAGGGTCATGTATCTTCTCGACCCAACAAGAAACATGGAGGAGAGAATTACAATACAGATTCAACAAGAGTAGAATCACCACGAGTGGATAGGGTGACTACATTTTGGGGTATAGAGAGAGGTCTCGGAGCTCTAGGCTTAGGGATGAGCATACAGAGAGACCTAGAGGCCGTCAGACCATAGCTGTAGATCACATCAAGGAGATCCTGATACTTTAGCCATCACATTATTCTGGTTACCTAGGTGGATTTGAGGCAGAGGCCTAGTAGGTGAGCTTGAGCAGATGCTTCAATCTCTATCCTTGTTCTAGCAACATGAAATATCGTGTTGCAATCCATCTACTGAGGGATTGAGATGGTGTCTGGTGGCAAATAGATGAGTAGAGGCTCCATGTCAATTATGAGATACTTACCTGGGAGCTCTTTGAGGATCGCATTTCAAGAGAATATAGTTATCACAGAGATTCATACAACAGCGGAAAGATGAGTTCCATGACCTCCAACAGATATCTCTTATAGTGGTTGAGTAATAGAGTAGATTTCTTGATCTACTCCAGTATGTTGATTACATGGAGGATGAGTAGTTGCAGATCTATAGGTTCATCCGTGTCCCGAACCTAGACATTGGAGGTGCAAAGTGTGGATCCATTGTCCACAGACATTAGTTTAGGCCATCGAGAAGGACTATATAGCAGAGGAGACTCGGGGAAAGACCCAACAGGCTAGAGACTGATTCTGGAGCCACATACAGTAGATGTAGGACAACATATCAAGGGGTTTAGTACCTCTTCCTCAAGGTGGAAAGGGTGTAGCATAGTCATATTTAGACCCAAGAATAAAGCAACAACAGTCCCACCCACATTATAGAACTCCACAGAGATTTGATGCACAGAGAGGTCAGAGTATTGGGCCTCCTCCTAGGGGTCCCATTAGGACACAGGGCTCCCAAAGAGCTCGATCGGTAGGAGCTCATCAGTAGAGACCTCAACAGACCATAGCCGGCTCATAAGGATCCACACCACATACCTCCAAAGTAATGGCTAGACTTGTTACACGGGTAGTGGATCGGTGATTGTTTTGGGTGTGGTGTTACAAGACATTTATAGAGAGACTACCCACAAAACCCTTATAACAAGGGTAAGAAAAAGATCTTAGAGCCTAATGTTGGTGATATGAGGTGAAGTCATAGGATGTATGCAAAGTGGTTCAGAACCACCGTGTAGAGCATTAGAGCACATTTAATGAGACAAAAAGTAGCATTGGTGGTATTCTGACCTTCATTTTGTTTGATTCTGGTTCTTCTGATTCTTTTATTACACCATCTTTATTAGAGTGATGCAGGCTGGTGCTAAATTAGTAGGGTCATAGTTGGGATGTTGAGATGGCTTTGGAGCCAAGATCTCTATAGACTCCTTAGTTTAGGAGTGTGTGGTAGATTTAGGACTTTTCACCACTACTATGGATCTCCATATCCTTCCTTTGGGCTCTTATGGAGTCATCTTGGGTATGGATTGTTACCACAAGATCATATCTTGTGCAAATGATTTGGGAGTTGAGTCGATAATATCAGGGGTCGGGAGACCCATTTCTATTCACACCATCTCGCTATATAGCTTAAGTGGTGTGTGCGGTGGGGTTGTCGGATGTATGTTGTGACAAAATCAGTGATGAGATCGAGGATGGTTATAGTGGACCTTTGCTAAATGATCACCCCATTTTGAGAGAGTTTGTAGATGTCTTTCCTGGGGAGCTATCGGGGTACCACCCCCATGTGATATTGATTTTCATATAGATCTAGTTTTGGGAGTAGAGCCTATCTCACAAGAACCTTATCGATGACTCACCCTAGAGCTCGTGAGCTCAAGTCAGAGCTGGAGAGCCTTCGGAGAAAGGCCTTATCTGTCCCAGTGTATCCCCTTGGGGTGCACGGTGATTTTTGTGAAGAATAAGGATGGATCCTTGCAGTTGTGTATTGATTACCACCACTAAACAAAGTAATGATCAAGAATCTTTATCCTCTTCCACGTATTGATGCTTTTTTTTTATATCGATGAAGGGAGCCACAACTTTCTCTAAGATAGACCTTAAGTCAGGCTATCATTAGCCGAGGATTTTGGAGGTGGACATTCATAAGACTTCCTTGAGACGAGATATGGCCACTATGAGTTCATAGTGGTACCCTTTGGTTTGACTAACACCCCGTAGTGTTTATGAGTTTGATGAATGGGGTATTTAGAAAATTCTTAGATCATTTTGTGCTCATATTCCTTGATGAAATTTTGATTTACTCATGTACGCATCAGGAGCATGAGGGGCACCATCGCAAGGTTCTTCGGTGTCTCTGAGAGAAGTAGCTTTATGAGAAATTTGAGAAGTGTGAATTCTTTGAGACAAAGCTGCGATATTTGGGTCATATCATTTCTGGGGAAGGTATCACCATCGATCCTTCCAAGATTATAGCTATTATGGATTGGCCAGCAACCAATACTATGATTGAGGTGTGTAGTTTCATGGGACTAGCAGAGCTCTTATCGTGAGATTTGTTCAGGACTTCTCTCGGATTGCACACCCAATCAGTTCCCTTCAAAGGAAAAGGAATAAGTTTGTTTGGTCAAACAGGTGCGAATAGGCCTTGAGTACTTTGAAGGAATGTATCACTACAACAACTATTCTTTTAGTGCTAGATCCACAGGGCATGTTTTTCATTTGCACGGATGCTTCTTTAGCAGGGCTTGGAGGTGTGTTGATGCAGGAGGGTAGAGTAGTGGATTTTGAGTCTCACAAACTCAAATATTATGAGCTTAATTATCCAACTCATGATCTTGAGCTTGCAGTAGTTGTGCATGCTTTGGTTCGATGGAGGCACTTTCTTCTTTGTCGAGATATTCACACTTAGGACAGATCACTTGAGTCTTTGCCACCTCTTCACGCAGCCCAATCTCAATGCTCACAACGAAATTGGATGGAGTTACTTTGTGAGTATGATATAGAGATAGAGCATGTGAAGGGAAAGGATAATGTGGTGGAATATGCTCTCATAAGATGAAGAAATGTGGTTATGACTACTTTAGTGGGCACAAATTTATGGAGCAGGATCCTTCAATAGCTTCCTCTTGACAGCTTCTACATTGCAGTTCGTGCAGAGATTGAGTCTCAGAGACCCCTCAAGGGGAAGTTTGATGGTTTCTCACTAGAAGCAGATGGCCTTCTCAGGCAAAAAAATTGGATTTATGTTCCTAGAGAGGGAGGCTTGAGGTAGGACATCTTGACAGAGGCACATCGTGCACCCTATTTAGCCCATCCTGGGGTGAAGAAGATGGATGCTACGTTGAGACAGTTGTATCACAGAGAGGACTTGCACGAGAGACGTGGCTCGGTTTGTGTCATGATGGTTAGAGTGCCGAGAAAGTGAAGGCCAAACATCAAAGCATCAATCGGCCTTCTCTTTCCTCATGTTATACCATAATAGAAGTGGGACACCATTTACATGGACTTCATTATTGGGCTACCGATGTTGAGATATCACCATGACGCCATCACGGTCATGGTTGATAAATTGACAAACATTGATCACTTTTATTTGGTGAAGACCACATATATCCTTCTAGTGCAATGCATGGGTATATTTGGATGAGATTGTTAGGTTGCACTGGACTCCATGGAAGATCATTAGTGACTGTGATCCTTTGTATACTTCCCATTTCTGGACTACCATGAAGCACGCCCTCAATATGAGAATCAAATTTAGTACAACATATCACCTTGAGATAGATGGATAGACTCAGCAGGTGAATCAAAATTTAGAGGACATGCTCAAGATGTATGTGATGGATCAAGTAGTCAAGATGGGAAGAGTACTTGTAGTTTTCAAGTTCACCTAGAATAATAGTTTTCAAAGTTCTATAGGTATGGCTCCTTTTCAGGATTTGTACATTAGAGAATGCATGAAACCTCTTAGTTTGGACAAGTTAGAGGACAAAGTTTCTCTTGGACCAGCTTTGTTGCAGAACTTGGAGCAGTAGGTGATTTTGATCAGACAGAGATTACAGGAGGCACAAGATAGGTATAATAAGTATGTAGATCAGCATAGACTTGACCATAGTTTTGATGTGGGCATGAAGGTTTTCCTTTGTGTTAGGACACACAAGATCCCTATCCGTTATGGAAAAGGTTGTAAGTTAGCTCTAAGATTCATGGTTGAAAGAGGGTTTAAAACCCACAAGCGAGGATCATGAGGGACAACGTGCACATCAATGGATGTATGAACGACAGTGTGAAGAGATCTTGGGAGGAGTGAGCATCAACTGAATGTTCATGAAAAGATTCGAAAAATGGGTAGAACTGGTTAATCCATAAAACTCTCCTCTATCTCATATATCAAAAGAGATGTACATATACAAGGTGTTGAGTAACCCCAAGCAAAACAATCATGAAAACTCAAGTAGAGAGGGGGAGTTACATTCCCAGAATAGAAATGTAACTCCCAATGATGCATATGACGCATTGATGCACTGACACTCGAAGTCGACGCACTGACATGTAAGAGAATCTCATAATGAACCCTAAATGAAACATGGACCTACGATCTCACCTAAGTGAGATGACTCACCTAATGATGTGGAAACTAACACATACCAACACCCCCCTTCATCGTAACTTAGGATGAGGTGGAAATTTAGAAACGAGCAATGGGTCCCGGCACAAAGCCTAATGAGGTACCCATGTATATGAAATAATATCCCAAGCAGTGAAGGAAAACCTAGTGGGAAAAACATCCACCACAAGAGAACAACACACTCTCTAATGTAAGAAAGATGCCATATATGGGTCCGGCCATAGATGAGCCCGAAAGAGTACCCATGTACAAAGAGGCAACTGTCGGAAAGAAGAAGAAGAAGAGAAGAAGAAGAAGTAGACGAGAGGAATGTAGAAGATGTCTGGATGGATCGAACTGCAGCTCTAAGAGGTCTCCGAGAATAATGTCAATGATGAGATCCTCTCGCCTTTGGACTGAAGAAGAGCCACCCACAACGAACGTGTGCCTACCCTTAGGAAGGACAAAAATGACGTCTTTGGAAGTCCACGTAGCCCACAAAGGAAACCGAAGGCTGTAGCATGAATAACTCGAGTCTGGTCCATGAAAGTGTGACATAGGTCTAGTGAGTGAGTGCAAGGAACCAGAAGGTAATACCACATGCGTATAACAGTTAGAGTGAAAAAAGGAACACCCGTAGAAAGGATGTCCAAGTGATGTGAAGGGAATATAACATCCTCCACAACAGAAAAAGGATCCACGGTTGAGGGTGGATCAATGAAGGTCTCTCGAAAAGTGAAGTGGTAAGAGTCCCGAATGGGCACTCCCAACAATGGAGATGATGAACTCCTCTCGAAACACCTATAGGTGGATGAGGGACATGTAGTGCATCACAAGTAGACTCGTGAAAAGATGACTAAGATCACACAAATACTCATCCCAATGAGGGGCTTGTCATCACCAATCCGGCACTATGATAATTCTTCACCGGGAACTCCTCGTGCTATGATTATTTACTAATGCACAGCCTTTAGTTTGGTGGACGTAATCTGGAAACAAAACAACAACCGAACACAAGAATACCATCGACTATGATAAGACGGAATGATGACAAATCTGAAATATCAAAGTAAATTATAATATTAACATGAAATTGTTACAATCTCACCCATGAGGTACTTCAACAAGACTATGGGAGAAACTTTACAATTACACCTCTCGATGGCTTCTTCAACACACCTTTAACTGATGGCTTCCTTTGCACACTTCCTACAATATTTCTCACTACTTCTTTCTATGCTAAATGAGGGGGGTGGCCTCTCTATTTATAGAACTTCCAGGCTTATCCATCCTATCTCTAAGATAGGATAAGAAATCCACTCGACGAATCATATTCCATACCTTAACTCTTATCTGTACATGTAAGCTTATCTCTTAAGATAAGATAAACCTTATCATTTTACATGGGTTCCACATTTTTAGAATTTTTACAAATAAAATACACAAAATATTTATGACCTCACTCCTTGTCCTTATTACCAATATAATATTCTAATTCCTAATCATGTAGACCCTACTTCTCTAATTACCCAAACTTTGACATTTTAACATTACCGGACCACTTACGACAAATATTTACTTTTTACAACATTCCTATTGTACTTTGACTGTTACCGTACTCCACATTATTGGTGACACCACGATCTTGTGGTTTGTTATCTTCTATCAGACGCTACTACTAATTATACTTAACAACATCCTATTCCTAATACATACATTAATGAAATAGAAATTATGGAGGAAAATTTTAGTGTCGACATCTTCCCCCTTCCTAGCTTCTACTCCATCCTCGGAGTAGACTATTCTAGTGCTTGGAAAATCTTCAACTTGTCATGGTTGACCCATTTCGTAATGGGAGTGCCATCCAATTTATTGCTCCAGTCACGTACCATTTTCATGCACAACTGCTATTTTGTAGGGCCCCATCCATTTTGGAAGAAATTTTCTCTGTCTTCTTTTTTTGTATCTGGAATCATATACTAGGACCAAGTCATTCACATGAAATGGAGACCATCGGATCTTTTGATCAAAGTATTCCTTCTGCTTCATTTTCTTCTTATGGCTTGTATCCTTTGCTATTTCCCTCATTTCCTCTAGCAAATGAAGATGTACCAACCTTTCTTTTACTGAATCACTTTCATCCATCCTTTCATTTTTCATAACTCTCACAGTGGGAATATCAAACTCAATAGGAAGAACTGGATCAATGCCATAGGCCAAATTGAAATGGGGAGTATCCTATTGCTGACTTTGATGTTGCCCTATATGCCCACAATCTTTGCATGAATCCTTTTATCCCATTTATGTACTGCAAGGCTGCATCTTTTGCTAGAATTTGACACAATACAAAATTTGTTCGTTCCACCTGTCCATTTGTGCTTGGCTTGTATGTTGTTGCCTTCCTATGCTTAATAGAAAACTTATTGACTAGGGCTTCTACCACCTCATTAATGAAGTGGCTTCCTTGATCTATTACAATTTCTAATGGACAACCAAATATGGTGACAATGCATTCATATATGAACCTTGCCACTTCATCCATGGAAGTTGTTTTCAATGGCCTAGCTTCAACCCACTTGGTTAAATAATCTGTGGCAACTACAATATACTTATTTTGGCGTGATGTAGTTGGAAGTGGACCTACAATGTCTATTCCCCACTTTTCAAAGGGACCAAGTGGAAGAATAGGACATAATGGAGCTGATGAAGTCTTACGGTTACCATGTGTTTGACAAATATCACATGTCTTACAATAATTATAACAATCTTTAAAAAGAGTGGGCCAGTGATAACCTACATCCAAGATCCTTCTTGCTGTAAGTTGTCTAGAGAAGTGCCCTCCACATGTACCATTGTCGAATTCTTCAAGAGCTCCTTTCCTTGATCACGTCCAATTGCCCTCTTGTCTTTGTCCATCGTGAGTCCTATTCGAAATAATGCTCCATGCGAGAATAGAATATGGACGACTAAGCTTGAGTAATCTTTCTCTTAGTCTTTGCATTGGCACCATCGGAAACTTGAATTCATTGAGATAATTCTAAATATCTATGTATTCACTAGGGATTGTGTCGAGGAGAACAATCTTTGCATCGGAAAATCATCATCATCACAAGATGATCCTAAACCATCATAGGCTCGAGAGAGTGCATCTGCATTGACATGCTTCTTTCCTAGCCTATCTATAATATCAAATTCAAATTCTTGTAGCAAAATTATCCATCTTGCTATTCTCACGATGGGTTAGGCTTATTGACAATATATTTGAGCGATGATCATTCTACAACTATAAATTTCTGCCCTAGAAAGTAATTTCTAAACTTCTTTACAAAGCAAAAATGATAGCGAGCCTCTTTTTGATTCTGAGTATAGTTTACCTCAGCCTTGCTCATTTTCTGCTGCTCCCAAAGTAAATTGGATGTTCATTCCCATTTTCATCCTTTTGGCTCAAAGTACTACCTAGTGCGCATCGAGGCATCGATTGTACACAATGAATGGCTTGCTCCAATCTAGATTCTTCAAAGCAGGTGAAGACACTAGGGCTTCCTTGATTGTCCAAAAGCTTCATGCGCCTTGTTTCTTCTATTCATAGGAAATGGTAAATCTTTGATTTTGAAACTTTATCGGATCGTACCAATACCATCTCTGGATCAACATGCCCTAATAAAACACCTTTAGAACATCCAAAGACACACTTTGTAGGGTTTAGTGAGGCTTGTGCTTAATCTAACCTCAAACGTTGTCTCCATCTCAGTGCGGGTGGTCCGACTTGCTCCCATAGATGCAAAAATCATCCGAGAAATACTCGATGAAGGTCCCGATGTAGGGTTCGAACACCCTATTCATCAAACGCTAGAATGTTCTTTGGGCATTACACTGACCCAAAAGGCATAACTCTATAAGCAAGCGTTCCCCAAGGAGTGGTGAGCGTGGTATTTAGCTGATCTTTCT
This sequence comes from Taxus wallichiana var. yunnanensis, assembly GCA_018340775.1. Taxonomy (NCBI): domain Eukaryota; kingdom Viridiplantae; phylum Streptophyta; class Pinopsida; order Cupressales; family Taxaceae; genus Taxus; species Taxus wallichiana. Next base: position 246,164,044 of record CM031240.1, on the reverse strand, counting down.
CTATTATACGAACTTGGTTGTAGGCTGCTATATCCATCAAGCAAAACTATAGCACTCTGGCCTACTTCGTCCAAGATCTCGATCTGAAAATAGAAGAGGGTAATGATCCTTCTTTGTTGCCTTATTGAGCTTCTGTAATCAACACAAATGCGTAGCTTCCCATTCTTTTTATTGAGATCACAATGGGAGAAACCCATTGAATTCTCCACGGCAAATGTGAATTCTGCATCAAGCAACTTATCTATTTCTTCTTTTACAGTCTTAGAAAAATTAGGATTCATTCTAGATGACATTTGCTTTATGGGCTTAGCACCATCTACTAGCTCAATACAATGTTCTACCCAACTTACTTGAAGTTCCTTGTAATCAAAAGTGAATAGGTGTATGTACCTTGAAAGAGCTAGAGGTAGGATTTCTTCTCACTCTCCATCACAAAGCATCACCAATCTTTATTTGTTGGAGACGATCATCAACTTCTTCTTGAGATAATTTTATGGGGTCATGAGTTGGTGTGGTGGCAGGATATCCATGTGAAACATCCACCTTGCTTTCTTCAACTTCGAGTGTCCACTTCACTTTGGTACTAGAGTAATCGAGAGGATGTCCAATCATCAGTTTCATCACTTGAATCCACGAGGTTACGCTTTATGATGTTGAGGGATCACGTTTATCTTTGCCCTCTCTCTACCACGTCCAAGTGTCATGAAACCTTCATTCCAGTAGTTTCTTGCATGAACTCTCCTTAGCCATGGTCTTCCCAAAGGCATTGGAGTACGCAGCAGTACCATTTTTCATCACACGAAAGTCTACCACACATCAACACCCATAACAAATATTTCCACATTTGAAACTACACCTTCTGGTTTAGTTTTTCCTTTATTTAATGACCTTAACATAAGTGTTGAAGGGCGATCAATTTTTAAACCCAACATATTCATTACAGACTCGGTCATTACATTAACTGCAGCACCTCCATCAACTAAGACATCATGAATTGAAATACCATTACATAATACCTCAGCTTGTGGAGCATAGGGATCTGCCTCTGCCTCCAAAATAGGGACCTCAACCTCCTTCCTTCTTTGAGCATTGAGTCCACCTCGCAACTCCCGCCTCTTTTCAGAAGACATAGCCAAGAGTTGACCATATGTAATATTTGTAGGCCTTTTGGACAGATCTTCCAAGATGGAGTATGGTCCTTGCCCCTGTGAAATCAGAAAATCCTGCACACCCAACTTTCTTCTCCTATGTTTCTTACTAGTTTCTCCTTTCATCTTCTTAGGATCAGTTCCATCTTGATTATCTTTTTCTTTCTTTCTTTTTGTTACAAACACATCTACTTCATTATTTCTACTCTTATCTACTACATCAAGAGAATTCATAGGTGCTTTTCCTTTATCATTATCTCTTGTACGGATGTAGAAAGCTCTATCGGACAATTATACTTATAATGACCCTTTTTATAACAACCATAACAAACAACTTCAGAAATATTTCTTTTTGGACCTCTATCTCCTCCCTGAGAACTAAATTCCTTTCCTTGAAGAAGATTAATAGTTAACTGGCCCATCTTCCTAAGCAGATCTTCATACTCGGTAGATGTACTAGGAGAAATATTTGTGCTCAAGGAGTGGTTGTGGATTCTAGACAAAGGTCTTGGTGTAGGCTCTACTTTAACAACAATTTCTTTGGGCTCCTCTTCCATGCTTTCTTCTTGCCTTCTTGCAATCTCCTTTTCTTGTTCAATGGTAGTAGGCGGTCATACTTCACTCGTTCTCGATCTCTCGGCTTCATCCCAAGAATGAAGTGCTTACAGGAGATTATCCATGCCATTCATCAACCCATCCGCTAATCCTTCCTTCCGGATCTGGGCATCGAGCTTCCTCCTTAGCTCTAGAACACGAGCATGATAATCCCTTATCTTCTCCTTCTCTCCTTGGGTTAGCTTTGTGATATCAATCATGAGATCTGCATATCTCTGTTGTTCACCAAATTCTTCAAGAAAACTTTCAGTTAATAAATCCCATGAATTTTTCACATTATCACCTAGTGTTTCAAACCACCTAAGTGTTGAACCATCCAAAAAGGTAGGAAAAAATTCAGTCCATTGTTCCCTTCTTATAAGGCCATTACAAATACAAGATCGCTTAAACTCTTGAATGAAAGAAGAAGCATCTTCATTAGATTGAGCTGAAAAACAGGAATCTTTCCCATTTTCAAAAGTAACCACCGTGAAATACCAACCCACAAGTACAATCAACAAGACTTATGTGCACAAATAATTGGAATTACTATAGAAATGACCACGGTAAACTATGGTAAAACTTGACTTACTACGGTAAAAACTGATTTTACTGTGGTAAACACTATTCACGGTAAAAAGTGAAGTTACTGCGGTAAATACTATTCACGGTAAAAAGTGACTTTCTTGTGATGAATACTATTCCACAAAAATGAATTTATCATGGTAACTACTATTCACGGTAAAAATGAATTTACCATGGTAACTACTATGCGATAAAAAAAAGGTTACCCTCGATTAATTTTTGACTAAGTGGGAATATCTCTCCGAGAAAATCCACCAACGAGGAATTGTCCAAAGAACGGAACCAAAATGTCATCACCAATCCGGCACTATGATAATTCTTCACGAGAACTCCTCGTGTTATGATTATTTACTAATGCACTGACCTTTAGTTTGGTGGGCGTGTCTGGAAACAAAACAACAACCGAACACAAGAATACCATCGATTATGATAAGACGGAATGATGACAAATCTGAAATATCAAAGTAAATTATAATATTAACATGAAATTGTTACAATCTCACCCATGAGGTACTTCAACAAGACTATGGGAGAAACTTTACAATTACACCTCTCGATGGCTTCTTCAACACACCTTTAAGCGATGGCTTCCTTTGCACACTTCCTACTGATATTTCTCATTACTTCTTTCTATGCTAAATGAGGGGGTGGCCTCTCTATTTATAGAACTTCCAGGCTTATCCATCCTATCTCTAAAATAGGATAAGAAATCCACTACGACGAATCATATTACATACCTTAACTCTTATCTGTACATGTAAGCTTATCTCTTAAGATAAGATAAACCTTATCATTTTACATGGGTTCCACATTTTTAGACTTTTTACAAATAAAATACACAAAATATTTATGACCTCACTCCTTGTCCTTATTACCAATATAATATTCTAATTCCTAATCATGTAGACCCTACTTCTCTAATTACCCAAACTTTGACATTTTAACATTACCGGACCACTTACGACAAATATTTACTTTTTACAACATTCCTATTGTACTTTGACTATTACCGTACTCCACATTATTGGCGACACCGTACTGATGGCGCCGTTATCTTCTATCAGACGCTACTACTAATTATACTTAACAACATCCTATTCCTAATACATACATTAATGAAATAGAAATTATGGAGGAAAATTTTAGTGTCAACAGGATCAACAAACAAAGAGTGATGTTAGATAGGTAGGAGTCATCCAATGAGGGTAGAGGAATGAAGTGGGCCTCGTACATTGGAAGTGAAAAGGAGGCTGGTGTAATGATGGTGTGAGACTTAGTATGAGATTACTCTATATCTGATGAGATGTGGGATGTGTCAACACTCTTTGGAATAGTGAGAGAAAGAGGAGAAGAGTCCTCTATAGTACTCTCAACATCAAAACTAGGTATAAAATCCTCATCATCAGAAGTAGAACCAAGTGAGTCTATGTCAGTGGAAATGTCATCACATAAAGAAATGGAGGAGATGACTAAATGAGCAGCAGATAACGATGGCGACAATATGTGAAGGGTCTCCATAGAAGGAGGTGAAGAATGCTCCGAGACACGGTGAGGTGGATCTAAGTCGACATGTAAAACCAGAGAGAACGAGAGACATGCATCATCATGGGACCCAAGACATGGTCACAAGTGTCGAGGAAGTCCTCCAAATGACGATGATCGGCAGTGCAAGAAGCGGCCCAAGCAAGAAGGGTAAAAGACCTCGTGGGCGAAGTAACGTTCCATGGAAGCATGCCAAACTAAATAGTTCCCTCTCTTGGTGAGAAGTGGTGGAGTCTCAGTAGGTTGATCCTATGATGCTCAAGTCTAGAAAGAGCCCTTCATGTCGGACTCGGCCGATAATGCGTCTACATGTGTAGGCCCAAGAGTATAAGCAACCCCTGAATGTGGCACTTCATAAAATTAGTGAACTTAGAAAATTGATAATTTCATCATGTAGTGTGCAAAAAATCATGCAACTTTGACTAAAGAAGCGCTAAAAAATGAGCAGCGAGTCAAAATTTATAGCATTAAAATGATTCCCAACTGAGGGAAAAATACACTAGATGCTGCAAACGCATTTAAAAAGTACACGAGATGGGTGCAAAGGGTATCATGTGGGTACTTGTTGGAAATGACATGAAATTTTAGTAGGGTTTTGTTTTGACTACAAGGGGGGTTAGCCTCCTGCCAACCCGGACCTCGCCCTCCATCTTCGACAAGCGTAGGAGGGGATTTAATACAAGCCAAAATTAAGAACCCAAAAATTATTACAATGCCATTTAATAATGAAATGTTTTTTTGAACACCTTAAAACATTAAAAAGGTGGAAAGGAGGTGGGCCCACTTGGAAAAGTCATGGAGTTGGAGTCCACGTCTTTGCCAATGTTTGGAGGAAAACCACCAAAAAGAGTTTTACAGGATCTTGAAGGTGCTCTGAGACACGTGGGAGGTCGCGATTTGGAGGTCTTTGGGAGAAAGTGTGGCAGGTCTGCACAAGCAGGAGGAGTCGTTTGAAGACCCAAAATTCCCAAAAAATTCCCAAAAATGCCAGAAAACATTTCAAGCAAAGACCTAGCCATTGAATAGGACATTGCGGGTTGCGAGTTACTAGGCGTCTTTGGGAGTAGGTGTTGTTGAGTCTGCACAAGTTAGAGGAGCTATTTGAAGACCCAAAACACCAAAAATGCCTAAAAACACCCAAAAACAGGTGAGCAAAGTTAAAAACGTTTTTGCAATGGAAGAGGATGAAAATACCTGAGGCACCATGCCCAACATGTAAAACATCACTCTCGGTACACAAAATAGAACTGAATGCATAGTTAGAGATAACGGAGCAAGGCACCACCGACAGATCTTGTAAAACTCAATGTAGAGACAACCAACGAAGGTAAACAAGCTATCACGAGGAGCACGAGCGGTCCAAGTTTGAGGTAAAACATGAGAAGTGAGTCATGAGATAAGAGCGACGAGCTAGGGTAGATTTGACCCAGAAATAGCTCCAACAGTCCTCCAAAAAAACTCACAAACAACACTTTTAAACTTAGATCTAAACCTCAAACCTACAAACCACTTTCAAAGATGCATGCAGACCCCTAAAAGCTGAAACCCATGAACACAGACAATAGAGGTGTGAAGCCCGGAATCAATGCAAGTAGAGCACAACTAGAATATCCATTATGACACATGCTGAAAGAGATCTGAATATCACACTGGAAGCCGAAAACACACGAAAAATGCCGAGGAGTGCACAGATCCACAAGATCCACTCTGATACCATGAAAGAAGGTTTAAAACCCGCAAGCAAGGATCATGTGGGATGAAATGCACATCAATGGACATGTGAATGATAGTGTGAAGAGATCTCAGGAGGAGCGAGCATCAACCGAATGTGCATGCAAAGATTCGACAAATGGGCAGAACCTGGTTAAGCCATAAAACTCTCCTCTATCTCATAGATCAAAAGACGTCTACATATAGGAGGTGTTGAGTAACCCCCAGTGCTATAATCATGAAAATTGGAGTAGAGAGGGGGATTTACATTCCCAGAATAGAAGTGTAACTCCTAATGACGCATATGACGCATTGACGCATTGGCACCTTGACATGTAAGAGAATCTCATAATGACCCCTAAATGACACATGGACCTACGATCTCACCTAAGTGATATGGCTCACCTAACGATGTGGAAAATAACACACACCAACAGTTGTTCCTTTTAAGATCTTGAAGCATATCAGCCCTTTGGCCTACCATCTAGCATTTCCACCTAGCTTGTCTCGTGTACATGATGTGTTTCATGTTTCAGTTCTTAGGAGATATGTTGCAGATCCTTCTCATGTGTTATATTGGACATCATTACAGGTGTAGGATTAGGGAGGTGATGGTGGAGCCTGTTCACATCATAGATCGTATGATCCTGGGCCTTGGCGCAGAGAGGTTGACTAGGTGCAGGTGCGGTGGGAATGAGATATGATGAGACTGCAGCCTACATAGGAGAATGCTACTTTTGCTACGAGTTCGGTTTCCATATTTTTTTTCTAGTGACTTCCAGGAGGAAGTTGAGTCTAAGGGGAGGGGGATGTAGTTCCCACTTCCCTTTGACACCCTTTTGATACTAATCATGATACTACTGATTATATTATGATGATAGATGTTAGATCATGGATTATTATTGACTTGATTCAGTTATGATGCATGATGATTATTAGAGGCATTTTGGATATTGATGATGATATATTGTTTGACATGGTTATGTTATGGATGTTGTTCGGACATGTGATATTTGGATATTGTGAGTAGACCTAGAAATGGAAATTATTGGATGATGATATAGTTTTTTGATAAAGCGTAAATGATATTGTTAGATTGCTTTGATGTTGTTGTGATTCATATATCTAGATGATTTTGGGAATTATATTTATATTATTTTGGATGTTTTGATATGGCCACAAGGCCGAAGGAGGTATTTGTGTTTTGCAAGTTAAAATATCACAACAAACATCGGGGATTGGAGACCAACCACATTGAAATTCTAGATGAATTCAACAAGGTCACCATGGCAACTTGTTTTGTTTGTGTGTGTTTGTGTGTGTCGGATTCCCATGGGGAGATCACCTTTAAATGTGACCAATGGGTTATGTGTATTTATTTATTTGACCCTTCTGTTTTATGTTGCATGTGTTTATTTTTTGATGCTTTTACCCCTTTCATTAATTATTAAATGGTGTGTAAATTTTGTGAGTAATCATATTGTTAAAATAAATAAATCAAATATGTCATAATAAGGTAATTAATTTGATTTTTGGCCATGATTTAAAGTCATATAAGTATGATATGTAAGTTAAATGTTGAGTGAGAAACACTCCACCTTCTTGGATATTCTAAATTGTCCTTGGAGGCTGATTTTGGAGGGTCGGGACAAGTTAAACTTATCCCATACCTCTTAAATTTATTTACTAACCATACCTATGAATTTGACTTTTATAATGCTTTTTGAGAAGGCAATTTATAGGTTTTAATTGAATTTTTCTTACATGTTGTAATTTCAGTCCTTTGGGGTGTGGGTTTGTTTTGGAGTATGTAAGTAAACTATCATATTATTCACCAAACTATTTATTGGGCATTAGAGAATGAATTTGACATTGTTTTGGGGTTGAGGATGTGTGATGTGGCATCCTACATGGATCCACCACATCCTCTTCCCTTCCCTCTGCTATAAAATTTGATTTTTTGCATTATTTGGGCTTACTTCACTCGGAGACTTGCTTCTTAGGTGAATTATTTTGTTGTTTTTGGGAGCTCTTGCTTTTGGAGCAGTTGGAAGATTGTGGAATACTTGTGCTTGGTTGATTTTTGGATTGTTTTCTTGGAAACAACTGTTGTTTGGAACTTGGGAAACTCCATCATGGAGAGGTAGGAACTTGGCTCTTGAAATGCTCTTCTTGTATGAATGTAAATGTTAATGTATGAATGTTTTGGTATGTTGTGGGTTGTTGGGTAGATGGCCTAGGAATGGTGTAGGAGAAGACTATGGGGTTTAATTTGTGGGAGGCACAAGTGTGTTTTAGGGAGGTATAAGTGTGGAGGGAGTTGGGATTTGGGTTCCACCTTGCAAAGAAATAACTTGCATTTCTTTACTCGTTATGGGGTGCCATAAGATGTTGGGGAGGAAAAAGAAAATTTGAGGAATAAGGAGTTCTTTGGGGAGGTATAAGGAATGTCAGGACTGTGATATACTATATTTTAGCGGTTTGTAATTCAGGTGGTGATACCCATTTCCCCTTTTGGGAGGCATAAGAAGCATCCCCCATAGTTTCTTGCTCCTTTGGCTTGCTTGATGAAGCCTTAGTATTGTTTTTCATGTCTTAATGTAGTTGTAAACTACATTCAGTTTTTGGAACTGTATTTGATTGTTAAAGTGTTGCTTGCATGTTTTGTGGAAGCTTTTTGTTTCCATGAGTTGGATCACATATTTTATTGCATTTTTGTTAGGGCTCAAGGGCCAATGAAGAAGGATGGATTCTCCTCTTCATTGGATGTCTTGGTTGGGTGGATATCATTGTGTTTCCCATACTCTTGTTGTGATTACAATGTGGTAGAATGAGATATATGCACTTGCTATTCTGGAGCTGAGAAAAAGACATTTTAATAGTCCCTTGCTGAGATAAAGTTTATTATAACCTTTCCCACTTGTAGTGGAGGAAATTGTAAATGTTTTTTAATATAAATATGTGGTATTGTTTATGAAAGTTGTGAAGTGAAATGTAAAAGAAATAAAATCTATGTTCAGTCTTTGAAAGAATGTGAAAGAATTATATTTTGTATGATGAACTTGAAGAATGAAAGAAAGGTTGTAAATTTGTATTTTGGAATCAATAAAGGATTGCATTACCTTCTCAATTTGCATTGTTGTTTTAATATTGAACATCTAAATGTGAATTGAAATCTCTGTTTGAAAGAAGTAAATGCGTATGAAGGAAAATGCAAAACTCTGTCTTTTGAAATGTGTAAAGTTGAAAATCAGAATTGTATTTTGTTTTTCTTTTTGAATGGTTGGAATTAAATAAAATAAATGTATTAGATTTTGAATTTAGCACATTATAATACTTGGAAGAAGAAAATGGCAATTAAACCCTTTTAAATTTGATCTCTACTATGTATTTTCAAAATGGCAATTACTTTACCTAAAATGCACAGTTCAAACCTGCAACAATGAAATAATAGATTAAATGATTAAAATGAAGTATTTTTCCCTAAACGAATCCAACTAGACAAAAATAATTAAAAGAAATATTTCAAAACCTGGAAAAACTGAGTTCAAAGCTTTCACTGTCGTTTTGTTGTCAAAATTGTAAACTTTTGAATTGGAACTCTATCAAATAGACCTACCTCACAAAATTAACCTAAATCCACCTAAGAACAATTCTCCATGTCTATTTGACATGTTGAGAGAGGAACAAGAACAAATTGAACAAAATTTTATAAATTAAAATTTACCAATTCGAACTGTAAAAGCTTGCAGATCATTTTCATAAAATTGACCCCTTAAACTCTATCAAAATTTAAATCTAATGAACCTTTTACAAATAGGACATCTAGATATTTCAAGAAAGTCCTCGTTTTCCAAAAATAAGCTCTCTATCAAAATTTATGGCCTTCTGAAGTTTTTCTTCACTTGGCATCAAAAAAAAAATTGGGAAAAATTTCCCTGGTGGACTCATGAGCCCGAATTTTTCCCTTCGAGCTTGCAAAAAATTTGGGAATTTTTTTCAAATTTTTCCACCACCTGCTAGCCAGTGACTTATCAAAAGTTTCCACGTGGCACCATGAGGTGTCAGCAGAGGGGTAGATCTCTTTTTAACTTAGTGCTCCTAGAAAATTTTGGGGAAATTTTTAAAATTTTCTCTACCAGCCCGTAGCCTATCAAAGGCTACCACGTGGCACAATGAGGCTTCGGTAGAGGAGAGGGCCCCTTTTTCCCTTTAAGCTTTGGAAATTTTTTGGGAAATATTTCCAAGTTTTCCCTGCCTCCCGCCGACCTACAACAAATCACAGGCTAGGTGGCATCACAAGGCATCGACTGAGGCACGGGTGAATTTATCCCTTTTTTCCTTTGGGGCATGAAACCTTATTTCTCCCCGCCACTCCGTTTTACTGCATTGGCTTAGAAGGCACCACGTGTCCTTGGAGGACTCGTGGGGATGTGGGTGCAAAGTTAGTTTTTCACCCTGTGCAGAAACTTTCCAAAATTCTCCCAACGGCCTGCCGACCTGCCCTTGGGGAAAATTTTCACCCTTGGGCCCATGCAAGCCTGCTCTTGGGGAAAAATTTCACCCCAAGGCCTGTCGACCCATAACTTGGAAAATATGAGGAGTTAGGAGGACTTATTTATATCAATGGAAATGTGAGGAAATTTTCTATCAAATGGGAATAATTTAGGAAATTTTGAATGTGTTAAGTTTGATAAAAATAAAGTTGAACCTTTAAGCCTATTAGAGAGTGGGTATGGTGAGGAATTACCCTCTAAACCTTATTGTACCTTCTAACCCTAAATTGTTGACCTTATGACCTCTAATAATTGTTAATAAAGGAAAAGTATGTTCTATTGAATTAGAATTATTCTGGAACTTGTTAGTGACAATTTTTGCCTTATAACACGGTTCAGAGACTGTTTTAAATAAAAAAATTATTCCATAATTTTTCCTATCTAATCCTAGGTTGTTGTTAGGTCTCAAGTGGGTTGTTTTAGTAGGAATCACAATAGGGTTCAAACACATAAAAATATTTCGATGTTAAACTTCTCATTAGTATGATATTGAGGGATGTATGTCCATAGTGTTGCAAACTTCTCCTAGTACTCGATTCTTCGAGATATGTCCTTGAGATAGAGTATTAAATTAATATATAGTTTTCTCATAGTTCAACTGCGGTAACCAACTCGTCTCAAGTATTCCTTGAATTATTCTCAAGTTCTAATAGCTTTTTCAAAACCCGGTTCTATCATACGAATGTCCCACCTGGGAAGAAATTTCATTAGATAGATGATAAGATCCCTTAACCATTTTAGTTTCTTCAGAGAAATGTTGAATGTAAAAATAATTCTCCAAATCACCTAGCTAGTACTCAGCTCCATATCCTAAGGTCCTACCATCCAACTTAGATTGTCTTATCTTCTTAATATCGTTAGATAACTCTACTACCAAGTGTGACCTCTTCTTCTTAGGTTTATTTACAACATTAGCATTAACATTTGCAGCGTTAGGATCCACTGTATTATTATTATTATTTGAATTGGGGTCCATGACATTGTGTTTTTTCAGCATTAGGCTTCCCATGAGATTGTTCACCACCATCACTTGCATTAAAATAACTTTCTCTTCAAGAACAACCATAATATTTTTGTTTCCTAAAGGATAACGAGTATCTCATCAAACTATTGTGTTGTGGCTACTTTACCACCAATAGGTTGGTGATTAACAATGTGATCTCATGTCCTAATTATTTTATCTATTACATAATAATTAAGTTTAAGTTTTTGTAGGAACTCAATAGGTCAAAGAGTTGTAATCTTCACCTCTAACACAAAAATGTAACACCTACTTTTCAATGCTTCAAATTAAGGGAATATTTTTTTATTTTCAAAAATAACTTATGCCTTCAATTATTTAAATACATAGCATTTAAATCCAACATCAATGTAATTTAATCCATTTGATAACAATCAAGAAACCATGTGTAGTTGTATGGGTCAATTAGATCTACTTGATCCCCCATAATTTACTCTTATGATTGTGTATACAAGTTTAAAATCGGTTACATTTCCAAGGAATTGATAATTCGAGTTATCATGTCTAAGTTTCCACCAAGAATTAAGTCAATCAAACCCTATCTCGACATCCTATACCTTTAATTATAACTTGGAGAATCGATAGTGCAATCAACTTCTTAGACTACTTCACCAAATCTTAAGAGATGTGCTTGCATGATAAGTTTTAAGATGTCACATTCATAATAAAGAAGTTTTCCTTCCACCATATCACTTTATTTAGCTATCTAGATTTTAATCATCAAATTAAGTCATTTGATTTACATGTTATGCACAAGAAACATGACCTGTCCAACATGTGCAAAGGAAAACATCTATGCCGAATTAGGTTGGCAATGAGATAGAAAATAGTTACATAATGAATTGTGTCATTATGTAATTACTTCCTTCCATGTAGCCAAATTAATTTTGTATCAAGGTAATTCTATTATACAGTTTGATAAAATCATGTAACCTAGCATGACACCAATTAGCTTCAGTTATGATAATCATAATGATCGGACCTAGAGGGGGAACATGAAGATACTTGATATAAGGTAGTATTCACTTAATGACTTGTGTCATTAAATGGGCATGATCTTATAACAACCATCATAAGTTATCCTTTCAAGCTCAGTTCATTAGGAATATCTTATTCTGGGTTTATTTAATTATAGATAATAATTTTATGACAAGTTTCCTTTTTGTCATAGTGATAATTTTAGTGCATCTACTTATGTCTTCATAAGAACATATGTTTAGTATCATAACAAGTTATGATTATATTAATGACTAATTAATTTTCAACCCATGGATAACTTAATTATGAATTAATTTAATTTAATGTGTTATCACAACAATTCTTTAATTGTTCTTTGCGGGGTTATTGCATAGTATTTTATAATATAACATATTTCACATGTTGGTACGTTTTATCGTACTTCACTAATTTACTAGTTTATAAATTTAAATTATATATTTTTATATTCATTTCAATCTAAATTTTTCAACAACAAACTTAGTGATAAATTTTCAAAAAATTAACAACATTTACTATCCATTTATTATTCATGGAAGACTATTGAATTCGGCATTAGAATAACATATTTAATACCTCATGTATCTATCAATTTAATAATAATTAACTCAATCATAAATATAAATAGAATATACCTTCCGAAATAGTACATTAGGAAATCAAGGTATTATACCTTTTAGTTTAAATAATATAGCGAAGTAATCATTTTGGTTTACAATAATGTCATGTTCTTTATACAATGTGATCATCATAATCAAAACTCATTCAATCAAATAATTCATACATAGTGTTTATAAAAGATCCACCAAGGATAACTTATTTTCTGCCATCTATAGGAGAGATATAAATAGTTAAAGTTGTCAATTAAGAATGAACATGCATGAAATGTTTGTCTTCACATATTTACGATTTATATCTATATACTACTCAAATTATTAAATTATTGCAATATGATGATCTAAATGTTTATTGAGTAAATAATGACAACAATTTAAAATTTCCTATCTCACACATTGATATTACTTTCACACATGAGCAATCACATTCTATGAGAGGTTTAAATTGATTCAATAGAAAAATAAATCATTTACCAAAACATGACAATATTGAATAAATATTCTCAAACCTTTCCAAGCTTAAACATTAAACCTTGTATGTCATCACTTAAGCACTAATAAGTTAGGAAATAGTAATGTACATATTATACTTTTGTAACCAAATATCAATTTTCATAATATAATCCTCAACAATGATGCATATCACCATTAGTTCCCGTAAATGAATATATGATGAACTCTAATTGGAATTCCATTAATTCCCTTCAAAGTAACAAGTATACCTTTTAATTATAATACAATGAATTTGTGTTCATTTCTTATAGTAGGAGTGAAAAGGTCACTCCATGGGAGGAGAAATAATAATAAAAATGCTTTCTTCCTCTAGGTCAATGTAAATAATCATATTGAAAATTAAGATTCCTACATTCCTTGTTAATCATAAAACATTATACTTTGACTTACCAATCAATGTCATGACAATAATATAAAATCATATAGGAATAAAATAGTTACCCTTTGGCTGAAAATTAATAATGATAATCGACTATTTTAATGTAAGTATCGAAACCTTAAACAACTCGAATACCTTAATATTCACAAACCATAATATAATAAATTTTACCAAATTAATATGTTTGTGCTATCCACATATTTGACTACTCTAGGACTTAATTATTTCTTCACACAATTGATATAATTATCATCGACCATAGCTCATACATTCATAGGTTTAATCTCCGGTATTATCAATAAAACATGTGTCATTAAAGGCTCTCAAACAACAATTCATATAAAAACTTCCATCTCAATTAGGAGATTTATATACACAATTTTACATACCCAAAAATGAAATTACCAAAGGTTCTCAGTTCGGGCTTAGCCCGTTAATTTAAACATCAAAGGTAACATACAGGTGCCTGCATTAAGGGCATTTTGAAATGTGAGTCCCAACTAGGGATAAAATTTGAAGAGCTAGTCAAAATTTTATATTGCAAGGCTCATTTTTAAGTAGCCCTTCCATGATGAAAAGAAATATAAAAATTTACACTTCATATGACAAGAGAAAATCTAGTCAACATGTCCTAAAAATTAAGAACATTTTTTATCCCTGATAGCATATTCAAATGCAAAATGTTGGATAAGAGGACTTTTTAGGGGCAACACAGCTGACTATGCAAATACAAACATATTTTTCACTGGTCTGTGAAGAAATGGATGAGTGGTTCCAATTCAAGACAGACATCATAGTCATAGAGCCAACATTGAGCAGCTAGATCAATAATGCATATGGATAAAAATTGGCAAATGACACATCCTGCGAAAGTGCGAACAAGCATTGGATATTTTTGAAGAACCTAGAAGTCCAAGGATATGTCACGGTTCACCAATGTAGTGTCTCAGGACAAGATAACAATTCAAGTCTGGGAGGTTTTTTAGGAGGAATTTGGGAACAATATTTTGTATATAAATGGCTAAAATAAATGTCTAACGATTGAGTAAGCAATACTTATGCATTACACAAAAGATAGAAATGTGAAAATATTGTATCTAACACTTCCGTAGCAAGTAGCAACTAGGAAGAGGAAGATGGAATGAATAGTTTGAAGATGAACAATCAAGTGTAAATCTTTAGATATTTTTAAGGTTTCAATGGAAGAAGATCTTCTTAATCCAATACATTTCAATTTATTAGTAACCAAAGAATTATTGCATGGTTGGTTTCAGTATTAATATTTGGTGAAATTTATCTTTATATTGTTTATCTAATGTAGTCCAAGTTCGTAGTAAGAGAATGCACAAGATTTTTTACTATAATTTGTAAGTAATTCCTATGGATTCCTATGCGAGAACTCAATTTCTTGGACTAAGTAATCATTTCAAAATATCAATTTGATGCTTTTTTAAGTGCTCAAGATTATGCAGTAGTTGCATGGAATGAAAGAAAGGTAAGTTTTGCGTCTAACATGAATCATAGTTCCATTACAACACATACACTTGACCAACATTGCATTCTCCATCTACGCATTCATTTTTTGTGCCAGGGTTTTAGAAGTCAGCAACAATGCCTTCTAGGAATTCCATTTCCAAATTCCCTTATGTCTTGCACTCGCGAACTTTCCAGTTGCCCCTCTTTTTCACCCCGGACTTTGGAGCACACTGCACGTCCCTTACTCTTGAACAAATGTTCATGTCTTTTTAAATTGATTCTTGCGGATATCCTATTTAATGAAATAGTGAATCAGTGATCTGGAGACCGGGTAAAAGTCTTAGCTTCCATTAATGTCAATGGTTGTGGGATATTGATTTGATTTTTTGAAATTTTTTTATAGATTTGCTATTAAATGGAGGTGGGCTGCCAACGGCTGAAGAAGTGATGGGAGTCATATTTAATAACCAACTACTAAGTACCAAGTTGTCTTTATAAATTATATTTCTTGTTGTAGTTGACGGGCATTTTTATACCTAACCCTTCTTTTGACACTTTTATTAATAAAATGCACTTCAAAAATGCCATGTAAATTTAACTTTCGATATTTTTAAAAGAAATTTTCGGATAACACTTCTCTGACGGGTTTGAGCCCTGGGATGGGCTTGGACGGGCTCAATTTTGATCCTGGTCCCGACTGTGAAGGATTCAAGCTAGCAAATATAAACATTAAAATGAATAACCTAGATAAAGTTTAAAAAATATGCATATTTCATATGATCCATGTATAACTAATTCGGCTTAGTAAATATATCAAAAATTCAAATAACATCGATGAGTTTTTAATAAGGTAAGGTTTTAGCTTACCAAGATAATAACCATATTGACCCTAAAACAATTTTTTTTTCATAAACTTCATGCATGCGGGAAAGATAATATTAATATCCATTTTTATTTCTTAGGAATTAGAAGGATAAACTACAGATGAGAAGGGTTTTTATATCTATGACTATACATTGTACCCAAAATAGATTTCCAACAATAAAAAATAGGGTCAATATTCATATATTAAAAGTCACGATTTAAACACTCAAGTTGTTTAGTAATTCACAGAAATCATCAACCATTTAAAATAATCCCAATTAATTTCTTCAAATGATACAAAAATTCATAAAAGAAAAATAGGGTTCGCATATATTTACGTCACACAAATAATATAAATAATAAACTATGAAGAAGGGAAGAAAAATGATTCATGCATGTATAATGAAGCATGAAATCCTTCTTGTTTCCAATTTCTTTCAATGAAGCTCACAACCAAATTTTCGTTCGAATCCCCAAAGGAGTAATACTTTTGAATATTCCCATTCCTATGTGTTTATTAATCAAAATTCATCAATGATCACTAAAATTTTCTCTACTAACAAATTGAGATCATGCATGTAGCCTCAAACAAGGATAACTAGATAAAATTGAAATATAATCAATTCTTCCCTTCATGTAGAGATCGAATGAGATAAAAGTTAACAGAAAAAAATGAAATCCAAAAATACCTTTATGCCTCAAAAGATTCCTTGAGAAGCTTTGTGCTTCTCTCGAGGTCTGTGGGAAGCCAATTGAATACAACTAATGTGATCGGGTACCATGTAGTGGCATGTGGATTTGAACTCCATGTTTCCCTTAAAGACAACATGTTTAACTTCCACACATTTTAATTATAGAAATCCCAATGATTCTTTACAATTGATCATGATGTTACAAATGGTATGGATATAACAATTGAACATTCGAAGACCATTCTCAATTAAATACTTATCTTACGCATGGTCGGCCAATGGCCGATAAAAATTAATATAATATTATAAAAATCATTACTAGGGGTGGTCATCAACCATTAAAGGATTATCATCGAATGGGTTAGCCTAATCAAGGCTTAATTTTAATTTCAAATATATATAGCTTGGGTCGAAATTTACTAAGCCTCATCCTTATAAATATGTTTGAATATATATCTAATCACATGGTGATGACCATGGTTATTTGCACCTTCAATATAATCATAACCCATTATAATATTAACCAACAATTCCTCGTTATTTATTATGATCAAATTCAAATCAATAAGACTCGGCTATAGCCTTGCCCAGTTCATATTAAACTTACCATTCTTTCATGCCCAAATGCATAATGGCTTTAAAATATATATATATATATAAGTACCCAAACAGTGGATCATAAGGAATATTTCTATAGTTATTTGGAGCATTTGTAAAAGATGAAGGATGGGGTCCCTATAGGCATATGTGGTCATTCATATGGATTCCAGTTGGTCCATCAATAAAATCTCTACAAATAGTCTTTATAAGGTTAGAATGTGATATAAAACCATTGATTGCATGTTGTATGGATGAAAATAGGCATTGTGGTCTGCAATATGATTGTCCATACAAAATGATAGTCTTTGAATGTTGTTAAATACTCTAAGATGAATGAAATACTCTAAGATGAATGAAATGCCAAAAAACAATCATCAAACCATAAAAAATAATAATGCAAATGAAAGGGTAAGACTAACTTCAATTGTAAAAATGGTGGACTTACAAACTTAACAACTGCGCTAAATCTTAGACCTGATGTACTTATTTGTGAAAGTGTGTGTGAACATGCCCTACGTTGATTTTTTTCTAGTCATACTTTTGAATTAGCAAGAAATCGATGTGTGGAAAATGTAGTAGAATGTGTGCATGAAATAGAATAGAATCCCCACCTTTGAAGTTTGATGTAGATGTCCTAGCCTTGGGCCTTGATGATGGAGCTATGTGGATGCGGGTGATCTCCAATCTAATATATGGATACAACTCGAGATCGAGTGATAGTAGTTAATGATGGTAGGTCCCTCATTATGGTCTCATAAGCTTTATATTTATGGGGTTATCTTGATATAAATATGTAATTAAACCCTAAAAGGATGACCATAAGAAAAATAAAGATGAAAAATGACTAGAAAGAGAAAAAGAAGTAGTGGGAAAGTGTGAAAATAATTGGAGCACCCCTTGATACACCAGGGTGCCAAAGGGTTCCCCAATACTAGCCCAGGCACCCCAGTTGAGTCTAAAATTACGGGAAAATTTCAAAATAGACTAGGAATATGGATGAAAAGGTTCGGTAATGAAGAAATAAGATAAAAAAAGATGGAAAAAGGATGGGGTTAATTTGTACATTCTTCACTCAAGAACCTTGTAAATAGTAGTATGAAACCAAGATAAATAAATGTCTAAAGTGCATGATTTTTGACTACCTAATTTATGTTGGTGATTTGAAAGCTCAGTCAAATAAAGTAGGTAGATATGTGTAAATGTTTTCCATGAAGATTGTAGTAGAAATTCTCCAAAAGAATAGACAAATTGTATAATGAAAAAAAGATGGAGCATGGAAACTAAAGATGAAAAAATACACAAAAAAAAAAAGTGATGAGAGTGAACCTAGAGTGGAATGCATGTATAGCTTCTATGATGTGTAATGTAATTTCATGGTTAGTAAAGCATGTGTTATCATGAAGTGAATTTTTGAAGTTTTTGTTGTAAAATATGTATGAATGTATGTGTAAAATGCTATGTAAAATATGCATGTAAATGTAAAATACATAAAATGGAAATGTAAATGGAACATGTGGACTCGATCTATGTCAAGAAAAAGAGTGTAGAAGGATATCCTATACTACAATTTTTTTGGCCACTCTCACACCATCCCGAGTGAAGATGTTTAGGGAGGAAATGCTTTGTGCCCTCAAAGATCTAACTACTTCCTAAATGTGAAGAAAGCTTTGTATCATCCTATTTTTTTGGCAATTTTATGCCACTAGCCGAAGTAATGTAGAGAGGAACACCCACTATAACCTCCAAGCCTATAATTTCTTCCTAGAATGCAATAGACACCATGTCTTATAAAAGAAGATGTGTATGGGGTTCGTAGACTTATATGAACCCACTCGCTATCTATAATTTAACCCAACCGGTGTAGAATATTTTTGTTAGTATGTAAAAACTCCAAATGATTCCTTCCTCTTTGGGGACGCAAATAACTTTGTTGATAAGATAATGTGGCTCCAAAAGAGGACCAACCATATTTAATATGTAACTCTACCCTATAAGGGGAACTAAATCCACTTAGTAGAAACCATAAACACACAAAAAAGGATGAATAGCCAACAACAAGTGTTGGTACGAAAACACATGCATGTACAAAACAAGTGTAAAGTATATAGACAATGTAAATACTACCAAGCACAATAGTGTAAATATGTAAGAAGACATGTAAGTAGAACACTTCAGGTAGGAAACAATATAAATCATTCACGATATCACCTAACATGCACGCAAGGCCATCCGGCCACAAATAACAATCAAGTGTACACACCAAACATAGGGGAATGCCTTCATATAAGAAACAAACAATGGTAGACAAGTACAAAAAGGGTAGTCATGAAAACATGTAATCCTACAAAAGAAGTGTTATATATGGAACACTGTTAGCATGTTAGACAAATAACCAATATGTAAAAGAATGAATAAAAAATTAATGAAAAGTGCTAAGTACAAAATGAAATAATTGTACTGTGAGAATCGAATGTGGATGCCCCCAATGACCAAAGTGTAGGAAGGGTAGAAGGTGAGCATCCATGTTGCATGTAATATCTTTTTATCTATAATCACAACTAGAAAAAGGCATGAATACACATAAGTGGATAGTATAGATAATTCCATATAACAAATCAATCTAACATATCTATTAAAGTGATCATGTAAAGCACTAGTAAACAAGAGTAAATTCCTCCAAGACAATGCAAGATGTTGTGGATGAATGGAGCGGAATGTAAGATGAAATGATAAGAGACACATGCCCCACAAGTGGATGAATATTTAAGAAATGAGTTTCATTTTTTTCCCCGAGAATTCAAGAATGAAATGTAAACGAGAGTGCATCATTGGGAAATTGTCAAAGTGTATGTTGTGCTGACGTGTGTGATGAGATGCGAACTAGAAATGATGTGTGCATGAACCCTATATCCGAAGCTTATATCACGAATAGATAAACATATAAGTGATGATTTGTCCTAAGGGTATATCACTATAAGGTTAATGGATGAGTGATAGTTTATCCCTAAGTGTATATAACTATAATATGAAAGGAAGAATGATGATTTAACCCTAAACCTATATCACTACAAGATGAAAGGAGGGAGTGGTGATGTAACCTAAGGTGTATACCACTAAAAATGATAGAAGAGGTGATGATTTATCCTAAAGTGTATGTCACTAACATAGGATTTTTGCATATGTGATGAGCATAAGGTCAATTTGATTGGTAAACTTATCGTAGTCGAGTTTGGACCGATGAACTAAAGTGCATTATAGGGTGGTGAGTGTAGCACGTAGAATACAATGTAGTATAGGTGATTACCATGTGAGGAGTAGGATATGTAAAAGAATGGTGTGTAGAATGAAATGCAAGGTGTGTAGAAATGTGTAAAATGTAATGTATAATGCGCGTAGCGTAATACATGTAGATGAGTAATGTAGTATGTAGGGATGAATATAATGCTAGACTCATATGCAATGAAGACTAGTATAGTATGAAGACACATAATGTATGATGAAGGTTCTATGACTATGTATAGGATGTGAGGAAACATATATAAATAGCCTAATAGTGTATGATGTAAAATGTGTAAGGTGAGGACTAGTATAATGTATGATGTATGAATGTGGAAATGGAACAATGTTGTAGAAAAACATGGAGAATGAATTATTTATGGTGTATGACATGTGATGAAACATAATGTGTAATGCCTATAGTGTAGTGTTTGGGGTTCATTGTAGTAGTAATATGTCAATAGTCAAGTATGAACCAAAGCAAAAGAGTGCATCATTGGGTAATGATGATGCTAGAACATGTGTTGAAATTGTATGAAAATGAGAAGATGATATATATGTATAAATTCTATGATGAGTGAAAGGGGGTGTATTAGGTGTTATGCCCCCCACATGTGTGCTAGAGAAGGTAACTAGGGGTTTCTCTCAAGGAGATCATCGTTGTGAGGATCGAAACCTGCTATAGAAGCATCATAACTTGGTATGCTATAGAATGAGGAGGTTCATATAACAAACCATTATGACAAAGTTTGTATCAACTAATTACATATTCTTCATCAGTAAATGTAATTAGTGGACAACCATGAGCATGCCAACAAGAGATATTTGGAACATAAGAGGGAGAAGAATCATTAGGAATATAGACAGTAATAAAAGGCATAAGAAACCTGAGTGAAGAATGGAGAACATATATTATACCATCAATATAGTCTATCCAATAATTTCCAAGTATTATTGGATAATCGTAATAGGTACGCGCAACAAATCTTTGTTAAAGGACAAACCGAAATCCATAAGCTATTGTGATGCGAAAAAATCCATGATAAAGATGTGGTGAATGAATAGGGGGTAAGATATCACTAAGTGCCATACAAAACCTAGAAAAATTGTCACATGTACAAATAGTATCTAAGAAAGTGGAATCAATGGGGATGTCTTGCCAAAAGGACATGTTGATAAATAATGTGCATGTAAAAGGAGGTCATGGATTTACCACCGGTGGAAGAGAATATGTAATAACATCGACACTATGGAAAAATATTTTATACAATACCATAAAATTTGTGGAGGTAGGAGTCTTGAATTGATATTCTCGTTCACCATAAACTATGAAGATTTCTTCAAAATAAGAATCATTAATGCCCATAGGAGTGAACTCAAGTTGTCAAAATGATTCATTGGTAATTTTGATATCATCGAGCTCATCATTAGAATCAAGGGAATCATTAGTGTGACCATCATCATGTTGTGTGGCACTATCGATTATGTTAGCATGTTTCATCATATTCGGAGGAGTAGAAGGTGTGGTAGCTAGTGGAGATGAAACACTAGCAGGGATGAATACTATAGGTGAAATAATAGATAAAGTGTTAGTCGATATAACGGGATCACTGACAATAGTAGTGGTGGATTATGAAATGATAGAATGAACAATGTTGTATGGGTTAATTCTGGAATATGAAATGCATTTCAAAGGATGTATGGGCATAGAATAACATGATCTATGTGACAAGACTTGAATGGCACTTTGGATCGGAAGTAATAATATGTTTATAGTAATCATGTAAAATTGTCTAGATTGGTGTATATTAGATGGAACTTATTTCATTTCATTAATTAAAGGCCTTCCTAACAAGAGATTAAATTGAAGGGATGTATCGATGACACATAACTCATTAAGAATAGTCTTAGACATAACCCAAATATGTAATGAGATAGTCCCAAAGCATGTTTAAGTGGTAGAATCCTAATCATGATTGAGGTGGAATTATGAGAAATGAGATTATCACTTATACACAATTTGGGTAAGAGATAATGAGAACAAATATTAACAAAGTGGATGGATTATCAATAAGAAATCACTTGATGCAAGTAATACCGACAATGACAGTAATGAGCAAAGGAGCACATAGATTGCTTTTAGTAACATGTGACATATGCTCATCAGTGAAAGAGTTAACACGTTTGAAATTGTGAATTTATTGTATGAGATATGAAAAGGACTTTGTGGATTTATCACATTCAATATGAATATCATAAAGGGAAGCTTCTAATGTGTTATGAAAATCTTGTGCATTTTACAATAACTCATAGAGAGAGATATTTACTAGCACATTTTCAAGTTGTTCAATAATGTCAAAGCCCTAAGAGGTGGTGGAATAGATGTGGTTGGAGCCATTGGTGGATTACGATGAGTACAAAATTTAGCAACAATATTAATGGTTAGATCAACCCTATTCATGACAAAGAGAGGAGAATGTTTGGTATGCACATGCATGAAATCAATAATGGTAGTAACTATTCCTAAGACCTTACTAGGTGTGAAGGTAGGATAAAAAGATTGATCTATAAATTGAGATGGAGATGAAATGAACAAGAAAGAAGCATTGAAATGTGGGGTTCTCAAAAATGGAATAATTAGGTAGTATATAAATAGTTCATCTAAGCTATGAACAACTCTAGTAAAGTAAATAAATGCGGTAAAAAAGAATGTAAATGAGTTAAACAATTATGAAAATAGAAATGCAAACCATAATGTGCAAGAAGTTAGAGGAAAATAAATCATCTAAATAAAAATTCCTATTAGAGAGTGTTACAAAGGTGATTGGAAAAATCGAGACACGAAACAATTGTGCGAGAAGTCCAAAAATGAGTGGATATAGATTATTTCTCTAGACTAGAGTACTTGAAGGAGGATAGGGGTGCCTCTGGGTGTTGTGGTCTAAATTTTTTGAATCATGGTCTATAAAAATCTTTGACACTGGTTTTTATAGTGTCGAGAGGTAGTTCGAAACCCTCACCTTTGTGTCTCACATAAACATCATTTTTTTGCGTTGAATGTCGCCAATACTCTAGGATGAATGAAAGACTTTCAAGACCCCAAAACAAGCATCAAAATATAAAAAATAATAATGCATATGAAGGGGTCAGAGTGATCTCATCTACCACAATGGTAGAATTACTAAATAAGTACTACACTACATCTAAAACCTGATGTATTTTTATGTGCAGTGTGTGTGAACATGCCCTAGGTTTATCTTGTGCTAGTCGCACTTTGTGAAGTAGCGAGAAAAACTATGTAGAAAGTGTAGTAGAATGTGTGCATGAAATATTATATAATCCCCCTATGAAGCATTATATATATGTCCTAGCCTTATACTTTGATGATGAAGCTATGTGGATGCAAGTGATATCCAATGCAATAAAATGATGCAACTCTATATGGAGAGATAGTAATAAGTGATGCTAGGTCCCTCATTATGGTCTCATAACTTTATATTTATTGGGTTATTTTGATATAATTTCATAATTAACACCAAAAAGGCCTAGAACAAGAAAAATAAACAGGTCAAATGGATATAAAGAGCCCAAAAAGTTTTGGGAAAGTGTTTAAAGGATTGGTGTGTGATAAGGCTAGAATATGTCTGCAATAAATGATCTTAATGTGCTTTAAATGATCTTAGTTTTTCGATTTTGTTTGATATAGTATAAGTTAGGATGTATTATCCATATTTCTTTAATTTATTTATAAAGTCTAAAAACTTTTTAAATCCTAACAAACTGTGTGGAAATTCATTTTTATAATAAAACAGTCACAATAAGTCAAGATAATGAAGTATGAAGAAATAAACATGTGTTTGGGAGCATTGGATTCAATACGACTTAGTTTAGGAGCTTCTTGACTTAGTTCCATAACTCCATCACATAGTTAATGAGCTCTATTACTTAGTTAGGAACTCTAGCACTTCATTCCAGGAACTCTAGAACTTTCATGATTAGATCTAGATCTAACAGTCCCCTTTAGTTATGGAACTTCTCCAAATTTCCAAACACAATGGGAATCTATTTATTTTGATGACGTCCAATTATACGAAATCAAAAGAGCCTTTCAATCGGAGAAGATCGGGAGATTTCGATTCTTCATACTCAAAGATCCAATGATAACTTATTAGATAGTTGCATGTCCAAAGCAAGGTTCCAAATTTAACATTTATTTTGGGCACTATTTGGCTCCATCTGAATCGGTAGAATAGTTATAGCCGTAAATGAATCTTTGAATGAAATATACATCTAAATACCTGTAGATAGATATAGGATAGAAAAAAAAGAAGTGATATACATAGATACATAGAGATAGAGATATAGAAAGATACAATACATTTTTGTAAGACAAAACATTTCAATAATAAAATAGCCACTTCATTTTGAGAGAATATTATTTTGTCAAATCCTCGATTCAAGGTGGAGTAAGGTCTCACTCCTCCAAGAACCGGGATCCTCATTTTATTGGTATTTATATTTCTAAATTAAATAGTATATATTTGTTAATTATGTCAATTCTTTTGATTGTTTAAGTTGAACTATGTTGTATACTTGTCCCTACAAGTGTTATAGACTAGATTTTATTTCCTTACAAGCTTTTGACAACATTTTCAATCGTTTGATGGAGGAAGTGATGCGACCTAGGTGCGAATCCCACGAAAATTTAAAATCTTCGCAGCCTAAAGGGACTATTGCGAAGGAGCCTTTTGAACTTGTGGCCTTTAAGTGAAGGTCACCATCCTTTGCGAAACAAGATCCCGTTCGGTCTAAGTAGCGGAGAGGAATGGATTGGTTATAGCGTGGATGTTATAGAAAAGGAAGGGGTGTCTTCGCTGGTTAGGTCTTATGGCCCTGGGGTGGTCATTAAATTTTTGGTCTTGCAGTTAGGGTTCTCGGCAGTTAAAAATTTGATCGAGGAAATTGATCCAGGCAAAGGGTCCCCTTCTTCCCAGCCCTCAGGAAGGAGATCCCCTCTTTAGTTGGTGAGCTTGAGGTGTGTGGTCTGCACCCTCTAGAGGAATTCAAGGTGGGTGGGATCGAATTCAAAATCTCCAAGGAATCGGTTCCTGTTGATCTTCCCTGTGAGAGAAAAAAGGACTTTGTGGATATCCGTGTAAAGAGGGCAATTTGCTGCATATCCGTCGGTGCTAATTTCTCTAGGAGGAAAATTCAAAACTAGATTTACTGGTTCTAGGAAAGGAGGGAAACCTCAAGGTCCTCTTTCTTTGGAATGACTTCTTTCAAGTCTTGTTTCATTCTGTGACCTCTGTGGAATTTTTTTTTAAGGGGGCCCTAGTTTCTAAACTCCTCTAGCTTATATATGAGGCCTTGGT
This sequence comes from Taxus wallichiana var. yunnanensis, assembly GCA_018340775.1. Classification (NCBI taxonomy): domain Eukaryota; kingdom Viridiplantae; phylum Streptophyta; class Pinopsida; order Cupressales; family Taxaceae; genus Taxus; species Taxus wallichiana. Next base: position 246,138,100 of record CM031240.1, on the reverse strand, counting down.
CCCCTGATTTCAAATATGAAGGTGGAAGTTTTTCAAAGAGCTCCACTCTAGATTAATTTCCTAAATCTCCATGCAAGTTCCAAAACTCTACCTCTCTAAAATCCATCACCAGCTCACTTAGTTCTTGGGTGCCTATTTCCAATCTGTCTCTTTTAAAATGGAGAAACCCTTTGATGCGCATTTTTGTTGATATGGAATTCTCTTCCCATGCTGAATTTTGTTTTATTGCCTTCGCTAAGGGTCCCAGATCATCAAAAATAATCTATGAAGGGCTTGAGCTTTAAGTGCTTCTCTTGCGGGGCCTTGGGCCATTTGAAGAAGGATTGTCAGGGTTTTGGAAAAAAGGATGGATCCCTCTTTTCCTCTCATTCATCTGGATCGAGATTGGTTTTACTCAATCCTCTTGCCCTTCCTCCCTTGTGTCTCTCTCTATTGAAGGTGATTCGGAAGAACTGGAAGTTTCTTTACTTCCCCTTGTTGGCCTTTCAGAAAACTTAAGTCCTCACTCATTGTTAAAGGAGATGGAGGATGTGCATAGGGATTCAAGGTTCTCTTGTCTCCTTGATTAAGGAAGGAATTGTGCAGGGGAAATCCTCCTCGATGGAAACTCTTAGTGGGTGTATTTCGAATAAAAAATTTTTCTCTTTAGTTCTACCCAACTCTAGTCGAGAATCTATAAGATTGTGATATTTCTCCAAAATATTTAGTTCTGTCTTGGTTCCTTCTAAACTAGCTTCATGTCAAGATGGTATGGGGGCTGCTATGTGTGGCTCCATAGGTAAAAGGGGGAGAAATTCAAAGCAGGAGGTGGCCCAATTGGAGGTCGATGTAGGGAAGCAAAGAACCCTAAAATTTGATCTTACTGATCCTAGGAAGGTGAAACCCCTTCCCTATGTTCAATGAAGTTCTTCTCCTAGAACGTCAGAGGTCTTAATTCCTCTAACAAACAATGCTTGATCAAGCATTATATCCTCTCCTTAGAGGCTTGTCTGGTTCTTCTTCAAGAAACTAAGTTACCCACTATGAAGTCGAGTGCCTTTGGAATAGGTCTTTTAGAGGTTGGAAAGGAGTCTTTTCGGACTCGATTGGTGCTTCCGGGGGGCTCGGGATTGTTTGGAAGGAAGGCATTGTAATGGTGGAATTGCAAGCTCAATCCCTCAGCTGGAAGCTTGTAAAAGTAATTTTTAGTGCTCTCAGCTTAATTTTCTTTTATATAATGTTTATGCTCCCTCTAGCATATTGGGTAAAAAAACCTCTGGAGGGATTTGCTTCATTCGGTATCTCCCTAGGTGATCAGATGTTCATTCTTGGCGGGGACTTTAATGCCATCTCTGATAGTAGGGACAAGAAGGGGGGGATCATCTGAAACCTTCAGTCCCAAAAATATTTCTACTCCTTCATTAGGGAGGGGGCCCTTTTGGATTTAGAGCCTAAGCAGGGCTAGTTTACCTGGAGTAATAAGCGTAAGGGATTTAGCAACATTGCGGAAAGACTGGATAGATTTCTGGTTAGTCCCAACTAGAATCTAAATGACATTGTGCTTGAATGTTCCATTTTACCATGGTCTGGGTTGGATCATTTCTAGTGTCACTGTTTGTTAATTTCTATGTTTCCCGTCCTAGATCCCCATTCAAATTTGAGCTAATGTGGTTAAGGGATGCTTCTCTTGAAGGTTGGGTCAACCTTTGGTGGAACTCTTATAAAATCGAGGGTTCCAAGATGTTTTTTCTGGCTCAAAAATTGAAAAGACTAAAAAAGGATTTGCAAGAGTGGAACGTCAAGTATTTCAAAAACCTCTTTCAAGAAAAAGCTAGAGTTGAAGCTGAATTGAAAGCCCTTAATTTAAAAGTTTTCAGTGATGGGATGCACCAAGAGGATTTTTCTCTTGAAAAAGCTCTCTTAAGTGAGTTAGGAGAACTTCTTCTTAGGGAGGAAATATATTGGAAACAAAAATCTAGGGAGCTCTAGGCTAAAGGATGGTGATAGAAACACTAAATTCTTTCATGCCTCTGTAAAAGAAAAAAGGAATTCAAATTTCATTTCAGAAATTAAGAATAGTGAAGGGGTTCGTCTAGTGGAGCAGAAGGATATCATCTCTGAAGGGATTAATTTCTTCTCCTCCTTGCTAGCTGGGGATGTTGCCTCCTTTGAGGCCGAGCAGACCTCCCTCTTGGATGGCATCCCTGCTCTCATCTCGAGAATCAAAATGTTGAGCTCTTAAAGCCTTTCTCCTTCTTAGAAATTGAGAAAGTTGTATTCTCCTTAGAGAAGAATAAATCCCTTGTCCCATATGGCTTCCATGTCAAATATTTTCAAAAAATTTTGGGGCATTGTGGGTTATGATGTATGGGTGGTTGTTGAGGCTTCAAGAAGATCCCGCTCAGTGCTCAGAATGCTTAATAATACCTTCATCTACCTTTTTCCTAAAATGCATCAACCTTCCTCCTTCAGGGACTTCAGGCCAATTTCCCTCTGTAATATGTCTTACAAAATCATTTCCAAGGCCATTTCCCTTCATTTGAAACCTATTTTGGATCCCCTCATTTCTCATGAACAAATTGGATTCATGCCTGGTCGATCTATCCTTGACGGTGTCATCTTGTCTCATGAGCTGACTCACTCTCTCTCTTCCTCTAACACCCCTGGTATGATGCTAAAATTAGACATCAGCAAAGCTTACGATAAGCTTAATTGGAGGTTTCTCATTAGGATTCTTACCTTTGTTAGTGGATTTTAAGTTGCATTTCCAACCCCTCCTTCTCCATTCTTATTAATGGGAGTGTTGAGGGTTTCTTTGGTAGTAATCGTGGTATTAGGCAGGGGGATCCCTTGTTCTCCTTTTATATATTCTTGTGGTGGAAGCCCTTGGCAGATCCATCAAAGTCAAATTGGGGGAAGGTAAGATTAATGGCTTAAATATTGTGGATGGTATTCCTCCTCTTACTCACCAGCAATTCGCAGATGACACTTTTCTGTTTGGTAGGGCCTCCACCCGGGAGGCTAAGGAGTTAAAGGATTCTTTGGACAGATACTCTAAGGTGGCAAGGAAAGATGTTAGTGTGGCTAAATCCTACATTTTCTTCTTCAATGTTGCCTTGCAAATGGAGTCAAGAATTCTGAATATTTTCAATTTCAAAAAAGGACATCTTCTATCAAATATCTCGGTATTCCTTTGTTTAAAGGTGCAGGTAAGAATTCCCTATGGAATGATTTACTCAGTTCTCTAGATGTTAAACTGAATGCTTGGAAAGGTAAATGGATCTCCCTCACCAGGAGACTTATGTTGATTAAATCAGTTCTATGTGCTGCTCCTCTGTATCTTCTTTCGGTCCTTAAAATCCCTAAGGGTGTTCTTGATAAAATTAAGGGAATTTTGAGAAACTTCATGTGGTAGGGTATCATGGAGGAAAAGAATATTCACCTGATTAGATCGGATACTTTAACAAATCCTAAAGATCTTGGTGGTGTGGGCATCCTAAATTTGGGTTTGTAAAACATGGCACTTGGTGCTAAATTGGTCTGGAAGCTTATCTCCAATCCCAATAGTCTTCTCAGCCTAGTCTTTGAGAAGAAATATTTGGGTGCTCCCCTTCCTGAGTCCATCCTCCGGGTGGCGAACCCTCCTAAGGGCTTGCATATATGGAATTTCATGATTGAATGTAGATATCTTTTTTTCTTTTATGTGGATTGGAGAGTGGGTAATGGAGAGAAAGCTCTCTTCTAGGATGATCCATGGAATGGATACCCTACCTTGGGGACTCTCCTACTTTTGAAGACATTAAGAGGAGATTGTTAGGTGAATGGGGTCCTTACATTTCTAACTATGGGGAACTGAATGATTCCCTTCCCTCCATGTTGCAATGGAAAAAAGTGGACCATTTGAATCTCTCTCTTGATTTAAAAGCTAATTTTTAATCTATTTTGCAAGAAAGGTATATTCTGATCTCAAATAAGTAGGATGAAATTGTTTGGACCGCAGCTCCCTCAGGATCTTATTCCCCTCATCTTGGCTACCTCCTACTCCATGAGGATGTTTCCTTCGAGAAACCCATATGGAAGGATTGTTAGGACCCCAATTTCCCCCTAAAGATAGTTTTTTTTTCTTGGATGGCCTTTAAGGGTAAGATTTTAACTCAAGAAAGAAGGAAAAATTCAGTATTCAAGGTCCTACCAGATGCCTTCTATGTAAAAAGGATGTGGAAGATAGAGACCATTTGCTTCTACATTGCCCCTTCACTGTTGAATGTTGGAACTGGTTGTGTGCCAAGCTTAACCTTCCATGGGTCCAACCTAAATCCCTCCGGATGTTATCCTAGCTTGGCCTATTAATTCTCACTCAGGGGATTTTTCTTCTATTTGGTTGTGTAGTCTGGTGCTTCTATTGTGGCACATATGGTGGGAGAGAAATAAAAGGCTTTTTAGGGAGGAATATGGCTCAGTGGAATCAGTTCTCCTTAGGCTGGAAAGGGCTATATCCGAAGCTGTGTCTGCTAACTGGTCTAGATCTTATCCTTTTACTTCCCATGATAGGTTGCTTGAAAGAAGCTGGCCAATGATAATCAAGCCTGGGGATGGTGCTATGAAGTCTTCTGCATCTTCCTCCCTGGCTAGAAGAAACACAATTTGGGCTCCCCCTTCCAGTGGGTTTTTAAAACTAAATTTTGATGGGGCTTCTAGGGGTAATCTGGGGGCCTCCAGTGTTGGATGTCTCATTCACAATTCCTCTGGTGAGGTGGTTATAGTTGCTTCATACAAACTCAAGGAGGGTACTTGCAATGCTATTGAGATACAAGCCCTTAGCAATGGTTTGCTTCTCGCTGCTTCCCTTAATATTGAAAATCTGGAAATTGAAGGGGACTCCATGATAATCATTAATGCCATCATAAAAAAAGAGCTTTGTCATGGAAGTTGGATCTCGAAGTTCAGAAGGTCTTATGGATGTTGTCTAAATTCAAAAATGGAGTATTAAACACATATACCGAGAAGGCAATCACTTTGTCCCAAGCTGGCTAGTGAATAAAGGAATTGAGAAATATTGTGGGAGAGGGTGGGTAATAAATGTTCTCGCATGGGAGGGCTAGGAAATTATTTTCTCAAAGGACTCAACCCATCATGAAATCGATGGCAGCTTCCCCATGTGTGAAGTGTAAGGAACTTATTTAAGACCGGTTGGGCGGTTGTCTCATTCATTTCCCTTTGCTCTACGAAATGGCTCCTCCTAGGGCTCCTGTGCTGGCTCTTTCTTGTGATGTGAGAGAAATGGATTTTAAAACCGGAGTTACTAATTATAGGTTGCGAGAATATTTTCCTCATCTCTTGTGCAGAGGACCTGGAGGTAGTTAAATTGGTTTTGGGTCTAGAGTTTCTAAATTTGGAGGGGTGGCCAAGGGTAAATAGTGGTATTGCCTCCATTTTCATGGAAAACTTGTTGGTTCTGCATCCTTCAAAGGTGGAGGTTGTCAAATTCGTTTCTCGGTGGATTTGCCCCATCTTTTGGAAACCTATCTTCGGAGGTGGCCAACTTCAACTGGGTTTATGACCTACTCGGGGATGTCACCTCGGGCTCATCGATTGGTGATGCATCTTCCTTCCTAGAACTCAAGATATGGTGATGCATCTTCCTTCCCGCTTCAAATTTTAGTTGGATTTTACTAAGTCCCTCACATCATATGAAAAAGATAAAAAGGTGGGGCATATTCGCATTTAGTTGCCTAACATCAAGGCCCTGGGGGCTCCGCTCGTTCCTTTTCTAATTTGGTTCAATGTTTTATGCTCCTCTATAAACGATGCATTCGAGTACCTATGGCATGATTGGATTAATGTAAATTTAGTGGATGGTGATTCGATGGCGCTTTGGTGGATCTTGACTTACCTAATATTGGTATTAATATTTTTGACATTTAGCCCTAAGCATAATTCAAGCATAGTTATAACTATAGAATAAATAGTGGTTTTTGTTAGTATGCCACCTAGATGATTGTGGATGTTGTTTTGTAACACTTGAGGTTATGCCTCCTTTTTATAAATAGGGAACGGGTCCCTTCAACCCGCCTTAAATATAAAAATACATTTTCACCCGTGTGTTTATTTCAAGTAAAGTGCGTTTACTTACGCATTGTGTGTTTATTTCAGCAATCTATTTAATTTTTATGTGTTTTTATTTCCAACAATTTATTCCTATAATGAGTGTTCATTTCAGAAAGTCTCTTTCAAAGCATATAAATAATAAGGCTCTAGCAATGGAATCCTAAGGACACTAGAAAAAACCCCTAGAAAATAAAATAGCAAATAACTACTAACAATTACTAGATCACTAGAATTTTCTTGTTTCATATAGCTTGAGACACACCCTTGATTTGAATATGACATCAAAAAGGGTTTATTTTAAATGAAGGGAATAAATAAACCCATCATTTTTGGTGCCATTTCCAGGGACCCACTAGTTAGAATGGTCTAATTAGGTGTCAACAAGAGAAAAAATCATACATCTAGTAATTAAAGAATCTTCCTACGTCATCATAAAATTTATGAGTACACCTTGAGACTCAAGGGTAGATTTCTCCGAAAAATATCTAAACAAAAATAATTGGCATCTTCTCAATCAAATAAGGAATTTGACCAACAATTAGAAGCACCATTGTCTCCTGTTAGACAAGAAGTAGAATCGCCACCTTTGGAATTCTTGGATCAGTCACCAGAAGGAAGTGGAACTTTTAGAAAAGGATTATCTCCTAGGACCTAATTCAAGAAAGTTTTGATTCTCAATTGAGCTGCAAACCTCCTCTTGCTCACTTCTCACCTTCCCCAAAGTAGATCACATACCACACTGATTGGGAGAAAAGTCTAGAAAGTACTACATAAATGACACGAGAAGATGAAAGAGAACTTGATAGAACCTTTACTTATCCAATTCAATTGGATGATGATGATACACCTATGAAGTGTATTTCACCTACACATTTACCCACATTTAGAGAAATGTCATTTGAAGATGCTAACAAATTTCTATTTGAATTGAAAGTGTTGTGTCGGACATATGATTATGAAATAAATAATCAAAATCTTAAGTTGTTTCCATCTACCCCGAAGGATGCAATAATGAGGTGGTTTATGGGATTAACATCTAATTTTATTACCACTTGGGAGAAAATGGAAATTTCCTTTCTAGACAAGTATCAAGACTACTGTAGAGGGAGGAACAAGAAGGACAATTTTTCAAAATTAGGTAGGAAGAGGATGAGAATATGGGTGATTATTTAGATAGATTCTCTTTGTAAGTAAAATATGTGGATTTGTAGTATAATAAGAGTTAAGAAAAACTATTTTTCTTAAAGGTCTAGATGATGAATCTAGGGGAAACCTTAATTTAATTAGAGGTGGAATCATTGATCAATTAAGAATGAATGATATTAAAGACATTTATAGGATCTATTCAAGAACAAGGGTTGGACCTAGGAAAGTAAAAATAGTTAAAATTTTGAATCTAGATATCAATAAACTAATGGATGAAATGGAAAACTTTAAAATAGACATCCTAGTTTAATTAACCTCTACCATGGATGAATTGCAAGCTAAAGAAAATGCTAAAACGGAACCATTAGCTATGTATTTTCCTAGATGTAGGAAGAAGCATACAATAAGAGATTGTCCTTTGGATAAAAAAATGTGTCTTATCAGTGAATCTAGGGACCATGAGAGTAATGATTGTTCCATTTTTCCATTTATTAAAAAAAAGCTTAAACAAATTAGTAGTCCATCCACATCCGAAGAAGTAAACTTTGTCAAGAGACAACCTAGATATGGGAAATTCATGCCAAAGTCAATTCCTAATCCTTGGATGATGATATGGGCTTCTCAATAAGTACCAAAACATTGGGTATAACCACCTTGGGTCCCTCAACCAACATGGAATCCTCATGATTTGTCTAGAAAATCTTGGTATGCCCAAGGACACCAACAAACCATGGTCCGGTCAAGATAACCCAAATGCATGGTCATAACCTATGTGCATTCCTAATAATTATGGTCAAGGAGGACATATCCCAATAAAAATATACAAGCCATAGTGGGTTCTCCAACACAAAATTCATAAACCGAAAATGTGGTTCAAACACAAATACCAAGTATAACTTAGTTGTTAATCCGAGAAACAAACAAAGCTGCTCTTGCCTATAGGGAAGAACAAGAAAAACTAGTTGATCTAAATGAAATGGATTGTAAAAATATTCAAACCAAATCTGGAAAAATATTTAGTAGTCCACTGTTATAATTACTGAAATGTTAGAAGAAAGCTGAAACCCCTAGTACAGATTATTCCCAAGAAAGATGAAAAATAAAAAGACAAGGATTTAGATAGAAACTCTACTAAAAATCCATTTCCAGAGAGATTTAAAGAATTAATAGGGACCAAGGAGTCCGAGTTGGTGCAGGAATTGAGGATATTAAATATTGAAATACCATTGTCATGCAAGCAATCAAGGAAATTATGGAGTTGAACAAGTTAATCAAAATGCTATGTTTAAGAAGACTCGAAAGGAAGAAGTAGTAACCCAAGACTATTAAGGTAGATGGGAAACTTGGTGATTTATTAGCATGGAAACTCATACTTCCCAAATACGGAGATCGTGGTAGCCATGTTATTTCTATATCTATAGGGAATCAATATATACATAATGTTTTGGTTGATTTGGGAGCAGTTATAAATGTGATGATAGTAGACACTTTGAAAACATTACCATTAATAGGTATACAACCTACTAGCACCATATTATAGATGACGAGATAATTCTCTAGCAAAACCATAAGGATTTATGTAAGATGTGGTAGTTATGGTGGAGTGATGGGAATATCTAGTGGACTTCCTTACATTGTAGCCAAAAGGTAAAACGCTTAGTTATCCCATTATTTTGGGTAGACCATGGTTAGCTATAGTTGCTACCTTAATTGATTGTAGATCAGGTGATATGACTATCTCAAATGGTAATATTTCTAAGAAAATTTCCTTATATCCCTCTGCACGACCTTTTATTCATAATCAAAACCAATTGTGGGTTGATGATCCTGAAACTAATAAACAAAATATGTCTTCTTTGGATATGATAACATTACAGGATCACATACGAGAGATGGAAGATAATATTGATCAAGCTGTTGAATGAACATCAACTATCCTTGGAAAAATCGGGTTAGTTTTTGAACCTACTGAATTAGTTCTCGTAACCTATGGATTTAGTTCTAGAACCATCACATTTAGTTCCGGAACGTTCGGACTTATCTCCAGAACCATAGCAGCAGCAATCCCATGCAAATGAAAAAAATTTCACTCCGGAGGAAAGATATTTCTCTTGGGGAGGAGTAGAAATAGATAAGAAATTAGTAGCTCCATTTTTAAAGACATTAAGGAATGGTGAGGAATTTTTGGAAAACAACAACGATGAGGTGTTTGACCGAGAACAAGATATGTATCATAAATCTTCCTACTATCCTTTCTCTAGTATTCTTTCTTAAGGGAATTTTGGAGATATTGCTACATATCATATGTTATTAAAACATCCATGTCCACTAAACACCTTATTGGAACCCTTTCAACAAATCAGGTCATCACACATTGGAACCAAACATGTTGAGATCCAACCACGTAAAATTTTGAACATTAATAACTAGCTGAATAATGATGAAGAAGCTACATTGTTTGATGTTACGAAAGATCATACTAGAGATTTCACTTGGGACTATAAAGACATGAAAGGAATCCATCCAATTATTTTCACCCATAACATCTATATCGAAAACATTATACGGTTAGCAACCTCAAAGAAGGATTAATCCGGCCTTAAGGGACATAGTCAAGCAAGAAATTGAAAAACTATTACAATTAGGTTTTATCTACCCTATCTCAGATAGTTAGTGAGTGTATCCTCTTGTATTTGTTCCTAAAAATACCATAAAATGGAGAATTTATATTCATTATAGGAGTTGAACAAAGCCACACTTTGAGAGATTATTTTCCCTTACCATTCATAGATCATGTTTTGGAGAACCTTGCGGGTAAAAGTACTTTTCCTTCTGGATGGCTTTAGTGGATATAATCAAATCAAATTTTCTATTGAGGATAAGGAAAAAACCACCTTTAATTGTACATGGGGTAGCTTTTCCTACAGTGGTATTTCCATTTGGCATATGTAATTCTCTAGCAACCTTACGAAGAGTTGTATTAGTAATTTTTTACAGATATAATGAATGATTTTGTAGAGGCATACATGGATGACTTTACTTGTACATTGAGACACATATGATGATGCTTTGAATAATTTGGGAAGAGTAATAATAAGATGTGAGCAACACTATTTGTCTCTTAGTAATGAGAATGTTTAATGATGGTTGATGAGGGTATTGTATTCGGACACCACATTTCAAAAAAGAGTAATTCGGGTTGACGATGAAAAATCAGAATATTTAGACTTACCTATTCCTCAAACCCCTATAGATATGAAGTCATTTTTAGGGCATGTTGGATACTATAGATGTTTTATTAAGGATTTGAGTAAAATTGCTGCCCCTATGTTTATTTCACTTACCAAGGACTGTGAATTTTGTTGGGATGAAAAGTGTTAACATGCTTTTGAAGAAATTAAAGAATAATTAATCATTACCCCAATATTGAGAGGACCTAATTGCAAGAAACCTTTTCACATCCAAAAAGATGCCTCAAATAACTCAATTGGTGCATTTTTGGGATAGAAATATGAAGAAGGGAAAATGTATGTTATTTAATACCTTAGTAAAAATCTTACTCCCCTTTGAAAAAGAATTCCTTAATGTGATCTATGTAATTAATAAGTTCAGACATTATATTATAGGGTACAAAATATTTGTACATAGAGATCATTCGAAATTATAAACTTGATGAACAAACCAGTTGTTGGAGGTAGGATAATAAGATGGTTACTAATTTTAAAAGAATTTGATATTACCATTATAGATAATCCAGGAAAATCAAATGTTGTAGCTGATTTCTTGTCAAGATTGACAACTATAGGGAGCAAGATCCGATTAAGGACAAATTTACAAATGAACAATTGTTTGCTATTTCAGCTGATACACCATGGTTTGCTGATATGACAAATTATCTTGCAATAGGAAGTTTCCTCCTTTCCTTAAGAAACAAATGAAGAAGTTAATCAAAACTAGTGAGAAATTTAAATGGTTAAATGGAATGTTGTTTAAATGTGGTCATGATTTTGTTTTACGTAGGTGTGTGAGAGAAGATGCAATCTTTGAGATACTTAGGTCATGTCATGATGAACCAAGTGGAGGACAACTTTTAGTAAAAATAACAAATCATAAGATAATTGGCACTAGCTATTATTAGTCATCTCTATATAAACATGTGAAGAGATATATCAAGTGGTGGGATCCTTTCCAAAGGATGGGAGAACAAACCTTTACAAGTGAAATGTATGTCCGTAACCTCAAGTAGTGATTGAACCATTTGAAAGATGGGGGCTGGATTTTTTTGGTCCTTTTAGTCCTCCTTTATAAGGAAAGGAGCACATTCTTGTGTTTACTGACTATGTGAAAAAGTGGGCAGAGGTGTAGGCTTTAACAAATGCCACTAAAAAATTAGTTGTTGATTTCCTTTAGCACCAAATTTTGATGAAATTTGGTGCACCAAGGAGTATAGTTTGAAATCAAGGGCAAAAATTCATGTCGAATATGATCTAGGCCTTCACAATCTACTATTAGATTGATCATAGGAAGTCATCTCCCTATCACCCATAGTCAAATGGACAAACAAAAGTAACAAACAAAAAATTGGAAAACATTTTTACCAAAGCTTGATTAAAGCGAGCACAAGATATTGGGTAAAGAGACTACCATAGGTAGTATGGGATTATAATATAACTTGGAAGACTACAAAAGGTTATCACCATATGATTTAGTCTATGGGAAAATCCCCTTGTTACCTATTTAATTTGAACTATAAACATTGAGGACAGCAACTAAAGTGGGTATTGAGTTAGGTGCAACACAAAAGGAAATAATTCTTCAACTCAATGAATTGGATGAGTTGAGAATAGAAGCACTTCAACAGATAGAGATAATTCAAGATCAAAGGAAAAAGTGGCATGACACACATATCAAGAAAATGTAATTTGAGGTAGGATATTGGACATTACTGTTTGATTCCAAGTACCAATAATTCAAGGGAAAGTTGAGAACCAGATGATTAGGACCTATCAGATTGAGAAGATATTTGAAAATGTTTCAATTCAGATACTTCCCATTTATGGCAGTAGAAGGACACTTTTGGTCAATGGACATAGGCTAAAACTTTATAGGAAGCCTCCTACTAAATATGGATTCTTGAAGTAGATTGAGATAGACAAAGAATTTGATCATATGGAAGAACCCATTTCTTCTAGAATGATTAAATAATTAGATGAATGGATCCAAAATAAAGGAAAGAGAATGAAAACTAGTATATGGTGTTCTTCCCCCAAAAAAAAAAAAAAAAAAAAGAAAAGAAGTTAAAAAAGGGAAGGAATGAAAACCAAGTAAATGGTGTTCTTTTCACAAAAAAGAAATCTCTCAAATATCAATTGAAAACCAGTAATGGTGGTTGATCTCTTCAATAAATGGCTAATGTAAAATAAAAAATTTGTTTGAATTAATTTGTCCTTTATAACCATTTTCCCTTTTTCACTTTTATGAATGACGAGTCATCAAGGTGGAAGGATTACATCAGAAAAGGATGGTAATTATGTCCTAAACATATTAAAATTTAAATTTAAAGTTCACATTTATGATTAGAATTTATTTAAAAATCCGATATGATGAGTCATTTATTGCACATTACGATTAAAAGTAAGTAATCATGAGAGTGTTGTGGATATAATAAGAATGTGGTGGCGTATTTGTAATTAGCTATCATTTGGGTGGAATAAATGAAGTTTAGAAGAATTTCAAAGAAGAAATAGAATAATTATATTTTAATTCGAAGCTAAACCCATTAATTCTAAAAATAAACATAGTAGTTCCAAAGCTAAACACAATATTTCCGTAGCTAAATCTAGTAGTTTGTAGCTATTTTGGAATTTGAAGAAAGAATAATTTGAATCATCCTATTTTCCATGGGGAATAAAAAGAAGTCTTATCTAGAGGATGATACCCAACTTTTTGCAGAGATGAAGAAGTGGCAGCCATTTTTGGACAAGCGGGGTGGTAGGAGTTCCTGAAAATTTGTCGAGGTAAAATGACGAATTAGTAAGGGAATTCAATGTAAATTTGGAAGAATCAAGAACTAAATTTAAAAGCATTGTAATTTCTTTTGCTTTCAATACAATGAGTAATGTGTCTTGAATACCAATTTTGCGTGTCCTAAATCCTTTCAAGGAACCCTTAAAGATCTAGTGGAAACCTTCATACAAGAGTGGGAATCTTAGGCCCAATATATCTATAACACCAAGAAAATCATAAAGGGGGTCAGAAAGGGCTAGCTTTCCCAAACCCTTTGATGAGGGTAGCATTTTAGGTAGTTAAGTATTTATCTTGTGATGGTCAATTTGGGACTATGGGAAGAGAATTCCTTAAGATGTTAATATATCTTAGGTATGGGAATTCAAAACCATAATATATAGTAAATATTTTAGGATTCTTTTTTACTCCATCCAGAAAATGGTTCAAAGGTATTCTTGGGGAGTTGGAACAATCAGGCATCATGGTTAATCCATTTGGTATGCCAACAAAATTTTCTTTCAAAGAAAATGGAGAAGAAATATGGGAAACTTTTTTAACAAGTTTAAGAAAAACCCCGATATTATTAGGAGAGGAATAACAACCCATTTTTCTCCTATAAGTAATTTGGAGATTGATGCCCCTGCAAAGTAAAAGAAGGAAATAGGTGGGGGTAATGTACTAAAGAGAAGGAGATATGGAAGAAGGATTAAAGCTACACGAGTCTCACTTTGTACTGTCAAAGAAAATCCTTCCTATGCAATAGTTCTAGAGAACTAATATTTATCTCTCGAGAGTGATAGTTCAACTAAGCTAGAGCATGAAGTTAAAGTTAGAATAATCTCTAGGAGGAAATCCATTTTCAGAAATTTTAAAGCTCCTCAAAGAAGAAGAGTTCCTAAGAGGTCTAGGGAAATTCTAGACGAGATAGAAGAACATGATGTGTTGGATAATGAATATGTTGATATTTGTTGCAACATGGCCATGAATCGCTAGACCAAGCTAAAATGAGATGGAGAAAGAAGATGAAATATTTGAAGAACGATATTTTCAAGAGTTGGGTGAATTAGCAAAACTATCACCTAAAGAAGATAAATTGGCATCTTTGAAATAGAAATGGAAATACCCTTTGGTGGAAGAGGAATGCTCTTTCCCAAGGATATTTCAAAAAAGAGTAGAAACAACAAGTAAGATAGACTCTATTTTTTCAAACAAAACTCATCATCGAGAGAAGGATGAGGAATTAAACTTCCTCAAACTCAAGTTAGAACAGAGGAAATGATCATTGAGAAACTAACAAATCAGCTCACAAATAGGATGAAGAATTGGCAATGGTCAAACAAAATATAATGGAAAAAAAATAATGTCAATTTTCCAGAAGACCAAGTGTTATGTCAACAATATCTACACAAACTGAACTAACTCCAATAAGTAGTTGTGGGATGATACCTATAGGGAACTTAATCAATTTAAAGCATCCAATAAGGACACGAGAAGAAAGATGGAAGAAGACAAGAAAGAAAGGAAGGAATAGGAAGAAAAATTATACAAAGAGGAAAAAGAAAATTTTAAATGTCTTGTAAAAATACAAATGGTTTGCATAATGAGTGAAAAGTTACTCACATGCAAGAGACCTTATCCTGCATACAGTTCCTTCTTGGAAGAACAATTTATTCGCTGAGAGCTGTCAAGAATTTCATGTGGCCTTCCACATGAAATAAAAGATGAATCTTAGTTCATGACATCATATTCCTCAGCTAGTGCAAAGCATAAAAATATTCTCTATGAATTCTATCTCTACAATCTTATGCTAGAAAAGAACACAAGCTTTATGATCAATTTGTATGTAGGGGAAAGCCAACTAAATGCATTTGTTTTTGTTCTTCGAAATCAGATTTCATCGAAAGAGAGGGATTTTGAGCATTTATTAAAATCTAGTTCATCTATTCTATGCATGAGGGCTCACTATGGTAAACCATCTGCCTTTGCTATACATTTCAGATCACATGCCTTTGATATCCGGTTCAAGGCACATTATCTGGCTAGTTTACAGAAAAGTATTGATGCCTTCACCTCTTATGAGGAAGAAAATTTTGAAGAGATTTATGATGGATGTTTGAAAATATGGGATTTTCTCACAGTTGCATTGAGAAGAAGAGAAGTGATATCTCCTACAAACTTAATATGGAGCTTAGAAAGAGCTAAAACTTTGTGTACACTAATCCCTCAGTCAATGAAAAACATAGTGGTATATAGATGGAAATGAAAACAAGCCCTCCTCTCCTCCTCATGCCCATGTAACCATGGAAAAATATAGAGTCTCAAGATCCCACTCAATTTGAGGAATGTTAAAGGAAAGTAGAAGTAGGATTAGGGTATAGTACTTATGAACTAATACACTAGGATATTTAGTTTCACCATTTGACCCGAGTAGCCAATTAAAATGTAGAATCCACAACCCAAGATTTGAATACTAAATTTTGTAAGGGGACTTACAAACAATTAATTATGGGGAGATGAAAATGCGAGAATATGTCTCGTTAATGTGTAATAAATGATCTTATTTTACTCTCCTTTTACCAAGCTTTTGCATTTTATGGCTTTTATTTGATCTAGTATAATTTAGGATGTAATTATCCATATTTTGTTGAATTTAGTTATTATATGTAAAAACTCTTTAATTTCTAACAAAGTGTGTGGAAATTCAGTTTTTGTAATAAAACAGTCAAATCATCAAGAGAATGAAGTATGAAGAAATCAACATGTTTTTGGGAGCGTTGGCTTCAATATTTTGACTTAGTTCATGAACTTCCGGACTTAGTTTTGGAACTCCATCACATAGTTTATGAGCTCTATTACTTATCTCCATAACTTTCATGGTTAGATCTAGAACAATCCCCATTAGTTCTAGAACTTCTCCAAAGTTCTAGAACCAATGGGAATCTTTTTTTTTTATGAAATCCAATGATAAAGCAATCAATGAGACTTTCAATTAGGATAAGATCAAGAGATTTCTTACTCTTCATACTCAAAGATCCAAGGATAACTTATCAAATATTTTTATGTCAACAAGGTTCCAAATTTAACATCTATTTTGGGCACTATTTGGTTCCATCTGAATCAAGAGTAGAAAAACTATGTATGTAAATACATATTTGAATGAATTATATATATAAAGACATGTAGATAGATATAGGATAGAAAAAAATAAGATATATACATACAGATACATAGAGATAGAGATATAGAAAGATACAATATTATTTTGTAAGATGGAACATTTCAGCAATAAAATAGCCACTTCGTTTTAAGATAATATTACTTTGTCAAATACTTATTCAAGGTGGAGCACAGTCCACTCCCCAAAGAACCAGGATCCTCATTCTATTTATATTTATATTTCTAAAGTAAATAATGTAGATCTGTTAATTCTATAAATGCTTTTGATTCTTTAAGTTGAACTTTGTTCTATACTTTTCCCCGTAGATGTTATAGACTAGATGTTTATTTCCTGCAAGATTTTCATAGCATTTTTAATGTGTGTTTATTTCCAAGAAAAGTGTGTTTATTTCAGCAATCTATTTACTTATGTATGTGTGTTTATTTCAACAATTTATTCCATCAATGAGTGTTTATTTTAGAAAGTTTCTTTCAGCATAGAAATAATATGGCTTTGGCCATGGAATCCTAAGGACACTATAAAAACCCTAGAAAATAAAATAGCAAATACCTATAGACAATTACTAGATCACTATGATTTTCTTGTTAGATATAGTTTCAAAAAACCCCTAGTTTTAATATGACATCAACAAAGAGTTCATTAAATGAAGGGAATAACCACACCCATCAAGTGTGCCCTTGGTGGTCTAGGGCACCCACGGGTGCCCCAATACTAGCTCGGGTATCCTATTCTAGCCTAAAATGATGGAAAATGATCGAAATAGACTAGGCATGTGGTGAAAAAGGGTTGGTAATGACGAAATCAAATAAAACAACATGGAAAAAAGATGGAGTTTATTTACTCAAGAAAATTCTAAATAGTAGTATGAAACTGAGATAAATAAATGTCTAAAGTGCATGATTTTGTGATTACTCTAAAGATGAATTATACATTAAGCATCTTAAAAAAACTATGACAACAATTCACATCATCATCTAGAAAAAGGGTTAGATATTCATAAGAATCAAGGTACAAAAAATGAATTAGGATATTTGAAAACTTGTAGGACATGACATAAGTGTCAATACATTATCATTCTTACGGGTAACATACCAAAACCGATCCCCGTGTCCTCGAGTTACCTAATATAAAAGCTCATTTTTAACATAGTAAAAAGAGAAAAATGGGGTGTGACACGAAGAAACAAAGGACATAAGTTGGAAAACACTTTCTAAAGCCCATGTGTGATTAAAATCAAAAAAGGTGAAAATCCGTGTGTAAGAAAAACACAAACAAAAGACATCTTTTTCCTCTTAGGAATATGATGTAGGTGCATCACCAAGGGATTATTAAAGGTTGTTATAGTAAATTTTGGATTTTTAGTTATTTAGAGTTATATAATAGTCACTAAAAGTCCATAGTGATAATTTCATGTTGTTTTTGTGCTCTAGAGGTCAAATTAAACAATGGAGTTTCTCTCCATCTTACACATTTGAAGTTTTAGACCTTTTTGAGCCAATTTTGGCTTGAATGTTTGGTATAATTATTCTTAGGGGTCCTATGAGGTTTTATATGTTATTTTCTAAATATTATAAGGTCTTAAAGTCTCATTAGGGTGTTAGTTTGGGTTTTGTAACTCATAATGTTGTTTGAGCTTCTTCTTGATAGTTAGCTTGCACTTGAGTCTTGGTTGTGTGACCTTTGAGGAAAGTGGGGAATTTAATTCAAACCAAGAGAGTATAAAATGCATCTAGTAACAATTTTCTATTATTTATCAATCAAAGGAAGAAAGATTTGGATCTCCGAAATGAGGAGGAAATTGTTTGAAAAAGACATTAGGGGTTTAAGTTTAAAACTACGTTTTTAATGATCATTCAATCCTAAAACTAAATATAAGATAATATATGTGTCTAATATGAAATAAATCTTATATATTTTTGATGACTTGGAAGAATAAGTTATCTCTTATTTGATTTGTTTTCTTTGGTACTACTCCATCTCACTTGTAGTAGAGAGGATCTTAAGACGATTGGAATTGAAAAGGACAAAAAATAACAAGGTTTGAAGGTAATGTGTGAGTTTTTTAATTAGTGTATGGTCAAATTTATGAACCAATCATATAAATAACCTTTTTTAGACTGTACCAACATTGATAGAGACAATATCCAATTAAGTTTTAAAAGAAACATGAGAACTACCCTATTTTAGAATAAAATACGGTTCAACAAAGATCATTAATTAAGATCAAGTGTTCTTTCAGTCTCATTGTCAAGATAGAAAGATAAAGAAGGAGTATAAAAACCTATTAAAGGTATTACCATTCATTTAAACCAAGTATCAAGCAATTGATGAAAAAATTACTACACCGGGTTGATTGTACAAAACCTCATTAGGGCGTAGAAGTTTTTAATTTAAAAAATTTCATAAAGAGTTAAGCCACCTAATTTATAAGATCACATATTAATAATTTTGTAACTCATATTATCAAATATTTCTAATCTGAAAAGCTCCCTTACCTTTGATTTCTATGACAAGAGATCTAAAGATACCGTAGAAAAAAGGGTAACCTAACCAACAAGACAAAATTGTGATTTTGGAGCATTTTCAAGAAAGAAAGGTACAATGAGGCATTGAACAGAAAATTTTTACAAAATGGGTATTGGAATAGGTTACTTGTTTTTGTATTTGACCTTGGAATAAAAAATTACATAAATTTTTTTACTTCGACAGGTTAGTAGAAAAACTTATGCCTATGAAGAAGGTTTTGAAGGAAGTAGAATTTATATTAGGATATGATCCAAATAAATTTTCCCACACCTAAGCATTAAAATATATAATCAAAATTATTTTATTTTGTTTGTGTGACTTGTAGATATCTCCAACTTATACTCCACCACCATCCTTGTTATCAAGAAGCGTAATTGGTATTTTTAAGAAAAGAATGAAAAAAACTAAATATTTTGGATTCAATCAATTTGATGATGGTATTGGCATGGCTATAGACTGTAGATTAAATTTTAAGGTTTTCATCAAACCATTTGAATTTTTTAAGTCAAAATGAAATATTTGGACGTTTTTTGAGTTGTTAAAACCAAGCAATTTTTGAACCAGGAAGGATTAATTAGAATTGTTGAACTAAATAACTTGTTTGATTGTGTTGGAATATTGTATTATATGCATTAAAAAGAAACATGAATTTATTTCCATCAATATACTATTACAAGTAGTCAAAGAAATATATTTGGTTGAATAAATTTTTGAATGAAATATCTTTGTTGGAGCTCGATTCTATAATATGGGTTAGTGTTTTTCCACAAGAATATTTTAACTTATGAAGTGGAAAATAATGAACATTGGAAGGATAGGTTTTTATCTTCTATTCTCGAATCAATTATAATCTTAAAAATAAGAAAAAATTTCATATTTTTTAAGGAATAAATGAAGTTAGTACATATAAGGATACCTATTAAAGGGCTTATTCAAGAAGGATTTTGGTAAATGTATTTTGACAATATTTAAATGGAAAAATTAGATTTCTATGAAAATATTGAAAATTCTCATAAAACATTGAATTTTCTTATTCAAAAGATGTTAGATTAAAAACCGTTACTTATTTTATGACAATAGTATTATGTAACAAAACGTATAAGATTTTTGTAATATTTTTTTATAATTAAATGAGGATTGAAGGGTCCCTTTCCATTTTTACATAGAAATATAAAAATTAAAGAGCTTATAAAATAGTGCACTAAGCACAACAAGATAAAAATACTATCCATGAAATCAATAACTAAGAAAATATAGGAACTATACATATGGAAAAAAAGTGTCAAGAATAATAGAAAATATTCTTAGTCACCGAATCAAAAACACCGAGAATAATTCAACCCTAGGTACGAAGATATTGTTTGGTGATGTTGGAACCGAACAAACCTTCATCTTTCCTAGTTTAGCCCCATCCACTAGCTAGTCATAGGTCTCACAACTTGAGTAGTGAAGGGAATCCCAATGAGTAGGAGTAGGTTTTAGGGAGTGGAAAAATTAGCTAAATCTAGGCATGGAATATGTGTTACCCTTATTTCATTTCCTTTGCAAAATTTTATCACTAATTCCAAAAAGTGAATTATAGAGATAAAATGTTATTGCAGCTCCATATATGTTTCCCAATCCACCAATCCTTATCTAAAATAGCTTTCATCAGACATCAATGGGGGAAGGCACTAAGGCACACTCAACTACATCATCCATAAAAATACGGTGATTCGTAGAAATCCAACAAAGATCCCACCGTGATATCTCGAGATTTATTAGGGTGGATGATCAATACTTTCCCCACGAAGGTCACAATAATATCTCTATTTACCTTAAGCATGTAAACCAAGGTTGATATGATCTTCCTCCAATGACCCATTCAATAGCCTCTAAATTCATGCAATGACCCTACCTTGGATATAAATTTTATCTCGTGCATCTTGGTGATTTTATTATAACAATACATCTCATGATATCTTCCTAAAAACTACAAAATGGATAATGAGGGATCTTCATGGCCAAGGATAGGCCACCAATCATAGACATAATGATAAGATATTAAAGGAAATGGCTAAAAAGAAAATAAAACAACTCGCACACACTCTAAATTGTGATAAGACATTATGAACTAATCGATATATATAAATTTAATAAATTAACAAGTCCTAACCATTCTATGTATTGATTACCAAAATATTCAGATTCTAATTTGTCGATTCAAAAATTAGCTTGGAAACTTGCACCTTTCTTTTTCCCATGTAGTTTTGCTTGATAGACCATTCCTAGAAAAATGAAATTCAATTTCAACAACCTTTTGAAAACCAAATATATTATCTATGAGAGATAATTCCTACTAATTACATCATTAACAACAATTTGAGAATCACCATTTATTTTCGAGCTACAAAGATTAAAATATATAGCTATTTTTATCCTAGTTTAAAGAGCTTTGATTTATGCTATGTTAGTTGTTCCTCTTTAACATTTAAAGGAACCAAGAACAAAAATATCCCCTATCATTTCTCACAATACATCCATCACTAGATATACCTAGATTACATGTAGAAGCATCATCATTTAGGTATGTTTGTAAAAAATGGGAGGTGGAATCCCAAACATTTAATTACCTTAGTATTTTTTAAGGATTCTGTGTAAAAGTGAACCATATGATGGTTTAAATATATTTGACCAATTGCTTTGAATCACTTGATCTTGAGAAGAGATATAAATTCCTCTTTTTGAGTGGATGGATTTTTTTTTGAGATAGTCAATTTGAGCCTATTCAATACCTGATTCAACTAAACTAATCTCCTCTCTAAAAATATTTTATTCCTCTCCCACTAGATGTGTAATAATAGAATATACGGACTACATGCCCAAATAGATACCAAAGCGTCTTTGGTTCTTACTATTGGCCATGTGAGAAGAACCATGCAAAGAGATTCCATGGTTAAACCCAAGGAAGATTCAATCTAGCACATAATCATGTCAAACACTTTATCGCAATAGGATAGTGAACTAATAAATGAGCCAAGTCTTCCTCATCCTCATAGAAAATAAGACACCTTGTAGGACAAACATTTCTTCTCAGTTTCCTCCTCTTCTAATAATATTATTCCCTAAAAGAAAAGCGTGAAATATATCCATCCCTCTGGGTGAAAAATTGAGATGAACAGTTACTACATTACTTTTCATGAAAACATTCCTTAATTAGAAGTTTCATGTATCTATTCTTAGTAGAATATATCCTAAACTTTACATAAGTCCATATAATTTTATCACCATCATAAGATATAGAAATTTCACTCTTGGATAATTCCTCTTTAAGAATGGTTTTGATTAATCAAACACATGGATATCCCTTGATTTCTTACATAAAAAATAGGGGGCATCTATGATAATATATGACAAAAAATGATAACTTTCGATCCCTATAGAGGAATAAGAAGTCTCATAAGATCCCAAAGATCGAGAGAATTTGAAAATGACTTTCGAAAGGTAAATTATTCTATGGGGATTGAAAGTTATCAAAAGTCTCCAATATTATCTCTAAGATTAAAAATGACTTTAACTTTTTTATTAGTATGGTGTCCAATATTCTATGTGGGATAAAATGAGAGAGATTAATCATTTTATTTTCTATGGGGGATAAAGTAGAGTGAAAAATTATCTCTCATCCCAAAGTCTCTATTCCAAGATTGAAAATAACTTTCATTTTTTTCATTAAGTTCATCCACGGTGAAAAGTGAACAACTCTAGTGAATAGAAGGACATCAAGGTGTTTCTCATTATGTGTTTTTGTTGTCATTGAGTCAATTCCATTGATGGAAAATGTTTGTATAGTGTTGTATGAGTCTCCATAAGGTGTTCATCATGTTGTCAAAAATGAAGGTTGATTTGTAGTGTCATGTTTGGTGATTTTCTATGAGGTCTTAGAGCATGGTTGAGATTACATGTTCATAGTATGAGAATTCCTGAAATGGTTAAAGGTTATAATGAGCTCATTTTTATAATTGTTAATGAGTCTGTAAGAGGCAAACATTTTCATTTTATGAGGTTTCATGGTTGAGTAGGATCATTCCGACCTATTACAAGCACTTGAGCATGAAAAATGAGATGGAGGTATGATATTTGAATTTTATCAGTCCTAAAATATCATTGTTTGATGATTTTGATAGTGTACCGGAGGTTTATGATGTGTTTCACGTCAATTCTAAGTGGTTTGGTGGTTTTTTCAAGGTTTTTAGGAAGCAAGCAGTGAAAAAAGACAAGTCGGTGTAGGTAAGTCTTGTGGATAGAAATTTTGGACATATTTGGGATGAATGGTGAGTATGTTAAGTTAAAGCATGTTTTCATGATTCTTCATGATAAGTTTCAAGTCATTCAAGAAGGATTTACAAGATATGTCAATTTTTGTAAAACCAGGTGATTTAGAGTGTGTTTTTGAGAAAAAAGTTGAACTTATGACGCTCACTATAAATTATGTACTATTCATGGGAGAAAAAGGATATCAGATATTTATTTACCTTTAAGTAATAAGGTTTGTAAAAATAATGAGGTGGTTTGATCATCACATTTTTATAAATGATCTTTAAGAAGATAACTTGCTTTGAAACCCAACTAAATCATTGCTTAAAGTAAGTTCGAGAAAATGGAGTGTGCTAAGTGTTTTTTTAGTTATCTCCCAAATGTTACTATTTTATGTTGTAGAGGAATCATCCATATTTCTAAAAAGGTATATTAGAGTATGTGACAATATGTGCGCCTCACCTCAAAATCATTATTTTTGAAGAATTTTAGTTTAAGGAAACGTTATCCCAAGAAGGTGATGAATAAACCATGATATTTTTTTGATCAATTTTAATCTTCTAAATGGAAAAGTGTGGCCTATTTTTGAAGATAAGTTTTTGTAGTAGTTTAGAGCAGCTTATGGTAAATGTGGGATTTTGTTAGAAAAAGAGGAGATAGAATCCATTTAAGTTTTTTTTGATCCTAGTTCAAAGTTATTTCCATTTTTATATCAAAAAAATTGATATGTTATGCAGAAGTAATGACCTATTCTTTAAGGGTCAAATCTAGGAGATGCCTAATTGGTAGTGTCCTGAGAAGCTTCATGAGGTAAGGTTATCGTTCTAATTTTTTATGATTTTGGAGGCTTATGAGTGCGTGGAAAACATGTATAATGGTTTTAATGTATTTTTTCAAACTTGAAAGTGGTATTTCGGGCGATGGAGCAAGTTGAGCTCAAGGCTAGTTCTTGAGAACTAGAAGGATAAAGGATTATTTTTCGTAGATGAACCTCATTGAAGGCCTTCCTCTTTAAGTTGGAAGGAAATTTAAGATGTTATATGAACTATATATTATAACAAAATCACATCACCCCGAATGTCCTGCATGTGAATAGCATATTCGGTGTGATTGGGTGATGTTATGGCGGAATAACAATAAGCTGTGATTGCTCGCAAGTAAATGGTTGAGGAAATTAGTGTGAATATTCAAAAATGGAGTTATCCTAATGTGTGGGAACTTGAAATTGAGATAACCCTGTGGAGAAGGCCGAATTCCTATCCTATCCTAGTGCCAACTACTCCAAAGTGCAGAGAGTTGCAGATCTAACCCTAATCTAATATTTCCAAGGAGATAGAGATAGAGAAAAATGCATGAAAATTAAAATCTACTCTAAGGGAAGGTGATGCACTAAGAAGGATGTTGAACAACCTACATAATAAACACAACACTACTAGAACCTTGTAATGAAAACAACAACAATACAAAATAACCTTACATGCAATGAAAGATCAGAAAGTTGCAATATAACATAGAAGAGGGTTTGAAGCATCCACAAATATGATTTTATTTCTCTCAAAGTTGATACAATACATCACATTTAGGGCCAAAGGCACATATTTTTCATTACAATGTTCAATAGGGAGGTTTGAAATATCCACAAATCTCTTACAGAAAAGAAAGAAGGGATGGGCATATACATGTTTTCCAACCTTTAAAAAGAGCCCCTCCTTACAATATATAGAAAGAATGAGAGAAGGGACAAAGAGGAATAATAAATCTTTCTTCAACCACAAAAAAATGCATTAAAATCACCAACAACAATTATGGGTGCCATTGCGAAACGCATACCTCCATGTACTTTTATTTGTTGGGTAAGAAAGGCAACCCATACCTTTAGCATTTTGGTAGGTGAGAAATCTAGAAACATTTCTCTAAAACGGCGTGGAATGCATTTCCTACTTTTAAAATTCTTAATCTTCTTGTTGCTTAGACAATACTAAGACCTTTCCAAAATTACTATTTTTTAAAATTTTAGCTCCCATTCAAAAGTTATGGCCATCTAAATATTTTATTTCTTCGGACTTTGACAATGAATCGCAACCTCTAAAATAAGAAATTTTAGACTTTAGGGATTCGAGAACTTTGGGCTTTTCCACTTCATAGGTCATTATCACTGTTCACCTTTGTAAGCTCATGAAATCTCTGAAATAATGAAAGCCCGAAGTCTAAAATTTTGAATTCAAGTTTCGGACTTCAAATGGTGATTTGATTTCATCGGGGCTTCAACATTATGAAATGTTGAAACCCTGAAGTTAAAAATTCATACTTTGGGTTTCAGACCTTTTTGTTTTTGGGGGGTGTTTAGGTTATTTAGGTTTTTGTGGGGGGTTTGGGTTTGTTTATGAATTTGGGGGTTTGGGTTTGTTTATGAATTTGGTCATTGCATATCTCTGAAATTATTAAATGTCAAAGTTCAAATTTAAGACTTAGGGTCTCAGATCTTTTTCCTCTATCTCGTGGCACTATTCATCCGGCAAGCTACAAACCTATGAAATGCTGAAACCAAGAATTATAAAATTCAAACTTTGGGTTTGAGTCTTTAAACTCCTTTATTCGTTCTTCTTTCTGCCGAGTCCCCAAATTTCACCCTAGCCTACCTCTGAATGAATCCACCTCCGAAGTCTGAATTCTAGACTTAAGAGCTCCTTTATTCCCAAAACCATCTCGAACTCCCAAGTTATTTTGCAATACACTTAGCCCACTTCAATTTTTTTATCCAACTGAAATATGAGCTCCCTGACCCAATCGATCCTTATATGTTATCTTTGTGAGGTCATGTTTTTCCAATTTTTCTGACGGAAAAATAAGACAACAATAACATGGGTACCACCTCTCAAATTGAGCAACTTGCGGGCTTGAGGTGAACCTCTAGAGAAGGCCAAATTCTACTTCATAAACTAATAATTATGTTAACCCTAATGTAAGGAAAAAAACTAAATAGACCTATACTAACATTTATAAGGGATTAGGGAGAGATATTGCATGGAATAAAACCTACACTATAAGTGGTGATGCATTAAGAAAGGGGTTTGCTAGATAAATTTACATCTTTCCAATGAATAAAGATGAGAAAGGGAAGGATGGACATGCATCATAAACACAATTACACATGATATTTCATTCCCATTAAACATAACATCTCCCAAAACTTGAAACTAAAACAAGGGGTCACATAATAAACTTACAAACACAAAAAGAGGAATATGAAAGTAAAGAAAAGTTGTGCAAGGAAAAAAATTAGCTGCAAAGCATCATTTTATTATCCCAAACACATCCAAAATGCATCATTACGAAGGAAGAGGCAAGCATTGTGATTACAATATTCGAAGGAAGGCTTGAAATCCTCTAAACTAGCAACAACTCAACTCAAAAGAAAAGGGGAAACTGAGAAAAAATTGCCTAACTTCTAAAATAATCCAACCCTTTACGTTATATAACATTTAAGCTATGCGAGATAAAGAAGGGGAAATCCAAAAAATATGGAAAAATTACAGCAGATAATAAAAGCCATGCTTTGCCTATGCTTTCCGCAATAGTCCTAACTTGCTTACGGCATTCTCTGCATGTACTTAAAAATATATTTCCCGCCATGCTTTCATAAATTTAAATGTCCACATTAAATTTAAAAATGTATCTTAATAAACTTCTGAAAAGAACCTTGGAGTTCTTAGGGGCCTACAAGATTGGTTTGCACATTAGGGTTTAATTGGGGTTAACTCGATTAATGGCTCATCAAGTTGGCTATGAGCAAGATCACCTTTTGCATCGGGTGAGATATTTTTTTAATTTGTGGGATCCTTGTATTAATCACTCACCTCACATTTCTTGAATTTTTCGGCTTCTTCACATTTGTATAAACTCCACCGAAATTCCTACCATGCATTCAACTCCACATGTTACTATTGGATGTGTTGATCCCCTCACCACATTTTCAAAACTCGTCGGTATTAAATTAATTTTCTCATCCCTAGGAAACTTCCCACCATTTCATTCAGTGAATGTCTACCATGTTTCTTATTTATCTCAAACTTACCTCCTTTATCTTTGCACTTTCGTGCCAACTCAATGCCACCTTAACTCACCGTAACTTATACAATGGAAACATTTGTCTTACCTTAAACTTGATATTAAGCGAGATATACTCGATGACCTCAAACTCTTCCCCATGAGAGTATTAGAATTCGTGAAACTCCAACCATGTTAATCAACTCAATCTACCATACCTTTGAATAAGAAAAATCCAAAATACCGAACTCGCCATGACTCAAAAACCTGAAGTCTGAAATTCAAACTTTGGAATTTTTGACTATGGGTTTGGCTTTGTGTCGAATCTCCCACTGATTTTGAAGTTAAATTTATCCGGATTCTTAAAAAATTCCTTCCAAAATAAAAACTCCTTCATCCCTCCTAGCTCTTGCCAAATGAACTTTTCCTCAAATGTTTGAGTAACTCACTCTAGCTTCCTTTAAACACTTGTACCATCCACCATTTTATTCAATAACCTTATCGGCCTCGATGTCGAGCCATCACTAACCAAATTCCGAGATGAGCTAAGATCTACCAATGCTTTGAATCTCTAAGGTTTAGTATTGTGCTTGGCTACTCTACTAAGTCATTATTCCATTGAACGAATCCCCATTCATTGTATCGCCATGTGCAAATGTCACTATTAGGTGTTTGCTTCATGGAGGCACTCGATCTGAACCGAGTTACTTGGAATGTTTGTAGTGCGAGATCTCACCGTTTGGGCTCCTTGTCTTGCTTTAATTTGCTCGGAACACCCTCCTTTGGACCTAGCTTGATCCCTAGCTCAATCTCCCTATCACAAGTGAGCCATCATCTATCTATCTTGTGAGCTCGATATCGATATCATTGTGCTTGCAATATTTCCTTGAGCCGATATGTTTGACTAACTTATAGTAATCTCACTCAATTCCCGTGCTCAACAAGATCATCAAAACTACGAAACCCTCCTTTTAATGCTTTGACCATATGCATGACGAGCCATTCACCTCATTAGCATCATACCTCAAGCTCATCATGTATGTGTGAAAACACCTTGAGGATACACATTTAGTTACTCGACCCTACCCCAAAAAGGGGCTTGATACAGTCCTTGCATTATTCATGGCTTGGCATAATCTTAAGGTCCCTGGTAGTGTCAACTATGCACATGTCGATGGTTTCAAATCGATTTTTTTCCTCATACATCGAGTGTCTCCTGTGTCGTATTAAGCTTGGACTCACTACATATCTATGACTCTTTGGGGACCCACGAGTCATCCCACTGAATTCAGGTCTTCATCCCAATAGCTAGCTAAAACCAATCAGCTCCCTTCTAGCTCATCGAGATGCTCACCAAGCTTCTCGAAGATCTCATTTATCTTAGTGTCGTCTCGCCCTCTAAATCTTACCTTGCCCTAGTTTTCAAGCTTCATGATCTCTTTCTTGAAACTAGTGAGGAAATAGGATCACAATAAGACCCTTTTAACATAGGTTACCAATTGTGATCATTTTTACCCTCATTGGCTAGAAATAGTCCCGTCATAGTCAATTTCCCACCTTGATCCTTGAAAACATGGGAAAGAAAAGGATAGTCTAAGATAGTAATGAAGCTTCCCATAACACTATAAACATTTCCCAAAACACAAAATGTTTCGTAGGCCCAAGATTCTCCCGTGAATCCCTCTTTTTGTCCTATAATCCAATAGGCTTCAATTGTCCAATTTTTTCCATGTTCTCCAATTTTACCGAAGGGGAAAAATCAAATAACATTTTTGGCGACTCTCGGGGATGCTTTCCTACTAAGCACTACTTGAGTAGCCTTCAACATCCATTGGTCATGGAGTCACTAATAAATCACGAACTGATCTCGAACACATACATTTTTATCCCAAGTATGCCTCAATGAACTACTAAATGATGCTAATTTTCTAGCACACATAGCATATTACTTATTGAATAAATCATCTCTTGAGTTAGGAAATCATGAAACTCTATTAAAATTTGACTTTTCCTTCTTTTTAATACTCCACCTTCAACACACTATGCAAGAGAAATAATGAAACACAACACATACAAAAACTAAAAATCATACATGCTTCAAATCAAACATGCAGAGTGTGCACAAACACTTCTTCTGTTGAAAGAAAACATATTCCTATTCTACGCTAACTGGAGGCACAAGTGAGATAAACAAACCCTATAATTGGTTCTACATAATAACTTCCTTTCCTCACAATAGGAAGCCATGAATAATATTTGACAATATATATGGCTAAGATAGAGAGTGAAAAATTGAAAAAAGCTCGATTCTCCACTTGGTTCACCAATGCATAAAATAGAAAGAGAAAGCATCCCTCTTTTAGTTGCTCTAAATTTGTTTTGTAGAGGCATTGCAACTAATATTTGGGGCTATGAAACTCATAATCATATTCCAAAGTGAATATGACTATTTGTGGCTTCTCAATTGGTTCCTATAATCCTTTGAATATGCCTTGTTTTTTTAGCTTCAAATTTAACAAGGAAGTGTACTTGGAGCCAATGTTAAAAAGATGTTATTAAGAAGCTACTTTTCCTCTAGTTGCTCATCTACAAAAAAATGATCTTCCACCTAGATGAATGGTATTGAAGTGATGCATTATTCGATTCCTTTTCCTTATTTTACCACAAGAAGTTATTGCATGACATGCAACACCTTTGAACTACTTGCAGCCTCTAATGAAGTCATTGTTTAATCATTGCTAGTGTTTGAAGTATTCTCACTTTAGAATTTATCCTCTTTAGATTGAGGATAAAATTTACTGTATTTCTATCCTCATCAGCCAACATGACACTTGAAAGGTCAGCTACTTTTGAGTCTTGTTAGGGGCAACAATATTTCCTTGTCTTTCCTTTACGATAGATTTTTTCAAGTTCCATAATTAAGAAATTTTTTTCAATAATATCATCTCCATATAATGCTTTTGAATCTAACATAATTTCTCATATGTGCTCATTTTTCTCTTCGTTCAATGAGTCATATGGAAGATTCAATTCCTCCAATATTGGGTTAAGAAGATGGTTATGAGAAACAAGTTGTTCTTCTATGTTTTCCTCTAAAGCAATGTGACTATTGTCTGCGAAAAGAGGTGATGGAATAAAAAAATTGTGAAGTTCCATAGGATCTTATCAATCGAAATGCTCCTTCAAAACCAACAAATAATCAGCCTCTCCATTACTTGATTGTGTTGAGAGTTCAATTTCAATCATAGTATCTTCCAGATTGACATTTTGTACATCCTGGTCTTTTAAATCTTAAAACATGAAGTTAGAAATGTAAAACTCATCTTCAAAATGAGAAATTTGAGATGATGAAGAAAGAGAAGGATTTGAAATTCCCTTTATTACCTATTTTGAACTTGAAACCCCGAATCCACCTTGATTTCCTTTATGGATAGAAACTCCATGTGACTATTTTCAACATCTGATGAGACTCCTGGAAAGTTAGTGCAACCTTCTAGGAATGCAAAAGTTTTTAACATGCATGGTAATTAGGATCACTAAATTCTACTAAAACTCCATGCACCTTTGAGATATTTTCTTCTTATACTTGCACATACTATTTTTTTGTGGATTTGAAGCCAAATCATGCTCTTCCTCTACAAATTATTTTGCAATATTTGTTGAATCAAACACTTATGATGATATGGAATCAATATGGATACTGCATTCTAAAGAGGTAGATGACTAGCTGTGCATATATTTTCTTATTTTGTACTTAATGTGTGGGTACATTCAGAGAAATATATACCTAACGGGATAAGCTAAATTTTGAGCTAAATTTCAGGGACATTGAGTGGAGGATTAATGATAGGAAAGGAATTTATTTGAAATGTTCATTCTAGAAGAGGTGATGACAGTTCACCATAATTTAGATTCAACAATATTCCAAGCATACACAATGTTAATGGATCCTTAGAACATATAATAGACACAATATTCTTGTAGAAAGATAAGAGGGGCAAGAAGAATGCAAGAAAACATAGCAGGAAGATACATCCACAAACTTATATTTTATTGCTTCTGGTATGCATAGGTTTTGTCCTATTACAAGATAAGGGAGGATCACCATGCAAGGTTACAAGGAATTATTGAACTGTCATTCACAAAGTTTTAGAGCTTTGATACCCAAAAAGAGATGGAACTTATTATCCTGAGAAGGAGAAGAGAGGAAGGACATTCCTACAACCAAAGAGGCATTAAATTGAGGAAAATATTAATGAAAGGATCCCATGGAGAAAGAATGATGGATACTGCTACCAAAAGAAATGGGTTTTCTTAAAAATATCAATCAATATCAAATCTAGAATTTCTTGATTTCTTAGCATATGAAACGAACAATTTTGTGTGATTTCGTTAGAAATGCAAAAGTTATGGCCTTCGAGTGTGGGCAGCTATTTTGGGTCCGAATGGAATGAGCATTGACTAACTAGAGCTGAATAATGCATAGAACGTCGTTTTCGTTCAGAAAGTCCAATTTTGTGAAAATCGGAGCTCGGAGAATGAATGACATTGACTTTTCTTCTCGCCTTATTCGCGTCCCGCCCCATTTGTCCCAAATCTGCGTATCTCTTACGAACCCGAAATGGGCTTCATGTCCTTTTCAATTACGGTGACGTGGCGTGATCCGACATTTTCCTTCGCCTATCCACGTCCGCGTTTCCCTTTGAAGCCAAGAAATTTTTTCCTCGCAAGCATGTCCCCGGACTATTTGGGCATAGCGCCCTTTTATCCCAACCCGACTAAAAGTTCTATTTGGCCAAGAAAGGTTCGCGTGCCAGCGTACCTTCGGCCCAACTATTCCATCCTACCTTAAGTTTCATGCACATTTTTGGCTATGGTCCCGGACTTCTGTTTATAGTGCACCATTCCGCGCCCGACTTTGTCCATTTTTATGCACCTTAAGTTCGTGCAACTTTGTCCCATCTTCATAGGACGTAGGATAACATCTTGCATCACCTTTCTACATATTTCTACTCAGGGGAGTTAAAAATATGAAACATGACTTTTAGGTGAATAATATAATTGACTAAAGAATTTGAATGTTATCAAAATTTACCTTGGGGTGAATTTTGGATAACGAGTGTAGATGTTGCCATCATTTTCTTATTTTTGTTAATGTGTACATAGATTTACATATTTTTGAGCTTGACATTGGTGGAGGATTAATTATGAAAGGAATTTATTTGATGTTCATTCTTGGACCTGATCATTTAGATTCTTTGTAATATTTTCTTTGATAATATCCTTAAACAGGATCCTCCTCTTCTTGACTAATATCATAAGTTTAGTCCTCCTAAAATAGATTTTGGAATGCAGGAGGAGGGAGGATTAGGGTTGAATTATTTATGTCATTGTTTTAGGTGATGAAAGAGATGGAACTTCTTACTAGGGAGGGAAGGACATTTACGAAAAAGAGGAGAAAATATTAATGATAGGTGGGAAGATAGGATATGAAGAAATGGGATTCAGTAATATCGGTAATGTGAAAATGAAACGATAATTGGGAATGGAAAGAAGACTTTGATATAGTAATGCAGAAGTTTTCCATTGATAAGAATGAATGAGTATTCACGAGCCTCTATCTCTTACACCCATCATTCAATTTGTGAAAACATTCCAACCATGGATGCCAAGTTTTTTCACTATAGTGATTTGGCATAGGGCCAACCCATGGACATTGTACCACGAAGACAATTCTAGAGCGGCTTCATTTACTATGGCTATAGAGTGCACCATATCACGACTCCATTTTATGCACCTTAAGTTGCAACTTTGATCTTCATACGTAGGATAACATCCATCATCTACGGGTATTCCTGCTCTTAAAAAGATGCATAGTTAGGTGAATAACTAAAATGACTATGAATTTTCACATAGGGATATGCATGTTGCTGATTTTCACTATAGAACATATTTAGAGGTGGTTTTGTAATCATGGGAATGAATTTTGTAAGCTAGGAGGTGAAGTGAAATTTGTATTGCTATTGTTGCAAGTGGGAATTCCACTATGGGAATGAACCCATGATTATATGACTTAACTAATGGGAGAGAATAAGAAAAATGTGGAAGAAAAATGGATGGAAATGGATGAATAAGAAGTTATGCAACTTAGAGAGTGGGTTATTTTGACCAATGGAGTCACCAATTTTTCTTGGGTATGCCTTATATGGATGCAATTTCACTAAGAGCACAACAACTTACGAAATAAAGTGAATACAAATACGAGACACCTATAAAAAAATGACTCTTGTAGTCTAATCGGGTGTGTAGAAACCTATTATCACCAAATGACCACACCCCGAATGGCATATATATGAATGAGGCATTCGAGTGTTATTGGCTAACATGGGTACAACCTCTCAAGATGTGGGACTTGAGGGGTTGAGGTGAACCTCTAGATAATGCCAAATTCCTATTCCAAAACTAAGCACTACGCTAATCCTAATGCAAGGAAAACAACTAACTATACCTATACTAACATTCCTAGTAGATTAGGAGATATATTATATGAAACAAAACCTACACTAGAAGTGGTGCATGCCAAGAAAGGGGTTTGCTAGAAAAATTTTCATCTTCAAAAGGAAGAAGGATGACCATGGGAATGATGGACATGCATCATAACCCCAATTACAAATGATATTTCATTCCTGTTTTTAGTGGCCAAAAAAATGAAATAAAATAAAAATTTAAAACAATAAAAAATATTTATAGAGGGATAGTTTGTGTGGCCTGGTGGGTGAGATGAAGGGATGGGAAGATGAGGTAGCGTGTGTCAGGTGGTGGCGTGTGTAAGAAATGCGAGAGGGCATCCGCTGCCCAATATATTTTTCAACCTGTCTACTTTTTCCTTGCATAATAATACACAAAAAAACTTTATTTGAGATCCGGATGCAGTTACCCATGCTGGAACCCAAATAATTTTGCAAAATTAGTAGTCTTTGGTTAGTTGTAGCTAGGAAGGGAAGTCAATTCTGTTCGTGAATGAAGTGTTTACTTCTGGGAGGATCCATGACTTGCAACTGGTGCGGTTGTGCATGGAATACATGGGTTCCTCATAAGTTAGTCACACTTGTGCATCAATGAAAGGAACAGATCTTTTTCCTGATCAGTGACATTTTCCTACATTCTCCTTATCTGTGCTAAAATACTAGTGCAAGATTTGTCTCTTTCACCATTTCTCCACGTGAAGCATCCTACGTGTCTTTTTCCAACATCCTCCCAACCTGTGTCAAACACGAGCTCTAGAACTTGCGTGGATATCTAACAAAGCATATAAGATAGAGGGGTTTTTTCTGATGTTGTAGTTGCAAATGCTTTGGTGGACGTATATGAATATGCTCCATTGCAGGCCTTTTCTCCGAATTCATAAGCTCCTTCTTTTGTATCATCCTTGTTACTATTGTGTCTGCTTAAGTATGTATTCTGGTATCTTGCAAGGTAGTGGTCTTCATTATAAAGGGGGGGAAAAATCTGAGAGAGCAAGACACAATGTGGAATAATACAACATGTGTTGAGTCCTTTATCTTGTAGAAATCAGGTTGCTGCTAGAGTTTTCAAATGAATTTGAGGATCCTCTTGATATACATATCTATTGGAACGTGGAAGCAACAAGTCAGAATAGTCCAGATGAACCTCCTACAACAGTTATCCACCATAGTGAAAAAACTCGGACTCCGGGCACACGTCCAGGGCCAACTTGGGCACAAATTGGATTTAGCCTAAGACTTCAAAGGAATCTACAAATTGAAAAATGATACAATCTAGGGAATTTGAAAAATACAGAAAAACATGATGCTTCCCCCTTCCGTTCTGGGTGATATATTCTTGATATATCCAATCAATTTAGCTTATCCCTTGTCACTCATACCCGAGGATTCGATGTTGCTAAGACTACATAGCTTTTACTTGTGGTGGAGGATTTGAAAGATAATCCATAGAAAGCATTGACATTTTAGGATTTGAGCATGGTGGGAATGGCTCTTGATGGTTTTTCCATTCTAACACCATCAAGTGATGGCTTAACCCTTGCTTCCTATGTTGGGGGAACAACTTTTTTTTTAGCATTCCTGATTTAGTACACAAGGTCAACTTCAAGCCATTTCTATCAGCATTGGTTTATGAATCTCATTTTAAAAGGGAGTTTATTTGGTGCATAGCTAAAGAAAACACTCATTTAGCACTTTCTTGTGAAAGCACACTAACTTGTGGAGAAGTTGGATCTTCTTTTCAACACATAGAAGAGAAAGTTACAGCAGCTGATTGGAGTGCAGATGGGTGACATATTGCACTGTTGACAATAGACAACGAGTTGATCATTTTGTCATCAAATTTTAAGAAGTCTCATTTGCAGCTTCCTGAATCACTGCAGATGTAGATTAGTAGTGCAGACAACAACATTAAAACACATGGTCACCATGATGGAGTTTGGGTTGTTGTTGCTTGTGAAATGTTTGACGAAATGCCCAAGTGAGATGTTGAACCGAATCCTGTGGGTTTGACCGACTGCTCCTCCTCCCAAGCATGGTTCACCTTCCCTTAACTTTCATAAATCTCATGCTTTATTTTTCATTTGAAACTTAATAGAATTATAAAATATTAGGTTTATAATTCATTTAATTGTTTTATATTATCTCGTTACAAAACAATGAAATGTCGTGTCGTAACTCACAAAATCAAAATAACTATTTTACATTAAACCATGAACTTCCACCCTCATTCTGAGGTGATATAGAAAAACTCCTACCCATCTAGATCACTACAATATTATTTTATCGACAACACTAATTTGACTTCCCATTAATAATGTTGACCATCTTCCTATTTAAATAGATAATTTTTACATATTTTAGAGACTTATTAAGTACCCTTTGTAACTCGAAAATGAGATGTTAAGTTCCATTCGTGTACCTTGTTATGTGAGGAGTCACCTTAAACCTTGGATTTACCCAAATGAACATATGTGA
Source organism: Taxus wallichiana var. yunnanensis (assembly GCA_018340775.1). Classification (NCBI taxonomy): domain Eukaryota; kingdom Viridiplantae; phylum Streptophyta; class Pinopsida; order Cupressales; family Taxaceae; genus Taxus; species Taxus wallichiana. Next base: position 246,101,815 of record CM031240.1, on the reverse strand, counting down.
TATTTTTGATGCTCTTATAGGATCCTCGTTACCTTTGTTTTGTAGTGGTAGGAAGTTGTTAAATCTAGAAATTTGGCTTTCATTTTGAACCACCATTTGAAACTGGATAGAGAAATTATTAACCGTCTTCGTAAACCTCTAGTTTTTTTACTAGACAATTACATGGAACATTCAGTTTAGGGAAAAACAATTTTTGTATAGTTTGGCAAAGCCATTTTGTAGGCCTCGGATCGCAGTTTTGACCGGGTCAAATTGGACTAATTACTACTAGTTGTTCCAGAAAACTGTTGTCGCCATTTCGAAATGGTTTTCTAGTTCTTAGTCCCATTAACTCGATGAATTATCCTTACTTATGGGAACTTGTAGGAATTTTCTTGTTGCATGTTCATCCATTGAACATCATTTTTAGACATGGATTTCCGAGACCTCAAGCTAACTTTTGTTCATTTGCAACTGGGTCAATTAGGACCAGTGGCCCTAAAAAACTAGCCACCAAATGTAAATCGTTAGCTTGAGTTCTAAATTCCACCGATTCTTGCTATGAACTCTTGGTATATAAGCGGACACGTATAAATTTAACCATGGTGTGTTTTCTCATCAGGAGACAATGTTTAAAATTAGTTTCTTAGCCTCCGAGCCCGTTTTGAATGTTTTTGTAGCTAGTAAGAAAATGTAAAAATAGAAAGTTGTGGGACCCTCATCGGGTTACCAAACTACCGTGGAAAATTTTGACACATGTACATAACTTTTTAAAAACTCTATAGTCTAACTTGTGTGAAATAGAAATTTTGACAAAATGGTGTTTTATCTCTCTTCCTTTCTTTTTTTCTCTCTCCTAGGATATAAAATGAAGTGAAATGAAATGTAATGAACAAATGTCTCTAAACCTTGTCTTTTATTACAATTGTAATTATTATTATATGTAAATGGGAAACTAAAAAAAGTTAATTATGTTAGATTAGGGTGGATGCCATGCCAGCAATTTCTCCCTAGTTTCATGCTCACATGGTTTTGCAGGATGAAAGAATGATGATGTGAGAAAGGTGATGTGTAATTTATTAATTATCATTGTAATGTATATATTTCATTTTATAATGAATATATGTATAATGTAGTCTCATGTTACAGACAGTTAAAATTGATAATTTTCTAATCTGTATGAGATGCTAGCTTTTAGGGATATCTAGGAAATGTGTATTTAATTATAGGTTCAATTTGATTCATAGTACATATGGTAAAACAAAAGGGGTTTGATATATATATATATATATATATAATATATATATATAAGGTAAATGAAATTGAAGTAATATCTTGTAGTGCATATTCAGTGTTCAATAAATGATTAATGAATCATCTTGTGCATTCATACTTTGTAAATGTAATAAAGAGATTTAATCGAAACACTCTACCCTTGTATAATATCGGAGCATAACTTGTTTTCATGTGTGATACTCCTTACCGTAGAAGACATTGAAAACCATAGAATGAACTTAAACTCTACACTCGATGGAACCTCCTAGTTTGAGTAAACAAGAGCCCAAGAATGGGTTTATCATCTTAGTCAGTATGTTTAGTGACATTTTCATAAACCTGTCTGATAGGAGTGACACAGTCAAACTTTATTTGGAGTAAGTAGAGCTATCTCTTCCTTCATATCCTAGTGGACTACCTTGTCTTCCGAAGATAGATTTAAAATTAAATTTCTTCATCAAATGAAATCCCTGTTGGATCCAGATGACATAGATGGAGGTTGTGAATTAGTTGTTCTAGGTCTTAAACTCTTGTTAATGAACTCCTTAGCTCCACTCAGCTAAATGTGTTACCTTGGTTTCTATCAACATAACACCTTGGTCCTTTCTTGAAGGTGGTTTAGCATAAATATGTCCTCTCACCTTAAACTCATATATAGTTGAGGGGTAGATCCTTAGGTGAAATTGGAATTAATCTAAACCTCAGTTGATTTGGATGTTAACTTAGGGTTCATGTGTAGCTTCAAGTCTTCTAATCATGCATGTCTTCAAGATGTTAAACAAATGCTTTGTAACTCCTTTTACAAGAAAATGCTAATAATAAGACCATAATGTGATGTAGAAAGTAAAGCATATAAGAGTAAAAATGAGATTTGAGGTTAGGAATAATGCCACTCTTGGAGTCCTTATAACTCAATTAAATATTTTCATTTGTTTCAGAGAATATGAATTGTCTTGGTGTGATCAAACTTCGAGAAAACAAAATATATGTATAAAAATCAAAATGGAGTTCCACTAGTCATTGAATTAGAATAACTATGGTAGGGAAATAACTTTTTCATGATCGAAGAATGTTTTTTATGGAAAAATAAATAAAAATAAAAAATCTATCTTGTATATAAATCTCCCTTAAATCTTAATATTGCTATATGGACAATCAAGTCAGATCCACTTGAGTTGTAAGGGTAAAAGGTAGCCTTTGTTTGAACGTTTGAGAAGAATATTCTTAATATAAGAACAAGATAATTAAGTACTTTATATGCATTTGAATTATGCCAAATAAGTATGTAAGTTATGGAAATTTCCGTGAAGGATAAAAGGCCAACTTAAAATGGTCAAACTGTAAATTAAATGTGGAATGAACTTAAGATTTTGTAGATGGAAAAAGGAGGAAGTTTTCCTTGCACAATAATGTTCTTGGAATGTTGATCGTAACTAAAATACAATTAAAGAAATGATGTGTTGTGGGTTCACCAATCCTGAAGTCATTTTCTTGTGGTTGGGACATTGCTAGTACTCATTCATTTGGAAAAGTGTGGTATAAACATGTATATGGTGTTGTCATGTGTCTATGTGATTCGATGACTTATGTAAGTGTCATATATGTTGTTGAGTTTTCCTTACTTGGAGTCCTTGTGGCTTTTTGTAGTGAGCAATGTAAGTCAAAAATATATATATCCTAGTATTTTACTGTTGTAATTGTGTGTGTAATAATAGGGCATTACATCGTTAAGCACAACATCACTAAAAACTTGCAATAGAAACATGAGGTAAGACATAGGGCATTACACCATTAAGCACAACATCACCAAAAACTTGCAATAGAAACATGGGGTAAGACAATGAACCTGAAAAAATGAGGAGAGGAAAATAAAAGGAACTAAAAGTGGTGCAAGGATAAAAATTAGTAAAAAAACATCATTTTATTAATCTAAGCACATGCATAGTGCATCACTACTATAGGAAGAGGAAAGTTTGTCATTACAATCTTTAGAAGGAAGGCTTGAAAGCCTCTAAATTCACAACAACTCAGCTTGAAAGAAGAGGGGAATCTTGGAAAAAATGTCTAACTACTGAAATAATGCACCCCTTTACATTTTATAACATCTAACTTATGTGAGAGAAAGAATGGGAAATCCTAAAATTTAAGCAAAATTATAGAAAATAATGGAATCCATGCTTTTTGATGCATACTTGCAATAATCGATACTTTCTTATGTCATTCTCTACATGGATAAGAAAAAATCGTGCTCCCCCATGCTTTCATAAATTTAAATGTCCTCATTAAATTAAAAATAATATTTTAATAAACTTTTGAAAAACACCTGAAGTGCTTAGCGGCCCACAAGATTGATTTTCACGTGGGGGTTTAATGGTGGTTGAATCGATTAGTGTCTTGTCAACTAGCTCACCGAGTTGGTTAGCGATCTCATCTTTTGCATTAGGAGAGATCTTGGATTTCTATATGTGGGCTCCTTTTTTAAAAAATCACTTAACATTTCTTATATTGGTTTACTGCTTAACACTTTTCATAAATTCCAATGATATTATTGCCATGCATTCAATTCTACGTGTTACCACCAGATGTATTGAGCCCCTCACCATGTTTTCAAAAACTCACCATCATTAAATTAATTGGAAAGTCCTTTGGAAACCACCCACTATTTCGGTGGGTGAGCTTAGCCACATCACTTGTTTATCTTCAACTTACCTCATTTAGCTTTGCATTTTCGGCCAACAGGCATCACCTTAACTCAATGTTAGTTATACCATGGAAACACATGTCTTACCTTCTACTTGGTGTTAACTATTGGTGTGTGTATTTTCCACATCATTAGGTGAGTCATCTCACTTAGGTGAGATCGTAGGTCCATGTGTCATTTAGGGGTCATTATGAGATTCTCTTACGTGTTAGTGCGTCAGTGTGTTAGTGTGTTAGTACGTCATATGCGTCATTGGGAGTTACACTTCTATTATGGGAATGTAACTCCCCCTCTCTACTTGAGTTGTCATGATTGCAGCACTAGGGGTTACTCAACACCTCCTATATGTACACCCCATTTGATCTATGAGATAGAGGAGAGTTTTATGGCTTAACCAGGTTTTACCCATGTTTCAAATCTTTACATGCACATTTAGTTGATGCTCGCTCCTCCCGAGATCTCTTCACGCTATCGTTCACACATCCATTGATGTGCACATCATCCCTCATGATCCTCACTTATGGGTTTTAAACCCTCTTTCATGGTATTAGAGCGGATCTTGTGGATCCGTGCACTCGCTTTGCATTTATGTGTATGTTTTCTAGCTTCTGGCGTGATATTTAGATCTCTTTTAGTATGTGTCGTAATGGATATTCCAGTTGTGCACTTCTTACACCGACTCGGGAATCATACCTCTCCTTGGGTTGTTCATGTGTTTGAGGTGGTTGTTCAAGTTTCTAGTGTTTTTGAGTTTAGTGTCTTTGACCACTCGATTCTTCAGGTTTGCATGCATGTTGGAGGTGTTTTTATGAGGTGTATTACATTTCAAGGTGCAGACTTGAGTTCTGTGTGCTAGTTTTGGGAGTTGTTTTTGGTGAAAGAGTTGTCCTTAAGGGCCAACTTGGCCCCAACTTGTTGACTAACTTGCCATGCACTCCTTCTTAGCTTAGTCTACACTTTTGCATTACCTTTGGGTTCAACGTTTTCTTTTGATTCTCTACACCATTTTACCTTGGAGTCTAACCATTCGTACTCCTACAACTCATCTCAGATGGTTTGCATTTGTGGTTGGCTATTGTAAAATTAGGATGTGTTTTCTTGCTCATGCCATGTGCATTGTCCACGGCTCATTCTTTAACGGCTCAGCCTTTGGTGTTGCACACAATCAACCTTAATTTTGCTTTTGCATAGTGTTACAGACCGGCCTTACGTGTTTTTATTTTGCATTGGCCTTTGTCTTTACTCGACCATGAAATTCCAACAAACACTCCCCGATAATGAACTTCCTTCACCTGCTCTAACAAACATTTTATGCTTTCCAATGGTTACTCCGACTACACGTTTCCAACAGATTACTCTTCACTCCAACCCGTGATTCTAGTCGGTTGTTCTGGTGTTTCCTTGCGTGATGTTTGACCTCCTACATTGAGTTCTCCATGTATGTTCATTAGCTCTGTTTGGAGATCTCTGGCTCAGTCTAGTCCATTCGGCCCTACTCTGCATGGCTTTCTTGTGGTGTTTCTCACCCCGTATTTTACATGCGAGCTAGTCTCCTACTCTCGCGTCACATGCTACTCCTACTCTGCGGTTGCTTGGAACCCTATGAGGATTCTGCATTTAAATGGCTTAGGTTTCATTTTCTGCAATTGAAAAGCATGTGGTCTCACCTCCTTTCACCTGCCACCTTGCACATAGTGGCTGTTTTTCAGCTTCTGACTTGCAAGATTTGTAACACACATAATCTCCTTAATGTTACTCTCCACACACAACTCAGCTGCCCTTCACTTGAATGACACGTGGCCATACGGTCCTGCAACATTCTATCATGGATCACCTACCTGGAAAATAGTTACAGTCCACACACAACAATAGTTTCACCCACCATCTTACATGTGGACATCTAATTTAGTATCCGTGCTGATATGGTGTGCCTCCATAACGTGGGCCCACTTCCTTTTAGTCTTGTTTGGAAGGTTAAAAAAATCTCTATTTTTGATGTTTTAAGATTGAAAATCATTTTCATGGCATTGTATTAATTCTTGGGACCTATTTTTTCTTGCATTACTCACCTTCCTACGAGTGTCGAAGATGGAGGGCGAGGTCGTGGTTGGTAGGAAGATAATCCCCCCTCACAAACAAAACAAACCCTACTTAAAATTCTCGTGTCATTTCCAACGATCACTCACACAATACCCTTTGCACTCGCGTTTTTGAGCACATTTTTAATGCATTTGTAGTGTTTATTGCATTTTTCCATCGATTGTGGGAATTGTTTTAATGTTATAACTTTTGACTCGTAGCTCATTTTTGAGCACTTCTTTAATCAAAGTTGCATGATTTTTTTCACATTACGTGATGGCATTATAATTTTTGTAAATGCACTAATTTATAAAGTGCCACATTCTAGGGGTGTTGACTTTACTATTGGGCTTACACACGCGAGACGCATTATCGGCCGAGTCCAACGTCTTGCTTCTTTACATCTTGCATTTTGCATCATGGAGAGTGATCTTTCCAGAATTGATCATCGTAGGATCACCTTATAGCCTCCTTCACTTCTCACTAGGAGAGGGGACTATTCATCTTGGCGTGCTTACATGGAATGTTACTTCACCCACAAGGGTCTTTTACCCTCCTTGCTTGGGCCAGCAGTTCATGCATCCGCCGATCATCGTCATCTCGAGGACTTCCTCGACACTTACGACCACATATTTTGTCATATGATGATGCATGTCTCTAGATCTCTCTCGGTTTCACATAGCACAATCAGATCCACCTCACCGTGTCCGGAGCATTCTTCAATCTCTTTATAGATACCCTTCACATACTTTATTGTTGTTTCTTTGCTTGATTCAGTTGTCTCCTCCATTTCTTTGTGTGATGGTATTTTTACTGACATAGACTCACTTGATTCTACTTCTGATGACAAGGATTTTGCACCCTGTTATGATGTCAAGAGTACTACAAAGGACTCTTCTCCTCTTTCTCTCACTATTCTAGACATTGTTGTCACCCCCACATCTCATCAGATATCGAGCAGTCTTCTACTCAGTCTCATATAGTCATCACGCCCACCTCCTTTCCACTTCTAGTGTGCGAGGCCCCTTTCACTCCTCTACCTTCATTGGATGACTCATACCTATCAAACATCGCTCTTCTATTTGTTGAGCCCCCTTATTGGGATGCGTATCACCGACCTTTATCATCTTTTCAGAGTCTACTTGTGATGCACTATAGGTCCCTCTTCCTTCTACGGGTGTTCCGGAGGAATTTATCATCTTTTTTGTTAGGAGTTGCCCATTCGGGAATCATGTCACTTCTACATTTCAGAGACCTTTATTAATCCACCCTTAGTCGTGGATCCATTTTCTATTGTGGAGAATGTTTTGTTCCCTTCACATCACTTGGAAATCCTTTCTGCGGGTGTTCCTTTTCACTCGAAAGTTATACGAATGTACCATTACCTTTGGTTCCTTATCATTCACTCACTAGACCTATGTCAAAATTCAGTGCACCAAACTAAGAGTTCTTCATGTTGCTACCTTCAGTTTCCTTTATGGAGTGGGAAGACTTCCAGCACGTCATTTATGTCCTTCATAAGGGAAAGCATGCATTTGGTGTGGATGGCTCTTCTTTAGTCCAGTGGTAAAGGATCTCATCATTGAAATTCTTTTGGGATACCTCCTAGAGCTACATAGTTCAGATTGGTCCATGACATCTTCTGCATTCCTCTCGTATCCCTCTTCTTCTCTCTTCTTATTCTTTCGAGAGATTTCCCTTTTGTACATGGGTACCTTATCAGGCTCCTCAATGGTCGGGACCCATTTTTCGGATCTTTCTTAGATTAGAGAGTGTGTTGTCTTATGGTGGATGTTTTTCCCACTGGGTTTTCCTTCACTACTTGGTACCTTTTTCTTGTGCATGGGTACCTCATCAGGCTTTGTGTTGGGACCCATTTCTCATTTCTTACTTGCCACCTCATCCTAAGTTATGATAAAGGGGGGTAATTGGTGTGTGTATTTTCCACATCATTAGGTGGGTCATCTCATTTAGGTGAGATCATAGGTCCATGTGTCATTAGGGGTCATTATGAGATTCTCTTATGTGTTAGTGCATCAGTGCATCATATGCGTCATTGGGAGTTACACTTCTATTATGGGAATGTAACTCCCCCTCTCTACTTGATTTGTCATGATTGTAGCACTGGGGGTTACTCAACACCTCCTATATGTACACCCCATTTGATCTATGAGATAGAGGAGAGTTTTATGGCTTAACTAGGTTCTTCCTATGTTTCAAATCTTTGCATGCACATTTGGTTGATGCTTACTCCTCGATATCTCTTCACTCACACTTCCGTTCACATGTCCGTTGATGTGCATCATCCCTTATGATCCTCGCATGTGGGTTTTAAACCCTCTTTCATTAACGAGCTATACTTGATGACCTCGGACTCCTCCCCATCGAGTTTTAGAATTCATGAAACTCCCACCATGTTAACCGACTTGACACCACCATACCACCAAATCATGAAAATCTAAAACCGAACTCACTAGCACTCCGAAAACTCGAAGTCTGAAATTCAAACTTGAGAATGCCTGAGTACATGCTTGCTTTTATGGCGAATCTCCCACTAATTTCCAAAGCAAAATTTCTCCACTACATCCCAAAATATGAAACTCCTGCATCATTATAAGCTCTTCCCAATGCATTGTGGCTTGGATTGTCAAAAATCTCACCCGAGTTACTTTTGAACACTTTACGATCCATCATTTCATTCAGACCCTTATTAGGGTCAATGTCGAGCCATCCTTGCACCATACTTCTTAGACTATCCAAGCTCTATCAATACTTCACCTATCCAAGTTTAGTCTTTCCTTCGCTACTCTACTAGGTCATTATTCCATCAAACGACTCCCCATTTATTTTCTTCCCACGTAAAAATGCCACTATTACGAGCTTGTTTCACAAAAGTTCTCAACTCTAAACCAAGTTCCTCAAAAAAATCTTATCGATCTCTCACTATTCGGGATCCATGCCTTGTTTTGAATCATTGGACCACCATCCTTCAAACCTAGCTTAATCCCTCACTCTAATTCCCTATCACAGAAATCCATTATCTATCTTCCTTGTGAGCTCAATATTGAGCTCACTTTTCTTGTAATATTGTCCCAATCTAGTCTGTCTCCTTAATTCTACGTGAACCCACTCAATTCCTCGGTTTAACAACATCACCAACACTATGACCCCCTCCTTTTAATTCTTTGACCATATGCATGACGAGCAATTCAAATCATGAGCATCATCACTCAGCTCAAGCTCACTGCACATATAATAAAAACTTCCGGATACTCATTTAGTTACTTTTCCCTACCTTGCAACTCTTGGGCTCAATAAATTCCTTATATTGTTCATGGCACAACCTACTCTCAATATCTCGGTAACATCAACTCTCCACATGTATGACCCTCCGAATCAATTTGTGTCCTCCTACATCAATCCTTTTCCGTGTCAATCCGAACTTTGACTCATTGCGTATAACTCTCGAATGTCCAAAGACCCCACAAGTCATCCCACCAAATTTGGGAGTTCACCCCAATGCCGAGCTAAAACAAATCAGCTCAAATCTAGCTCATCGAGTAGCTCTCCAAGTTGCTCGGTGAGCTGATTTTTTCTCAATTCCATTTGCCCTTTTAAATACAAACATTCCCTATTTTTCATACTTCATGAGATCTTTTTCGAATCCATTAAGGTAATAAGAGAACAATAAGACCCTTTTAATGTAAATTACCAGTTTTGATCATTTTTATACCTTATTGGCTTGAAATGGTCCCGTCAAGGTTGATGTCCCACCTTGAGCCTTCAAAACCCAGAAAAGATAATAATATTCCATGATAATCTCAAAACTACCCCGAACACTATAAATGTTTCCGAAATAAATAATTTTTCCGTACACCCATGGTTCTCTCTATGAAACCCTCTTTCTTAGTTCTAGAATCCAATAGGCTTTAGTTTTCAAATTTTACAAATGTTTTTCAATTTTACCCCAAGGGAAAAATAGGATAAGAGTATTTTATGATGGATTTCCAATTGTATATCATTTTTGTCTTGGTTATGACATTTTATAGGCCATCCAACTAATTTTTTAAAAATAAGGGTGTTTTGTTTTACGGACAAGATTGCTCAAGCTGAAATAATGAGGTGGATGTTGCATGTTTTGGATTTTATTATTCTAATTCCTAAAGAATTATTTTGAAGGTCATGTAAGTTCTTGAAAGGATGCAAATAATTTGAGTTTGTAAATTGATTTTTGAAGAGGAAAGAAGGTATGGTTAGTACATATTTTTTTTCATGATCTCTAGTATGCATTGATGTTATATAAAGGTCATGGGGATTCCATTGAGTGGTGACATGCAATAATTGAGGTGTTTTGGTCTAATCTTGAGGTTCGTAGCTGATGACAAAAAGGGTCATATAAATATATGTTTTAAGAAGGATATGAGCATTCTTGAGTGAGGTATGAATAATTTGATTGGTTCAAGCTAATGAATGACCATGGATGATTTTTATATGTTATATTTCACCTATATGAGGAATCTACAATCTTTAAAATTCATGGTTGTGGTATTTGTAGTGTTATTTCATTTATGTGATAGGGTTTTGAGCTTGTTTTGAGTCGGTTTCGTGCATTCGACATAAACGACCTACATGGGTCCATTTGAGGAATGTTCATAATTTTTGTGTTATAATTGTATTTTTTCACATGTAAATAATGAAGGATTACTAACCTATCTTGTTTTATAAAGAACATAAGCATATATCAATAATGTTTTGAGTTTATTTTTGAAATAAAGTGCCTCGTGCGAAAAGAGCAACCCAAGTAGAAGTATGTAATAGGTATGTAGGCATGATTTGATAGATAAAGATGTGTTTTATAGGTTTAGGAGTGATAGAGAGAATCTAATAAATTTTTTGAAGTCAAGACAATCTATAAAAAGAAGATGAAAGACCGAATTGAAGGAATGTGGGTTCTAAGGTGTATATATGTGTTGAAATTGTGATCTCGCATCGGTTATGAGAGAAAAAAATCATATATCTCCTTTCAAAGTTGGTGGAGTGGTTTCTTGATCATCTAATGGTGTTTTTCCCTCCTTTTGGAGTGGGTGATTCACTAAATTAGGGCTTAGTGCTCTTTGTAGGATTGGTTCTCATTTTGAAGTAATTGCTTCTCCAAATTTATTTTCTTTGTGTAATATAAAAAAATTCAGTTCCTTTTCTACCCCTTGAGGTTTTCCCAATTATATATGGTGTTCATGTCTCTTATTTTTTTCATGTTTTATTGAAATGCTTAATACACACCTAATGTGCTCATATAATTATGGATATTAAATGGATGAATTAAATGATGAATGTATGTGATGGTGAATGAATTTAAATTTTTGTAGGAATGATTCACCCCCTCCCTCTCTTGTCCATTGTGCTTCAAACAAAAGGTACGTCAAAGGAAATTTTCTAGTATTCAAAGCAAATATTCCTTGGATTCTCTATGAGAGTGTCATCAAAGCATTAAAAGAGAAAATATTAGATTTAGCCATACCAAATACTTATCTAATGGTAGTATTATAGGTTTCTAAAATGCATTTGAGTTCATTTTCCTCTTGTACTGATGCTAGACCCATAAGGAAATTATCATAAATGAAATTTGATTAGAAATAGGATCATTGTCCTCAGTTAACTTGATACCTTTGACACCTCACCCTAATTCTTGATTTAATGGAATGCCCTAAAGCTTCAAAAACCAAAATTAATAGGAAGTAGGATAAAGGGTCTCCTTGTATATTCCCCTATTTCTACCAAAATATCCTTCAATAGAACCATTAACCAATATATAAAAGAAAGGAATGTAGATCTAGCTAAAAATTCAATCACAAAAATGAGGGGAAAATCAAAACTCGATAGAATTTTCATTCTAAATCTCCAATTTATCGATTATATGTTTTTTTATATCTAATTTATGTAACATACATGGAGTGTTATAATTAGATAGAGAGTTCATTGGATTATCGGTTCATATGACACCTTGAAATAAATCTCACGGGAAAAAATATCTTCTTTGGAGAGATTAAAGCCTCAAGAAAATGTTTAAGATGCAAGGTGATGGATTTAGAGCTGATTTTATAAGTTTCATAAGAAAACATTTCTAAGCTCATCAAAAGATTTAGGTCTCTATTTTTTTATGTAAAATACTAATTAAGGTGCAATTAAGATGTTTTGGAATCCTCCCTGATTTCTTGGATTCCTCTTCACTTGCCTACACTTCTTCCATGATATGATAAAAATATGAAACACTCATATTGAAAATCATTAGGAAATGGGGCTTTATTTTTCTCCATATAAAATACCACTTCTTGGACGTTTTCCCATTGAGAAAGGATCCATTAAGATATTATTATTCTTTATGGAAACAAGTTAGGGGATATTAATCAACTAGGTCACTATCCAAGAACCCCAAAGATTGAATATCCACACTTAAAAGTTTTGAATAAGACTGAATAGATTCACATTTTATTCCATCTTGATCGATATTAGATTACAATTGTCATTTTTAATGTTTGAGATGAAGTTCACATTCTTCCTTTCTTTTTTACGTAAGAGTGATAGAATTTATTTTTATCATCACCCTCTTGAAGCCATTTTCTCTACACTTCTAATTCTAATATACCTCTTCCCTAAGCAAGAGTTTCCTAGATCTCCCAATTACTCTTTTAGGTTAACCCATGTCATGTACAAAAGTGGATTTGTTAAATATTTTAGTTATTCCTCAACACTAAGTTTTTCCGAAAATAAATTATTGACATGGGACACATTCCATTCAAGTACTTTATTTTTAAAAAGATTTAATTTTTGGGATTAAATGAAGCATCCAAAAATCTGATTTTATTTCTCTCAAATTTGATACAATACATCACATTTAGGGCCAAAGGCATAGATTTTTCATTACAATGTTTAATAGGAGGTTTGAAATCTCCACAAATCTCTTACAAATAAGAAAGAAGGGATGGGAATATACAATTTCTCCAACCTTTTTAAAAGATCCCCTCCTTACAATGATATATAGAAAGAATGAGAGAAGGGATAGAGAGGAATAAAAAATATTTCTTCAACCACTAAAAATGCATTAAAATCACCTGCAAAAATGATAGGTGCCATTGTAAAACCCATACCTCCATGTACTTTTCCTTTTTGGGTAAGAAAGGAAGCCGATACCTTCGGCATTTTGGTAGGTGATAAATCTAGAAACATTTCTCTAAAATGGCGGAATATATTTCCTAATTTTTAAATTTTTAACCTTAATGTTGTTTAAAGAATACCGAGAGCTTTTGAAAAATTACTATTTTTGTAAATTCGAGCTCCCAAAGAAAATTTTATGGCCATCTAAAGATTTAATTTCTTCAGACTACGAGAATGCATTGTAACCTCCAAAATAAGAAATTTCAGACTTTTCGGATTGAGAACTTTGGGATTTTCCATTTCAGAGGTCATTTTCACATTCATTGTCCTAAGCTCATGAAATATCTGAAATAACAAAACCCTAAAATTTGAAAGTTGGACTTTGGGTTTCATACTTCAAATGGTGATTTGTGTGAACTAGGGCTCCAACATTCCAAAATTCTAAACCCACGAAGTCAAAAGCTCGAATTCGGGTTTCGGACCTTTGTGTTTCCGGGGTTCGTGTTTCAAGATTTTGGGGGTTTGGGGTTTAGGTTATTTGGGTATTCGGGGTTTAGGTTTTAGGTATTTGAGTTTTTGGGTTTTGGGTTTGTTTATCCATCTGGTCATTGCATATCTTGGAAATTCTAAAATCTCAAAGTCTTAATTTTAGACTTTGGGTTTAAGATTTTTTTCCTCCCTTTTGGAACTATTCATTTGGCAAGATACAAACCTCCAGAAATGTTGAGACCAAAAAGTATGAAATTCAAAATTTGGCGTTCAAACTTTAAACTCCTTTTTCATGATTCTTCTGTCAAGTCATTGAATTTCGCCCTAGCCTACCCTTGAACGACATCACCTCTCGAAGCCCAAATTTTTGATTTAAGATCTCCTTTATTCCCAAACCATATTGAACTCCTCGAGGTCTTTTGCAATGCTCTTGACCCCCATTAACTTTTTAGCCAATCCCAAAATCTAAGCTCCACTGGCTCAATTGATCCTTATATTTTATCCCTGCGAGGTCATGTTTTTCCATTTTGTCCCGACCGGAAAAATAAGATAACAAGTAACATTGGTACCACCTCTCAAACTATTTAACTTACGGGCTTGAGGTGATCCTCTAGAGAAGGCCAACTTCCTCTTCCTAAACTAAGAACTATGTTAATCCCAATGCAAGGAAAGAAACTAAATAGACCTATACTAACATTTATAGGGGATTAAGAAAAGATATTACATGAAACAAAACCTACACTAGAAGTGGTGATGCACCAAGAAAGGGGTTTACTAGAAAAATTTACATATTTTAAATGAATGAGGATGAGAATGGGAAGGAAGGACATGCATTAGAAACCCAATTACACATGATATTTTATTCACATTAAGCATAACATCTCCCAAAACTTGCAATTGAAACATGGGGTCGCACAAGTAAAATCTCAAACACAAAGAGGGGGAAATGAAAGAAATAAAAGTGGTGGAAGGACATACAATTAGTCACAAAGCATCATTTTATTACCCCAAACACATGCACAATGCATCATTATAGAAGGAAGAGGCAAGGGTTGCGATTACAATATTCGGAAGAAAGGCTTGAAAACCTCTAAATTAGCAATAACTCAACTCAAAGAAAAGGGGAAACACGGAAAAATTGTCTAACTACTGAAATAATACACGCCTTTACATTTTATAACATTTGATCTGTGAGAAAAGAGGGGGAAATCTTAAAAATTATGAAAAATTATAGTAGATAATAAAAGCCATGCTTTTCCCATGCTTGCTCACACATGATCCTAACTTGTTTATGTCATTCTTTGCATATACTCAAAAATATCTTTGCCCCCATGATTTAATAAATGTAAATGTCCCCATTAAATTTAAAATACTATTTTAATAAACTTCTTAAAAGAACCCTAGAGTTCTTAGTGGCCCAAGATATTGGTTTACACATGAGGGGTTTAATGTGGGTTAACTCAATTAGTGGCTCACCAACCAGCTCACTGAGCTAGCTAGCAAGAAATCTTGCCCTTTAGATCAGGTGAGATCTTTTCATTTTATTTGTAGGATCCTTGTTTTAAACACTCACCTCACATTTTTTATTGGTTGGCTGCTTCACATTTGTATAAATTCCACCGACATTCCTACCATGCATTCAAATCAACATGCTACCATCGGATGTGTCGGGCCCCTCACCACATTTTAAACAACTCATCGATATTAAATTAATTTTGTGTTCCTCATAAAATACCCACCATTTCATTGGGTGATCTCCACCACATTTCTGTTTATCTCAAAATTACCTCCTATACCTTCACGGTGTCAGGCCATGTTGGTGGCACCTTACCTCACTGTGAATTATATGATGGAAACATGTGTCTTACCTTAAACATGGCCTTAACTAAGCTATACTCGATGACCTCAAACTATTCCCCATGAGAGTATTAGAATTCATGAAAATCCTACCATGTTAACGAACTCGATCTACCATACCTCTGAATCATAAAAATATGAAATACCGAACTCACCACGACTCAAAACCCAAAGTCCAAAATTTAGACTTTAGAATTTTGGAGTTTGGGCTCACTTTTTTAATCTCCCACTGATTTTCGAAGTGAAATTTATTCGAATTATGAAAAAAAATCATTCCTAAATAAAAAAATCCTACATCCCTGTGAGCTCTTCCTGATGAACTTCAGTTCGAATGTTCGAGTAACTTGCTCGAGTTACATTTACACACTTATACCATCTGCCATTTTATTGATGACCCTTATCACCCTCGATGTTGAGCCATCCCTACACAAAACTTCTGAAATGAGCTAAGCTCTATCAATGATTTGACTCTCTAATTTTAGTATTGTGTTTTCCTACTCTACTAAGTCATTTTTCCATCGAACAGATCCCCATTCATTCTCTCGCCATGCAAAAATCCCATTATTATGAAATTACTTCATGGAGGCACTCAGATATTAACCCAGTTACTCGAAATGTTTTCCATGCAAGTTCTCAACATTTGGGCTCCTTCCTTGCTTTCATTGACTGGAACACCCTCCTTCAAATCTAGCTTGATCCCTCACTCAAACTCCCTATCACAAGTGAGCCATCATTTATCCAGCTTGTGAGCTCGATACTAATATCGTTGTGCTTGCAAATTTCCCTAAGCCAATATGTTTCACTAACTTATAGTAATCTCACTCAATTCCAAGGCTCAACAAGATCTTCAAACCTAAGAACCCTTCCTTTTAATGATTCGACCATATGTGTGATGAGCTATTCACCTAATCAACATCTTCCATCAAGCTCATCCTGTAAGTACAAAACCACCTTTGGGATAGTCATTTATCTACTCGGCCCTACCACTGTAACTCATGGGCTTGATACATTCCTTGCATTGTTCATGGCTCAACACAATCTTAAGATCTTTGTAACGTTAATGGTATAAATTTTTAACCTCTTCCAATTGATTTGTGTCCTCATGGATCGAGCCTCTGCTATGCCATGTTAATCTTGGACTCGTTGCATACCTATGAATCTTTGGGGATCTCACGAGTCATCCCACAAACTCAGGGCTTCATCCCAATACCTAGATAAGACAAATCAACTCTCGTCTAGCTCATCAAATTTTTCACCAAGATTCTCGGTGAGCCCATTTATCTCAATGCCATCTGCCCCTCTAAATCTCATCTTGCCCTAGTTTTAAGACTTCATGAGCTCTTTTTCAAAACCGGTGAGGTAATAGGGTCACAATAAGACCCTTTTAACATAAGTTACAAATTTTGATCATTTTTACCCTTGCTTTGTTTGGAAATAGTCTGTCCTAGTCAATTTCCCACCTTGATCCTTGAAAACACGGGAAAGATAAGCATAGTCTAAGATAGTCTCGAAACTTCACGGAACACCATAAACATTTCCCAAAAAACAAAATTTTTCTGTAGGCCTAGGGTTCTCCCATGAAGTCCCCCTTTTCAGTCCTAGAATCCAATAATTTTCACTCATCCAATTTTTTTCCATGTTGTCAAATTTTCCCAAAGGGGAAAAATTGAATAACATTTTCTCGAAACTCTCGAGGATGTTTTCTGCTAAGCACTAGTTGATTAGCCTTCAGCATCCATTGGTGATGGAATCAATAATAAATCCCGAACTGATCGAACACATAAATTTTTATCCTGAGTATGCCTCACTAAACTTTTGAATGATGCTAATTTCCTAGAACACACAACCCATTAATGATTGAATAAATCATCTGCTGAGTTGGGAAATCATGAAACTCTATTAAAATTTGAATTTTCCTTCTTTTGAATACTCCACGTTCAACAACACACTGTGCAAGAGAAATAATGAAACACAACGCATACTAAAATTGAAAATCATACATGCTTCAAATGAAACATGCAGAGTGTGCATAAACACTTCTTCTATTGAAAGAAAACCTATTCTACTCTATGCAAATTGGAGGCACGAGTGAGATAAATGAAACCTATAATAGGTTCTATGAAATAGCTTCTTTTCCTCACAATGGAAAGCCATGCATAACATTTGATAAAGAATATGGCTGAGAAAGAGAGTGAAAAACTTTAAAAATCCCATTTCTCGCACTTGGTTCATCAAAGGCATAAACTTGAAAGAGAAAGCATGCCTCTTTTAGTTGCTCTAATTTTTTTTTGTAGAGGCATTATAACTCATATTTGGGGATATGAAACTCATTCTCACATTCGGAAGTGAATTTGAATATTCTTGGCTTTTCATTTGGTTCCTATAAAGCCAAGTATCTAATGGGACACTTCTAATCCTTTGAATATGCCTCCTTTTTTGAGCTTAAAATTTAACAAGGAAGTGTACTTGAAGCCAATGTTGAAAAAGATGTTATTCATAAGCTGATTTTCCTCTAGTTACTCATCTATAGAAAACTGATCTTCCACCTAGATGAATGGTATTGAAGTGATATGTTATTTGATTCCTTTTTCTTCTTTGACCACGAGGAAGTTATTCCATGACATGCAACACCTTTGGACTAGTTGTAGCCTATAATGAAGTCATTTCTTAATCATTGCTAGTGTTTGAAGTCTAGTACTCACTTTGGAATTTATCCTCTTTAGATTGAGGATTAAATTGACTGTATTTCTTTCCTCATCAATCTATATGAAACTTACAAGGTCATATTTTATCATCAGCTACTTTTAGAACCATTACATGGAACAAGATTTCCTTCTCTTTTCTTTATGGTAGATTCGTTAGGTTCCGTAATTCAGAGATTTTTTTCAATAATATTTTCTCCATCTAATGCTTTTGAATTTGACCTAGTTTCTCCTATGATCTCCTTTTTCTCTTTGTTCAATGATTCATATGGAATATTCAATTCCTCCAATATTGGGTCAAGAAGATGGTTATGAGAAACAAGTTGTTCTTCTATGTTATCATATAAAGCAATAGTCCTTTTTTTTTTGAAAAGAGGTGATGCAATAAAAAAAATTGTCAATTTCATAGGCTCTTATAAATAGAAACGCTCCTTTGAAATTGACAAATAATCAGCCTCTCCATTATTTGATTGTGTTGAGAGTTCAATTTCAATCATAGTATCTTCTAGATTGACATTTTATTTATCTTGGTGCTTTTCATCTTGAAACATGAAATAATAAAGATAAAATTCATCTTCAAAATGAAAAATTTGGGAAAATTCCTTTTATTTCATGTTTTGCACTTGAAGCCCATGAATCCACCTTGATTTACTCTATGGATAGAAATTCCTTGTGACTAATTTCAACATATGATGAGACTCTCGGTAAGTTAGTGCAACCTTATAGGAATGCAACAAGTTCTTGACATGCATGGAAATTAGTATCACTACATTCTACTTAAAATCCACGCACCTTTGAGATATTTTCTTCTCGTAGTTGTGCATACTATTGTTTTTGGATTTGAAGCCAACTCATGCTCTCCCTTAATAAATTATTTTGCAATATTTTTGAATCTAACACTTGATGATATGGAATCAATATGGATACTGCATTCTCAATAGGCAGACCACTAGTCATCATTTTCTTATTTTTGTTAATGATTGAGTATTCACCACCTTTTTTTGAGCTTCAACCTTGGGTGGAGGCTTAATTAGGAAACAAATTTGTTTGATGTTTATTCTTACAGCCTAGTCCTTTAGATTATTTTCAATATTTTCTTTGATAATATCCTTCAACATATCCTCCTCTTCTTCTCTAATATCATAAGTTTAGTCCTCCTAAAATAGGTTTTAGAATACAATAGGAGGGAGGATTGGAGTTGAATTATTTCCATCATTGTTTTAGGTGATGAAAGAGATGAAACTTCTTGTCCTAGTGGTGGAGGGATTTAGGAAAAATAGGGAAAAAGATAAATGATAGGATGGGAAGATAGGAGATGAAGAAATGGGATTCACGATATGGGTAGCACATGAGAAACTTTGGAACTGAAATGATGTTCACTGGGGAATAGAAAGAAGACTTTGAGATGGTAATGCATAAGTTTTCCATTAACAAGACTTAATGGAAATGTATTCATGAGCCTCTATCTCTTACACCCATAATTCATGTTGAGGAAATATTCCAACCATGAAACCAAATTTTTCCTCTAAGCTATAGTGATTTGGCATAGGGTCAACCCATAGACATGGTATCTTGAAGACAATTATGAATTGCTTTCATTTAAGCCATGGCTCTAGACTCGCACCATATCTAACTCCAATTTTTACATCTGAAAATGCAACACTACATCTTCATACATATGATAACCTCCATCATTTGCATATTCCTACTCTTGAAAAGATGCATAGTTAGGTGAATAACCAAAATGACCTTGAATTTTCTCATAGAGATATGCATGCTACTGATTTTAACTATAGAACATATTTGAAGGTGAATTATAATCATCTGGGAATGAATTTATCAAGTGGGGAGGCGAAGTGAATTTGTATTGCTATTGTTGCAAGTGGGAAATCCCTTTGTGGGAATGAAGCCATGATTATATGACTTAACTAATGGGAGAAAATAAGAAAAATGTGGAAGGAAAATGGATGGAAATGGATGAATAAGAAGTTATGCAACTCGGAGAGTGGGTTATTTTAACCAATGGAGTGACCAATTTTTCTTGGGTATGCCTTCTAAGGATGAAATTTCACTAAGAGAACAACAACTTAAAGAAATAAAGTGAATACAAATACAAAAACCTATAAAAAAAAAGACTCTTGTAGTCTAACCGGGCATGCTGAAAACTATTATCACCAAATCACAAAACCCCCCAAATGGCATGCATGTGAATGAGGCATTCGGTGTTCTTTGGGTAACATGGGTAAAACATTTAATTCTATGGGACTTGCGGGATTGGAGTGAACCTTGGGAGAAGGAAGAATTCCTATTCCAAAACTAAGCACCATGCTACTCCTAATGTAAGTAAAGTAGCTAATTATACCTATAGTAACATTTCCAAGGGATTAGGGGAGATATTGCATGAAACAAAACCTACACTAGAAGTGGTGATGCACCAAGAAAGGGGTCTACTAGAAAAATTCCATCCGAAAAGGAATAAGGATGAGCATGGGAATGATGGACATGCATCACAACTCCAATTACACACGATATTTCATTCCCGTTAAGCACAACATCTTCCAAAACTTGCAATAGAAACACAACATGGGGTCGTACAATACACACTGAAGAAATGAAGAAAGGAAAATAAAAGGAACGAAGTTATGCAAGGATAGAAAATTAATCACAAAACATCATTTTATTACTCTAAGCACATGCATAGTGCATCATTACAATAGGAAGAGGAAAGGGTTGTCATTACAATCTTTGGAAGGAAGGCTTGAAAGCCTCTAAATTCACAACAATATCAGCTTGAAAGAAGAGGAGAATTTTGGAAAAAAATGTCTAACTCTTGAAATAATGCACCCCTTTACATTTTATAACATCTAAGTTGTGTGAGAGAAAGAAGGGGAAATCCTAAAATTTAAGCAAAATTATAGAAAAGAATGGAAGCCATGGTTTTCCCATGCATACCTATAATAGTCGATAGTTGCTTATGTCATTCTCTACATGTAAAATAAAAAACTCCTGCTCCCCACATGATTTTGTAAATTTAAATGTCCCCATTATATTAAAAATAATATTTTAATAAACTTTTGAAAAACACCGAAGTGCTTAGCGGCCCAAAAGATTGATTTTCACGTGGCGCATTAAATGGGATTCAATCTATTAGTGTCTTGCCAAAAGATTGATTTTCTTAGGGAATTAAATGGGGTTGAATCTATTACCAAGTTAGATCACCAAGTTAGTTGGTGAGCTCATCTTTTTCATCGGGAGAGATCTTAGCTTTCTATATGTGGGATACTTGTCTTAAAAATTCACCTCATGTTTCTTGTATTGGTTTTCGATTCACACTTTTCATAAATTCCACCGACATTGCCCCTTTGGATGTGTTGAGCCTCACCAAATGTGTTTATCCCCTCACAAAGTTTTCAACAACTCACCATCATTGCATTAATTGAAAATTCCATCAAAACCACCCACCACATCATTGGGTGAGTTCATCCCGACCACTCATTTATCTACAACTTACCTCATTTATCTTCACATTGTCGAACCAATAGGGTAGCACCTTAACTCAATGTGACTTATACCATGGAACACGCATCTTACATTCTACTTGGTGTTAACCGAGCTATACTCAATGACCTCATAATCATCCCCATTGGATTTTAGGAATTCATGAAACCCCCACAATGTTAACTAACTTGATGCCACCATACCACCAAATCATGAGCATCCAAAAACCTTAACTCGCCAGCACTCCAAAACCTAAAGTCTGAAATTCAAACTCAGAATTTTAGAATACGAGGATTTATTTTGCATCTAACCTCCTACTGATTTCCAAAGTAAAATTTCTCCAAACTTCGAAAAAATACCTCCCAAAATCTGAAACTCCTACATCCCTGTGAGCTCGCCCTACCCATTGTGGCTCGAATTGTCAAAAACTCACCCGAGTTAATTGTGCATGCTTTTACCATCCATCATTTCATTCAAGACCCTTATCAGCCTCAATGTTGAGCCATCCTTGGACCATACTTCTTAGATGAGCCAAGCTCTATAAGTTCTTCACCTCTATGATTTTAGTCTTTTACTTAGTTACTCTACCAAGCCATTATTCCATCGACCGACTCCCCATTCATTTTATTCCCATGTAAAAATGAAACTATTATGAGCTTGCTTCATAAATGTGCTCTCGCTCTTTGAACCAATTTTCTGAAAAAATAAATCTTATCGATCTCTAACCGTTCAAGATCTATCCCTTGTTTTCATTCACTTGACCACCGTCCTTCAAACTTAGCTTTATCCCTCACTCAAGATCCCTATCATGGGTGAGCCATCAACTATCTTCCTCATGAGCTTGATATTGAGCTCGTTGTGGTTATAATATTGTCTCAAGATGATCTGTCTCCTTAAGTTGGAGTGAACTCACTCAATTCCACTGGTTCAACGAAATCATCAACACTATGAATCCCTCCATTTAATGCTTGGACCATATGCATGATGAGCCATTTAAATCATAATCATCATCAATCAAGCTCAACTTGCTCATACAAAAACCACCTCGAGGCTACTCATTTAGTTACCCAACCCTACCCTACAGCTCATGGGCTCAATACATTCCTTACATTGTTCATGGCTCTCCACATGTATGACCCCTCTGAATCAATCCATGTTAATCGAACTTTAACTCACTACATAAGCTCTGGCATGTAAAGCACCCCATGACTCATCCCAAAAAATTTATGACTTCACCCCAACATTGAGCTATAACCAATCAACTCACCTCTAGCTCATCAAGTAGCTCTCCAAGCTTTCGGTGAGCTGATTTTTTCTCAATGCCATTTTCCCCTCTAAATCCAAACTTTCCCTAGTTTTCAGACTTCATGAGATATTTTTGAATCCATTAAGGTAATAGGATCAAAATAAGACCCTTTTAACATAAATTACAAGTTTTGATCTTTTTTTAACCTTGTTGGCTTGAAATAGGCCCATCGGGGTCAATATCCCACCTTGATCCTTCAAAGCCCCGAAAAGATAAGAATATTACATGATAATCCTGAAACTACCCCGAACACCATAAATGTCTCCCAACATAGAATTTTCATGTAAACCCATGGTTCTCCCGTGAAACCAAATTTCCAAGTTCTTGAATCCAATAGGCTTTAGTTGTTAAATTTTCCAAATGTTGTCAAATTTTACCCCAAGAGAAAAATTTGATAATAGTATATTATAATGAATTTCAGTGGTATATGATTTGTGTCTTGGTGATGACATTTTATATGCCATCTAAGTATGTTTTTGAAAAATGAGGGTGTTTTTTTTACAAACAAGATTGCTTAGGCTAAAAGAATGAGGTGGATGTTGCATGTTTTGGATTTTATAATGCTTGTTATAGTTTAGAGAGTAAATAAAGATGAATTTAGTTCCTATAGAAGGAATTTGAAGGTCTTGTAAGTGACCGAAAAGGGTGCAAATAAGTTGAGTTTGTAAAAATGCTTTATGTGCAACTTGATT
Source organism: Taxus wallichiana var. yunnanensis (assembly GCA_018340775.1). Classification (NCBI taxonomy): domain Eukaryota; kingdom Viridiplantae; phylum Streptophyta; class Pinopsida; order Cupressales; family Taxaceae; genus Taxus; species Taxus wallichiana. Next base: position 246,078,085 of record CM031240.1, on the reverse strand, counting down.
TGGTGAAGAGGAAAGAAGGTATGGTTGGTACATATTGAATTTTCAAAATCTCTAGCATACATTGACGTGATATAAAAGTCATGGGGATTACATTCGGTGGTGACATGTGATAATTGAGGTGTGTTGGTGTGTTCTTGAGGTCCATAGGTGATTACAATGTCATAGAAATAAATGTTTTTAAAAGAATATGCACATTCTTGAGTGAGCGATGAATAATTTGATTGGTTCAAGAAAATGAACGACCATGGATGATTTTTATATGTTATATTTCACCTATATGAGGAATTTACAATGTTAAAAACATGGTTATGTTTGTAGTTTTATTTCATTTATGTGATGGGGTTTTGAGTTTGTTTTGAGTCATTTTGGTGCATTCGGCATGGACGACGTACATATGTCCATTTGAGGAATGTTTATAATTTTTGTGTTATAATTTAATGTTATTTTTATGTAACTAATGACGGATTACTAACCTATCTTGATTTTGATAGAACATAAGCATATAACAATGATGTTTTGATTTTATTTTTGAACTAGAGCAACTCGTGTGAAAAGAGTGAACCAAATAGAAGTGTGTAATAGGTATGCAGGAATGATTTGATAGAGAGAATGTGATAAAATGTTTGAAGCCAAGACAAACTATAAAAGAAGAGGAAAGACTGAATTGAAGGAATGTTGGTTTTAAGGTGTATATATGGGTTGAATCTATGATTTACATCAGTTATGGGAGAGAAATAAATTATATATCTTCTTCCAAAGGTGGTGGAGTGGTTTCTTGATCATATAATGGGGTTTTTCCCTCCTTTTGGAGTGGGCGATTCACTAAATTAGCGGTTGGTGATCCTTGTATGGTTGGTGCTCTATAAAACTATGGGTTGGTGCTCCTTTTGATGTTAGTGCTTCTCCAAATTTATTTTATTTGTGTAATATAAAAAAAAAATCAGTTGGTTTTCTCCCCTTGAGGTTTTCCTAATTATATATGGTGTTCATGTGTCTTATTTTTCTTTCATTTTCTTGTGAAATGCTTAATACACACCTAATGTGATCATATATTTATGGATGTTAAATAGATGAATTAAATTATGAATGTATGTGATGGTTAATGAATTTAAAGTTTTGTAGTAATGATTCACCCCCTCTCTCTCTTTTCCATTGTGCTTCCAATAGAAGGTATGTAGAGGTAATTTTCTAGTATTAAAAGTAAATATACCTTGAATTCTCTATGAGAGTGTCATTGAAACATTAAAAGAGAAAATATCACATTTAGCCATACCAATTAATTATCCAATGGTAGTATCATAGGTTTCTAAAATGGATTTGAGTTCATTTTCCTCCTATACCGATGCTAGACCCATAAGGAAATTATCAAAAAAAAAATATTAGAAAGAGGATCATTTTCCTCGAGTTAACTTGAGACCTTTGACACCTCGGCTGAATTCTTGATTTAATGGAATGCCCTAAAGCTTCAACAACCAAAATTAAGACGAAGTAGGATACGAGTCTCCTTGTATAATCCCCTATTTCTACCAAAATATCCTTCAATAGAACCATTAACCAATATATAAAAGAAAGGAATGGAGATCTAGCTAAAAATCCAATCACAAAACTGAGAGGAAAATCCCAATTCGATAAAATTTTCACTAGAAATCTCCAATTTACCCGATTATCTACCTTTTATCTATCTAATTTATGTAACATACATGGAGTGCTATAATTACATAGAGAGTTCATTGGCTCAGAATTCATATGATACCTTTAGAAATAAATATCCAGGGAAAAAAATTATCTTCTTTGGAGAGATTAAAGCCCTGAGCAAAGGTTTAAGATGCAAGGTGATGGATTTAAAGCTGATTTTATAAGTTTCATAAGGAAACATGTCTAATCTCATCAAAACATTCAAGTCTATATTTTTTATGTAAAATAATAATTAATGTGCAATTAAGATGTTTTAGAATCCTCCTGATTTCCTGGATTCCTCTACACTTGCCTACACGTCTTTCCCCATGATATGATAAAAAATATGAAACACTCCTATTGAAAATTATTAGGAAATGGGGCCTTGTTTTTATTCGTATAAAACATTTCCTACTAGACGTTTTTCTATTGAGAAAGCATCCATTAAGATATTATTATACTTTATGGAAACAAGTAGGGGGATATTAATCAATAGGTCACTCTGTAATAACCCTAAAGATTGAATATCCCCACTTGAAAGATTTGAATAAGAGTGAATAGATTCATATTTTATTCCATTCTCATCTGATATCAGAACACAATTTTCATTTTTAATGTTTGAGATGAAGCTCACATTCCTCGTTTCTTTTATTGAAGAGTGATATAATTTATTTTCATTATCACCCTCTTGAAGCCATTTTATCTACACTTCTAATTATAATATACCTCTTTCCTAAGCAAGAGTTTCCTGAGATCTCGAATTACTCTTTTACGTTGACCCATGCCACATACAAAAATGGATTCGTTAAATACTATAGTTCTTTCTCTACACTAAATTTTTCTAGAAATAAATTATTGACATCGAAACATTCCATTCAAGTAGTTTTTTTTTAAATATTTAATTTTTGGCATTAAATGAACATTTTAGACCATCTAAATTTGTAAAAGGGCCACCAAGAAGCTATAAGATTAGAAGGATTAAATTCCCTAAGCCACATTAACTTAAATTTGAATCTAGATTTTTTTGGGGCTTCATATAGGATTGAGGTAAAAAGGATAGGGCAATGATTACAACCTGACCATGGAATCATAAAACTCTCAAGAAAAATATTTTGAGGAATATAGAGAGGGCAATCTAATAAATGTTCTATCATTTTTGAAATGATACTAAAACCTTTAATTCTATTATACAATGTAAACCATCCATTCTTGGGATCTATGTCAATTAAATAATCCTCTTAAACAAAAGAACTCAAATCAATTTGAGATTGTAACTTTATTACCTGGCCACAAGATTTTTCCTTGTTTGAAAGAAATGTAGTGAAACATCCACCTAGGATGAAGAGGAGATCCTTTCGAGATTACATTTCCTCATAGATATCCCTGCATAAATGTATTTTACTAGCCACACTATTAGCAGGATAAATGTTGAATATAAAAAATCATTAGAATCACCAAATGGGGTGATTTTATTGAGATGTCAATTAGACATTTATTTCACAAATCCCACTCATAGGTTTTAAAATCTCCATAAAATATATAACCCTTAAAAATATCCTTACACATAAAAAACTCCCTGACCACTTGATTAACTAAAAGTGGACTAACTATGGAGTAAAGAGATCATTAATCTAAGTTATGAACAATTATAATAAAGTAGATAAATGCAGTAAATAAGAATGTAAATGAGCTAAAAAACTATGAAAATAGGAAATGATAACCATAATATACAAAAGAGATCAAAGAAAGGACTCATTTGATAAGATATGTCTATCGAGAGAGTGTCTCGGTGGTATTTGGAAGAATTAGGAATAGGAATGAATATGAAGAAACCATGAAAATGGTGGATCTAGAGGATCTAGCTGGACTAGGGCACGTGGAGGTGCTTTGGTATGAAATATGGGTGCCCAAGTGTTTGAAAAATATTAGAAACTAATTTTTATAGGGTCAGAAGGTGGTCGAAACCCTCAATGTGTGTTGCATCAATTTTTTTGTCTGTTCTAAATGTTGACAATATTCCAAGATGAAAGAAGAAATTGTAAGACCAGAATACAAGCATCAAACCCTAAAAAGAATGAAGAGAATGAAGGATTCAGATGACCTCAAATGTCACAAGGTTGGAATTACTAACAAAAGGTTCCACTACATACCAGATCGATGTAGACATATGTGCAAGTGTGTGTAAAAATTCCCTAGGTTTCTCTTGTGTGAGTCACAATTTGTGAAGTAGAGAGTAATAACTATGTGTAGAAAATTTTATAGAATGTTTGCATGAAATAGAATAAAATCGCTCCCCTATGAAATGTGATGCAGATGTCCTAGCCTTGTGCGTTGATGATGGAGATATGTGGATATGAGTGATCTCTAAAGAAATAGATGAATGCAACTCTAGATGGAGTGATAGTACTTGGTGATGCTAGGTCCCTCATTAGGTCTCATAACTTTATATTAATAGGTTTATCTTGTTCTAATTTCATAATTAACCCTAGATAGGCTGACCATAAGAAAGATAAAGATGTCAAATGGCTAGAAGGATCCTAAGAAGAGGAAGGAAAGTTTTAAAAGGACCGAGGCACCCCTGGTGGGAGCAGGGCACCCAAGCGCGCTGCAGTACGGGCCCTGGTGCCCCAACTAAGGCTAAAATGATGGGAAATGGATGAAATATAATGGTCATATGGCTTAAAAGTGATGGTAATGATGAAATAAAATAAGATAAGATGGCCAAAAGATAGGGTTAATAATTACTTTCTTCACTCAAGAACCTTCTAAATAGTAGTATGAGACCGGGATAAATAATGTCTAAAGTGCGTGATTTTGTTACTAAATTTTGCACCAACTTTATGTTGGTGATTTTAAATATCAGTAACATAAATTAGATAGAGACGTGTACCTAATTTCCATGAAGAGTGTATCATAAATGCGCTAAAGGACTAGACAAAAGTGTGAAATGAAAAAAAATATGGAAGAGTGTGGAACTAAAGATGAAAATACACAAAGAAAATGTGATGTGAGTGAACCTAGGGCAGAAAATGTTTGTAGTTGTTGCGATGTATAATATACCTACATGGTTAGTAAATCACGTGTTGTCACGAGTGTTGTTGTTTACGTTATTTTGTTGTTGATGTTGTTGTTGATGATGTTTCATTCAATTTGACTTGCTTGTTTCTTATATGGCCGGAACTACAAGGAGAAAACAGTAAAGTAGTCAAATATATATGTATGCAAGTGTAAAAAAACTATGTAAAAGATTCATGTATGTGAAAGTATGTAAATTTATAATAAATAAAATGAAAATTGTAAGTGGAACATGTGTGCCTGATCTATGTTGAAAGAAAGGTTATACAATGATATCCTATACTGTCAGTTTTTTTTGGATGATCCGACACCATAGGATGAAGAATTGTAGCAAGGAAATTTGAAGATATCTATCTATCATGCTTATTTTTTGGAGATTTGATGCCAATGGTAGAAAAATTATAGGGAGGAAATGCTTTGTGTCCTCCAACCTTTAACTACTCCTCCGAATTCAAAGGACACAAGTTCCTTTAAAACATATTTTGTATGGAGTTCATAGACAGGTCTGAACTCACTCATTATATGTAAACACAAAATTCTAAGGATAGAAAATGCACTGAACTGAATCAGTGTAAACACATTGTGTAGACTATAGAAACCACAAATGATGGCCCCCTCTTTGGGGAGCATGTGATGTCATTGACAAAAGAATGTGTCCCCAAAATATGTCCAGCCACATGAAATTTTTGCGCTACGAGGGAAAGGGAATGCGCTTGGTAGAAACCAAGGCACACACAAAGAAGGATGGAAAGCCAAAACAAATGTTAGTACAAAAACATATACATGTAAGAAGACAAATGTAAACTACGTAGAAAATGTAAATACTACCAAACATAATAATGTAAACTCACAATAAAGAAAGTAAATCACAATAAATGGGTTGCAAACATGGGACATCACTCACGATGTCACAAGAAATGCATGCCCATTATATCCATAAACAATAAGAAATTTTTCACACAAAACATAGGGCAAAGCCCACATAGAAGAGAAAATAATGGTAAACAAGTACAGACAGACAGAGGAAAATTCATGGAACCATGTAATCATGTGAAAAAAATGTTGCACATGGGACACCCATTACCATGTTAGAGAAATATCCAATATGTCAAAGCATGAATAACCAAGTAATGTAAATTTCTAAGTACAAAATGAAACTATAGCACCTAAAAGAGACAAATGTGGATGACCTAGCGACTAGTATAGGAAGGGTAGAAGGCAAACATCCATGGTAATTACAAGAGACCTATATCTGCAATCACAACTCAATAAAGACATGAACGTGCATGTGTGTATGACATATAATAAATAAATCTAACATGTGTAGTAAAGTTATCATGTAAAACATGAGTAAACAAGAGTAAATGTACCAAGACAATGTAGTGTGTTGTGGATGGATAGATTGCAAGAAGGAATGATAGGAACCACATGCCTCCCGAGTGAATGGAATTATATGCAAAGAGATTTATCTTTTTCTCCCCTCAACTAATGATTAAGAAATAACAATAACAAAGAGTGCGTCATCAAGAAATGGTAGAATTGTGTGTTGATTGTCTAACGCGCATTGATGAATGTGTATGTATAGTGATGAAATGTGACCTTGTGGTAATGTGTTCCTAAAACCTATAGCGAAGCATATATCATCACTTGATGAACATATGAGTGATGATTTATCCCTAAGTGTATCACTACATGACGAATTAAGAAGTGATGATTTAGCGTTAAGAGTATATCACTATAAGATGAGTGTAGAAAATGATGATTTATCCCTATACGTATATCAATATATGATGAGTGATAAATATTGGTGATGTAACCTAAGGTATATACCACTATAAAATGATTGAATGTGAGTGACGATTTAGACTAAAGTGTATGTCACTAGCCTAGGAATGTCGCATGGTGAAAGGTTGGAGGGTAAACGTGTGATGAGTGTAAGGTCCATTTGATTTGTAAACCCTCGGTAGTCAGGTATGAACTAAGGAACTAAAGTGCATCATAGGGTGGTGAGTGCAATGAGTAGAAAACAATGTAGTATATGTAATGATGAAATGACAATGTGTTGTCTAGAATAGGTAAGAACAAAATGTGTAGAATGCTATGCTAGATGTGTAGAATGTATAAGATATAATGTATAGTGTGTAATGTAACATGTGTAGGAAGACTAAAAATGTAGAATGCAGGATGAAATGATGTTAGACACATATGTGATGAAAACTAGGATAGTATGTAGAAAATGCGAGATGCAAATTCATGTAGTGTATGATGTAGGGTATGTTACACTAGATGTAATATAACAACACTATGTATAGAATGTGATGGAATACACATAGATAATCTAATAGTGTATGTACTATGTGATATGGAAAATATGATGAATAGTATATGATGTTATATGGATAATGATGAGTACGATAATGTATAGTGTATAACGCATGATGTGTGATGAAATGCAATGTATTATTCCTAGAGTGAAATGTGTGGGGTTCAATTTGGTAATCCGTAAAAAGTTACATGTGAACCAAAGTGCAAGAGTGCGTCATCGGTAACAATGTCACTAGAAAATATGTATATCTATGTAAGATGACACAATGCTATGTGTGAAAGTTGAAAGTTTGATGTAGTATTATGGAATAATGTTAATGCAAGAATGAGGAATATGTTAATGATGCTAATGTGATAAGGGGTGCGGATGTGTGAGCTACTATGCCCCCCTAGTGTGTATGCAAGTAAAATCTAATCAAAAGATAATAATATGATTGATGTAAGGAGTAAATACTTTAATAAAAGTGGTGGGACCTTAAAGTTATAGAGGAGTGTGATGATCTTATGGTTCATCACAATAAAAAGTTCTATTTGGGTCCAAGTCATCAATATATTTATAACCGATAGCAGGTGTTAACATTGCAAGGTTAACAGTAGAAGATAATGGCGGAATCTTGCATGGTTGTGGTGAAAGTGAATATATATCATAAACAGTAGGAGAAGGATTAGCTGTTAGGATGAAATTAATTTTTGGAGCCTATATTTGAGAGGAGTCAGATTACATTGAGTTGCAATGGAGACTCCTTAGGTTGAATTTGTAATGTACTTAATGACTTAGAAGGAGGGTTTGTGAAATAATGTTGAGATGTAGTTGACTTTTTGTACTTGGAAATACCATACGTGATTTCTTAGGCGGTGTTTGTCCGTCTGAAGATGGTGCAAGAGAAATGTTGTTTGGGTGCTGAGTAAGTGGAGAATAAGAAAACTCAGCAATAGGAGAATCATGGGATGAGACTACAATATTTTTCTCACTAGGAGAAGAAGAATTATGCACATGTGATTGATTGTTAACATAAAACATGTAATGAATAAGAGAGGTGTCTATAAATTCCATAGAAATATTACATGGAGATTCATTAATAGCCAAATAACATGGTATAACAATTGTAGATTGAAATTTCTTAAAGGAGATAAAACCATGACACTCAATATGTGTAATATTATGTTGTATTTAACATAACAGTCAATGTCATTATGTCAATTGGTTCTATTATAGTCGCAATATGGAGGACCTTTCTATTTTGTAAGCCGATAAGGAGAATAAAAAATTGTAGTTGGCAAATTGATCAACTAATAAATAAGGAGCTGAGTGAGAATGTCATGTGGCATAGTATTGTGCTCAAACATGAGAGGCTTAGGAAATGGCATATCTTGAGGTTCAATCATTTGACATTTATTAGACATAGTTTTCATATAAGATAGAGAAGGAGCACAAAGATGCAATTGGAAAAATCCTTAAGCTATTGAATTTTGGATCTAAGATATGTGATTCTCGATTCCATGGCTATAAATTTATCCTGAAAATAATGAAGAGCTTGAATGGATTTGCGCAGATAGATTTATTGGAATGGGAATCAAGGGAGTGTTGAAAGAAAGATGACCAAAATAGCATTGAATTGGGTAGGTAATATGTTGATATGTAGACGCATAGCATCTATGGGTTTTGAAGAGCGTCCTTTACAAGATGGGTGTATTTTGGTCAATTGAATCAAAGAGACTTGATGAGACATTAGAAGCCATGATAAAAAGATGAGAAAATCCCTATAACAAATGTGGATTTGAAGGTTGGGTTCAGAAAAAATAATTAACTAAAAATGGACTATGTAGTAGAGAGATAGTTAATCTAAGTTATGCACAATTGTAATAAAGTAGATAAAAAATTAAATAAGAATTTTAATGAGCTAGAAAACTATGCAAAAAGGAAATGTTAACCATAATATGTAAAAGGGATTCAAGAAAGAACTCAGATGATAAAAGATGTCTGTCGGAGAGTGTTGCAGAGGTGGGTGGAAAAATCAGGAGCAGGATCAACAATGCAAGACCCCCGAAAAGGGTTGATCTAGAGGATTTAACATGACTAGGGTACCTTGAAGAGAACTGGGCCACCCGTAGGTACTCTGGTATGAAATCTGGGAAAATTGGTTTATGTAAAATCTTAGAAACTAATTTTTCAGGGATGGAAGGTGGTCCAAAAACCTCGTTGTGTGTGACATAAACTTCGCTATCATGTATAGAATGTCACTAATATTCCAAGATGAAAGAAGAACATTCAAGAACCTAAAACAAACATCAAACCCTAAAAAGGATTAATAAAAATAAAGGGGTCGAACTAACCTCATCTGCCACAAGGGTGGACTTAAAAATTGAGCACTGCACTACATCTCAGACCTGATGTGGTTCTATGTGGAAGTGTGTATGAGCATGCCCTAGGTTTATCTTTTGTCAGTTACACTTTGTGAAGTAGCAAGAAATAACTATGTCTAGAAAATGTAATAGAATGTGTGCATGAAATAGAATAGAATCCCTCCCCCTAATAATTGTGATGCAGATGTCCTAAGCTTGTGCCTTGATGATGGATCTATGTGGATGGAAATGATCTCAAATATAATAGGTGGATGCAACTGTAGATGGATTGATATTAGTAAGCTATTCTAGGTCCCTCATTATGGTTTCATAACTTTATATTTATAGGGTTATCTTGTTTAGATTTTGTAATTAACCTTGGAAAGGCCTACCACAAGAAATATAGAGATGTCAAGTGGCTAAAAGGAGCCCAAAAAGTGGTGGGAAAGTTTTAATAATGTCGGGGTGCCCTGGTGGGACCATGGTGCCCATGGGTGCCCTAGTAGTGGCCTGGGTGTGCCAACCAAGGCTAAAATGATGTGAAATGGCTGAAACAGAATCAACATGTGGTTGAAAAGTGGTGGTAATACCAAAATAAAATAAAATAAGATGGCCAAAAGATGAGGGTTAATTAGTAATTTATTCACTCAAGAACCTTCTAAATAGTAGTATGAGACTAGGATAAATAATGTTTAAAGTGCATGATTTTGTGACTACATCTCCCTTTCTAAGACTTCTACCAATGGTTCTTAATTTCACTAGCAAAGATCTTATTTACTTGAAGTAAGACAATGGAAACCTCTAAGGAGAAGACACAACACTTAACTAAGCACATGGTTTTAGGGGTGTTTAAGCCCCTAACATTACATTATAATATTTTCATTACTTTGAGGGAAAATATTGCACCTTCCAAGACTCAGCCTTAGAAAAAATAATAGATTTTTTAACCATTCTTGAATTCTCCCTTGACCAAGTATTGTTTTCATTTCTTCCCTTCTTTACCAAAATCCCCATAGATGGCCACTTTGAGACCATCCTCAATTAAGGCTAGGAAATTTCATATTTAAGGGAGATCAAATTGATTGAAAAATTATTCGTCTTCCTCTTTGTAGTTGGGGGAAGAACCACACTAAACCTCCTCTTTTCCATGTAGCTTCTTAATTGAATCATTTAGATTAGCTAAGGAATTAACTTTCCCGTTAATTATGCATCCATTAATCAATGAATCCAAGGAAATGGAGTCTTTTAGAATTTTATTTGAATTAGTAAAGAGGGTAATTGGAGTTAAATATTCTAGAGGAGAAGTTGAGTTTATACCTTCTAAGCATTTGGGCACATCATTTTGATTACTATCCCACTTAAATCTAACTTGATGGAAATTACATTCAGGACATTGGGCCTTAAAGTGATGAACTTGACTGTAGGAATAACAACTTGGAAACAAGTTTTCATACTCCAGCTTTTGTTTCCATTTACCCAAGCATGTAACATTATAAATGAAAGAGTGATGCATGGAGCTTAGATCCCAGGAGACATAAACCTTAGAAAAGGCATACCTAGTAGCATCTAAATATCTACGATAAATTCTTAGAAACTTTCTAACCTTACTCAAAATATTTGACAAAATATCTAGCTCCAAGTATTTAATAGGAAGAGCTTATAACCAAATCCACATTCGAATTTTTCCCACCAAATTCAAAAAAAAAGTATCAAAAAAATTTCACAATGGAAGAAAAATATACCTTTCTCACCTAATAACCCCTCTTTCCTCTACAAGGGTTATTTTTTCTTTTCCTCACTATGAAAGAGAACCAAGAAGAAACCTTTATCAAGAAAGGAAATATGAATCCCACTATCCCAGTCTCTATCACTCTATTGTAGGATGTCTTAATTTGAAAACATTTTACTGGAAAATTTTGTATGATAGCCCTATATATTTTAATAGTTGGAATTCTTCCTTAAGTTAATATTATAATAAAATTTTCGTAGTGGATAATTGTAGAGGTTCACCAACCGGTGCTTCTTCTAAATATTTCAGAGGTGACTTGGGAGCCTTTTCTTTCCCTCCTATGAAACTATTGAATCATCAAGGGGACTCACCAAATTTAACTTTTCCATCCACAAGATTCTTCCTAAATTCACCAATCCACACCAGGATTACCTCCCTAATAGTTTATCTCACCATATTTTTTTAATGTTATTATAAAAATGATTAATTTATTATTTTGATTAATGACTTACATTATTATTTGGAGTTGTAAAATATTTATCATGGAATTATAATGGAACATAAATTATGCATACTTTGGAAACTAAATATATGTAAGAAATGTTCCTAAATATGTATATAGATAAATTATGTAACATGGTCAATTAGGTTCTTTTCTTACACTAATTCGCCTCACAATATTTGTTAGGAAAATTAAATCAAAATAAAATTACTAAATTAAAAGTGTCTTACAATTTTTTATTGAAATAAATTGGGACATCATCATTTTTATCTAATGAATAAAATAGGTTAGCATCCGCACAATTTAAATCTAAATTAGAAAATCAAAATCCATAGATATAATTTTTGTTTTGTTTTTGTGTTGGTAAAATAATTTGTCACTATGGAAAACTATATGTTTCCACCAATGCTCACGGGCCTACACCCCTCTTCATTCAAATGTGCAGCTTCCACTATTGAATGTAAACTAATATAACCCTATCCAACTATTTTCCGTTGGAAAAATAGGCCAGGATCACACACAAAAACACCATTGAACCTATGGAAGAGTTCTTGTACATGGTACAGGGGAGGAAATTACACCTATGAGGGGTGAAGGAAGGAAATTAGGAAAGGAAGGTTATTATTGTGAGTAGGCGATTCCAAATTTCACACCTAATAACTATAATAGTTAAACATTCAATTGGAATAATTAAATAATTAATCCATTAGAGAGACAAACAAAACCCACACATACACACAGTTCTATGAGGCCCATTCATTAAAGATTCATTAATATTTTTTGATCGGTGTGCTTGCAAACTCCATAAAAGAGTGAATTAAAAGAACACATAAGGAAAGGGTAATGGAAGAAATGAAGCTTTAATTCCTTGGGTAGTGATGAAATAGAAAACATCAATAAATCTAACACAATTCACAATTGGTATCAATAACTAAGATTTAGGATTTCGTGATCCATTGGAATAGAGAAACCATCCCAATTTATAGCCTTGTGAATTGACCTTTCATCTCCCCCTCATGCCTCTTTGTGTTCCTATTCCACTTCTGACCTTTAAATTTCCTATAGAAGAGATAAACTTAGTATCTCTCTTATAATTTTCAGAGAATATGTTTACAAATTACAAATATTATCACTTAAGTGAATAGGGGAAAGTACCATGATTTATTACCATGGAGAATTAGAAGAAAGGGAGAGAAGCAAAGAATAAAAGGGGATTGATTTAAATTGTTGAAGAAGGTCATTCTAAAAAATAACATGTTGAAGATGATCATAGTCTCCTCCTTTTACATGATGCACAAACACCTTGGACCATTGAATGAATGTTTATAAACAATGTTTCAAGACCTCCCAATGTGAGCTCAAGATGAACATGAACCTCACCCATGATGATGCATTCTTGATTGCATAATGAGTGTGAGAATAACTCACTTATTCTTTAATTTTTCTAAATTTTCATTGATGATGCTCAAACCTCTTAATACTTGAATCCCTACTTTTCACACTATGTCGCATGATTCAAAACTTTACCTTTACTACTATGAGAGATGTGAGCTCTATCCTAGCTCACTTTTTTGATGGATCCATCAACTAAACCAATTTCAACTACTTAGATCACTATATAACCTCAACTCACCAAGCTTAAATCACCTATCTCACTAATAGATGATGATGAATCCACCTGATGCACCCTACGATGCTCTGCCTTACTTCTAAACATAATTGAGCTTAAGATAATGTAACTAAGACCTATATGGAGGTTTAATATCTCTGTTTGAGCTATGAGATCATCATATAACCATTTGAAGATCCCAAAAGTGTAAATATGATTGAAAATGGAGACATCTACAACTTTCTTCACCCAAAATGAAGACTTTCTATTTTTAGCAAGTAAGACCATGATCTGCTATTTTGTGACATATCACTTGTTTCTCTCAAATATCACCTCTTGAACCTTCTTGAACATTCAAATTTCCTTTATTTGACGATGTTTTTCTTTTTATCCACTTTATGTTTTTAGTATGTGTTTTCTCAAGACCTACTATTTTGGGAATAATGCCACTTTTTTCCCGTCTTCTATTTTACACCGCTTCGATTTTTCTGGGTGATCCAAACTTGCAATTTAGGGAATTTAATATTTTTAGGATGTTGAGGGTCATAACATATTTTTTTTTGTTAATTTACAAAAAAAAATTGGTTTATTCTGGAAACATTATTTTTATATTCATCTCTTCGCCGCAATCTCGTGCTCCAAAATTCATCGTGATTCTCCGGCCAAAATACTTGGAAATCAAAAAGTAATTTTTTTATGAGGGTTTCAAGTCCGAAGCTTCCATGGTACCAATTAATGGATTCATTAAGTATTTTATATCACATATATTATTTGGATAATAAAAATAATATCATATCTTGGTACAATTAATTCCTTCACTCGCCAATAGTAAAAAAATCTTCAATCTTGAAATCTGAATGATTTGAGAGATATTTGAAATGGTGTCGAAGAATTTTTAGGTTTAAAGGAGTTTTACAAGAGTATTCATGGATTTATAGAATAAATATGAATCAAAAATTCTTTTCAAGGTATTTTATACATTCTTCCAAGAGAACCTTTCTCGCATGGACAAGAAAAGAAGAAGAATGACAATTAAAAAATTCACACATTCTTGGTTTTTGCTCATGTTGGACATGGGTGAATTTTTTCTTCCCTACTATCCCAAGGGGATGGGATAGTTAGGATAGAAAAATTTTCCATCACATTTTATTTACAAGTATCTCTCTGTGATTTCTTGGTAGAGGAGATAGAAAGATCAAGCAATAAGCACTCACGGGATGATACCAGGTCACATGATGAACCTAGGAAAGGGATAAACATGGGTACTACTTTATGTTCCAACTATCCCAAGGGCACATGATATATGGGGAAAGAATATTTAATCTCATCAGGTGATAATTAATTTCATAATTTGATTCAATGAGACAGAGAGAGGAGAGGTGGCTGAAAAAAATTCCTACTGAGAGCCTTATAGGGGTCACATGGTGAATCAAGGGTCAAATTAGGCATGGGGAATTTTTTTTTCCTAAATATCCTAAAGGGATGGGACATACAAGACATGAAATTTCACCTCAACTTGGAGTGGCAAGTGTCACATCATGATTCCATGATGGGAGGATCTAAGAAAAGGTGAGAAGGGGCTTACCTTGTAGCTTTGGGTTTTGTTGGGATCATATGGTAATCCATGGAAATTAAGTAGGAATGTGAAAAAAAATTTCTCTTAACTTTTCTATGGGGACAAGAAATATAATACAAAAATTACGCCATCATCTAGTGATGACATGTGTCTACCCTTAAATTTGGCTAAGTCCAAGAAGTAAATATTAGAGAGAGGCTTAATGACAAAGCTTCTAGAGCATCCAGAGGTCTTTAATGGAAATTATTTATATGGATTTGAATCCAAAAATAATTTCAAGAATAACGAGATGGGCCCCAAGATAATGTTATTCATGTAACTCCCTAAAAATAGCCTTTTTTATAAGGATCACATGATATCCTTGCTAAAAATGAGATGTGGAAAAGATGCGTTAGTGTCCTATTAAAAATCTGAAACCACCATCATTTATAGCACTAACTTACATTTTTAATGGTATGTTTTTTACCACCAAATAATTATGGATCTTGTACAATCACTTTCTGACTCTTAGGTGCTATTTTCAACCGTAAAATCCTTGACCTTAATAAACCTAGTTGGACTAAACGTGTCCCCAAACCTTTAAATATTTTCTAAATCTTTCTAAAAAAATTTCACAATATCCGTATTTCCACAATACCACTTCCCTATGATTTTGGGCCTCCAAATCTCTCTCGGGGATGTACATTGTTCCTAAAAAGGATAAAAATACCCATTCTAGGCTCACTAAAGATTTTTTCTTGAGAAGTATTGCATCAAAAGAACTCCATGATATTTTTTTCACATTTTCAAGACATGGAGAAGTTTGTTACAACACAAATGATAACTTTAAATGATAGTATAGGATTTACATAGTGGGAAAAATGATCTGGAGGGATGCTTAGGAGGGCTTACATGTAAAAAATTTGACACAAGGGAAAAATTGTCAAGTTTTCGTATTGAAAATTTCCCTTGCAAAAACACATGAAAACATGGTGATATTCCTTAGTTAGATCCATAACACATTTTAGGGTGATAAAATACCTTTATCAAAATAAAATATGTTAATTCTTACCATACACCTCGATTCTGGATTTCATTTAGATTATTAAATTTATGATTTAAATGTAGGTGCCCTACAATATGCTATATTGTGTAAGGCTTATATTGAATTTTTTTCATTACTTTGTAAAATGTAGAATATGGATTCTGGTTATAAAGGTGTTAGAGAGGAATCGAAGGATAAAAGAGCATAATGGAGTTATAATCATACATAATATCTTTAATTAAAGTTAGAAGGGGTATTTATAGGATCCTTGGATGTACTTAGTGAATGGGGATAATTAAATTATTTTACAAATAATGAGAAAATAGGTAGTTAAAATACATCAAGAAAGCAACTCTAAAATGTTAGGAAACAACATATTATGGAAGTGTGTGGTGCTGCTGAGAGAAGCATTGGAAGCCCTAATAGAAGAAATTATGAACTATAATGAAATAATGAGCGATGGAGGAATTTCTTGAAAAAGGATATAAATATCATTAATGGTTTCATCTAGATCTAAAATGTGGAACTCTAAAAAAATGCAGCAATTTCTTGTGGTTATGTGTTCTAATGAGGTGAATCTAGAAGACATATATGATCATACTATAAAGAATCATTATAAGCTCTTGAATAAGTGAGTCTCAAGTCTAGAATAGAAATAAGTAAAATTTGAATGAAATTACTCTTCTACAAAGGATGAATAGAATATCTCATAGAAGAAAATATTAAATATGAAGTATAAATAAGAGGAGATTCTTGATCATGCTATAAAGAATAAGTGAAATATCTCAAATAAATAAATCTTAACTATGAAGTAGAAATAAGCATAATAGGACTACAATGATCCTTTTGTAAAGAATCAATGGAATCTTTGAAAGAAATTACTTTGAAATAAATCTAATGTAGAATAATAATTTTCCTCAACAGTATATGGGGTTTCGATATTAAGAGAATTGGTAATAATCAAACTATCATCAAAACATGAATGGATTAATGATCGTAGTATACATATAACTACTTTATTAATGTCCAAGTAGTGAAAGAGCACTTGGGTTTTGTAATCTGATGTTAAATATCCTAAAGGACATTGAGATATATAATCCCATAGACCATGTCATTTTCAGTCACCCATGTCATTTTCTACCTATTTTCATTAGGATTGGGAATAAGTATAAGAACATGGGATATCATATCACATAATATGTATTGATCATGCATCCATATTTTCTATTATAAATAGTTCTATAAATTTATATAGATGCTAAAATTATGGAATTTAATACCAAAACCCATGATGAAACCCCTAAATGGAACATTATTATAGTTTTTATTAGATTACCCCAAGGTATGGCACTTCATAATGTAGTATGACAACAAATTTTGAATCATTTAAAGTGTATGATATAGGCCCAAAAGGAACTAAAAGTAAAACCATTACAAAGAGTGTGAAAAAATACACACCTTGAAACCAAAAGGCATCACAATTTTAGTTTACAAAAGATAGTTATTGATACAAGTTCATTACTCTAGGAAAATTCACCAATTATGCCTTGATAAAAAAGTGCATCCATTTTACTCTTACCAATTTGAACCCTTTATTAAGTTCTTTGATAAAAAACGTTTACTTGAACAAGATTTAAACTCCCTTGTGTAAGGAGTGACCACTATGTAAAACACCATGTGATGAGGACATACTTATGAAAATATCTGATTTCTTGTAATTTCTCTTTATCAACACACCTTAGTATTAATGAATCTACGTATATGAGTGACCTCCACCATTACATATTTTTGTCATCCCCTTGAAATGGGTTCCTATATGTACAACTTCCTCATATGACCACTACACAAATTCATACATTCAAAAACCTTGAAAACAAAGAGATAACTTGGGTTCACATTATCCAAAAAGGTGAAACCACAAACAATAGCAATATGATAACACAACTACAACGGTTTCCATAATATATAGTATTTCTATGTGTGGGTAGAATCAAAATACTATTTGACTAGAAGGTATAAAAAAACCTAGAGGTATGAAACCCATTAAATCTACAATAGCAACTAAAAACTTTCTACCACATGACTACAACTAGCCTAAATAATGAAGGTGAGAACGAGATCTTTCAAACTAAAAATCAGTAACTAATTTTTCTTACAAACCCAGATTATTTAATCAATGTGAACTTTTTGTAGTATAAAATTCCACCTAATAGCCCAAAGACAACCATAAAAACTTGAGAAACACAAAATACTGATTTTTTTATATCCTATATGAGTTTGATGTCAATCCCATTGTTTTGTCATGCTGAAATGAATGCTGCAATATATTTCTCTAGAGAATTTACATAATGAAAAAGGTCCTAAAAAGGAACCCATTTCATTTTCTTTCTTTTTTATACTATCAAGATTATCACAATATGTAAGAGAACATCATACTTATATATCAAAGCATGTGCAATAAAAATATTAAAAATCTGAAGATTCCAACAAAATAAAGATGAAAAAATTACGGAAAATGATTATCAAAACAAGCTCCAAGTTCTAATTTTTTATTTTGGGCCAAGATTGTGAACTGATAAAATATGATTGTGAAAGACCATAAATTTGCAAGACAAAGAGAGATAAGAAAAAAACATGCTTGATAAAAGATTTTTTCATATTTAATTTACAATAATCTATATTTTAAATATTTATATAAATAGGATGTGGGAAAATATAATCACCACCTTAAAATGTTGAGAAGTATAAATCCCATTTATATCAGCAAAACCTAGGAAAGATAAGTATATTTTTAGGATAAACCATGTAATGGAATATATACTATGTGAACACATAGATTAGTTTAAAAACTAGGAACCTCAATACCAAGGATGACTACAAGGGTAGTACATACATACGCAACACATAGACACACACATAACTTATCTTTTTCAATTTCTAAGACTATGATGAAGGGTTTTAATTTTTTTACCTATTTTTTAATTTAGTAAAAGTTATTACATGTCATCTTAAATCAAAAGTGATATGCAAAAAGATCATTTCTAAATAAGTAAAGAACCTAAAAACGTAGATCTAAAATTTCAAAGGGTGCAAGAATATAGAGTTCGAGGTGATGATTGTATAGCTACATCTTGGACCTTATAGTAGTTGTAAAGACAGCCCCCTGCTCAATTTATAATTCCATAACATCCATTGTATAATTTATATCTCCATATTGTGTTGTTTCATCATCCTAAACATCCCATTCCTTTATGTCATGCATTGAAGAACTATGTTTATCTCTCTACTTTTGTATTTGAGAAAGTACTTTCTGTTATTAATCATTTAAATTGTTATAAGTTTAAATAAATTATTCTCATTATTTAATATTTATAAGGAAATTTAATAATATCATAATAGTATATCTATTACAAACCCTTACACCCCCTTTAGTGATGTGAACATTCCACACCTAAAAATATATATGTGGCGTAAACATTTAATGAACATAACCATCCATTCTATCTTTCACCTTATTTCAAACACTATTTTTCCTACGTTTCAATTTCTTGTTTAGTATTCATTTTTATGCACAAATTTCATTCATCACATGACAAAAATATGGTTTCTATATTTTCCCTATGCTCGCACGGTTTCTCCTACCATTTGGGTCTGCTTTTAGTATTTCCTCATTTCAAAATCATGTTTTATCACATATTTCAAACATAATTACTATATTTTCAAAAAAATTATGGGATTTATAACTTTTTATATATTTAATAAGAACATGTTTATTTGGAAAAAACTTTAGTGGAATTTCTTGAAACTAAAATTAATAGTGTTAGTAATTAGCGTGTTTGAGGAAATTAATACACATTTTTGATAATTCCTTTGATTCTTGTATTGAACATAATTATATTGAAAAATAATTCTATTTGTTTTCATTTAATTCACTATTTATTTGTATATATGAATATACAAATAATTTGATAATAGTCACTTTAGGCTTAAAATTATTTTGGATCTTATCTCGCTATCGTCTCTTTACTATTGGTTGTCCATGTGATTATTAGTATAATATCTTATCCAATTGTAGTATCCTCTATAATATTTTTCCATCATGGCCCATGTTATGTATCCTGAAATTTCCTTTTTGATGTTTTTCAATGTTATCACAAATTCAAAGATACTATATGGAAGCTATATAACAAACAATGATCCCTATTGATATAATACCTTTGGATTTCGATTAAATTTTGAGACATAATTCTAATCCTCTTAGTAAAAATGACACCCTTAAAAATTATACCCTATACATTATTCAAGCATTACACAATCTTTGTCAAGTCTAATTTTAAGCTATGAGAAATGATATAAAATATCTCAACGATTAGACAAAACATCTATAATATTCCTCACATAGCCAGGTCCTTATTGTCTACACGTTTCATGATAAATATAGTTTTAAGGAAATCAAAAAGTAATGTGATACAAATATTATGCATGATACATGTTCTCATAGAAGTTAAGTGAAATTATTTAATAGAAGCAATAATGTGTATGTTATAAATTATCAATCATGAATACTAAGGAAACAACAGTAGAAAGAAACTTGTTTAGTTTGATAAGAATGATAGAAAACATGATCTTCTATGTGACATATTTTATAATATATAAATTTACTTGTGTGCAAAAACATATTTAGAAATAAAACCTTTGAAAATGTGAATATTTTCATTGCACACTTGCATGTACAAATGCACTCTCCTCACTCTTACTTAGCACACCCTTAGGGTTATTCAATTACTTACTTATCTTTACACACATTTATGTCTTAAATTTTTTAGTTTTAATAGAATAAATAACATCTTACAACACCTATCCTATGACCTAGAAAGTAAAAATTATCTTTTATCTCTCCAGTCTAAAAATATAGATTTCGGTCTATCAACACCAATCCGACACTATGATAAATATTTACTAATGCACAACTTGTAGTTTTGTGGATGGAATCTGGAAACACAACAACAAACATAACACAAGAATACCATAGACTACGATAAGAAGGAATGATGATAAATATGAAATATCAGTATAAATTATAATATTAACATGAAATTGTTATAATCCCACCCATGAGGTACTTCACGTGTTACTGACTTCACTTTCCTTCCACCAATACTATGGGAGAAACTTCACAATTACACCTCTTAATGGCTTCTTTAACACACCTTCAAAATGATAGCTTCCTTTACACACTTTCTCATACAATATTTCTCTACTACTTTTTTCTATGCTAAATGAGGGGGTGGCCTCTCTATTTATAGAACTTTCAGGATTATCCATCTTATCTCTAAGATAGGATAAGAAATCCACTCTGACGAATCATATTCGATACCTTAAATCTTATCTGTACATGTAAGCTTATCTTTTAAGATAAGATAAACCTTATCATTTCACATGTGTTCCACGTTTTTAGATTTTTACAAATAAAATACACAAAATAATTATGACCTCACTCCTTGTCCTTATTACCAATATAATATTTCTAATTTGTAATCATGTAGACCCTACTTCTCTAATTACCCAACTTTGACATTTTAACATTACCGGACCACTTACGACAAATATTTACTTTTTACCACAATATTCCTATTGTACTTTTGACTATTACCGTAGTAGACATTATTGGCGGCATCGATACTGGCAGCGCCATTATCTTCTATTGGATGCTACTACTAATTATACTTAACAACATCCTATTCCTAATACATACATTAATGAAATAGAAATTACAGACGAAAATTTTAGTGTCGACATCTTCCCCCTTCCTAGATTCTACTCCTTCCTCAAAGTAGACTATTCTGGTGCTTGAAATTTTTTTAGCTTGTCGTGGTTGACCCATTTCATAATGGGAGTTCCATCTAATTCCTCTAGTCGGTATGTACCATTTTCATGCATAGCTACTATTTTGTAGGGCCCCATCCATTTTGGAAGAAATTTTTCTGTCTTCTTTTTTTGTATCTCGAATCATATACTAGGACCAAGTCATTCACATGAAATGGAGACCACCGGATCTTTTGATCAAAGTATTCCTTCTACTTCATTTTCTTTTGTAGCTTGTATCCTTCACTATTTCCCTCATTTCCTCTAGCAAATGAAGATGTACCAACCTCTCTTTTACTAAATCACTTTCATCCATCCTTTCATTTTTCATAACTCTCACAGTGAGAATATCAAACTCAATAGGAAGAACTGGATCAATGTCATAAGCCAACTGAAATGGAGAGTATCTTGTTGCTAACTTTTATGTTTCCTTATATGCCCACAATGTTGCATGAATCCTTTTATCCCACTTATGTACCTGCAAGGCTGCATCTTTTGCTATAATTTGACACAACACAAAAATTTGTTCGTTCCATCTGTCCATTTATGCTTGGCTTGTATGTTGTTGCCTTCCTGTGCTTAATAGAAAGCTTATTGACTAGGGTTTCTACCACCTCATTAATGAAGTGGCTTCCTTGATTTGTTACAATTTCTAATGGACAACCAAATCTGGTGACAATGCGTTCATATATGAACCTTGCCACTTCATCCATGGAAGCTATTTTCAATGGCCTAGCTTCAACCCACTTGGTTAAATAATCTATGGCAACTACAATATACTTATTTTGGCATGGTGTAGTTGGAAGTGGACCTACAATGTCTATTCCCCACTTTTCAAAGGGACCAAGTGGAAAAATATGGCATAATGGAGCTGACGAAGTCTTACGGTTACCATGTGTTTGACAAATATCACATGTCTTACAATAATTATAACAATCTTTAAAAAGAGTGGGCAGGCTGATAACTGCATCCAAGATCCTTCGCTGTAAGGTTTCTAGAGAAGTGCCCTCCACATGTACCATTGTGGAATTCTTCTATCAGCTCCTTCCCTTGATCACATCCAACTACCCTCTTGTACTGTCCATCAGGTCCTATTCAAAATAATACTCCATGCAGAATAGAATATGGACGAGTGGCTTGAGTAATCTTCCTCTTAGTCTTTGTATTGGCACCATCAGAAACATGAATTCATTCAAATAATTTGAAATATCTATGTATTCACTAGGGATTGTGTCAAGGGATAACAATGCTGCATCCGGAAAATCATCATCATCACAAGATGAACCTAAACCATCATAGGCTCGAGAGAGTGCATCTGTATTGACATGCTTCTTTCCTAGCCTATCTATAATATCAAATTCAAATTCTAGTAGCAAAATTATCTATCTTACTATCCTCCTTCATGGGTTAGGCTTATTTACAATATATTGTAGAGCCTGATGATCTGTTACAACTATAAATTTTTTCCCTAACAAGTAATTTCTAAATTTCTTTACAGTAAAAATGATAGCTAGAGCCTCTTTTTCAGTTACAGTATAATTTACCTCACCACTGCTCATTTGTCTACTCCCAAAGTAAACTGGATGTTCATTCCCATTTTCATCCTTTTGGCTCAGAGTACTTCGTAGTGATGCATCTGAGGCATCCGTGTACACGATGAATGGCTTGCTCCAATCTAGATTCTTTAAAATAGGTGAAGACACCAGGGCTTCCTTCAGTTGTTCAAAAGCTTCATGTGCCTTATTTCCTGGTTCATACCTTCTTCAAGAACTGGGTTAGTGGCTATGTAATCTTTGAGAAATTCTTGATGAACCTTCTATAGTAACCCATGTGGCCTAAAAATGATCTCAACTTAGTTCTATTCATAGGAAATGGTAACTCTTTGATTTTTGAAACTTTATCAGGATCAGTACTAATATCATCTCTGGATACAACATTCCCTAACAAAATACCTCTAGAACATCAAAAGACACACTTTGTAGGGTTTAGTGAGGCTTGTGCTTCATCTAACCTTTGAAATGTTGTCTCCATATGGTGCGAGGTGGTCCATCTTGCTCCCATAGATGCAAAAATCATCCATAAATACTCTGATGAAGTTCCCAATGTAGGGTTCAAATACCATATTCATCAAATGTTGGAAAATTTTCAGAGCATTACACGACCCAAAAGGTATAACTCTATAAGAAAACATTCCCCAAGGAGTGGTGAACATGGTCTTCAGCTGATCCTTCTTGCTATACAAACTTGGTTGTATCCGCTATATCCATCAACAAAACTATAACACTCCTAGCTAGTTACTTTGTCCAAGATCTGATCTGAGAATGGAAGAGGGTAATGATCCTTCTTTGTTTCCTTATTGAGCTTCCTATAATCAACACAAATGCATAGCTTCCCATTCTTTTTTATTGAGATCACAATGGGAGAAACCCATTCTGACTTCTCCACAACAAATATGAATCCTGCATCAAGCAACTTACCTATTTCTTCTTTTATAGTCTTGGAAAAATTAGGATTCATTCTATATGGCATTTTCTTTATGGGCTTAGCACCATCTACCAGCTCAATAGAATGTTCTACCCAACTTACTTGACGGAGTTCCTTGTAATCAAAAGTGAATAGGTGTATGTACCTTCGAAAGAGTTGGAGGTAGGATTCCTTCTCACTCTCTATCACAGCATCGAAATCTTTATTTGTTGGAGATGATCATCAAATTCTTCTTCAGATAATTTTATGGGTTCATGAGTCAGTGTGACTAGAAGGATATCCATGACCGAAACATGAACCTCAGTTTCTTCATCTTCTGTGTCCACTTCACTGGTACTAGAGTAATCAGAGGATGTCCAATCATCAGTTTCATAACTTGAATCCACAGGTTCTATCTTATGATGCCAAGGGATCATGCTTAACTTCACCCTCTCTCTACCATGTCCAAGTGTCATGAAGCCTTCATTCCAGTAGTTTCTTTCATGAAGTCTCCTTAGCCATGTTCTTCCCAACAACATTGGGTACACAACAGTACCATTTTTCATCACCTGAAAGTCTACCACACATATAACACTCATAACAGATATTGCAACATTTGAAACAACACCTTCTAGTTTAGTTTTTCCCTTATTTAATGACCTTAACATAAGTGTTGAGGGCGATCAATTTTTAAACCCAACATATTCATTACAGACTCGGTCATTACAATAACTACAACACCTCCATCAACTAAGACATCATGAATTGAAATACCATTACATAATACCTCAGCTTGTGGAGCATAGGGATCTACCTCTGCCTCTAAAAATAGGGACCTCAACCTCCTTCCTTTGTCGAGCATTGAGTCCACTTCACAGCTCCCTCCTCTTCTCAGAAGACATAGCCAAGAGTTGACCATATGTAATATTTGCAGGCCTTTTGGACATATTTTCTAAGATGGATTATGGTCCTTGTCCCTGTGAATTCAGAAAATCCCGCACACCTAACTTTCTTCTCCTATGTTTCTTACTACTAGTATCTCCTTTCATCTTCTTAGGATCATTTCCATCTTGGTTATCTTTTTCTTTGTTCCTTTTTGTTACAAACACATCTACTTCATTATTTATGCTCTTATCTACTACATCAAAAGAATTCACAAGTGATTTTCCTTTATTATTATCCCTGTACTAGATGTAGAAGCTCTATTTGGACAATTATACTTATAATGACGCTTTTTATAACAACCATGACATACAACATCAGAAATATTTCTTTTTAGACCTCTATCTCCTCCCTGAGAACTAAATTCTTTTCCTTGCAGAAGATTAATAGTTAACTAGCCCATCTTCCTGAGTAGATATTCATACTCGGTAGATGTACTAGGAGAAAGATTTGTGCTCACCAAGAGTGGTTGTGCATTCTCGACCAAAGGTGTTGGTGTAGGCTCTACTTTAGTAACAATTTATTTGGGCTCCTCTTCCATGCTTTCTTCTTACCTTCTTGCAATCTCCTTTGCTTGTTCAATGGTAGCTAGGCGGTCATACTTCACTCATTGTCTGATCTCTAGCTTCATCCAAAGAATGAAGTGCTTATAGAGGAGATTATCCATGCCATTCATCAACCCATCCGCTAATCCTTCCTTCCGGATTTGGGCATCGAGCTTCCTCCTTAGCTCTAGAACACGAGCATGATAATCCCTTATCTTCTCCTTCTCTCCTTGGGATAGCTTTGTGATATCGATCATGAGATCTACATATTTTTGTTGTTCACCAAATTCTTCAAGAAAACTTTCAGTTAATAAATCTCATGAGTTTTTCACATTTTCACCTAGTGTTTCAAACAACCTAAGGGCTGAACCATCCAAAAAGGTAGGAAAAAATTTAGTCCATTGTTCCCTTCTTATAAGGCCATTACAAATACAATATCATTTAAACTCTTGAATGAAAGAGGAAGCATCTTCATTAGATTGGGCTGAAAAAACAAGAATCTTCCCCATTTTCAAAAGTAACCACAGTGAAATACAAACCCACAATTACAATCAACAAGACTTATGTTCACAAATAATTGGAATCACTATAATAGAAAATAGAAATGACCACAGTAAACTATGGTAAAACTTGACTTACTGCGGTAAAAACTTACTTTACTGTGGTAAACACTATTAACAGTAAAAAGTGAAGTTACTGTGGTAAATACTATTCATGGTAAAAAGTGACTTTATTGTGGTAAATACTATTCATGGAAAAAGTGACTTTACCATGGTAACTACTATGCACAGTGAAAACAAGGTTACCCTCCAAATATTTTTGGACTAATTGGAATATCTCTCCGTAAAATCCACCAACAAGGAATGATCCTAAAGAACGAAACCAAAATGTCAACACCAATTCGGCACTATGATAATTCTTTACCGGAAACTCCTCGTGCTATGATTATTTACTAATGCACATCTTTTAGTTTGGTGGATGGAATCTAGAAACACAACAACAAACATAACACAAGAATACCATAGACTATGATAAGAAGGAATGATGATAAATCTGAAATATCAGTGTAAATTATAATATTAACATGAAATTGTTACAATCTCACCCATGAGGTACTTCAAGTGTTACTGACTTCACTTTCCTTCCACCAATACTATGGGAGAAACTTCACAATTACACCTCTTAATGGCTTCTTTAACACACCTTCAAAATGATGGCTTCCTTTACACACTTTCTCATACAATATTTCTCACTACTTCTTTCTATGCTAAATGAGGGGGGTGGCCTCTCTATTTATAGAACTTTCAGGCTTATCCATCTTATCTCTAAGATAGGATAAGAAATCCACTGATGAATCATATTCCATACCTTAACTCTTATTTGTACATGTAAGCTTATCGTTTAAGATAAGATAAACCTTATCATTTCACATGGGTTCCATAGTTTTAGACTTTTTACAAATAAAATACACAAAATAATTATGACGTCACTCCTTGTCCTTATTACCAATATAATATTTATAATTCATAATCATGTAGACCCTATTTCTCTACTTACCCCAACTTTGACATTTTAACATTACTAGACCACTTACGACAAATATTTACTTTTACCACAACATTCCTATTGTAATTTTGACTATTACCGTAATATACATTATTGGCGGTGTCATACTAAAGTAGTGCCATTATCTTCTATCGGATGCTACCGCTAATTATACTTAACAACATCCCGTTCCTAATACATACATTAATGAAATAGAAATTACGGAGGAAAATTTTAGTGTCGACAGGTCATGATCTAGATCTATATCCTAACCCTACTATATGGTTTTGAACCGACACATTGTGAAATAAAAATTTCAATTCCATCATCTTCATATGGACTAATATTCTCCTTTACTTTTCCTTTAACAAAACTATAACCTTTAAAATCCTATATAATAAATTAAATCAAACTTCATTTTTGAACCTATACTTTAAAACCTCCTCATGTAAAAGAAAACATAAAATGAATACCAAGCTCCTAAAAAAATGAAATAAATCATCCAAATACATTAGGGAAGCACTCTTTATAGGTCTGAAGTATCCTTTTAGGTTTAGAAGTCTCCTTATTCTCTCTGAAAGAAATTAAAGTGACCCTTTCCAAGTATTTGAAAAATTTTAAAACTCAAGTTGAGACATTGTCATAGAATGATTGTCAAGTGCTGATTGTACTACAATAGATATCACATCCTAAGATAATTCAATTATTGCACTAGATTAAATTCCACTATTCATAAAGTATCATTATATAGTTTAATTCAATGACACCCAATATGTAAGTATACTCTCATAAACCTAGTGCACACAATCAAGGTTTGTGATAATATAAAACCTTCGCATGTGAATTAAATTTATAGTCAAACTTAACATCCTTCCACAAATCATGATAAAATATATCATAGGGATATTAGAATGTATTCAAACTTTACATAATTTTTTTCAAGATATATTTAAAGCTATCAATACTATGATTACTTCTGTTATAGATGGAATACAACATTACAAGGATGCTACCAATCTACATATGAACTCTCTCTCAATGTATCATGGATTTTCCAAGGAAAAATTTATAATCTATGAGACAAGTTTAATTTCTACTACATGTGATCATATAAGTGAGCCTAACATCTTATATATAGGAAATAATGTGTGTACTCTATGAGATCATTCTCTTTAATTTTCCAAGAATTATACACAACATTATATCATCTTTGAGTTTCATGAAAATAATTTAATAACTTTGTTACCTAATAATTACTATATGTATTATTGAATTAAAAGAATAAAATGTCAGCCATTTTCTCATTATCACGGACTTAATGGACATCATTAAACATATTATTAAATTTTAAAATTAAAAATTTCCAATAGTTTGAGCTTAAGATATTTATTTCCTTTAGTACAAATTCATCTATAATTTGTAAACTTTAAAAGAAACCAAAGGATATAGATCCTATCTCTAATGATCATACTCAAATAGTGATTGATACACCTATGGAAATATACAAAAATCCTCTCAACATGTGGAGGATTTGAACAGATTACCACATTTGGTATATCCACTATCAGTACATGAAGAAAATCATCATATTGTGTAATTAAAAGTTGGAAAAATACTAGTTGAACATAAAAAATTACAAATGGACTTGGAACTAAAAGAGAATACAAAGGAAAACATCAAGGCTAGAATTGTCCTAGCAACACATATTCTTATGGATAAAGATGATAAGTGGGTTGATGATTTTGATTATTATAGAAAAATTGATGAAAAAATTAATATGTTAACCTATTCTTCTTAGATAAATCTACTTATACACATTAGGCCATGATAGATTCTAAACCACATATCAATAATGATTATAATTACAATACACATTATTCTATACATATTTTTAGCATGACAACATGTATTATAGATTTTCACAAAACTATATCGATGCCTAAACTAGTGAGATGTGGATATTTGTATACATGGGAGACTATAGGTTAAATCTTATGTATGCCTTTGACATGCCTTGTAGGAGAATCGTGCACAATAGTTCCAATAAAAACTTCATAACAATTCGTAAATTCTTAAGTTTATTGGTAAAGTAGATGGAATTTTTTCATTTCAAGCATTGTAAATTTCTTAGCATCTGGGTATAGAGTATAAAGATTTCCAAATGTAAAAGTATAATGCTCCAATTAATCCAAGTCCAAAACCTCTTCATAAATACTTATTCTAGAGCCCACGTTTCCTTATATACACATCCAACCTAGAAATCAAACATGCATCCAACATTGCATTCTCACCTATTACTAAGTAAGCTTTGTATATTGCTACTATATATTAAATATTCATCCACATGCACCATTATATGAATCCAAAACACATGGCGTATAATATTACAACTCATTTTTAATGATGAACTCTTCCTATAGGTTCAAATTGACTATTGTGGGAGATTTTTTACTCCCAAACCTTAGTTTACGGGTGCGCTGCACGCGCGCACACACACACACACACACACACACACACACACACACACACACACACACACACACACACACACACACACACACACACACACACACACACACACACACACACACACACACACACACAGGGGGAAATCATGTTTCCCATTTATTTTTCATCATTTCTATGCATTCCCTTATATTGGGGAATTCTTGGATCACCCTTCATTCTCTTTAGAGAATGTTTTTTCATGTATGCCCTCATGGAGAGCCTAAAACACAAAACAATTCAAATATTTGAAAAAATGCAAATTAACACCTCTTTTTATAACACAAATTGTTTCCAAATTACATTATACATGTATTGTATTCCTTTGGATTGGGATATATAATATATTATTTAATATAACATGTGCTAAAATTTTGTTTATTAATTTAGTTATAAGGCTTATATTGGGAGGTGTGGGTGGGAATTGGTCCCACCTCATCTTTGTTTGCAATTCTCTACAAAAAAACTTATTACAAATTGATCCTCCAATTCGTTTAAGAATGTGTTTGAGCTACATTGTATTTAAATGGTAGGTTACATGGGATGCAATATATATAGATATTACATGTCCCAAATAAAAACATATACAAGGGTACACAAGTGCAAAAATAATAATCAAAACAGATAGGAAATTTTACAAAGGAGGAACAAACCTTCGTGTTATAAAAATTAACAAACAAGAATACTATTCTCAATATAAATAAAACAATATTAATGGTTATAATAATATAAACGTTCAATAAATATTCACCCAACTAAACATGGTAAAAAAATAACTAATCACCGTTGTAAAAGCAAGTTACCTATGGTAAAACGTTACTAAGATATGATTCATAATTACCTAAGTAATATGTTTTACGTAACATATTGAGCATGATGCAAAACATAAATATAACACTATAAAATGATAGATTCTACCCTTCCCTTTTCCCATACTACTAATCTCTAGTGGTATTTAATTTTATGTACTACATCCAAGTGTTTTGTTTCCATTATATTTCCTTTCCTTACTAATTAGGCTTTGTTTCAAAACACACACACACACACACACACACACACACACACACACACACACACACACACACACACACACACACACACACACACACACACACACACACACACATAGTGAGAGAGTGTATTTTCAATATTTTGAACTAAAATAACTAATGCATGTATTTTTCACATCAATTACAACTATTGTTTGTTCTTTTTATATCATGTAATCTTCATTTGTTACATTTAGGTACAATTTATTTTCATATGTGATTGCTATTTGTCTATAGGTTATTATTTTCTCCTGTAATTAGAGGTTAAAGGCCTTGATAGAATTATGAAATTTTGGGTGTCCCATGTTTAAAAAATTATTCCCTGTGTGTGGTTGTGTATCTCTTATTTTAAGGCTCATACAACATAGAAGTCCAACGACAGATCACTCTAACAAATAGGGCAAGCCACAGTAAGAATGATTGAAGGTTACTTATTTTGATATAACACCCTTTAACTCATGACTTATGTTTTCAGAAAGATTCAATATATGATTCGCACAAATTCATCTTACCAACAGAGTTAATTTCTTATACACTGTAGAGAAGTTCACTAAAAGTCTTCACTTTACGACAATTAGTTGTTTAGTTCCATTATTTAATAAGGGACTAATTTAATTCCACAAGGCCATCTGCTCACCACTAACGCTACTAAGGTTCGTTCTTGCTCACAAGACAACATGGTTTTAAGTTCAACACACTTAAGAGAAGAGATATAAGGTGCCTTGAAAAAGGGTTAGAGGAAGAAGGTCGAGATGAAACATTTTTAGGACCTCATTAGTTATACGAAAATTAGTTTTTAGCGTATTAAATTGAAGCTAGGGCTCTTAACCAGTTTTAACAACAACTTTACTTAGGCTTCGCTAAAAGTATTATCAAGGAGTAAAAGAATTTACTTTCCAAATGGCTGAGAGAGAGATTGTGTGGTTTCAAAATTGTTTTCTCCTATTTATTAAATCTTATTATCCTCAAACAAATAACAGTTCATTTCACCTTAGGGTCATTTTACAAATTTTACCATGAAAGGCATAATGTTCACTAGAGGAGCTAGGGTTATCGTGTTATAAAGTTTACTTGCAATGATAGTCTTGCCCTTGTCTACTTAGAGAATTTCTTGCTCTCAAGTTGGTGACCCCTACGTTACTTTATTTGAATACAACTTTTAATTTAACTTCCTGAAGTATTAAACAATCCCATGTTAGTTTACTTATGACACTTTAATACTAAGTCATGGCAAGGTTTAACTCAGAATTTATTCTCAAGGCAAAGTTGAAGCAACACTCATTTATGAGAACAAAACAAGATTTCATCATTTCTCAAAATACTGATACTCCACAAGTCACTCAACAACAATAACCAAATTTTCTTATAATTTCAATGATGGTCAAACAATACAAGGTTTCCAAAGTTCAGATGACAAGTCCACAATACATTATACTAAGACATTAATCCTCTTTTAAACTTTCCACTGGACGTTAACAAAAGTTGAACAACATAAAAAGGTTTGAGCAAAGGATCTTCTCAACTGAGGTTGATGACAAAAGTCTACAAATATATCCCTCATCTATACGCAAAATCCATCTGCAGCAAATTTTCTACAAGAGTCAGTTCACGAGAACTGAGCAAGATAAGGCTACACAAAACCACCATAACTATTATCTAACAATATCATGAAAAGAAGCACCTTATTACAAGAATTTGGGTCAAACCTCTAAACACTATGAGCACATCAAGTTATAATAAAGTCTATAACATGTCGATCAAAGAAGGAGAAGACCTTGTACTTCAGTTAGGAGCAAATGCAACGAAAGTAACAATCATATGAGAATGGCCCTTGGCCCTATAAGGAGAAAACAAACAATCTAGCAAAGACAGAATCCCCATCAAGTAAGTGATTAAACAATAATTACAAGATTGAGATTTGATACATATACCAGTCATCTAGAAATTTATCAAAGGTACCATACGCATAGACTAAAATAATATATTTCTAAAAGAACAAGAGTTGATCGGCCCAAGAAAGGGGAACCACGGGTTTCAACAATTAACACTAAAAGTCATACATAATTGAGTTTCAAACCGGAAATCAAATAGAGTATACACACAGCATAAGTTTCGAAGCGAAGGCAAGGTATACTAGTTTTGACCATTAACTACAAGATTTTCCAATCATCCAAGAAGGGTCAAAGTCTTATAGGCTAGTAGTAAGCATGCGAGAGAAGAAGGGGGTTCCGTCACACAAGAGTATACAATAATGTCATCAACAAATTTTATAACACTAAGGATTTGCAAACCTCCACTACAATACTAATGTTTGGTTAATTTAAAATAATTTACCCATATCCCAAAACAACCAAATTTTATGGCAACCCTTGGTAACGCAGTCAACCATCGCACAAATAGATACAAACATAATTTCTAAGTGACTTTATCAAAACAAAACCTTCCGCTATGAATTCATAAGATTATCACACGAAAGCTGAGTTTTTCCCGAAGGTCAATCACATTTAAGGAAATCTCCATCACAAACTATTACAGTAATTACGTGCATAAAAACTGACCAATATTAATTAATAGCGTTAACGTTACAAGGGAGAAAATAATGCCAGTTAGGAAAAATAGAAGAGCGCCATCAGCAATAATTCTGAGAGGGGGATTAGACCAAAACTATTCCAGTGTCAACGAGGTACCAGATTCGCACAAAGAACCTCGAGCTTAGTTGATCCGTAAGGCTAGTTATGGTTCAAGTTGCCAGGGATGGTCAAGGTACTTCCTGAGGATGGCCTTAAAAGTCTAGAAACAAGATGAAAGATAGTATAAGAGTCTACACCCGCGAGGCGGAAAACACACTGCACACAACCTTTTCATTCAAAAAGTTTAATACCGAAACTCAAGCTGGTTAGCCCCAAGCCTTGATTACACAATCCTACAACCTTTCTTTCTCGATGCCAAAAGGTTATCAAAGGGACTTGCGAAGGAGCTAACAAAACGTCAAAAGACAACTTGGGTGCTAGGGAGGAGCTTCACAGTTATCGTAACTTACTTCCATGATATCGAAAATACTAGTTAATCAACATAACAACTTGCAACTCAATCGCAGAGAAGAATTAATACATAAACAAACAGACGAAGGTCTATCATTCGAGTAAGGGAAACATAACATTCAGAGGAGAGGGCACACGCATCCTTTCGACCCACATACTATCAACGATAAAAGCTAAAACGAGAAGAAACAAGCAGAAAGGGAAATCTCCCATCATGACATCCAACTGACAAATCAATGCAAGGAAAGTGGTTCGATTTCGCAATAATTGTAAGTATAATAGCAGTAGAAAGGTGTAGAAATATCTTTCCTGTTTCTCCAGCTTCAACAGGTCGTACAGACTCCGCACGGGTCAGCACAAGGACTGTAGGTACTGGAATCCAGGTGCATCAGTTCTAAGCGGTCCACATTCACGATCCGCGAGACCATGCAATTGAAGAGGATTTTTGTCAAAAGTTCACGAGCATTATTGTATTCGAAGTGACTCCATGCCCTTGTGCTCAACTATTGCTTTCCTTGAGCTTTTACTTCTTGTGGGATTCGACAACCAACTCACATACCCTATACGTGCTACCACAATACAAGTGATCTACACAAGGCTGGAGGAGATGGATTTACCCAAGTTATTCATATTTGTTTCAACTTCCTATGCCTCCTCAACAAATCCATTCCAAAACATATCATGCAATCCTTGTTGTCCTTTGGCCATATTTCATTCAGGCATTTTGTCAAACAAATCCCGTGCTTTCTGCAAGCTCCCGCATTTCGCATGCATGTCAAACAGGGTATTCATCACAATAACTTCAGACTGATATCCATATCTAATGATTTTTGCGTGGATCTGCAAACCATGTATGAGAGATGCTACGCTGGTACATGCAAGGATAATACTAGAGAAGGTGAACTGATTAGGTTGGACACCTGTGATAGTCTTTGGAAGAGGTGAGATCTGCATTGCATCCTTCAACTTAGCAACGCGGGGATTGCATACTTTGAGAGAGACCGCGAGGCTTTTTAATGAGAGGAGCAGTGATTGCTGATACATGCGTTGCTTTAATTAGAACCCCGCCGCTAGCAGAGACATCCTCCAAATATGTCCGTGGAAGGAGGAGAACCAGAACATGAGCTCTTCTGTGAGTTCCTACTCTCTTCTCCTCAGCCTAATAGCAGTCCCTTCTGGTATGAGGGAGAATCCACATAGAGGACAGGTTATTTGTTGGAGATCCTGCCACTTGTCAAAACAATTTCTGTGGAAGAAAAGAGAGCACGGCAGTTCCCTTATCTGATCCCCTTCTTCAATCTTACACAGACAAACAACGCATTCCACCACATGGGTAATGTTTGCAGGTGTTTTGTAGGGCACAACAGGAAGGCTCTGCCTGATTTCATCAGCTATGAGGGGCAATTGGGCAAGCTCGGACCCCAAAACTGGAGCAGTCTCTGAAGATGTTTCGGGATTAGAATTAGAATAATCCCTTCTGAACAGTTGGGTACTCCTGCTATTCACTTGTATATTATTAGCAGAAGAAGTAGAAAAGAATAGGCCCAAAATATACATAAATGATTCGGCAATATCCTTTAAGGATTGGACTGGAAGGATCTTCAAGGAACGAACTGAGAGGACTGCATCAAACTCTCGGTGCAAACGTTTCAGCTGAAGCTTGAAGGTGTGGTAATTCCAACAGAAACCTTTATGCCTGCTAACTTGGTGACTCGTTGAAGAGGCTCATATTATTGCAAAGCAAATCGTGCTTCATGAATATACTGAAATGAAACAGATCCGCGTCTATGAGATTCTCTTCCATGAGTTACATCGCAAAACAAGAAGAAAAGGTTTCAATAGAGACTCCTTGCGATAAACTTCATCTGGTCTCCTGGTAACACTCTCACTGTCACTTAGTCGATTTTGAGAAACAGATCTTGAAGGAGAAATCTGAAACTGAGGATGCATTGATACTGAACAGATAACAACAAAGTTGTACAACCTGCTTGGTGGAGGTGCTCACAAGGCTTCGGCTATACTGCAACATGCCTGCTGCCTGGCTAAAAGCTATTACAGGATTGTTTGTGGATCCCCGACAAGAATACCCTTCGCAGCACCCAAAAACGTGGAGGTAACACGCCTTCCTCACTAGCTTGAAGCTTCATCAAACAAGAAACACGCACAGGGAAGAACCAGGAAGGAAAAATGCCATAACCAAAGGATTTCCATGGCCTCTCTGCCCACGCAACAGGAGGAAAACATCTCTCACACGCCTCTGCACGCAGTCCAAGGAAAACGCGCCCATCACTCCACCTACACGCATTGAAAGAGAATCAAGAAGAGATCATGGCGAAGAAAAACGTGACTCCACCCACTCCCATCTACCTCACGCAAGGACAGAAGAACGCGGCGGTCATTACAACCCGTAGGTCAGGTGGTTGGGAGGAGGCCAAGGTGGCAAGTGGAGGCCGATGCCCACGGGGCATTACAAAAAGAATGGGAGAACATTCCCCTCTACAAAGAGAACAACTGTATTCCTTTCATGTTTTTCATCTCTATTGGGATTTCTTATTGCAAATATTTTTAGAGTAATTTTAATACATTTTAAGTTAAATTCTAGTTTCTTATCTTGTGCATTGACTACGCTTATTGTTGTAGGTTTCATATTGGATTATGCTGACAAAAACACGGTGGGATACTATAAAACATAGTTAATGAGTGACAATATAAAGTGTTTGTATATATACCGAGGTATCTTTTCCTTTAAAAATGTAATTTAAGGAGGGGGAAATGTACACACTCAAATCTGGTAATCTATCATTTGACACTATTTATTTTGACATTGCAAACTTGTATATACAAACACACTTTCCAAACTCTTTATTAGCACACGCCGATAGATATTTGATTACTTACTTATACTTGGACACATATATCTCATATATTTATAAGGATTAATAGCATGATACACATATAGAGACACCTTTCCTCTCGACCCATAAATTTAAGATGATCCTTTCTCATTCTAGTCCAAAAAAGTTATTTTTGTTGTGGTGTAGATCTATATCCTCACCCTATCATAAGGATTTAGACCAACACATTCTATAGTAAAACTTTGAATTCCATCATCTTTATATGGGATAATTATCCCTCTACTTTTGACTTTCATTACATTATTACCTTAGAAATCCTATATAAGCAACTAAATCATGCCTCATTTATAAACCTATAACGTTAAGATCTCATTTTAAAAACATGAAAAGAACTCCATGCTCCCAAAATAGTGAAATAAATGATACACATCCATTAATGTAGCATAATTTACAATTTTGAAGTCTCCTTCAAGGAATAATAGTCTACATATTCTATCTACAAGCAAGCAAAGTGACCCTTCCCAAGTATTTGAGAAAGTGTGAAACTAAAGTTTAGGAATCGTAAAAGCCCGATTGTCAAGTTGTAATTGGAGTATAGTAGATGTTACATAATTTTATAATGTCATGTGGTTCAAGACCTCTTTGTATTATTTGTGATGTTGGTGGTGCACAAGGGTTCCAAAAACCCACCTAATTTTGGTTTGAGTAGAGATTACAGAGCTAATATGAACGTGAGAGAAGAATAATGACAAATAAGGACATCCATATCTAGGTAGGTGAATCACACATAAATTTACAACATTATATTCCAAATAGGTTAAATACTGCAAAGAAGGTTTAGGACTGTAAGGTTACTTTGTACCTAGTTGTTTAGTTTTGACCAGGTCTACTTTGAGGTTCTATTTTTTATAACGAAACACATTTAGTCCCAAATGAGGTTGTTGATACATTCAAATCACGTAGATTATCCTATATCCACACAAAATATGATAAGTGCAATTCTCATTTGTGTTTTAGATATTTTCTAGATCAATAGTAAAAATTAAACAAAGTTATTCTGATATTTGTAATTAATGTTTCAATAGAATTACATTATTTCCACTTGTTGCATTATTTGATATTTTCTATGCATAATAATTAGAAAAAACATTAATTATTAAGAGAGAATGGAATATGAATTCACTAAAAAAATTAAATCATCATGTTACCTTCTCATTTATGTCCTTCCTTTTGGCAATTAAATCAAAGATCAATCATTTTGTAAATATCATGGAATTAATAGACATAGTGATGTAATTAGTATGTTTTACTAAAAAACTCCTACAACTTGAGCATAAGTATTTTGTTTCATGTGATATTGTGAAAAATATCTAAAATAATCATCTCAATTATCTAAGTATAAAAAGAGAACCTAAAGTTAAATAGCCTTGTACGATATTGAATGACACAATCTCTTTGGTTATATGGCAACATCCATTTAGTAATAAAGAGGATAAAAATGAAATACCACCTAATACATGTAGAATTCAATGGAAAAAGTAAAAATTGCACATGATTATGACACCTTTTTGAGTAGATGGACATGTCCTACATAATTACCCATAGCTAATATTGTTACTTTCCTCCTTGATACTTGCATAGATGATGGCGTTAATCATGAACAATTGAAGACAAGATCTTATATAGATCATGATATTGATTGAAACACTAATTGAAATGCCATTATTAATTATCCTAATGATAATGAGATTTTTTTAAGAACTTATTTTATTTTTAGTGCCATTAGGGAAGCTTAAACTAGGGTTTATGTTGTTGTAAATGAATAAATTGATACACCAAATCATCATTTGCACTTGACTTCAATACCCATCTCTTCAAAAGTGATGATTCTTTCTATATCCCTAATGTTTTTAAGGATTTTCTAATTAATCAAACTAAAATTATTTCATATATTAGTGAGGATTTTCCCAAAATTGATATATAGATAGCTTGAATATGGAGTTTTCCTTAATAGGTTATACAAATACAATTATATTACAAATGTTTCCTCTTAGTGGCTTGTCTTTGTACTCTCTCTCTCTATGGTCAATGAATATTAACCAATGTATTATTCATTCTCAAATATCCTACGAACTTTGTTATAGACTTACACAAGTTTTACAAAATTAAAATCAAAGAATTCTTAATAATGATAATAGATTCAATACATTTGGGATAATTTTAATGATATATATATATATATATATATATAATACGAGTTAATATTCATCTTCAAATATGACATATATTTCTCCTATTATTTCTCTCTATATTATTCTCTAAATATCACAAATATATCTCAATTATATAACCAAAAATCCTCATGCATATCCTATTATGTCAAGTTAAATTTACATACAACTAATACATATCAATATAAGCATGTATTATTACTATTTTTGTGTAATTATATATATTATTTGTTATCACAACTCACTCACACATAAAATTATATTATTCTAGAATATATTATAATTATTCAGATCACTCACATTACAACTATATATATTAAATAGATGTTCACATTAAATAATTTCTAACATTATCTCCTTTAGTGTCAACATGTGGAAATAAGCACATGAAAACATATATATCCCAATATGTAATTTTCGGTAGTTTGCTACTCACGATCTCTACCTTAGTGGTTACATACATACAATATTGTTTATTAGTATACTTTTACTTCTAGTGACCTTCTCACGAGACAACCACATACTTTTAAATATTACCAGCATATGATACCTCAGCAATTCTCACTTTCACTTCCAGTGAGATCCTTCACCAACTGATCTTGTGAAAAGTAAAAATAATAGTATATTATTACTCTCTTCTACACATACATAATCTTATAGTTTTGCATCTTCCATGCCATATCACAACACTTTCACGCTATTACATTAGGAATTACAACAATATGAAAATTGAAAATATTATCTCTTTTTATTCACACACACACATTGAAAGTATGAAAAAAACATGAGAAAAAAATTCCTCATCATGGTATATATCCTTTTCGCTAAATCATGCCCTCTTGATATTGTATAACAAATTTTTTTCCTTCGATGCTTGTTTCAAGTGTCGTAAATTTTCATTTCTACTTAATTTATTTACTACAACTGTAATATGTGTCCCCATAACTAGTATCTTACGAGAAGAAATTGAATGGCCTCCACCCTTTGTTACCTCCATTTTCCAATAGAATGTTTCTTAACTCATCTCAATTTGAACTTGAGAGGAAATTGTATGATCCTGCATAATTTGGATGTTGGGTTACACCTTTGAAAATGTTTCATTTGCAATAAATTTTAATTCTATACTAAACACAAATACTAATATAAAATTATCAACTAATTTTATTTTATTAATAAAATGATGCCAATTTCTACCGATATTGCATCGTTTTTACAAATATAGAATAAAACTAGTTTTACGACCACATCATGTTTTTTAACTTGAATTCTAAATACCAAAAATGACTATAAAAAATAATTTTTAATATAGATTAGATCTATAATTATAAATTAATAACCTCACACCAATATTAGACTAATTTTGATCAAAATAATTATACTTTAGAGTTTACATGTTAGAAATATACTTTTTAGAGTATATTTTTAACCAAAACTTTCATGTGACTTACATATACATTTAAGCACTCCTCCAATCCAGATATGAGCATAATGTAAACTGCTTCTAAAAAAATATGGTACATCAATCTAATATCATACAAGTAATATGCATCATTTTTATTAAGAGGTATCTATTTAAATTTTTCTCAAAGGATTATTTCAACCATATTTCTCTTTGTTGTTGCAGTTTCATATGGATACCTAGTCTAATAAAAAAATTGATTTTTTGATCATACTCACACAAATTATACAATATTAAAAATAAATTAATACTTAATGATGATAAGACATTCTGCAAGAAATGAAACTACATCATAACAGAAAGATAAAAAAATCACAATAAAACTTCTCCTCCATGTTCTCGTTGCGGACCATGGACTGGGTGAAGACTTGGAGGGGACCAAAATGAATTGGAATGTAGGTTATCCTCAATGCAATATTAACTCACTAAATGAATGAGATTAGAAATCCACTTTGCACTAATTAAGTGAGGTTAATGTATTTAGGGATGTATAGCTTAAGGACTTATGGGGAAAGTAGGACATGTGAATAATAATGATGCTCTATGTAATGATAATATGGGATCTCACACTAGACTTCTAACTTGTTCTTGAAAGGTGGGTAAGGGATCTATTTATAACCTCTAGTGTAGGATTAATTAGTGAGACCTAATCAAT
This sequence comes from Taxus wallichiana var. yunnanensis, assembly GCA_018340775.1. NCBI lineage: Eukaryota > Viridiplantae > Streptophyta > Pinopsida > Cupressales > Taxaceae > Taxus > Taxus wallichiana. Next base: position 246,037,073 of record CM031240.1, on the reverse strand, counting down.
CACATTTTCAAAAATTAATCATGATTTGGTGAGTGGGGGCCATGTAGCATGAGTGATAATTAAACCTGAATATTATATTCATAAGTTTGTAACATGGGGGATTGTTAAATATTTGATCCATATATTTAATTTAGAAGTCGATCATGCTAGAGAATGGAGGTGGTAAGTGATGTGAAAAGTTTAATTATGTAATGATTAAGGTTAGTTAAACAACTAATGTCAATTAATCATTCATAGATTTTTGTGAGAATTATGGGGAAAGATAATTTATTAAAAGGGTGGTAAAATTGATGTGTCTACATTTTCCCATCTTTAGAAGTCTATTATGAAAGTAGTTCCCTTTCATAGAAAGTATATGAAATGTATGAATATGCCCTCGGTGGTGGGATTTAGGGATTTGAGGAGATTCTTATTAATGAACATGTTCCTTCAATAATAAGTTATTAGAGTAGGAAAAGAGTATGTGAGATGAGTTTTATTGTATCCTCTAAGACAAAAATACCATGGTATATGTGTTTGGATACAGATAGGATGAAGTCCCCTTGAAAGAGCTAGATATAATGGAGGAGATGAAAAATGTGTTAAAAAAAGGGATATCTCAATTCAAAGTAAATGAGATATTGAATCTTTGTAGATGAAAAATAGAATAGGGTGGGTAGTGGATGAGTCACATGGGTGTAGAGAGAGGTATAGAATTTATTTGGCCTTAAATGTTAGGTTTGATGATGTGTTGACAGACTCAAATACACATGAATGGAAATTGAAATGGATCAACTAGTTTCATAGGGTGGTTTGGAGTTGATGGGGAAGATAATGTAAATGTGAATGATGTGTGGTATAATAGCCATGGAGTGATCAAAATGATGGATAAATAGTGATGAGAAGAAGTGAATTGAAGAAAAGGAATCGAAGTGAGAAATCTTGAGATGAGGATAAGGATGGAGAAGGATGGGGAAATAAGTATAACTTGTATGGGATAGGAACATGGAAATACCTCATGGAGATGCATGGATGAGATGAAGGGAGATAATGAATTTAATGAGGAAGGTGAAATATGATGGGAGAATAATAATGAGGGAAAAGGAGGAATAATAGGTCACGAGAAAGAGAGATAATGAAAAGGAGGATTAAGGAAAATAAAAGGTTGATGAGGAATTTGGTGAGTAGAGGATTATGAGAGTGAGAATGGATGGAGTTGAAGAATATGAAGAGCATAGAGGAGGAAAAATAGATATAAAAGGACCATGGGAGAGAAGGAGGGAATGGAATAGGTTTTAGGATGAAAAATGAGAGAGAATGATGTTAGGGGAAGAAAATAAATTAGGAGGGATGGAAGATGACATAGAATTAGATAGAAGATGACAGAACGGATACAGTAAGGGGATATCAAGAGAAAAAAACAAAAAATATTAGAGGAGAGTGAAATGAGGATTAAATTGGTTAAGAGGATAATAAAAAGGTGTTTAAATATAAATAAAAGGGAAAGGATGATGAAAATATAAGAATTATTGGTGAATGGTGATTAAGAGATGAGGGTGAAAGAATAAAAAAGAAAAGGGGTAGGATATTTCGAAAAAGATAAAGTGGAATAGACAACATGGATATGTGGTTGAAGCATGAGGAAAATGGGCAAAATGAGGACCGGTAGTAAATAAATGATGACCTAACAAATAAATGAAAAAAGGTACTTGGATAGAGAAACTATGGATGAGGTTTTGTGGAGAGGAGTAGTGATAATGTGAGTGAGAAAGATGGAAAATTATGAGGTCTGAAGAAAAGAGAGCAAGAGAGAATAGATGATGCAGGGAAAGGAAGTCAAAAGTGATGATATGTAGTTGAGAGTGAGTAGCATAAAGAATGTAAAGAGAAGAATGAAAAGAGGAATGGTGTGGAGTGCAAGGATTATGGAGAAGATGAATCTGTAGATAAGTATTAAGATAAAGATGAAAAGGGTGTTATGGTGAAATAGAAAAATAATGTATGATGAAGAAAGTAAAGATATTGAAAATTAAAAATGGAGGACGAATAAATGAGGAGGAAAGCCCAAAAATGGGTGAATGTGGAAAGGAGGAAGATCAAGAAAATGAGAGTGAAAGAGGAAATAAAATATGATGAAAAAATAATTTTCAGGGGAGACCAAAAACAATTAGGGGTGGGGAACATGGGTAGAAATGTAGAGAGAGAGAGAGAGAGAGAGAGAGAGAGAGAGAGTCATGATAAGTCATGAGGAATAGTATATGATGCGAGAGATAGAGAGATACAATTTGTGATAAGATGAAGGAGAAGACATGATGTAGATGAATAGTATAAATGGAAATAATAACAATACACGAGGTATGAGAAGAAGGTTAAAGAGTGATTTGGGAAAAGAGACAAAGAATAGGGGAACATAGGGTTGAGAAAAGAAGTCAATAGGAGGGTGATCATGTAGGAAATTCACTAGATGAATGTTCTGGCAATTGTATGTGGTAGGTTAATTAAGGGAAGTGGATGAAGGAAACATTTGTTGGTAGGGGAGATATGGTAGAAGTAACGATCAGTCGAAGGAATGACGAGTGGGTGGAGTGACAAGTGCACCAAAAAAATCATCTTAAGGGGAACCATTAAGTCATAATATCATGTGGCAGAAATAATTAAGTAAGACATTAAAGTGAAGGATGGTGATGATTAATATTGAGAAGAAATAATATAATTTGATTGGGGATAGAATGGTTAGCTGATAGAGGTGATAATAATGAATGGCGGGACAAATCATAGGGAGAATTTTTTTTTTGATGGGAAATATTAGGATGAAAAATCTATATCAATGGGAACCCTTAAGTAATATTTCAAGATCTAGGAGTGGTTACGTAAGACTCTCAAGATAGAAATGAGGATGAAGAATGATGGGAAGAAACTATGTGTGATATGTGGTGGTGTGAGGATTTTTTCAAGAGATAGAGAAAGGTGGTATGACATTACGGAATGAAGGAGCACCCTTAGGTAATAGTTCCATAGATTAATGATATGTAAGTAAGATTACCAAACATATGATGGATAATATGAATAATAATAAAAGAAGATACGGTGTTTACGAGAATGGAACAAGTGTTGATAGGATGTGGTAAAGAGTAATGAAGGTACCAAAGGAGTGTAGGATAAATGGATGAAGGAATATATGTTGTAGAGAATACATGATTACAAGGGGAATTTTTGAGTAGGATTCTATACTACGAGAGTGATGAGGAAAAATATTGTAGAGATGAAGAGGTGGGGTGGAAAGATGTTTGTGGTGGTGATGGTTGCATTGTGAGAGATGTGATGATGGAGGATTTTATACAGTGGGAAAAACTTAGTAAGAGGGGTTACCTTAAATAAGATTCCCATGTTATATGGATGGTTAAGTAAGAATATCGTGTTGAAGGGAAAGGTTTGGAGAAGTGTAAAGAAACACATAAGAGGGAGTAAAAGGGGTGAAGATATACATAGTAGGGGAAGGTGACGAGAATGGTTAAAATTGTGAGGTGTGTGCAGATGATGCGTAGATTTGTATTACAAGTGAGGATGAATGAAAAAAATACAAGTTGGACATGGTAGGGGATGAGGATTTGTAGGATAGATAATTATTTGTAAGGAAAAACCTTAAGTAGGATTCGTAAGCGGAGGAGTTACTAGAAAGTGTGAAAGGATGTGGTAAAGTTTGTTGTCGATCATCCATAAATATACTCATGTGATGAAATAATTTTATTTTAATATAACACACAAAAGGATGCACCATGATATACAATATCAATATTACTCGAGACTGTAATATGCATGAAAACATAGATAGTTTCCACTAAGAAAGTTTTATTCCCCTATATGTTATGCATTCATATGAGATAAGTAATGATATATAAAAGAAGCATGATATAGGGAATACTAGGATACTATAAATAAAGATGTAATCTATAATATATAGAGACATAAAGCATAAAATAGTAAATTGTAGTTAACAATGCAACACAAGAGATTTCAAACCTATCACTAAAGTGTTCCAGAGTGGAATCTTATTAGATGTTCCCCAAGAAGGGGTATACTTATTCGGGATGGATTGGGTTATTTCCATCAAGAAATGAAAAATGAGAGAGAGGATTATCCCAAGTGAGGATACATGTGAGGGAGAGATTATTTGGATTTGATATTTGTAAGATGGTTGGAACAATTTTTAGGATAGGAGTTAAAAGTTTGAATTGTGTTGATTATTGAGTTTTTATTTCCGATTGCTTTTTGTAAATTTTTAAGATCTTATGATAATTTATTTATTTTTAGATTTTTTTGATTTGATTTGGATTTGGATTGGAGTTTTTAGTGTATTTTAATTAAAGGTAAAAAGTCTTGGAGGGATCTTACCCAAGAGTACAACCGAAGTCTCAACACCCAAGAAAAATATTACAAAGCAATGTGGCTAACATAAAGAAGGGGGCCACACCCCACTAAAAGCACAAACAAATTAAGAACTAGAGAAGGGGTAATGTGCCAACAAGAATCCCTACTATGAGAAAAAATGTAAAACTGGAGCAACACAACAACATTACAACAAATGCAAGAAAAACTAAGAAACACAGACACTAATTGATGGATTTGTTATAAACATTGATAGCAATTCTGATTATCGATGAATGTTCAAAGAATAGCTAATGTTTAGATCCCAGTCGGAGGATTTGAAATTTTTGATGAGATTCCCATTATTCCACATGGAGGATGGTATTCCATGACATCGCAGATCTACCTTATGTGAACTTGCATAAGGTTTAAAACTTCCATGTAGATATCCAAGTAGTTATTGTGCTTATCTTTCAGTGTTTTGAATTGGGTGACAAGGGTGTTGAATTCATCTCGAGCCTTACAATGGAATCAGTAGATGAGTTGTTAATTTCATATTCGTGAAGAAAATTGAAATTATCTTTAATTGATTTTAGGTCTCAACATGAATTTTAAATTTTTCCAGAAAGTGTCCTAATAACCAATAGTAGTAAGAAAAAAGGGGAGCTATCAACCGCTATAACCTCTTTACTTTTAATGCTCCTAAGAAACCTTTTTGGGGATTCTTAGAAAAAACATCTCGATACATTGGGTTCTTGGAATGGATTCTAGGTTGTTAAAGAGGTAGTGGGGCAATCGGGGATGATGGTCATTGGCCGTGACATCAATGATATGCTAGTGAATAAGAAATATAACTCCCCGATGTAAAAGCATAGTCCTTTAAGACCCTCAACTTCCAACACCGATTTATTAATAGATTACAGGATGTAGTAAGAAAAACTCACCTTGGCTACTTTCGTGAAATGATTTAAAATCACCAGGTGATGTAGTAGTATTATAGAGATCCATCTATGAGAGTGGCATATCAAATCACCATACAAGCAACATCGTCAAATGGCTTCGGGATTATATCAAAAATAATTCCTTCCTTCTTGGTCTCCAAATGTTCCCCATCATCAATGAAGATTTTTTCCTCGAGAATCTTTTTGAATTTGTTCCTAAAGAACTTATTTCCATCCATGCTAAGTCTAGTGATAAAAGAAATGAAATGCTCAGAGATATTGAAATCTCTACCTTTGTATTAGATATTCCTCTCTTTCCAATTTTTAACAAATTAGAGTGATATGTATTGGTTATGTCCCTTGATCCTCTGAATAAAATCTGTAAAATCCCCAATGTTAAGGGTTTCTCAGAGATCTACATTTTCATTCCACTAAGGATCAAATATAGGTTATAGTCTGCATGGTGCTCCCCCGATAGTGAATAATGTCGATGTTCGTGAAGAGTAGAGTTAGTGATTGCAAGTGATCTTTTCAAAAGCACTCGCAATAGCCTAAAACTTTGTTTTTGTAAAGAGGAACCCCGTATCCTTGCCTCAATTTTGATTTCAATGTGAAAAGAACTCATTTTTCAAGGAAGAGTGGTAATTAAGTTAATTAAGATATTTTTTTGTATTAATCCATGCCAACAAGTTGACACATGTGAGAGTGCTAGCTAGGGATTTTCATTATCTTCTTTAATGATGATTTGGTGAACATTGTTAGGGGCATCAAGGAAATCATACCATTCACTGTACTTATTAATGAACACCCCTACATAAGACAAAATATTTGCTGGTTTACTACCCTCCTTAAACACATGTTTAAATATGATGTTAATACCATTGCATATAGTTAGGACTTCATTAATAAAATCACTTATGCTTCTACTTGGAGTTTGGGTCTTAGAAAGATTACGAGATAATATTCATTGAGCTGCCTTCTACAATGATGTTAACCATTTTGAGGTTCCTATCAATTCTAATTCCCTAAAGTGTTGTTAGGGCTTCCACATAGTGGTTGGTTTTCTCACCGATGGACCCTGCATATGTGGCACCGAGGTGAACAAAGTGATTTACGATAAGACCACCACCAACAATTGAACAAGGGTTTTCTCTGGAAGCACCATCAAATTTCAGCTTATGCCATTGGATTTTTTAGTGTTATCTAGATTTTTTAAAATTTTAAGTGTTTTTTGGATTTTTTTTAAAACCATTTAGGGGTTTTTGGATTTTTTTTTTAATTTTGAGTTTTAAATTTTTAATTTTATTTTCGAGTGTCATTTTAGCTTTTTAAAATATTTTTGATGATGGTCGATTTGGTAAATTTTGACTCAAATCCTCTTAAGATTCTTTGGACTAGTTATGAACTGATTTTAAATTTGTAAGTAACTTTACTAGAATTAGACTTGTGACTAGCCTAATGATTGGAAAGATCGGGTTAACAAATAGTTTTCTCTTAACTTGGGAATCTAAATGGCTTCTCTAGGAATTTATAGAATTAAGAAAATTTTAATTTGAGAGGATTTCATGTTTGTAGTGACTCCTTATGTTTTACCCCATACACCTAGTAAGATGTAGGGGATAATCACTAAAAATAAACCGTAGGTGAGTAATGACACACTTTCCTTTATTTCCAAAGCATCACACTACTACTAAGATGTGCTAGATCAACACCAAAGCATATGAAAGATGATAGGTGTAATGATTAGTTGTGTATGAACTTATTTGATTTTTGTTATTTTAGTGATTTTATTGGAAGAAAAAAATTTCCCGAACCACATCCCCACATGACTAGTAGGACATGAGGGTTCAACACCAAATACTCGAGATGGACATATAAACAAACAAGGTAAATAAGTTTAGAACTTTTTCTTAAAGATAGAACTACTTTGAAGGGAGGATTTTGTAATTAGTAATTTTGTAGATATGACTATAGCTGAAAATATCTGAAATCAAAGAATTTATAAAAAGTATGAGATGCACAAGACTTATTTTGATACATATTAATGCTCACCACATGATGATGATTATGAATATGTGATTTTTATGATAGGAATATATGCCAATGGAGTGAAAAGTTTAAGATTGTTTTTAGATGAACTAGATAGAAGGAATGTACAAGTGGTTTATTTGGGCTACAAAACACCATAGGAATATAATTTATTCATATGAATAACATTCATGGGTTCATAATTATTTGGCTCATGAAAATATGACGTGATGTATATTGATTGATAATGGTAGGATAAATGAGTTCAATGGTATTAAAAGAAAAATATTAGGGAATAGGTTTTTTTGCAAGGTTATCAAATAGACTATGCATAGAATCTATTTCATCATCAAAATTGGTATCCGTACCACTAATCAAGACATATAACAAAATGTTTGACATTTCAAATATTTTGAAACCAAGGCCATGTCTATGGGTATTATCTATATAATTGATAAGATCTAGATGAATTTTTTTCACTCTTTGTCGACCCTTTTGACTAAACCATCACATATTTTTCGTTATCTTATAATATTTATTACATTTATGCGATTCATAGTAAGAAATGACTTTTTCATTCTATATCCATGATCTGACGAACTTGGAATATGTTCTTCATCAAGACAATCATTTTTTTCCATACTGATTGACCTAGGTTATAAGTGGGAGGAACTTTGATATGGAGAGAATTGGGATTTCCATATCCATGTGGGGACAAAAGTGATTTACCAATCTAAAAGAGTTTTTCATATTCTCGGAATTGATACTCATTGCATCCTTTATTGATAATCTTAAATGTGTGCATGGAGGAATGAACATGTATATCATATAAGATAAAAGTTTGGTTAGAAGAGGAAGGATTAGATGAAGATGGTTGGTTAAAACAACGTGGTAGATTACAAGAATAGGTTTGGTTAGAAGAAGAGGGTTTATTGGAAGAAGAGGGATGGTTTGAAGAAGGGGGTTGATTGGAAGAAGATGGATTTTTATTTAGAGTCATGGTGGTGACTATTTACGCTTTTTTTTTTTGGGGAATTTTATCTAGATCGATACATGTGGTTCCAAATGAGGGTATCAGAGATGATTTTTCCATTAACAAAAAATAGTTTGCATGTTTATACCTTCCTTTGAGGATTCTCGCAATACTCAAAGGGTTGTGTTTGCACGCAGTGTGAATTCTTTGTTCAAGTGAGGGAATTTTATGCAATTGTTGACATGTATCCGGAAAACCTCCATGGCATGAATCCATGGATGAGTAAGGATAATATTATAAGGAGCTTATAATTCCACCACATGGCATAACATGGCCAACATCAACTTTGGTCCAACCTTAAGTTGAAATTCAATTATTCTTGTAATATTTCCTTTCATTATTATCATATTGGAAATAGTTATGATATCATTTTGCAAAATTTCTTCATTATAAATGAGATGCCATAACATTTTAACTAAGAAAAATTTCAAATATTCTCCATTATCTATGATTACATGTTTGACTTTATGGTGGGTAACAAAACATCAACATAAACAGATTGATTATTAGTAATGTTTTTATTGAGAACATTAGTATGTCCAAATGATAGGATAGGATTTTTCAGTGAGAGATTCACAATTAAATCTTGGCACTGGTGGGATTTAATATCCTTCAGTACATGTATTTCTTGAAACACACATGTAAGAATATTTTGTAACGTGGGAGACTATTTAAGAAATTCCATGGTATTAATTTTATATGTAGTCATTTTAATGGTATTAAAATAATTACAACAAGACACTTAATTAGCAGTGGATGCCATTTTGGAGATAGATGTAATATTCTCTGGTAGAAATTTAGAAGGGATAGTTGACTATTTATTTTTAAACCCAAACTTCCTTTTTTCTAGTGCTAATTTCACAATCCACATTTACGTTAATAGTACCAACTAGGTTTTATTCATAATTTACTATTGATTTGAATAAGTCATACTCAATAATATTTGATACTTTACCCTTATATTCTATGGTATTTGAAATTTCATCGTGTTTAGGAAATGGTTTTTTGAAAACATTTAATTTTAATTAAGGTGTCAAATTTGTTTTCAACTTCCATATCTCAATGCTCTATTAAATCTTTCACATAATGCTGGTGGTACATACAATAGTCTAAATGATGATTGTTTATACGATGGTACTCACAATATTTTTGTCATTGTACCATTTTTTTGTTTGTCTTCTTCGAAGGGTTTGACAATGGGTTCTGTTATCATGTCTATGCTTGTCATGTGATGAAAGATGCTAAATAGACTTTCTCTACATGGAGTGATTTTTCTTTACCTTAATTCCCGAGGAGAAGCCTTTTTACTGGGAATAATGATCGGTTACTTATTTTATTTATTAGGACTAGATAGGTTGTTTTGGATGTTCTGGACATACCAATAGTAGGTAATTCCATCATTTACCACATTATCATTTCAATTTAAAAACGTCGACTTATCATGGTTTTTGGGGATGTAGTTAAGATTTTGGTCTCTAAAAGGAGTCTTAAGTAGGCCCTTAGTAATGAGGGTGTGCTTGATTTTTGTCCCTTTGTAGGTGAAGTCATAAAATTATTCAAGCAATGAATATTCATTTAAAATGATACTTTTTTGTTAAGATTACAGATGAAAATTACTCGTACAGATGAAAATGTTTACTCGTTCCCTTTCAGGTATGCAGCAATGAACAATGCGAAGATAGAGCATATAACATACCTCAATGTCTTAGTTGACTCAAAATTGTATAAAAATATTTTCAGAGAAGTCTACGACAGTTGTAGTGGATCCTTGTAGAAGCTGTAAGACCCAATCTAAAGCGTGTATACTTAATTTTTAGAGATCAAACATAGAAGTACATGTGGTGATAGGTTACTTCTTGGCAGTACATGAAAAATTCCATAACATGTTCATGTGTATCGCCATTTCCTTTTGTATTTATCAAACTTTAGAGTTTGAGATGATGGAGGGAAGGGTATATGTAACATGTATTTATCAAATGAATAAGGGAAATGTCCTTAAAAATTATTATTTTTTATTGTTTTTGCAACCCTATGATCATTTATTTAATATTCATCCATTCTTGATTGAATGGAGATTTTTGCGATGGGGTATTGAATACATTGTTATGTTTGTATGTTGGTTATTATATTATTTGATCCTGTCACTTCTCTGCAAACTTAGAATCTATTTGTGTAATTTGTTGTGTCAACTCCTGAATTTTTGTGAATAAATCTTCGGTGGAGGCGTTATGTGTGTTGTCATATTTTTTGTTGCATATATTTGACTCAGATTTATCTCGTAAGGCTACCCAATTTTTCAAAATGTATCTTTGCTCCCTTTTGTAAGATTCAAAGTAGATATTGGTGTTTTTCTTATTCTAATAGTTTGTCTATCCGCCCATGTTCTTTGATATCAAGTTTGAGTTTTCAAGCCTCATTTTTGTCATTTGAAATATCAAAGTGAGAAGAGATATTTTTTATTGTGAGTTCGAACCATGGTGTTGATAGGTATGCATTGATATAAGCTTTAAACAAGCTAAGAGGTTTCGATTAGTGAATAAGTGGTGATTTCGATGAACATAAGAAATATAATGAGTAAGTATTTAACAAATAAGCTGAAACAATCTACTCAATATGAAGGTGATATAACTCAAACAAGATATTCTTTATGAAGGTGATATAGCTCAAAGAAGCTATTGAGTGTGAACCTTGTTTTGGATTAAGAAAGATTAACAAGTAAGGTTGTAAAGAGTTATCTTAAACAAATTACTCGGGCCAAGTGTTATATACCTCAAACAAGCTATTATGAATTTATTTTTGATTTATCTTAAACAAGCTTAACAAGTGATGATGTAAGGAGTAAAATCAAACAATTTACTTAGGACAAGTGTGGCATAGATGAAACAAGATAGTATGAATTTGTTTTTTATTAAGTTTAATGAGTGATGATGTAAGGAGTAAACTCAAACAAGCTACTTGATACAAGTGTGATATAGCTCAAACAATCTATTATGAATTATTTGTTGATTTATCTTAAATAATTTTAATGACTGATGATATAAGGAGTAAAATCAAACAAGTTACTCTTTATGAGTGAGATATAGCTCAAACAAACTATTGTGAATTTATGCTTTTCTTAAACAAGGTAATGAGTTGGAATCTATGTAAGGGTTATATTTTCGTTGTTTGATTTATTTATTTTGTGGATGTTGAGGAAGTTTATGAGTATGCCAAAAAAAAACATTCACCGCATTGTTGGTTTTGGAACATGTCCTGTAATTGCAAGCTATAACATAAACATTTGTATAATCTAAGTTTGATGAAAGTTATATGACAAAAATATCTTGTTTACAAACAACAAGAAGTCGTGTTCATAGAAATTTTTGGATCATGAAAGGAAAAATACATATGGAAAAGTGATGTTTAATAAATAATACAACAATCAAAATGTCATTAAATGGGTGGATGTAGGTTCTTATCTCCATACAAATTCATCTTTCTATATATTCTAGTCTTGATATACCAAATCTATATGGGGACATAAGTGGTACGTGGAACCCTTAAAAGCCTGGAAAAGACTCACAAATTTATAATTAACCTTCTTAGAGTGAATAACCATGTCCAATGCACATGATTTGTGAAAAGTAAGAAGGATGATGGGGGGATGATATGTGAATGGTGTCCTTATTTATTCTTGAATATTTATAACAATGATTCCATAGAATTTGTTGTTACATATATATTATCCATTACTCCTAGAATTCCCAATCATGACATGAGAATCTATAACCTGGGACCAAACGTGAGGTAGATACCAAATGTTGTTTAACACTAAGTCAAGTGTTATACAAATACAAATGCGGTGGCGCTTGGTGGTGAAACCTACATCAATGATGTAGCACAAGTTTTGATGAAATCCACATATTTTACATGTCAATAAAGATTACGAGGTGGTTAACAACAAAGTTTATTCCAAATTGAAAGAAAATACGATCTAAAAATTAAAGTGTACCCAAAGGTATTGTTTATTTTTTTATGTAATTTTTTTTTTTTCTTTGATCAAGGTAACCTAAAGATAAATTTTAGGAGTTTTATTTTCATTTGATAAGAGTTCCAAATTATGTGGTCATGTGAGAAATGAGATAGTACTTATCCCCTGCTCACGTAATGTGAGAAGAAAAAAGTAGAAAATTGTGGCTGTTTTTAATTTCAAGATCATGAGAGAGTGAGAAAAGAGTTATGTAACTCGAGATAAAAAAATGGGAATAATGAAAAAAACCGTTGAATGATCAAGAAGAGATATTGAAAAAAATAAAGCTAGATGAACTAAAATATGTTTGCTAAATTAATTAGGTTGTTTCAGATTTAATGACTAGTCAACACGAGACAATTTAAATAATATATTAAAAATTCTAAGACATCATTATCGTTGAGGAAAAAATAGATGGAAGGAAAAAAATATTTGCGGGGAAAATTTTAAGGAACCCGCCTGAAAATGACTTAGAAAATGCAAACTATAGAACCAAAATCATGGCAAATTATCTAAAATCAACATTTATGGCATTGGTGAAATAGGATATATTTTTGAAGGAAATTTTTGATGGAGTGGTGAATGAAGGATAACTTATCATATTATGGACTTATCCATTATTTACAAGTAGAGGACCACTTTACATTTGAAAGGCCACAAAATTTAAAAGACCCACTAGTTATAGAGACTCCACCAAACATCCAAAATCCCTGCCAAAGACATGACATGTGTCACCATTCTAGCAATCTCCCAACCAAAGGCTTATGACAGACTTGAAGCCCACAAAATAAACCATAATTAATATAAATTTTAGTTCTAGAGTGGGGTCATACCGTGGGTCAACGATCAATGGAGGATACACAAAATCAAAGGAAGGAGACACATGGTTTAGATAAAGAGCATCAACAGGGACATGTGTCAGCATTTCAACCCTCTTCAAAGTGATTGTTTTTCACTTAGTGATTATTTTCTACAATATAGATATATGTGTGTGTGTGTGTGTATATATATATGTGTGTGCAAAATTTTATCAAATTTTTAAAAATATTCCCAAACATGTCGGCGAATGAGACCAAATGACCAGAAGGTTTTTTTCTTGGTGATCTAAGAATATTTTAAAATATTGAACTATCGATCATGTGGCAATTCAATAAAAAAGATAAATTGGGATTGTAAATCCATTTTCTATTCGCATGGAATAAATTAATCTTTGTGGATTTTTTTTGTGAGACATGGAACTGTTATGGTCATAAAAATAGCCAAATTTATATTCTAGAAATGTTACTATTAGCTAAATTACAAATATTAGCCACTAAAATTTCCCATGTTCATTTGGCAGGCCCAAGTAGCCTTCGAGGCTCAAAATGGATTAGGATGGAAAGATGCAAAATAAACTTTTGAAATTATCTCGTTGATTGTTACATCATTTCTAATTCATGGAAGGATTATCCGAAACCAATGGTGTGAATTTTTCAGATCGAACAAAAAACAATGTTGTCATAAAAATCAACCTCAAAATAAAATGATTTTTCCTAAAAAATGATCACCCGAAAAAAAAATTTTTTTGCACAATATCCCGAAAAAAAAAAACCAAAAATGTTATATGATCCTTTAATTATACCAATATTAGTTTTATTATTTGGATAAAAAATTGAGTTAAGATATAATGGGTAAAAAGAATGAATTAATTAAAAATAATTAATTATTTAATCAAGGAAAAATGATCAAGAAAATAAAATTTACTAATTTTAATCCTAAGTTAAAAATTGTTATGACCTAGTTTGAAATGACAACCCCTAAATATTGTATTGGTGTGTAAAGGAAGGAGGGGGCATGGGTTAGGGCTCGAGATTTTCAATCTAAGCTATAAGGTTAAAAAGACGGACTAGGTGGGTCTAGTCGAGTTGTTGTTTCAATCTTAAAGAGATAGGATGTGATGAACATAATAGGAGATGCAAACTAGGGATAGTTTGGAGTGAGCTTAGTCATGAGATCGAAGTAGGGAGAGTCAAAGTTCTATGTAACTTCGAGTAGAATGGAGGTGGAATAATAGATGGAAATGCCAGCTAAATATTATCTCTAGTGCGAGGGAAGTAACTTGGGTTTGGAAAAAGTGGTAGAGGAGCTCGAATACGGGTAATAGACTTGGGGGTTGGTGATTGAGCTAAGAGATCAACAATGCAGAGTTAGTTAGTGTTGGTGTGTGTATTTACATTGTCCACATCACATGGTGAGTCATCTCACTTAGGTTAGGTCATAGGTTTTTGTTTTTTAGGGGTATGAAAATTTTCGTCATCGATTATGTCAGGTTGAAGTGCAGTTTATTGGTGTTTGGAGCAATTGTGCATAGTTTATTTTGGGCCCAACTTAGTCTTTTCTCATCAAACTAGGAACTGAGCTCTGCCAGCTCACCTCAACATCTTGCTCTAGCTCACCCTTTGTGTTGCTCGTGACCTCTTCTTCTTTGTTACTGTAGAACTCTCTCTCTCATCTTTGCTTTGGTTTTTCTTGGCCCACTCACCCACGAATCTTCTTGCCATATTGTGCATTGCTATCTTTCTCACTGTTTAGTTCTCCCTATTGTCTTGCTACCATTTCGAAGACTACCATGGATCTACATGTGTTTGGCCTGAGTTTTCATCTAGATCATCGGAATCAGGTACTAGTTTTTTCTCTTGATGCTCGGCCTCTATGCATTGGGCGTTGCTCGTTTATCACCATTGTATCACCCTGTGCATGTATCTTGGTCCTCGTTTCCACCTGCGTATGCATTCTTCAACGACCCCTAGTTCATTAGTCACAATTTTCGTGCCCTATATTTCTTTCTTCTGCGATGTGTGAATTTTGACCTCGATCTGCCCAAGATCCCTCGGAGCTCTTCTAATTTTCCACTCACAAGCTCACCAAACCACTCGTCCTTCACATTGGAACCCTATGCATTTCCTAGTAGTTACTCAGTGCATGCTCAGCTTGGCCTGTGTGCTCTGTGGATTCCTCTAATGCCCGTCTATCTCGTTGGTTCCTACAACCCGCCATTTTAACCATTCACACAGAATGACTTGTCGTTTAGGTCGACGCGCCTGTGCATCCCGCCAACTCACGTAACAGATGGAGTCCCAACTCGGCATCTAAATGTCCAAACTCCCAGCAGCTCTCCCAACTTGAACTAGCCTCGAATCACCCCTACACTCAGTGCATTGCATCCCGACTCACGCTTACTCTCCGCCAGCTCGCCTACAAACCCGGCTCGTCCCCGACTCGGTGCTTTACTCGTTGTGCAGCTTGGGAACTCAACTGCAACTCTGAACGACCTGTCCAAGCACATTTCTCTCTATCCCGACTCACGTATCTCACTCAATAGCTCGCCCTCTATGAAGATCGCCTCCTTCCTCAACCATCTCGTTAGGCAACTCTCCGAGCTGGGTTGGCACACCCATGTGCCAAGATAACTCCTTTATCCCTATTTTGAATTTTAATCATTTTTTTCCGTTTTTAAATCTAGTTTTAATTAGATTAAATTTTATTAAAGGAAAATTAATTAAAAATTCCATCATTAATGGGGAGTAACTTTTGTTGGCTTCATTATATAGGGTTATTGGGCTTTTCAAGAATTTTTTTGGCTCATCATTATCGTAGTGCTCTTCTTCGCTTGTGGCCTACCGAGTGTATCCACCACATACTTGCTGCAAAAGAGCCCATTTAATGACATGAGACTCTTTTCTCACACTAAACTTTTTGTTGTCTTCTTGTTCCTTTCTTAAGCCCCTTTATGTCTTTGTACCTATTGTTCCTCTTCTTCCGACTAAGACTTATTCTTGCGTTCACTCTTCCAAAATTCATTAGATCGCAAGGTGAGTGGTCAACTGTATAATATCACATGAACACACCATATTGTAATACACACACTACTTATAAAGTGCCGCAAATAAGTAGTTATAATTGTTCTTAGGTGTTTTATTGCATGCAGATGCATTCTCTATCGAACTCGACATCTTACTGCAACCTTGTATGTTTTCTTGAAACCTTCTTTTCTTGCATTTTACACTTCTATTTTTTTTTGGATAAACCATGGAAATTTATTTTCCCATACCTAAGCTTCATAGGACCATTTCTTCATTACATCCTCCACCTCTTGTTCTTGGCAAGGATTATATTTACTGTGGCATTCAAGCATTGAATGTTTTCTCACTCATGATGAGATATATCTATACATGTATGGATGATTACTTGCCCCAAGTGATCCTAATAAGCTTGACGACTAGCTTGAGACTCTTAGCATGGTCATTGGTGATTTCTAACATACATTTCTAGGCCTCTACACCATCAAATGGCACACATGGAGTTTCCTTGCACCGTTTGGAGCTTTCTTCATCCTTATTTTGAGACACTTCATAGATTACATCTAATGCCTTTCCTATCAAGTGTTGTCTCCTCTACCTATTCATGTGATGATATTTCGCTTACACAAACTTCAATGTTTCCATACCCCATGAAAATGATTGTTCTTCTAGTGTTGCTGATGAGAGTACTACGAGGACTCCTCTCCTTTTTCTATCTACCACCTTTTAGAGTATGTTAACACCATATATTATCATTAGACAATGGGTAGCATTATTCCTAGCCTCATACCATCATTGCATCTACCTCCTTCCAACTTCCATTATGTGAGGCCCTTTTCACTCCTATTCATTCATGAATTGATGATTCATACATGTAAGACATTTCTCTTCTATTTGTTTAGCCACCATTTTAGGATGAGTATCGTCAAATGCTCATCATCTCTTCGCAGTTACTACTTGCGATGTAGAAAACTGAGTTTTTCATCCTTCTAAAAAAATTAGAGGATTCCTTCATCTCCTTTTTTGGGAGTTCCCCTTCTAGGTCTCTTATCACTTTAATTGTTTTGAGACCATCGGTGATCCACCTCCTCTCTTGGATCCTCTTTCTACAATTATGGGGGTTGTTGCTTTTCTTTCACTTCTCTTGGGCATCCTTTCAATGGATGTTCCTCTCTCACACTCGAACAGTTCTATACTCATGGCATTGCCTTCAGTTTTCATGAACTAATAGTCTAGACCTATGTCACTTTTCGAGGACCACATTAAGACTTCTTCCGACTACTACCTTTTTTTCCTTCACAGAGTGCGTAGAATTAGGAACATAATCTATGTTCTTCCTAATGTGAACATTGTTTGATACAAGTGGGTTGTATTTATTTTAGAATCCAAGGACCATACCATCGATACTTTTCTTGGAGAAATCCTAGAGTTGCATATTTCAGATTCAGCCTAAGTGTCACATTTTCATCGATTCTCTTGTCTCCTCCCTCTATTTCATTCTTCTTCTTATAGAGGGATTTAATTTTTTACATGGGTACTGTATCAAGACTTTAGTTTTCGAGACCCATTTGATGCATCTTTCTTATGTTATTAGGGGATTCTTCTATCTCTTGTAAGTTGATTTTTTCCACTAGGATTTCATCTGCTACTTGAGATCCTTGTTGTCCGTGGGTACCTCATCAAGCATAGATTTTAGGACCCATTAATTATTTTTGACTTTCAACCTCATATTAAGCTATAATGAAGGGGGTGTTGTTTTGTGTACTTACCTTGTCATCATATGAAATTTTCCACATCGTGGTTTTTCATCTCATTTAGGTGATCTCATAGCTCTTAGGTGTTTTAGGGGTATGAAATATTTTTGATACGAGTCATTGTGTGTTAGTGTGTCATGCATGAGTTACTTTATTTCGCAATGTAAATCCTATTCCCAACTATAGAGTTATGATTTTTTTCATTTGGAGTTACACAAGTAGTCCTATTTGTACTCCTTATGTTTGATCTATTAGAATTACAAGACCATTTTATTTTACATGCAATTTCATGGTTAAATGTTTCCTTCCTCATAAAACTTAATCATGCTACCCTTCGAGTGCAAATTTGTTAATGTGCATGTTATGTTGCTTGATCCTCATTTTTTCTTTCTCTCACAGTTGAGCCGAACCTAATTCATTCCATAGAGATTGGATATGGGGTTAAAATTAATTCAATAAATCTTAAAGGGTAAGTCATGACGTGGGAGGTTGGAAGTGCACGATGAGAGATTTTGGTGATTAGGATGGAGTTCAGAGGTTATTAAGGGGTGACTCGATTATGGTTATGGGGTAGCTCAACGGTGTTAGTTATAATCTTGGTGGTTTTTAATGGGGTTGGGTGGAATGTGTTGGGGAGCTCAACGAGGAACTCAAAAAAGGTGAAGATGTGAGATTGAGGATCTTGATAGCCAAATAGTACAAACACTTCGAACAACAAAGAAATTCTAAAAAATACCTCGAAACGCCTCCAAATTTAGATCCCTACCATATCTAGTTGTGAATATCCATTTTTGGAGGGAAGACACCAAATTTGGTTAAAAGTTATTTATTTTTATTAATTTTTAAAAAATATGATTCTTGTTTCTAGATCCTTCTGTTAAAACAAACTTATTCTTTCTAAGATAAAAAAACAAAAATGTAGATAAAGACAAAAAAATTCTTAATCAAATAAACCCAAATTTACACACAAGTAAGTAAAGATAAAAAAATATGCACTAACCATTTATAAATATGAAATACGAGATGAATGAAGTGTGAGGAGTGTGAAGGAGCTTGTTGGAATGTGGAAGGATAACTCATGAGTTAGAGAGAGGTAATCGGTATGAAAAGATTGGGATCCATGAGCTTGGTAAGGGTATAAGAACATGATATGTGGGATTTTAGGGAGTCGGAATAATAAAAAGGGCTTTCCAAAGTAACTAGAGAAAAGATAAGTCTAAATTTATCCACGACTATTCAAATCTGGTATTATAATACCTATAAAACTCTTGCACAAGAATGATAAACAAGACATAAAAATCAATGATTGTACCACATAAAAGTTAGTTAAACTTACCATTATTATTATAGAAAAATAACCATAATAAGAAGAAATAATATAAAGACAAAATTAGTAATAAACACAAATTCGTAATAAGGTTTTGATATATCACATCAAGCTTGCTAGAATATAATCTATGAAAACTATTAAATAACGAAAAAGTGAAATGAATAACAAGAAAACCTTCTCCTCCATGATTTTCCTTGCAAACCTTGGATTGGGAAAATTTGGATGATCCTTCAAGTAAGTAAAATTCACTACATGGATGATCGACGATTCAAAATTACACCAATTAAGAGATGATAATGTATTTTGGGTTGAGTATCTTAGGGAAAATTGGAACATTAGGATGAGGAAATAATAGGGAATCTCTATGTAAAGAGAATTCGAGAGCTCAAAGTGGAATTATTACTTATTCTTGAAAGGGTAGTAAGGTCTCTATTTATAGCCACTAGTGCGAGATTAATTACGAAGACCTAAATAATCACATTTTGGAAAATTAATCAAGATTTTGTGAGTAGAGAACATGGATATTTAAGAATGCAATTAACAAAAATACATCCTAAATGTACCCTAAAGGGAAAAAACTAGGGTATTAATGTTAATCTAGTTAGGAGGACTAAAACATTATAAATGAAAGACTAGAGCAGTATGGAATAAATGTAAACAAACTATTCTAAGTAAATCAAAACCCTAATATGCAAGAGGAGAGAGAGAAGTGACTTAGTTGATAATATGAGACTGCCTGCAAAGTGTTGTAGATTTGGGAGTGGAACTCGACAGTGTAGAAGAACACTCAGAACCATGCAAAAGGTGGATTTGGCTTGTCCGAGATGACAAAGGTACCTAGGAGGAGGGTTGGGGCATCGAGGGACATCTTTGACTGTAATCTAGGTGCTCTAGACACTTTGGATGCTTAGAACCTCATTCGATATGATCCCTAGATATCTCTCAATTAATTCCCGTCTATCATGCTAGATTTATCAAATGAACTCGGAGAATGACCCATAATGCAAATAAAATTACTAAACCCTAGAAAAATAAACTATGCATATCAATGGGTCAGATTTGTATTCAATGAAAAGTTGTAAAGCCATGGATTTGGGGTAAGAATCTATAAAGAAACCCCAAAGGATTTTAGAAATTTGATCAATGGACAATGAGATAAGAAATGAGCAAGGTTTCCTTCTTTGCATACATTAATTTAAAATAAACATTCAAACTAAGCAAATGAAGTTGATCTCTATTCTTTGAAAGCTTGAAATAGTGAACCTAAGAGGATCTAAGCATTCATTTTATGTGTTAAGAGAAAGAGATCTCCCCATTAATGGCTTCAAGGCCAATGGATCTTCCCTTTTGCTCTATGTTAATACTATGAAATGCAAGATTAAATACTTTTAGCTCAAATGAAATAAGATGAAATACAAATTAAAGCCTAATCAAATTGCTTTATAATTTGTGCTTTAGGAAGAAGAGAGGATTCTTAAGAAATGAGGGAGGGGGTATAGCCCTATTTATAGTTTTTGGTTTAGAAGAAAAGGGAGATTTGGTTGCATGTGGGACAAAGGCTAAAGTCCAAAAAGTACTTTAGCAAGTCAAAGTGTGATTTGACTATGTTAGAGGGTAATTAATCTTGGTTAGACTAATTAATCTCTCTTAGAGAGTAATTAGGGTTCGAGAAAAAGGATTCTGAAGGGATTACTCAATCCAACAAAGTGGATTGATCTTCCAGGATCTAATAGAAGCAATCTAGAAGAGAATAAGAAGCTAACATAGTTGGATCGAGGCGATAACTACTGTTTAAATGGTTTGTAAGAGGAAAAATGACCAAAAAGGTGTCGTAGGAAGGGAGTTAGATAGGCCTAACTGGTGGTATGCCATCAATTTGTAAAAGGGAGGAGTGTTAGTGCACTATTATAAATAATAGTGTATTGAGAAAACTACATGTGTCTACATTTTCCCCTCTTTGAGGTGACGTAAGTGACGTCACTTCAAAGAAAGTAGACAAACACAAGCAAGTAGAAATTTTTGAAGGGGTAGAAGAAAAATTAATAGGGTGAAGGATGATGAATTCCCCCTCGAGTGTCATTGGGGTGATGAAGGAACTCGATTGACGATCAAAAAAAAAAATAGAGAGAAAAGTGTTCAGAGAAGATGAGAGACTAGAAGAAAAGGGATTGTGAGCTATCCGCAAATCAATTGCTAACAATATTTTAATCATCATAATGCTTAGAATCCTCCTCATGGGTCCTTATTAAAATGTGAGCATGTGATGGAAGCGTAAAATGACATTAAAAGCCAAGATACAAACAACCATCCTCTGCCAAAATAGCCAACTCCATGCAACATACACGAATGCAATGCAATATGAGAAATAAACCGAATCACCTGACAGGGAAATAAGTACAATCACACACACTTAAACCAACAATGTTTAAGATAGTTGCACAAACATTTTGTTATTGAGATGATATCCCAAATGGTCTAATAAATGACTAGGGTGAAGAATGATGCCCCGAGCAAGGTGTATTATGCAAGGGAAAAATGGAGGACACTTCCATCCTATGAAAAAGCACTATGCACAACAAATAAAGAACTAGGCACTTTGTGGCCCCAATGTATAGACAAAGTAAGCAATATAGATTGTTTAGGTGTTTGAAATTTCTTGTGATGTGCGAGTTGTTGTTTCAAACAATTTTGAGAATGTCACAAGATCCGGGATGAGTGCCATGTGGTAGACATAGATTTCAGCCGTAGATGATTGGTTTAATCAATTTTAAGCCATATTGCCATTTTCCAATAATTTTGTGGTTTTTGAAATATATATATATATATATATATATATATTCGGGTTTTTTGATTGGTAAGAAGAATTTTAAAATATCAAATATATTTTAAAAACACGCGTGTAGGCAGTAGGAGGAAGGCCGAGCTGTCAAAAAGCTCAAAATATACACCTACTAGAAGAAAGTTAAGTCAAAAATAAATTATTTAAAATAAATTAGTAAATAATCATAACAACAGGGAGAAATATATGAAAAAAGGGGAGGAAAAAGGCAAGAAAAGGTGCCGAAGGTTTGTAAATTATCTTAGTGCGATGAAGAAGGGACCATTGGATGGCACAAAGGACCTTAGCGTGTGAAAATTAGTAATGATAATTATTGTAATACAAAAATAATTATCATGGCGGATAGAAGAAGGTTGGAATGAGCATGACAGAGAAAAATGCCCTAGGGCATCACGATGGGTTAATATGGTAACCTGTGGTCGGTAAAACAATCACGACCAATTCATTTCAACTAGAGCCTTTGTGAATTTTTACTGCGAGTGAAAATGAGAGCCCTAGAGTTAGATGGTGATTATTATCTTGAGGAGGAAAAAGCATGCGGATTGCATCCCAAAGTACATACGGGACCTGACGGATGGACCATTAATGAGTTCCCTAACCCTCCTCATTCATTTATGCATTAATGATGCTTTTTAGGGTTACTTATTTTGATTTAGCATTTATGGATGTGTTATGTTGTTTGTCTTGCATGTATGTGGTATATCTTAGATTTAGAAATGTGTATACTTTCTACTTTCATATGTGATGATGTATTTGTAGATGGCACCACATGTTTTTAGATTCATGATTTAATTCTGAGTTTTTATGCTAGCACTTGGGATGATACTAGATGATATTGGTGGGGGGGGATAGATTAGTGATTATGCTCAACCCCTATTGACCCCATTGATGATAAAATATTTCATGATTAGATTTAGCACAGATGCATGATGTAATACTTAGCATTTTTGTATATATATGATGTAGTGAATGATGTTATAAATGTGATGAGATGATAGATGATAGATGTGATAACAAACAACTATGCAAGAATACACAAGCAAAAGTTAACAAAACTAAACAAATATACACATACTACTACTTAAACAAA
Organism: Taxus wallichiana var. yunnanensis; assembly: GCA_018340775.1. Taxonomy (NCBI): domain Eukaryota; kingdom Viridiplantae; phylum Streptophyta; class Pinopsida; order Cupressales; family Taxaceae; genus Taxus; species Taxus wallichiana. Next base: position 246,013,866 of record CM031240.1, on the reverse strand, counting down.
CACATGCACAAACCTCTAATAAGAGATAAAATGAAATATAATCTAAGCAAGCAAGAACGAACCCTAAAAGGAAGCATACTAATAAACAAAGAAACCTACAACAATTGTTTACAAGCATGATAGCCTTCAAATGTATGTAATGCAATGCTTAATTTAAATCAAACAAGATTCAATTTTTGATAAGCAAATGATCCATTTTAAAGAACTAACAATTCATGGACTAAGTACGCCAAAACTATACAAACCAACAACTAAAAGTAATTAAAGCACTACTTTGTTTTTGTGGGACAACATTGACATATTTTCTAATGCTTTTGGGCTTATCTAAGGAGATACATTTTCACAGCTATGTTTGTCACTATTTCTTCTAGATTGCCAAAAGATAGTGTTACGAGACGAATGTAGCTTTATCCCTAGAAAGGGGATTTTTCCAAATGTTTAGATTTTTTTTGTGTTGTTTTCTACATTTCTTTTAATTTTTGAAGGTCATGTTTTGAATGCAATGTACAAGAACGATGAAGCCTAGATGCCCCCAATGTGATGTGGGAATATACAAAGGGAAAAATGCCATGCGCATATGTGTAGGAAGATGGAAACGGGATTTTCATGCTCAGCATTAGATAGGAATATACAAAGGTAATGTCCTTCATGTGGATATAAGAGCAAAAAAACCAGATCATGGTAAGGCAAAGGTGATCCTATTAGGGTTCCTAGACCTAATAGAGAAAGCCGGATCTAAAGAAATGGTATTGATTACCCATCCTTCTGTAAGAGTAACGTGTGTCTGGTTAATCCTCTTTGAGCACCAAAAATGGTTTTCACTCAAATACCTGCCCCCTTCACCACAATTCCATGGTTTTCACACAAGGACGACCTACTTTTTCTTTACTATTTTCTCATTTTTCCATTTTTTCTTGCTTTTTTGTTTTCAATTTTTAGTTCTTATTTGATATTCCCATCATGCCTAAGTGTAGAAATGATTTAAGTGCCTAGAATTCATGGGTTTTGAAAGCTCTTCACCATCGTAATATGTAATTTTGTATGCCCCTTGACCCATATTTTGTAATTACAACATAAGGACCCAACCAGTTAGCCTCTAACTTTTCTTTATTTTCTCTATCTTTAACAGTTTTCTTCTGATTTTCTTTGAGAACTAGATCCCGTACATCAAATTCCTGATGAATGATGCATTTATTATATCCTTTGGACACTCTGTTTTGATAAAATTTTAGGTGATTGAATGCTCTAATACGTCTTTCATCTAATAGTTCTAACTCTACTAGGAGAGCAACTCTGTAGTCTTCATCTTTATCAAGATAGTCTCCGAGAGATATTCTCAGGGAGGGAAGCTCCACTTCCAAGGGTATGATGGCTTAAGTTCCATATAGAAGTGAACAGGGGTTGCACTAGTAGGAGTACAAATGGAAGTACGATAGGCCCCGAGTACTGGATGTATCTCCAGCAAATGCCAAGTACGACCTTTTTCGACCATTTTTCCATAATCTGCATAAGGGTTTTATTGGTGGCTTCCGCCTATCCATTACATTGAGGGTAATAAGGGTAGACCACTTAAGTTCGATATGGAAGTGTTGACATAATGTTTTGACCATTTTATTTTTGAAATATTTACCATTATCGGTGACAATGGCGAGGGATCCCATAATGGCATATGAGATGGTTCATGATGAATTTTGAAATGTGTGCACCGGTGACATAGGTAAGAGGAACATCCTCTACTCATTTGGTAAAGTATTCGGTGGTGGTGATGATATGAATGTGAGCATCTGATGAAGAAGGATGGAGCTTCCTTATGAGATCCAGGCACCATTTAGAGAATGGCCAAGGCATTGCAATAGGTTTGTAAGGCTTGCGCCAAAGTGCATGTATTAAATTCCCATACTTCCGGCATATTTCACACTTCTTTACAAAGTTGCAACAATCAGATTCCATGGTGGGCCAATAATATCTCACACTCAATAGCTTCTTAGCTAAGACCATAGCACTAGTATATGCTTCAAAAATGCCACTATGTACTTCCTTAATTGCGTGGATAGAATCAATGACATCTAAAGAGTGAAGAAAATTCCCGTCATAGCAATGATGATAAAGGGTGCCTCTTGGGAGGGTATAACGCGATATGCGGTGAAGAAGGGATTTCTTTTCAGAATGGGCGATGTCAGGGGGAAAGGTGCCATCTTGTAGGTATTGGAAGATAGGGTCATACTAAGGGGATAAAGGACCAACAACTTCACATGCCAAACATGATTATGGCATATCATATGCAGGAACTTTCAAATGTTATACGAAGAAGGGAATCTTTCTTTCTTAGGTGCTATGTGCAAGAGCAACCCAATAGTAGCCATGGCATCTGCGGATCTATTATGCAACCTTAGTCTTTGTTCAAAGATGATTTGTGTGAAATACTCCTTCAAAGTTTCAACCATCTTCTTATATGGAATAAGCTTTTCATCTTTAACCTTATACTCATCATTAACTAGTTTTATGATAAGTTGAGAGTCCCAATGAATCGTAGTTGTATGATATTCCATATAATAGATAGCTTGAGTCCGACGATGAGTATTTCATACTCTGTAATTTTATTTGTACATGGGAATCCCAACCGAAATTCTCGTGGTATGACATCGCCATTTGGAGTGATGAGGAGCACCTGCTCCAAATCCATGGAAGGTAAAAGGTCCATCAAAATAAACTTACCATTCTATGGACTTGTGAATAAAAATGATAGATGTATCTGGTAATTCTAAGCACAAGGGTTCCATTCTTGGGAGAGGAGCTTCTACCAACTAATTAGCCAATACCTATCCTTTCAAAGACTTCTGATTTACAAACTCAATGTCAAAATCACTCAAGAGAATGATCCAATTAGCCATTCGGCCCATGAGGGTGGGTTATGATAAAAGGTACTTGAGAGGGTCAAATTTGGATATGAGCTTGGTCTTATTATTTAGGAGATAATGGTGAAGCTTTTGAAATGTGAACACAACCGCTAAGTAGGCTTTTTCTATTTGGGGATAATTCAGTTCATATGTGATCAAGGTGTGGCTAAGATAGTAAATTACTCTCTCTTTATGGGCTAAGTCATATTGGGAAAGTAAAGCTCCAATGAAAAACTAGGTAGTGGAGATGTATAGGAGGAGAGATTCATCAAGAGTACGTGGCATTAGCATAGGTGGGTTAGAAAAGTATTATTTGAGTAGTGCAAAGGATTTTTGACAATCGGGTCCCAAATTGAATGTGACATATTTCTTGATAAAATGAGTAAAGGGGTGGTAGTTATCCCAAGTTGTGAAATGAAGTGACGGATTGCCTCTGGATCTTTCCTTGTAAACTCCTTAGCTGCTTGAGAGTGGTAGGTGGTGGCATTTCTATGATAGCCGTAACCTTCACAGGATCCACTTCAATCCCTCTTTGTGAGAGAATGAACCCCAGGAGTTTTCTGAAAAGACACCGAAGACACATTTCTTAGCGTTCAAGTGAACCTTATAGTCTCTTAGATGCTGAAAGATATGCCTTAACACTTCAAGTTGTTCTTTTCTATTCTTAGATTTTGCTAAGATATCATTGACATAATCCTCCATGATGTCACTTATCATATCATGGATGACAACTTTCATGGCCTGCTGATAAGTAGCCCCAACATTTTTAAGCCCAAAGGGCATGACTTTGTAGAAGAAAGTTCACCAAGGGGTGATGAATGTCATCTTATGCTGATCTTCCTCCGTAATTCGTATCTGGTTATAACCGAAAATCCATCCATCAAGGATAACATTTCATAACCAGCTATTGAATCTACTATCATGTCGATGTTAGGTAGGGGAAAATAATATTTTGGACATGATTTGTTGATGTCACAAAATCTATGTAGATCCTTATCCCCACAGATTTTTTCTATACTAGGACTATGTTAGAGATCCATTTTGAATATTCAATAGGTTTTATGAAATCAACAGCTAACAATTTCTCCAATTCTTCTTTGACAAAGAGCGCCAACTTTAGGATGCATCTTTCTTAATTTTTGTTTGATTTTTTGGCCTCTAGGTGCACAATGAGGTTGTGAACAACTAGCTCAGGGTCTAACCCCGACATATTTGCATATGTCCACATGAATATGTCCACGTACTCTTTTAAGAGTTTTACAAAGGTATTTTGTTCCTATGCTGAGAGTGAAGATCCTAACTTGACTATTTTGAGCTGCTCCTCTAAACTAATGTTGACAATGATTATTTCCTTGATAAGAATTTTATAAGCATCTTCCATCCATGTAGGATCTTGGGGAAGAGTAAGATCAACCTCATGTGGTAGTTAATGATCATCTTTAAATGGATAAATCACTTCTTCTTTAGACTCTTCATTTTGTTTGTCTATGAGCTTGCCAAAGAGTTTATCACTATGGGATTTCCATTGAGCCTTATTGCTCGGTTCCTTAGAGGTAGGTGTACCTTTAGTTACACCCTTTTTATTCAACCATTTTCACATTTCTACTTCCTCCCCAAAATAGGTAAAAGTGTCTATTTGAATCTTAAATCCTTTTTGTGGTCTCCAATGAGAATAAAGTCCTCGAGTCCCACGAACTCCATGAATACCTCATCATTTTCAAAGAAATCAAATGGCACATGAAGTTGTTGATCCCAATCTATAAGCTCAGGATATACAAGGGCTATTGGATATTTATCTAGGGGATGGATTGGACAAGGTCGGGACTAACGACTGGGAATAGGTTCATAGAGACAAGATCTTCATAAAGGCTACATTGGGAATCTGCGTCACTATCGAAATGAGGTGAAACATCCTCACTTTCAGAAGAAGTGGCATTATTCTTAGAAGGTAGAGTGTTATGGGGCCTTATTCCAAGGCCATGTTTATTAGTTTTGAAATGTTGGATAGGGATAGGCTCCAACCGGCCTTGTGCATTAATGCCACACCCAAACCTATCATATCCCATGACTAACATCATGTGAGGAAATTTTACATCTTGGGCGAGGCACTGATTGCATGAAGCCACGGTGCCTTCCGGTACTCTCTCTTGGTAGGGTCTTCTAACATTTTCTCTTGCACAAGAGGCCACTATGGATGAATTTCTCCAAAGGTTTAGGGCATTACTTATGAGTGCTCTTGAAATGAAAGTAAGGCTTTGCCATTTTCTGGGGATACTGATAGGTATGATATCAACAGATCCTACTCAAGAGTGAATGACCTACTTGGGCCATATTTTGCTAATGTGGCCTCCCATGAAGCAAATGGATTTACTAGCAAGGGGAAATCCTGATTGAAAGGCATGAGAGATTCTGAATCCACTCGGTCCTTCATGGCCTCCATTTGTAAAGGGACTACAACATCCACAGAAGGACATTCATAAGCTGCATGAGAAAACTGTGTAGATCCCTACAATGTGTGAAAGGTTCTAGGTCACCCAAAATGGTAACTACCTACCCTTCATGATATAACTTGATGCACTGATGAAATGTTGATGGAATAGCTCACATGGCATGGATCCATGGGCGTCCCAAGAGCATGTTATACAGAAGGTCCAAGTCAAGGACATGGAATGTTGTATCGTGACATGTTGGCCCTACCTCCATGGGGACCACTATAGTCCCTGCTGACTCTCTTTCTTCATTGTCATATGTCGTGATTGTGATAGTTTTAGCACCCAACTCTATTTCTGACCGGTCAAATACTTTACCAGCTTCAAGGTGTAAATATTTAGACCAGATCCCCCATCTACAAGTACTCTTTTGATCTTATGACGGGTAACCACCACTTCAAGATATAATGGTAAGTTATGCTCTGGGTTATTATGTAGGATTGTAGTATGATCAAAAGTAATCGATCGTTGGTGTCTAAGCATGCAATCACGGCTTGAATGTATGTGTGATCTATTTTTGTGGAAACCCCTGAAATTTTGCAAAGTTTTGAACAATATGTTTTTATGAGAATTGGATATCTTTAGGAGATCGAGGATAGATATCTTAGCAGATGTTTTTTCTAATTTCTCTATCAAGTTATATTGACTTTCCTCAGGGGTAGGTACATGATCTGGTATGATTAGGCGGGCACATCTTTCGACTACATAACTCTTCTCTAAGATCCGAATGGTGTTAATCTATTTTTTAGATGAGTTAATACATCCAATGAGGGAATCATAAGGACTATCATTTGTTTGGTACACATAGGTAGTAGTCCTATAGTCGTTAGAAGTTTTCCCTTGATATTTTTCTTTTTCTTTTTATCTTCATGGTCAGGAAAAGGTTCCTTGTAAATACCCATTTTTCATTTGAACTTCTATCGGTCTCTGGGGGAGACTCTACAATGATCTTCCTTTCCTCTATGTGGTCCTGTATATAATGGTGTAATCTCAAACATCTATCCGTTTTGTGTCATTTGACACGGTGGAAGTTGCAATATTCATTGTCTTTGAACCAAACCGGTTTGGAGTGTCTTCTGGGTAGGGCATTGTTGCCATTGGATATTCTACCATCTTTACACCATCTAACTACTTTAGGATGGTAGATAAGGATTCTGTCAAAGATGTGAATGTACGTTTTGTAGGCACTTTGGGATGAGGCCCTTGTGAAAGTTTCAAGAGTGGACCTGTCTATACGGCTTGGACTCTCTTGGAGTCTGTAATGCCATCACCAACAACATGTTTATTCTTATTGAAGAATTTAGGTTTGTCTATGGATTTGGCTTCATGTTTATTTTTAATAACCGGTTTAAGCATGCCTTTGGCAATAAGTGCTTTCTCAATTTGACTACCTTTCTCTATGACTTCTTCAAAGTTCGAGCCACAATGCATTTGTAAGTGAAAGGCTATTTCTAGGTTCAAGTTAGGAACGAATATACTCACTAACTATTTTCAGGTAAGGCACATGGAAAGTGACTAGCTAACCCACACCATTGTTGTAAAAATCCTGCAAATGTATCATTGGGTTTTTGTTTTGTGTTACATAGATTGTTCATTGTGATGTCACTCTCCATATTATAGGAGTAATGTCTTACAAATTTCTCTGCTAGTACGGGCCATGTTGTAATGGATCCCTTAGGTATGCTATAAAACCATTCCAATCCCATGGCTCCTAGGCTATGAGGAAAAATTTGTATCAAGAAATTATCGCTATACATGACCTCTTGGCAAGCCATGTAAAAGTATTTTATATGATCGCGAGGATCACTTTTTCACTTATACTTATCAAACTTGGGGATAGTGAAATTTTTTGGGAAAGGCTGTTGTAGCATGTCCTTATCAAAGGGGTAAGGACATAGTTCTTCATCTAAGTAATTTTTTTCTAGCCTACATTTCCCTGTTGTAATGTTGTGAGCGTATCTTTCATAGATTTCAATTCATCCTAAATGAGTTGCTCCTTAGTAGGTGATATTGACCTTTGAGCCTGAGTTGCTTTAAAAGTATAATCTATATGTGGATCAAATTGAAACTTGTTAAGTTTTTTTTTGTCTCTGTCTTTACCTATGTTTCTTTTTGAAGCGCCTAGGTTTGCTAATTTCTAACTCAACTTCAAGATCTATTTTTGGAGGATTTCCTCCTCAACTAGGGGATCCTCTTCTTCATCGAATTTTGGAGGAGGGATGCCTTCTGCTCAATTTTTACCTTACGCGACACCTTAAAGTGAGGTTTACGTGATGTTTCACCTTTGCAGAAGTGGCCTTATGTTGCCCAAAATTGGATGCATATCCCACATCAAAAGGATTATCTATGTCTAAGATGAATATTTTCTCTCCTAAGTTAGGGTCAACAACCTTTGCTTCTTCTTCACACTCATGTAGAATTTTAGCTCCTAATGCCAAGACTCTTGTGAGCACTTGATCTTTGTTATAATATAAGAGCTCATCAAATCTATTTAGGTCTAACCTTTGTTGTTCTCCTGAAGAGTCCAACTCTTCTCCACTATGATCGATTAATGTCTCGTATCTTTGAATTGAGAGAAGAGCAGTCCTAAGTTATGACCACTGAATGGGAATGTGTCGAAAGGGTTTTCTCCCATGTGTTTCTCATTTGATTTGGCTGCCATTTTTATGATTTTAGGCATCACTAGCAGACACTTTTATGTAGCTAGTGTAACCCCTAAGTGTATGGTTTTCTGTAAGCCATTTTTAAGGGGATGTTGGAATTATATCACAGTGTATCGTAGATGTAATTTTATGCAATTGTTTTTACCAAGAAACATTCATATGCACACCTTATGTTATGACACACTCAAATTGTTATTGCCAAGCCTATACCCTAAGATAGTGATAAAGATGTACCAATATGTAAGCCAAGTTAGAACCCTAACAAGGCCTAAGCTCTGGCATGATGTTGTTGAGTCCCTTGACAAGGTATACTTAAAAACTAGTTTGACTACCGATGAAAGCCAAACCTTCTAAAAAATGGAAGTCATGAATAGATATAGCATAATAACATCACCGTGATACATTAACCAAGAAAGCAAGGTGTTAGCACCATGGTGATTTTATTAAGATATATGTAAAGCGTTATCAACACTCTTCAAGAAGATTATGATGACATCGAGAGTGAAACCAAGTGATAAGTATAACAAGGAGTTTTCAATCATGTGAGAAGAATAACCGCATAATAAGGGGATTGATACCATTCCCTCACAAAAATGAGGATATGATGTAAGTACTTAAATTGTACATGTAAGATGCGAACAAGACTATTAACTCAAGAAGAGATAAAAGATGAACTGAAAAGATGAAGATGATCTTGAAATCAAGATGAAACGACTTTTATCAAAGATGTGAAAAGTACACCCACACACTTTAGACATTTAACAACCCAGCCGAAACATGGATACGCGTAAACGGACAAAAAAGTGACAAGCACTATCTCTTATAAAAATGCACGATGTATGCACCTTTCTCACCCCGATTAGTGGGCGATGAGAATGCAAGGGTACTAATTAAAATATGGACACAAGCTAAGAAAACACTTAGGTAGAGCTCTCACCGTCTGAAGACAAGGACAAAACTAAGAAAAAGTGGGACATAGCTTAGGTCCGTGATGAAAAGACACTCAGTTCAAACTCACAAGGGTTCTTTTCCTTGTTTCAACAAACAAGGTTTAGATTCTAGATGAGTCGTCACTTTGTGATGGCTTGATGTAACAAGGACTAGTAAAGTGGGCTCCTTGAAAAAATGGTTTCCCTAACAAGTTCTCTCAACTAGGTGTTACAATATTGTCTAAGAGTGAGGCACGATTTACCCAAAAAGTCACAATGAATAGTTTGGGAGTATCTCATCTTTATCCCCTTTCAAATATAGTGGGAAATGAATGCATCCATCATGTACTTCTACTAAGGTCACGATATAGAAAACTTGCAACTCTAACTCACAAGGCATGATAGTCAAGTGGGTAAGCGGAGTGATTCTGTTTCATGCATGAGGTTACTTAGTGGTGGATTGCTTTAGGGTTCCTAGTATCGCCCCCATTGTTATAGATTAAGGCATTATGCCAAAGGGGTTATGTTCTAGTTGAGTGGATAGGGACGTACCCTTGTCAAAACTTGAAATACAATGTTTTGAATATGGTGTGTTTTTATCTTGCTTAGCTTAATTTGATTTCAAGTAGCACACCATTTGGCAACTGTAAGAACATGTGTATTAGAAATTTTGTGTTTTGTTTGACACCTTCTTTTGATAAGTGATAGGTCCTATAGACAACAAGTTCCAGTAATTTTTCCGATTCCTAGATTAATGTAAAAAGAGAACTTACACTTTCTTTTGATTCCTAATATCATCAAAAGGCACGAAGGAAGAGCATATGCAAAGTGGAAACTCTACTAAACTCAAATAAATTTTTACTTCAACCTTATAAAACAAGTGTTTTTTGCACAATTTATATGAATTTTGTATTGGTGTTTTTGATCTCCAAGATCACCTTAGAAGACGTGAGGAGAGAGCATACAAACTTCTACAAAACTACTTCTAATTCAAAAACAAAAACACTTTTAGTTTATGCAAACTGAAACATTTTAAGAAAGAACCCTATTTTCAATTGTTAGTCCTAAAAACTTGCAGTGATGGACTAGAAAAAAGTTCTTGCAGTCTGTAAAATTTTCATTTTTTTTTAACATAGACACCTGCACACCTATACTAACACCAGCGCTCTCCAACCAATGGATACACGCCCCACCTGATGGGTACACTGCAGTCAAAAATTTAATAAAACTCAAAGAAGTAAACACAGACACTTACAATATGATGGAGACGCACCTATATTGACATGGATGCTTAGGTTACGATGTGTACGCGCTAATCCTAAATAGAGAACTATAAAAATTTACACTGTAGGATATTTTACACCTGCACATCTAGAGAGACATAAATGTGTACCATATGATAGAGATGCGTGCACATCTGTGTATGGGTTTTTTTTCTGATTTCCTTACATAGTCGTGGTTTTACGCCTATGCATCCAAAGAGACGTATTCGCACCCCATATGAAAGATATGCGTGTGCATATATGTAGAGTTATGGTTTGTAAATGATGGGGCCTTCTAATAGGTACAAGCTTGATACGATGACTATGCTAGGTTACGGACGTGTAAGTAAGCACCCCTTTCGGACACCTACGCGCGCCCCGTGAAAAACCCGCAAAAACATGGATTTTCAAATTTTAAAGAGAAAACACATTAGTTGTTAGTAAAAGTGTCCTATTTCTAGATCAAACCCACAAAATGTATATAAATGATGCTCATTTACCTAGGGTTAGAAAGAAAAATGAGGAAATAAGAAGTCATTCAAAAGAAAAACTTGAAAATAAGCTTTGAAAAACCTAAAAAACCTCCATTAATTAAGGGTGGACATAAGTGTCCCATCAAGGCGTGCAAATGTATTTAATGAAAAGTTGTAAAAGCCATGGATTTGGGGTAAGAATCTCTAAAGAAACCCCAAAGGCTTTTTTGCATACATTAATTTGAAATAAACATGCAAACTAAGCGAATGAAGTTAATCTCTATTCTTTGAAAGCTTGAAATAGTGAACCTAAGAGGATCTAAGCATTCATTTTATGTGTTAAGAGAAAGAGATCTCCCTGTTAATGGCTTCAAGGCCAATGGATCTTCCCTTTTACTCTATGTTAATACTATGAAATACAAGATTAAATGCTTTTAGCTCAAATGAAAGAAGATGAAATGAAAACTAAGTCCTAATCAAAATTCTATAATTTGTGCTAGGAAGAAGAGAGGATTCTTCAGAAATGAGGGATGCGGTATATCCCTATTTATAGTTTTTGGTTTGGAAGAAAAGGGAGATTTGAGTGCATGTGGGACAAAGGCTAAAGTCCAAAAAGCATTTTAGCAAGTCAAAGTGTGATTTGACTATGTTAGAGGGTAATTAATCTAGGTTAGATTACTTAATCTCTCTTAGAGAGTAATTAGGGTTCTAGAAGGGTTCTGAAGGGCTTACTCAATCCAACAAAGTGGATTGATCTTCCAGGGATCTAATAGAAGCAATCTATAAGAGAATAAGAAGCTAACATAGTTAGAACAAGGTGATAACTTCTGTTTAAATGGTTTATAAGAGGAAAAATGACCAAAAAGGTGTCGTAGGAAGGGAGTTAGATAGGCCTAATTGGTAGTATGCTATCAATTTGCAAAAGGCAGGAGTGTTAGTGCATTATTGGAAATAATAGTGTATTGAGCAAACTACGGGTGTCTACAGGATTGACCTCGGATGCCAAGCTAGTGGACTTATAACCGAGCATTGCACTACGAAGACGTAGAACTGATATAGTTTTAGTGTGTGTGCATGTTGTGCCCTAAGAACTCTTGTGCCAATTGCACTTTGTGAAGTAGCAAGAAATAATAGCTATAGAAATGTAAGTAGCATGTGTGCATGGAATAGAATGAATCCTATCCCCTATGAAGTGTGTGTGATGAAAATATCCTAACTTGAATGCACAACACTATTTGGATGAAAAGTGATGTAATGGATACATCCCTAGATGGAGTACTAGTAGTGATAGGATGCAATGACCTATGACCTCTATTATTGTCTTATAAGATTTATATTTATAGGGGTCCTAAGTTTATTTTTTTAATTAATATTGATAAGGCTGAATGAGAAGAAGATAAGGATGACCAAAAGCTAGAAGTGATCGAAAAGGGTGAAGGAGGTTGTGTGTAGAATGAGGCACCCGAGGTGGGACTAGGGAACGTCGGGGTTCCCAGATGATTTAGGGCTAGAAACTTAGGGATGTTACAAAATCAGGTGATAAGCATTTGAAATGATGTGGGAAAGATGAAATAAAACATAAAAATAAGATGGCCTAAAAATCGTATTAATAAGTACTTTGTACAATTGAGAACCTTCTAAATAGTAGTATAAGACCGGGCTAAATATTTGTCTAATGTGAAATAGTTGTCTCTAAATTTTCCCCTAATTTATGTTGGTGAGTGGAAATCTCAATAACATAGAGTAGATAGAGATGCGTACTTGATAACCATGTAGGGTGTATAAGATCATGTGCCGATGGAGGAGCGTGGATTCTAAAGATGAAAAATGTATATAAAAATTGATGAGAGTGATCCTAGGGTGGAACGTGTGTGTATTTTGTACTATGTGTAATCATTAATATGGAAATTACATGCCAAGGTGTGTTGTCTTTGTCATTTTTCGTTGATATTTTTGTTATTGCCCCCAATTTTACTACTTTTTTCTCATATGACGTGATGCAATGATAAAATAATCAAGTAGTCAAATATGTGTGTATGTATAAATGTTGTGAAAAATACTTAAATGTAAATACGCTAGAATAGAACATGAAAATGGGAAAATGGAACATGTGCACCTGATCCATGTTGAGAAAAAGGTATAGAAGGATATCCTTTATCGTCGCAATTTTTTTGGTAAATCTCATGTCACCCTCGCTAAAGAAGTGTAGGGAGGAAATACTCAGTGTCCTCCAACTCTAACCGCTTCTACGGAAATTTTTTGAAGAGATCTTTTTAGTTTCCTAGTTTTTTGGGTGATTCGATGCCACTGGATGAAGAAGTGTAGAGAGGCCATGCATTGTAACTCCTATACCTATAACCACTCTGCAAAATTTCTGAAGGACAACATGTCCTATTAAGGCCACTATGTATGGATTTCATAGACTTGTCTAAACTCACTCGCTATGTATGAACCAGTGTAAATATGTTGTGTTATTATAAACCCTCAATGATGCCCCCTCATTGGGGATGCATGTGATCACTCTGAAAGGAGAATGTAGCCCCAAAAGAGGACCAACCGCACTCGATCTTTAGAACACTACCCTATAGGTGAAAATGGATACGCTAGGTATTAAAAAAGGCACACACAAAATGGGATGGCTAGCAAAACAAAGTGTTAATCCACAAGCACATGCATGTAATCTGTGTAAAAATCCTAACGGTGTAGAAAAACTACATAATCTAGTAGTGTAAACATGCAAGAAACAACAAGAAGACCGTAAAAATTTGGTTACAAACATGTGACATCACTCATTATGTCACAAGACACGTAAGGCCATTATGGCCATAAACAATAGACAATTGTGCACATGAACAAAGGCAAAATCTAGAAAATAATGGAAAACAACGTAGACAAGTAGAAACAAAAAGAGATTCATGAAAATATGTAATCCTCTAGAACAAGTGATGCACATGCAACACCCATTATCATGTTAAAGTGATAACCAATATGTCAAATCATTGAAGAAAAATTAATAGAAGATGTTAAGTACAAAATTAAACAATAGCACTTATACGAGACAAATTTTGATGCCCCCAACAACTAGTATAGTAAGGGTAGAGGAAAAAATTAATGTTGCATGTAAATTTCTTGTATCTACTATCACACTAAACAAAGGGGTGAATGTGCATGTGTGTATGATAATAACATATAAGAAAATAATCTAACATGTGTAGTAGAATGAGCATACAAAAAACTAGTAAACAAAAGTAAATGCTACTAAGACAATACAATATGTTGTGGATGGATGGAATGGAATACAAGATGGAATGATAGGTGCAACGTGATCCGAGTGTATGGAAGTGTATGCAATGAGGTTCATTTTGTTTTCCCCTTAGCAGTCAAGAATGAACTATAAACAAGAGTGAGTCATAGGGAAATGGTCATGTAGGGTTGGTTGTGTTCAACATATGACGATGAGTGTGTGTATGTGATAGTGAGAGAATGTGACATGAGGAGAATATATGTGCGGAACCTATAGCATTAATTTAAACCACAATTTTTTTGAATAGATGAGTGATGATTTATCCCTAAGCGTATATCACTATGGGAGAAGTGCATGGTGAGAAGACGTAAGGAAAGATAAGTGTGGACCCTATAGCCTAAGTGTATACCATGATGTGTTGAATAGATGAGTGATGATTTAGACCTAAGCGTATATCACTACATGATGAAAGAAGAAGGTGATGATTTATCCTATAACATATGTCACTATGATATGGGTGATGAGGGTGTATGATAATAGAAGGTGGTGATTTAACACTAAGCGTAGACCACTAGGTGGAGAAGAAGGAAAGGGTGGTGATTTATCCTAAAGCATGTACCACTAAGTATGTAGGAATTCAATGGTTTTGATTTAGTGTAAGATTATAAAAATAAGTGATGAGTGAGAGTAAGGTGGTGATTTAGCCTAAAGTATATACCACTAAGTGATGAGCAGGATAAATGATGACAAAATGTCATAGAAGAGGATAATAGAATAGGTGATGATAGGATGTTGATGAAGGGAGTGGTGATTTAACCTAAGGTGTAGACCACTACGTGATGATCAACGGTGTGATGATGAAAGGTATGATAGTGTAATAGAATGATTTGGAATGGAGAAAATGTGATAGAAGGAGATAGTAGAAGATGGTAGCATGTAATAGGATGATGTAGAAGTGATGAAAAAGAGTGGTGATTTAACCTAAGGTGTATACCACTATAGTATGTGATGATGCATGTGGGTGATGATATAACCTAGAGCATCAGTCACTAGTCCAAGGAGTGTGGTATGATGACATGTCACATATAGGTAAGGTTCATTTGATTAGTAAACCTCGGTAGTCAAGTATGAATTGAGGAACTAGAGTGCATCATAGGGTCGTGACTACAATGTATAAAAAATGACACAGTGTAAAGGACCAGGGTATGTGAGTGTGTGGTGTAAGTAATGTAAGATATAATATTTAGAATGCAATGAGCATGTAGATAGTGATAGAATGTGTAAGGATGATAAGTAAGGCTAGACCCAAGTAGAAGGAAATCTAGTGTAGTATGTAGAATAGGTGAGGTGTATGAATGCAATATGTAGGATGTACATGTAGTGTGGGGAAGATGATGATAAGTGTAGGTACATGGATAAGATGTGGTAGTAATCACTAGACTCATAACGTGACCTAGCGTAAATGGAGGATGAGAGGATGGAATGCAAAACTAGGCTCATAGAAAATGATGACTAGTGTAGGGTATGCTATGGAGATATGACGTAGGATGATAGAATGTAAATGTATAGGTCATGTAGTGTAGTGTGTGGGGTTCAATATAATGGTAATATCTCAAAAATATATTGTGAATGAAGCACTAGGGTATGTCATCGATAACGAGGGTGATATAACATGTGATATTGGATGCCTATATAAAGATGGAAAATGTGCAAGTGAGTAGGGGATGTTGGTGATATGCCCCCAAGTGTACTATGATGATATCAATTTATGCAGCCATGCAAGCGGTATAATGCCATTGTGGGAAAGTATTGGTTGTGTCATCATAGGATAGATGGCCAACATAATGGTAGGCCGAAAAAACATTAAAATAATGTCACGATGATGAAGATGGAAATGTGGACTACCCAATAGTAGAAGGAGTAGTGTCTTGGTCAACAGTGATTTTTGGAGCTTATGTGGGATTGGTGATGTTCTAGAAGTGTTGGTAGGAGAAGGAGGTGGACTATTTGTTAGATGTGGTTGTGTACTTTCACTTTGTAATGTTTTGAATGACTTGAAATAAGGAGGTGCTGAATTGATTTCTAGAGGAGGTTGTTTACGTGGTGTTTGATCATTAGATATTGATTACTTGGGGATAAGAATCCATTCGGATGCAACATTATTATTAAGTTCAAGTATAAGAGGCTCAAGTGATGACATGTCCCGAGGGTCAATTATAGCGCATCTTGTGGACCTAGATTTCATATGAGATGTAAGAGTAGAAGAAACATGTGATTGAGAAGCATCCTTCAAGTGTTGAATTTCATATTTGAAATATGTAATAACAAATTCTATAGCTTGAAACACGTCGTGAAACAATGCATTTATACCCTAAATTGATTCTAATAAGGGTGGATTATGTGGAGGAGGATGGAAGGTAGTATAACAATCAGTATAGAGTAAAGAGGGATAGCCTAACCCATGATTATTTGTTTTTATAGGAATATCCCTAGGGGATGTGACTTTAGGGTATTATGTACTAGTATTAGTAAAACCATAACGTTAAAAACATCATCATACCTTTACCCATACTGGAAAAATCCTATGACTTGTTGGCAGAAGGATCATTGGATTTCTCAATTGAGTTACAATATTCGAAAGGAGATGGGTCAACCAATACATCGTAGATAGTGCCTTGATGTCAAAATTTAAAATGCACATGTAGTGTAGAAGGGACCCCATGCATGGCATGGATCCAAGGTCTTCCGAGGAGAGTGTAAAATTTGAGATCATTAGGCATGACATGGCATAAAGAGGTCATTATTTTTAGACCAATGGTAATAGGAAGGTTTATAATACCTAACATATGCTTAGGGATGTTTTCAAATCCACTAATGTAAATACATAATGGAGTGAGAGATGATTGTGAAATACCTAAGTGGTGAAGAAAGGTAAGATTATAAATATTAACGTCATATCCATTATCAACTAATGCCCTTTTGAAACCTACTTTATTGATACAAACTTTGATATACAAGGAGGGTCATGGTATAAGAACTCTAGTGGTGAGAGATAATTGGATGTGAAAGTCATTTGATCTTCATTAAGACTAAATATGAAATAAAATTATAGTAGACATATTCTCATGATAAGTGTGGAGAAACATAATGGGTAGCTAAGTATTTTTGGAGGTGAAGGAGGAAATACACATTTTTAAAGTACACATGAATAAATATGATTATGGTGCATTATATGTAGAGATAACTACAGAAAAGGAGTAGGTATAGATGAGGGCGAGTAAGTGGCGTATAAAAATGAAAAAGAGAAGTGGACAAACATAATGAAAATACGGATTCAAATTGAAATCCGTAGAAGGTGCTAAAAAGATATTTCGGGTTCACCAAAATGATTAACAAAAATAAGTCCTTAATGTAGCCTAAAGAGGATAAACTAGGGTATTAATGTAAATATAATTAGGAGCACTAAAAAAATGTAAATGAAAGAATAGAGATGTATAGAATAAATGTAAAACAAATATCTAAAAATCAAAACCCTAATATGCAAGAGGAGAGAGAGAAGTGACTTAGCTGATAACAAGAGACTATCACACAATGTTGCAGATCTGGGAGTGGAACTCGACAAAGTGCGAGAAAAAAAATCAAGAACCCTATAAAAGGTGGATATGTCCTATTTGAGATGAAAAATCTGCCTTGGATGGTACTATGGCACCCCAAGGCACCTTGGTATGTAATCTGGGTGCTATGGATACTGTGGATGCTCAGAACCTCAATTTGGTATGGTCATTTAGATGCTTTTGAATACTTCCCATTTGTCACATTCCATTCATTGGATGAACTAGAGAATGACCTGTAATGCAAGTAGAAGTAGTAAACCCTAGAAAAATGAAAGATGCATATGAATGGGTCTGCGATTGACCTCAACCACCAAAATAGTAGACTTATAACCGAGTTTTGCAATAAATTACGAACCATGACGTAGTTCGGTGTATGTGTGAGTGTTGTTCCCTAGGTGCCTTGTACCATTCATACTTTGTGAAGTAACGAGAGATCATAGCTATATAAATGTAAGTAGCATGTGTGCATGGAATAGAATGAATCCAATCCCCAATCAAGTGTGTGTGATGTAGATATCCTAAATTAAATGCATGGCACTATGTGGATGAAAAGTGATGTAATGGATGCAACCCTAGATGGAGTGATAGTAGTGATAGGATGTAATGACCTAGGATCCTTATTATGGTATTATAATATTCACAAGTATAGGGATCCCAAGTTTAATTCAGTATTTAATCTCGAAAAGGTCAACAAATAAGAAGATAAAGATGACCAACAACTATAATTGAACCAAACAGATGAAGGATGTTGTGAATAGACCGAGGTGCCTTGGGTGGGACCAGGGTGCCTCGGGCGCCCAGTGTAGAAGTTGGGGCACCCCGATTTAGGGGTAGAAAATTAGGCATGTTAGAAAAAATGGTGATAAGTATTGGAAATGTGCATGAAATATGAAATAAAACATAAATATGTACACTTTGGAGATGACTTTCTAAATAGTAATATAACACTAGGCTAAATATTCATGAATGTGTAATATTTTGTCTACAAAATTAAACTTGAACATTATATTAGGAAGTGGGAACATAGGGGTATACGACCCATATATTTAATTCAAAAGTAGGTCATGGTGGAGATTGGAGATGGCATGTGATATGGAGAGTTTAATAAGGTAATTATGGGGTTTAATTAATCTACTAATGTAATTTAATTATTCATTTATTTTTGTTGGAATGATGGGTGAAATTAATTGATTAAAAGGGTGGTAATTTTTTTATATAGATTCAATACATTCAGGGGAAAACTTTATTGATATAAAATGAGATATATATACCAATATGATATCCTATATAATAGGATCTCATCTTCATCTTAATATATTACATGTCTTTCTCCTATGATTTCTCACTCCATTATTCTCTCAATATCCAAAATATCACTCAACTATATAACCAAAAATGTCTCACACATCTCTTATTCTAATGGTGAGTTAAACTCATGTACATCTAATACATTTCAATATGAGCATGGATTATTATTATTCCCACATAGTTACATATATGATTTTTTATGCCAACTCACTCACACATATTAAAATATATTATTTTAGGATAATATAACTACACACACTACAATAATTTATATAATATCAATTTACATGCTACATAATTCCTAACATAGCTAGGGGCATATGTGGATATCCTTCCTTATTTTTGTTGGCATGTTGTGTTCTAGGTGTTGTCATTGATGTAAAATCACATTAATGACAAAGAGGATGATGGATTAAAGTCAAATAATTCCTAGAATTATAATTACAAGGATAGTCAAAGTTTGACATGATGACATGAGGTGTTTGAGTGATAATGGTTTGGTTTAGAAAGACCAATCAGGTGACCTAGCTAGCCCAAGTGATGGTACATGATGAATTGAGTTGTTTCGTGGTTTGAGGATCATCTTTGGTAGCATGAAGAGTATGTTTGAGGAGTGTTTCTGAACTCACAAGAGCTTCGGGGTATAGGTATAGGTTTAAGACATTAAATCAATTTTTCATCTAGACTAGGTCTAGGTTATTAGAGGAATGAGAATGAGATGTAGACCTATGTGAGTTCATGGTAGTATGCATGGATGACATACATGTTGTTTTAGGTCTTTTAGGACCATTTATATCTGTTTAATATTTATTTATGATTTTTTTTCTATTGACCTTATCCTAAACCATGCAAAACCCAAAGGGCTAGTCCAAAAATGTATGGTAGTGTATGTGGTGATGAATGGACCCCACATAAATAGTCATGTTTGTAAAGAAGTTGAGTTTGGGAAAGGTTTTCTAAAGGAATTAAAAAATAAATGGACATTATTTTTTCATTGGAATTTTTGTTGATGTTCATGATGGTTTCAGGTCATCGGGATCCTTCTAAATTGCAAAGTTTTCCCTATTTAGGATGACTAGTCAAAAGGTAGTTTTGGGGGAGTTGAAAACAATTTGTAGAGATGGGATTGGTGAAGCTCCTTATGATTTGAGATGAACTGATTTCAAATATGTTTTGAAAATAGGATTCAAATATATTTCCATTGGTATATTACTTATGTCTTGGTCATTATATTTGATGGTTCATTCGGGGCAATTTGTAGCGAAGAATGTTTATTGATTCTCGGGTTTGATATGCTTTTTCTTAAACAATGAAGTAAATAAAGTATGCAATGGATAATTTGATACTTTATATCACCTTGAAAGTGATGATGGATTATTTTTTTCCTAATGATTGATTTTTATGGTCTTGTAAGTGACAAGTAATGGTGAAAACCAATTGAGTTTGTGAAACTACTTTGCGGGAAGCTTTATTTGGGAAGAGGAAAGTTGATGTAGATTGAGAATATGGATTTTCCAAGAGATATGACATGAATGGATTTTATTTATGTCTCATGAGGATTCCATAGAGTGGCTACATGTCATATTCGAGTTGATCTTAGGTGGTCAGAGGCCCAAAGGTAAAGACAAGGTAATGGAAATATTTGTTTAATGAAGTATATGAGCCTTTTTCCTTTATTTATGAATTATTTGATTGCTACAAGATAATTAAATACCATAGATGATTTTTTATACGATATTACACATGTTTCTAAATTTTGGGGCTTTAATAGAAATGGTTTCTGAAATATTTGTTTTAGCTCATCGTAGTGATCACATTTCGAGCTTGCTTGGTGCAAGATGAGTGGTTTTTCATATGGCCAACCTATATGAGTCATGTGTGAATTTTTAATGATTAAATTTGTATTTTTAATTTAAATTTGTTCAAAAAAGGAGGGAAACCTACCTTTCCTATGTGTTGGTGTTAATTAGATTTTTTCACATTTGCTCTAAAAATTCTTCAATCTGCGAGCTTTGTCATATTTTATATTTCCTCAAATGGATGCGTCAAATGTTTTATTCATTTGTATGCTATTTAAATATCCTTATCCATGCTTGTGGATCAAATTTGGGCCTTATATCATTTCCAAATTCTCTATCCTTAAATAAAGATTCATTTCTGGGCGCAAATGGTGATTTCCCTGCATTTTACGGTTTGACAGGTGTGTTTTCCCCGTCAATTTATATCTCAAAGCATCTATGGAAATGTGGTCCTTTCTAATTTTATGCATTTCACTAGGGAATTTTGAAACTATAAGGCCCACTTCAACTCAATTCTTGTCCATGTGGAGGGCTTGCACTCATCTAAAAATTTGCCTCTTGGTTTGACCTTTGGAGTTGCGCTAGGGAGACACGTGGAGGTTTCGCTAGCCTTTCCAATACTTAGACATTTTTTATGTGGCTAGTATAGCTTTGATGGACCATGGACATGTGGAGGACTGATGCTCATTTGAGGATCCACCTCAGGGTCCTACCTTAGCAATTGCGCCAAGGGGACACGTGGTGAGCCCGTGCTTTTTTATGGTCTCTCGCTTTTGGGCACCATCTCAAAGTTATGCCAAGGAGACACGTGGTGGATTCTGCGACTCTTCTCTATACTCAAAGATTTCAAACAACTTTGTAAGGCCTAGGAAATGTTGAGGGCCCGCGTTTGTTTGAGGACACCCCCGAATTTTATTTTTGAAAGATTGTCATGAAGACATGTGGAAGTTTCAGCTAACTCTGCCCTTACGTGGAGTTTTCAATGGCCAATGAAAAATGTCTTGAACCCTAAACACATGGTGCCTTCCACTAGTCCTTAAAATTTTTCAACAACTCTGCAGCATGTGACATGTGGTGAGCCCGCACTTGTTTAGGGTCTTCACTTTTGGGCACCATATCAAAAGTGCGACAGTGAGACACGTGGAGGCTTCCGCCGACTCCTTTTATACCGAGAATTTTCAAAGGCCAAAGACATTTTTCTTGGGCCCATGGCACGTCGAAGGACCACGCTTTTTGGAAATTTTCCTTTTACTTCACCTTTGTAGTTACGGCAAGGAAACACAAGGATGACTCTAATCTAAAGTTTAGAAAGGGGAGAATTGATGGCGGTTGTGCATTACATCTAATTTTTCTGCAATTTATTCCCTAAGACACCTGGAGATGAAAATACGCATTGTTTTTCATCATTTTTGATGAAACTCCTTGTCATTTTTTTATGTAAAGTGCATGTGAAATGATTTAAAGCTTAATTTGTGAGTCTAAGGAATGAAAATTTGGAATTTCTCGGGCACTTGCAAAAAATGTGAATTACAAAGAAGCTGGATGCAGAGTTGAGGAAAGAATGGGAAAGGATGAAATCATGGAGGTTACAGGCATAAAATATGAAAAAGGTGTTGGCTTGAGCATGAAAAGGATTTCCTATCAAATATAGCTATACAGAGCCACCATAAAATGATTAAAATGGGGATTTTTCACATGACAGAATAAGAATGATTAGAAGGACTGTACAAAAATTGTGGCATGGCATCCAGTCATTAGTAGAGGGTCTAAGAAACGTGATCAATTCATGATTTGTCCACCTGGAAGCTTTTGGGTATGAATTTGTTAAATGTCACTTTCTGAGGAAAATTGGTAACAAGTAAAGGATTACTCGAATATTGTTCTTTTTTTGGGGAAACTTTGGGATGAGTGGTGAGTGAACTATGTAAATATAATGAGGATACTCTTGATAAGGGTCAAGGGTTGAATTTTGAAGAGAAAATTTGAGAAATCCCATCTTCATGAGAGACCATTTGAGAGATCTATTAATTTCTTATGTTTTATATTTGATCATGTAAAGTTGGTTATAAGTGTACATCCATTGAAAAGCTCTAAAATTTTTCACAGAAACTTTCCCTTGCTGATGAATCTAGTCAACTATGAATTAACGTGTGTAAATCTTGGGAAAATTTGTGTCTTCTATATTTAAGAATTTTTACAAGTAGTTTTTCTTGTTCCTATTGCAATCTTGTGTTAAAGTCCCTCTGAATCACACAGGATATCTTCCCTATGATAGTTTAGTGGCATTTGTAATTTCATTAAGAGAGGAGCCTTCATCCTATAATGAGATAAACAATTTAAAATAACTTACCATCATTTTTTGATAAAGATTTTCTATAAGCCTTTAAGTGTATCTTAGGTGTGAGGAACCAGTGGTCTTTAATGTTTAATTGAGTCTCTAGCTTGATCCATCATGTTAGAATCTTGGATATTGTGTGAAACCATGTAAATCTAGGCCTCCATTAATGCACACCTTCTGGTTAAAGGAATATTTTACCTATTTTGAAGCATTCTACCATTTACTTTTCCAATTGTTGTGAAGTTTCTAAAGATCTAGAAAATTCAAGTTTATCCTACTTAATCTCCCACAAACATTATTAAAAAAACAATGAATCCCACCTGAATTACCCCTATTTTCCATGTGTGTTGAAAATGAATAATTTCTCTTGCCAAAATATGCGAGAAGCAATCAGGATTCCATAATGTCTTTAGTAACCTTTAACCTTGTTTATAAAATATCACCATTCTTTAGAAGTGACAACTCGTGAGAGTTAAATTGTGGTTCATTGATTATATTTTCTCGAGTCTCCTTTCAAAATTTTGTCAAAGAAGGATATCTTCATTCACCTTCACCGACAGAGGTTACAAAACATGTCCCCTCACCCTGGTTGAAAGGCATGGCCTAAAGAAGTGAGGATAGATCAAATCCTTAATGAAGGTGGTATCCATTTCTCCAATTCTTGAGTGACAAAGAGTCAGATGAATCCCATTCCCAGCTAAAAATGAATCATAATATGATCTATTTTTCTCTTAGTGTCTTCCTAAATCTGTGATGTTTCTCGTTTTCCAAGGGAGAATCAATTTGGATACCAACACTAGATTGGGATTGTTTCCAGGATCTTAAAGGAATTCTTATATTTGGCCCTCATAATGTTTCTTACATGCTCTAAGTGCAAATACATTATTTAAAATTCATCCTTTGTTGAGATCTGTAAGATTTGCAAAGTTACAAGTTCGTGTGTGCAATATTTCAAGTTTTCGTTGTTTTTTCACTGAGTGTACATCATCAATGTTAAATACAGTTAAAGGAAGGTTAGATCTATGAAAATTTGCATGAATTTAGTGTTGACAGACATTTGATAGACCAATTTTAGTGAATTTTCCCAACTAAGGTGAAAATCCTTAGTGGCGACTCTGTTTTGAATTAACTTTTGATAAATGCTAGTGTCTTAACCTCTGTCAATTGAAATTTATCACTAATCTATGCAAATATAGAAGGAAGAAGATTTATATTAATTGAATACCCTACTATAAAGTTGTTTCTATAATTGGAAAGATAATTTCTGAATGAAGAAGAATCGGAAAGTTGTTGGAGATCTAAAATCGAGAAAGGAGTTATCAATTATAGAAACCGATCACCCTGTCATTGAAGATTGTCAAACTTCCTTAAGTGGTTCTAAATCACGTAGTATTTTTGTAGATCTTAATTCTCCATCTGAGAGTGGCCTTCTTTTGTATTTGAAAAATTTGTGTTTCATTCTTTCCCTATTTTCTCCAAAGATGATAGGATCTTCCAGAAATAGATTTTAAGAAAACATTCATTACGAGAATTGCATTCATGTGTGCCCCATGACCCCTCACTTCCCATCATTCTATTTCTCTTGTAAGATCACCTCCCCAAAACAATATTGCCTAGCCCCCACTAAGACCTTCATTTGTTGTAATCACTTTTGGCTCTATATATTTCAGAGGTATGGCTAGATATCCTAATGTTGTGCCCCAAGATGTTAGGAATAGACTGCCTAAATTTCAAGTAAATAATGCTATTACTGGTGATCAACACTTAAATATTTTTGTCAATATGATGGAAGACTTTGAGATTGAATTTGAGGATGTGTACATAAATTTTTTTATTCATACTCTAGAGGAGGATGCACAAGACTAGTATAAATCTTTTCAGACAACTCCATTGATTCATGGACAGAAATGAAGAATGATTTTAGATTGTAGTATGGAGATAAAACATACCCTAGGTTTATTTTATCATAATTTGAAAATATTAAAAATAATCCTAATGAATCTATTCATGACTTCAATACAAGGTTCAATAAGACCCTGAATAGGCTACCTGTAATCCTGAGGCCAAGTGATGTTTCTTGTTTGATAAAATACTTTGATGCTTTTGATAAGAAGGATGCCTATTATTTGAGGGATAAGAACCCAACAACATTGAGGCAGGCCTTCACCATGGCTTTACATATTGAAATAATATCAAAGTAGTTGGTAAGCCTCCTAAGAGGGAAGGTATCAAGCTAATCAATCCAGAGAAGCCTCAATCAAGTAAGTATGTGGATCTAGAAGAGGTTATGAAAACATTGGCCGAGGGGAAGAGAGGGGATTGGACAAAGTTCCCAAGGTTAATATAAAGCATAACCTCAAGAAATATTTTAAAATCATCCTAGGGGTGATAAAAGATCTGATGACAGAGGCAAAGGACTTGTGGGATCAGGAAATAGACAGCCCCAACCCAGGGAAAAAAAATTGGTGCCTGATCCTTTAGCTACCAGAGTTGTTGTTGTGGAAGAAGCCAATGAAATTGAGTGGTGTGATAGATGTTTATTGCCACATGCCCCATGTGATGAAGAAAAAGAAGTTCAAGAAGCTGATGATGACACTGATGATGATGTGTGCATGATGGGGTGTTCTACAAGCTCACGAAAAGGAGAAACTTGGGTGAATTAATTAGTGTCGGAACTACTACTGATTTTTTTATTGCATCCACTTTGGGTATCACCCCTTCCTCCGTCTCATGCCTTTGAAATAGATATGGTACAAGATTCAGAATTGCCTAGTAATGATTTTGAATATTGAAGGGCATTAATAATTAAAAAGTATGATGGAGGAATCCCTTTTGAGGAGGATATGAAGTTGCTAATGAATGATGTGGTTTCCCAAGAATAAGAATATAATAGTACCAGTAAAGTTATCAAAGGGGAAGGGCCTTAGGACAAACCAAAAACTCCATTTCTCACCAATATCTCTAAAGAAACTCCTAAGAAAGATACATCTAGAAAATGCCTTGTTTCCCTAAATAGAAATGGTATCCCTACCCATGCTCAGACCATGAAAAATCCTTTTCTATCAGATGATTTTTCAATCTTCCTCTAAATGATGCCTTTCCCAAATACGTTCCTTATGACATTTCCCAAGTCTTGAGTCAAATCAAGATTTATGTTCCAATTGTTGAGCTTCTTAGGATTCCGAGCACAAGAAAAGGGCCTTTTAGTATTTGGGATTGAAAGAAGAAAAGATTACCCAAGGAAGAAATATAAACAATGTTAAGACTCCTCCTACCATTTCCAAGTTGGAAAAAACCCCAAGTACTAGAAGAACTAGGTGAGCCACCTGAAGTATATTTTTGAACATCCTTGGTTGAGTCCCAGCTGAATGTAGATCCATGTTTCAGTACTCTAATTATTAGGGACATGTTGTTACACAATTATATGTTTGATTCTAGAGCATCATGCAATGTTATGCCTCTTGAGGTCATGAATGAATTAGATATCAAAGTGACAACAACTTATGGGAAGTGCACTACCATGTATTCTAGAGAGGTGTTAGTGGTTGGATGTGTTAAGGGTTTGATAGTGAAACTTGTAGCCTACCTAGGAAAAAACTTAAAACTAGATATTGTTATTATTGATTGCCCTAACAAATGGGGAATGTTGTTATCAAGAAAATGGGTGTGAGTGTGGGTGGAAGTGTGTAAATGGATATGTCTTTTGTCACTATACCTATTGAGCAAAACCTTGTAAAGTTATATGTTGAAAAGAAGATGCTACATCTCATTAAGGATCCCAATAATCCTTCCTATGAAGTGCTATGAACTAAAATTGATGCTGATAACTTTGTTGGATTTTATGATGGTAAATAGCACAAAATTCATCAATGCAAGTCTCTCAATGAAGTAGGTTATCCATGGACTTTGTTGCATGATGTGGCTTGTTGGTGCTCAGATTTTTCTCACCCCATTTGCCATTATTTTCCTCTAATCTATGTGTTCTGAAATATTTTATCTCTCAATTTGGATGTTTGGAAGTTTCTACCTCCACTTGAATTCCTCGAGTTGTTTGAAAAATCCATTTTCATGTCCCTTCTTGAAAGATTCTTTGACTTTACCCCTGTTTTTCCCTAATTTCTTCAAAATCTGCGGGCTCTGCCATTTTCCTATTTTTCCTCAACCATGGAAGCTCAAGAATGGTTAATGTATATTTTATACCTTTGAAAATCCAAATCCATGGTTGAAAAGATTCTCGGAACTTTGATTCACTTGTTTTTGTTTAAAAAAATAAATCATCTTTAGTGAAAAATCGGGTTTTGGTTGTGAATGGTGATTTTCTATATTTTAACGGTCTGACGGGTGTATTTTTCCTATCAAATTTATTCCTCAACATTTGGTGGTCAGGTGGCTTCTTTTGGTTGGTTAAGGGATGGCAGGAAAATGCTTTAACTTATCACTTTTTACTTTTTTGGTAAAAAGGAAAATTTGGTCCGTAGCTTTCGCTCAAATCGATTGGTTCTTTTGGTGCTTACTTGACTTGTTCTAATTAGATGGGGCATGATGGGTGTGCTTTCTCAACTTTATCTTTTTGGATAATTTGGAAAAAATTTGAACCCACCTCGCGGCCCCATCAGGATTTGATTAAAGAAAATTTTAAGTAGCAGGGAAAAAGTCTTGCCTTGAGCAAGCGGGAGGAAACGTGGGAAAGACTAATGGTGGAGATGCGGGCCTTTAGAGGTAAAGTTGGATGTTTTTCCTTTTGAAAAATTTAGTAAAATTCTACGGTGGAAGTCTACCCCGTCAAATCATTTTTGAATCATTAAGGTTTTTGTTGAAGTTGCGCCATAATGACACGTGGCGAGCTTGTGCCATTCAAGGTCTCAACTTTTAGGGAACATCTCAAGATGTGTCATTGTGACACATGATAGTTTGAAAAGTCAAAGGGGAAAGGAAGCAAACCATTGGAGGTAATTTGGATTTTCTCCTCTTGTGATCAAAAGGATTATAATCTCAAAATGGCCCGCAAGCCCAACAAGAATGAGGTCAAAGTTGGTGTTGAAAATATCAAAAGGTGGGGAGGCGGGCCATCAGAGACAACTTGGATTTTTTTCCCCTTGATATTCAAATGACTAAAATCATAAAAATGACCCACTTTCCCGATAGAGAAAATTCAAAACTTGCTTGATCAATGGTGGAGGTGCGAGACTTTCGGAGGAAAATTGGAAAAAATTTCTTTTGTGGAAAAAGGAGTTAAAAGTTAAAAACGAAGCGTGGTTCTTATGGGACCCTCATTGGGACACATTTCAAGCCCATTTTTCAAGGGCGAAGATGTGGGGAAAACTTGAAAAATTTCCCTTTTCCAAAAAAGAGGTGAAATAGCATAATTTGGCTATGGTTCCTTTGGGACCCACCTTAGGACATGTGTTAGGCTCATTTCTCAAGGGCGGAGCTACGAGAGAAAAATGTGAAAATTTTACATTTTTCCAAAAAAGTGTAAAAGAAAAAAGGAACCCATAGGCCCATTTTGAAATGGATCTCCCACGTGTATGGTCCAAATTCAAAATAGAAATCAACGGTAGTTGTGCATCTATATCTGATTTTTCCACCATTTTCACTCCAAAGCTCCTGGAAGTGCGAGTCTTCATGATTTCTTGATATTTCTTGCATGCCAAATAGGGAAGGGGAGTTAATTTGATATCTGAGTTTGGTGAGGAAGATTTGGGGATGTCTTTTGCCATTAAGATGAGATTTGACCTCTGGGATCAATCCGGTCTTCTATTTTTCCTTTCTGAGTATGCAAAGAACCAGATTTGATAGATTAGGAGAGGAAGTGGTTCATGATTAGAGGGAAAATTTATCTACTAGAAGGAGTTAAATGTAGGAGATATTCAAAGACATCCACCCCTTAAGCACCTGACAACTTTTTACAGATTTGATTCTAGGAATCGCGATTGGAATCATGGTGAGCACTGGTGCATTCAATGTTTGGATTTTGGGGGAAAAAGGCCCTATTGTAAAATGTTATAAATAGGCATGATTTTTCCATGAAAATGGTTGTGAGTTTGTGAATGTAGAAGTGTTAGGAGTTAGAAACTAATTTCCTAGGAGAAAATTTTGATAGATCTTGTCTTTCTGAGAAACTATCTGAAGAAGCTTGTTTATCTCCTTTGTCTTAAATTTGATGATGTCAAGGTGGTTGCAAGTGTAAACCATTGACAAGCTCTGAGATTGTTTGAGAAACTTTCACCTGCTGATAAATTTGACCAAACTCGAGTTAATCTCTGTTATTATTGAGAAAACTTTGTGTTTGTTTTGTTTCTGAATGTCTGCAAGTAGTTTTTCTTGTTCGTTGCATTCATACATTGAAAATATTTATCAATCACACAATATATTACCCTTGTGATAGTCTAGTGGCATTTACAATTTCATTTATCAAAGGATCTTTCATTTGATAGTGAAATAATTAAATTTAAAATCATTGTGACTCCTAGCATGACTATAAGATTGTTTTTTAGCCTTTGAGGGTATCTTAGGTGTGATGAAACAAAGATTGATAATTTTTAATTAAGTTATCCAATTTAAGGCCTTCATTTTGGATCCTTGAAGTTTGTGTGAAAAGTGCTGATTTGGACCTCCATTAGAGCACATATTCTGGTTAATGAAATACCCTAGATACTCTAAAAGCATTTTTCTAGTTGAGGTTTCTATTTTGGTAAAAGTTCTTAAAGATTGGTATAATCAACTTTATCCTTCTTCACATCTCACTAAAATTCATTCAAAAATAATTAATCATACCAATACTACCTTGGTTTTTCATGTATGTAATACAAATTCATAATTTTACTACCAAAACATGCGAAATAATCAAGTTTTCATTGTCTTTAATAGCACGAACCTTGCTCAGAGAAAATATCTCCATTATCTAGAGTGACAACTCATGAGAGTTAGGTTTTGTTGCATTGATCATATTTTCTTCAAGGTATTCTTAATACTTCACACGGAGGGACATCTCCATATCCTCCATAAACAACAGGATACAAAAGGGTCCTCTCACCTAGTTGAAAGGTACAACCGTAAAGTAGTAATGATAGGTCAAATCCTCTTGAGGGTGCTACCCATTTCTCCACATCCGAGTGATAAAGAGAAAGCTACATTTCATCCCTAGCTACAAATGACATACTACATGCTCTGCTTGTCTCTAAGCTTCCGCCAAACCTATGATGTTGCTCAACTTCTGAGGGAAAATCAATTTAGGTACCAATAGGGCTTGCTCCAAATTTGGAAATGGTGTTGGTATTGTTTTGATATCCTCAAGCTAGGAAGATTTGTTTTCTCTTTTAAAATCAAATTTGAGTGCACTAACAATATTGCTGAATATGAAGCATTATTATTGGGTTTAATAATTGCTTGGAAATATGGTATTGGAGAAAACATTGTTAAAAGAGATTCAGAGCTAATTTTCAAGCAAGTTAGAAAAGCGCATGTAACAAAAAAATTAGAGAATGAAGAAGCATAAGCATGTAGTCTAGCTTTTCATTGAGATATTTCACTCCTTCCACATAACACATCGGTATAGGAAAAACAATACCCTAGTAGACAAATTGGCCGTATTGGGGTCAGATTTGAAAATTATACTATATCCCCTTATTGTGAGTATAATATTGAGGTATTAACTAGGCCATCTATTCCAGACAATGTTAAACACTGGAAAGTGTTTGAAGATGATGCCAAGGTGCAAAGGTTTTTGTATAACAAAGGATAATTTGCTGATCAACGTATAGATTGGGAGCCAATGGTTTATGCGGCTAATGGAAAGGAAACTTTATTTGGAAAAGACATCATTTAGTTGAAGACTAATACTATCCCTAGAGGTTTGGTAGCACTTGAATCAAACTTTTATAATGTTCATTGTATTTTTAACAGACACATGTCAGCCTTGAGGGATGTTGAAGAGAATGACCTGGGCACAAAGGATTAACCATGTAAGATCTATCTAGGTAGTAATCTATGCAAGGAAGAAAAGCATTCATATGTCTAATTGTTGAAGAAATACTAGGACTTCTTAGCATGGTCTTATTCTAAATTAAAAGCATATAGAGAGGATCTTTTCCAGCACAAAATTCCCTTGGAAGCTTTTGCCAAGTTGTTTAGGTAGAAACATAGGCCAATAAATCCACTCATTTCCCTAAAGATGTAAGAAGAATTGAAAAAATTGAGGGATGGAGGAATCATATAGCCCACAAGGTACTCATCA
This sequence comes from Taxus wallichiana var. yunnanensis, assembly GCA_018340775.1. Classification (NCBI taxonomy): domain Eukaryota; kingdom Viridiplantae; phylum Streptophyta; class Pinopsida; order Cupressales; family Taxaceae; genus Taxus; species Taxus wallichiana. The sequence goes on along the minus strand of CM031240.1, from coordinate 245,982,614 downwards.
TGGGTTGCAAACTTGGTACCTATTAGAAAGAAGAATGGAGATATAAGGCTGTGTGTGGACTTTAGAAACTTGAATAGAGCATCAATGAAGGATAACTACCCTCTGCCAAATATGGACAATATGTTACAATTGGTTACTGGTTCGGAATTTTTATCCACCTTAGATGGTTTTTCTAGATATAACTAGGTAGTTGTGAAGGAATCAGAGAAAATCAAGGCTGCCTTTAACACTCCTTGGGGAACATATGTATATGTTATAATTCCTTTTGGTCTAATGAATCCTGGAGTCACTTTCCAAAGAGCAATGGATGTAGCTTTCTTTGGCTATATTATTGATTTCATTGTTGTATATCAAGATGATGTGATTATTTTTTCTAGAAAAAGGAGTGACCTCCTCCAACACTTAGGAAAAAAAATGTTAATATGTAGGGAGTATGGTATTTCACTAAATCCCAAGAAGTGCCATTTTGGAGTTTAGAAAGAAAATCTGCTTGGACACATTGTGTCAAAGAAAGGGGTCATGATTGATCCTGAAAGGGTAGAAGCCATTAGAAAAGTCCTATTCCAAGAACATCGAAAGGAATTCAATACTTTTTGGGTAGATTAATTTCATTACGAGATTTATCTCCAATTGTCTTGAACTAAATATCACAATTAGTAGCATGCTGAAAAAGGACCAAAGTATCAAATGAGAAGAAGTATCTATTCAAGATTTTGTTGGGATTAAAGAAGCATTAAAGAATTCCCCTATTTTAGGAGCTCCAAATTAAAAGAAGGCTTTCCAAATGTTTTACTTTTCTTCAGAAAGTAGTATTGCATCTGTGCTATTGCAAAAAGATGATTAGGGAGCTGAAAGACCAATTTCCTTTTTCAGTAAGGAATTACAAAGAGCTGAGCTAAAGTATACTATCATGGAGAAGTAGGAATTTTCTTTGGTAAAAGAAAATAAGGTCTTTAGGACATATATTATGAGTTCTAAATTCATTTCTTATGTTCCCCATACCATGGTGAAAGATATCCTATCAGAAATGGAGGTTTCAAGAAAAAGATGCTGATGGGTAAACAAATTACAAGTGTATGATATCGATATCCAAAAAAAACATTGGTCAGAGGTTTGGGCCTGGAAAAACTTATGGAAGAGAGAAATCTACAGAAAATTGAGGTACATGAAGTTGAAGAAGAAAGGATGAATGTCCTTGAAAAACTGATAAATTATGAATGGTACAAGGAAATCATTTTTTATCTCAAACATATACAGTTCCCTGAACATTTGAGCAATAATTAGAAAAGAAAACTGAAGTTAGCTTCCCAAAAATATGTCATTACTGATTCAAGGTTAGCTTAGAGGAACCACGAGGCAGTTCTCTTAAGATGCATTACGAAGATGAATCCCATAAAATAATTTTTGATCTCCATGGAGGAGTTTGTGGTGGTAATTTTTCTGTAAGAGTCACAACTCATAAAATCTTAAGGACTGGTTATTGGTGCCCAACTCTTTTCAAAGATACAACTCTATCGGTAAGAAAATGTGAAAGTTGGCAACACTTTTATGGAAGACTAAAATCTTCAGGATCCTTTCCTTTGCAACTGTATCAGTTGAAGCCCCATTTAGGCAATGGGGAATGGATTTCATTGGGGAGATTTATGATCCCTCAAGTGCAGGCCATAAGTGGGTATTAGTGGCCATAGATTACTTCACTAAGTGGGTGGAGGAAATTCCCACCAAGAAGGAAACTCACTAGATTGTCATGAATTTTATCCTAAATTATATCATTTGTAGATTTGGGGTACCTACAAAAATAGTTGTTGATAATGCCATGAGATTTCGAGCTAAACCTTTGGTGGCTATGTGTCATGAATATGGGATCAATTTTACATATGCTTCCAATTATAATCCCAAGGAAATGGACAAGCAAAGTCTAGTAATAAAAATCTGTTGAACATAATTAGAATAACTTTGGAATTGAACAAAAGGAAGTGGGGTGAGTAGTTGAAGTTTGTTGTTTGGGCTGATTGAATCACTTTTAAACGAGCTACTAGAAAAATCCCATTTGAGTTAGTGTATGGAACTCATGCCATGTTGCCCTTGCATATGAAATTATCTTCATTTCAATTTCTTCAACAACTTGATATTCAAGAGGTTAGTCCCTCGATGCTCACATCAATTAGATTGTTGAGTTATATGAAGAAAGAAGGGCATCCCATCGAGGCATGTAAAATTCAGAGAGAAATTGAAGAATTTGTTTGATAAGAAGGTGACTCCCAAGAGCTTTCACTATGGGAGATCTTGTGCTATTGTGAGATAGCAGGAATGAGAATGAGGAAAACATGGAAAGTTTGATGCATTGTCGATGGGCACTTATTCAATTGATATTTGAATTAGTGAACATAGCTTCTTCTTAAAAGACCTAGATGGGGAGTTGTTTGAATTGCCTGTTAATGGTAGGCATTTGAAACTTTTCCTTGATTGATTTCTCATAATCGAGGTATGCACCATTATGCGATGTATAATATTTTGGTTTCTTCTGCTTTTGTATTTTTTTATTGGTTCGTCCTAATTCTTGGTGGTCATTTTTGTTGGTTTCTTAGTTTGTTCTGGAAGCTTGTTCTTGAATCCATTGTCAATGCAATTTTTGGCACATGGTCTACTCTATTATTCTTGGGGCACTCGCAAGGATTACCCATCCCAGTCGGAGCTGATGTTGGTGCTCAATTTGATCTCATTCCGTTTTCTCAAAAATTCTTCAATCATGCGGGTTGTCGTCATATTTTCTATTTCCACTGAATGGATGCGTGAAAATTTTCTTCATTTTTCTATTAGTAAAACTTTCTCGGACCCTAGACACATGGTACCTTCAGTCTTGTCCACGTGGAGGGTCTTTGCTCATTTGAAAATTCACCTCTTGGGTCCTTAAATTTTTTCAACAACTTTTATAAATCGAGACACATGGTGAGCCCATGCTTGTTTAGGGTCTTGGATTTTGGGCACCATATCAAAAGTGTGCATGGAGGTGAGACACTGAAAGAGGAAGCTTCCACTTGGAATTTTTAATGGCCAAGGCTCCTTTTATATTGAGAATTTTCAAAGGTCAAAAGGTGTTTTTCTTGGGCCCAAAGCACGTGGAAGGCCCGTGCTTTTTTGGAAATTTTCCTCTGTACTTCACCTTCTAGTTGTGCCAAGGAAACATGTGCATGACTCTAATCTAAAGTTGATAAATGGGACAATCAATAGTTTTTGTGCATTGCATCTGATTTTTCGACCACTTTTGCCCCAAGACTATTGGATATGTGAATACACATTATATTTCATCAATTTTATATGAAACCCTTGTCGTTTTTGTCTCCAAAGTGCAACTAAATGGATATAAAGCTTAATTTGTGAGTCCAAGGAATGTAAAGTTGGAATTGCTTGGGCACTTGCAAAAACATGAATTACCAAATAAGTTGGATGCGAGAGAAAAGTTGTAGAGGAAATAATGGGAAAAGGATGGATGTTGTAGGTGAAAAAGATGAAAAAGGTGTTTTCTTGAGGATGAAAAGGATTGCACTGTCGGATCTAGTTATACTGAGCCACCAGAAAATGATTAAAACGAGGATTTTTCAAATGAAAAATAAGAATGATTAAAAGGATTTGTCAAATTTTTTTGGTATGGCATCCCAGTCATTAGTCAAGGGTATGAAAAACGTGATCAATTCATGATTCGTCCACCTAGAAGCTTTTGGGTATGAATTTCTTAAATGTCACTTTTGAGTCAAATTGGTAATAAGAAAAGGATTCCTCAAATATTCTTCTTTTCGGGGTGAAAATTTGGGATGAGTGAGTGAGTGAATTATATAAATTCAATGAGGATACTCTTGCTAAGGGTCAATAGTTGAATTTTTAAGAGAAAATTTGAAAAATCCCATCTTCTTGAGAGACCATCTAAGAGACCTGTTAATTTCTTATGTTTTAGAATTGATCATGTCAAGTTGGTTGCAGAAGTGTACAACCATTGACAAGCTCTTGAGACTATTCAAGGAAACTTTCCCATGCTGATGAATCTAGTCAATTACGAATTAATCTATGTCAATCTTGGGAAAATTTGTGTCTTATTTATTTCTAAATATTTGCAAGTAGTTTTTTTGTTCCTATTGAAATCTTGTGTTAAAGTCCTTTGAATCACATCGTATCTCATCCCTCCGATATTTTAGTGGTATTTGCAATTTCATTACAAGATAAGCCTTCATCCAGTATGAGATAAACAATTTAAAATCACTTACTTGTCATTTGTTGATAAAAATTATCCGTAATCCTTTGAGTGTGTCTTAGGCATGAGGAACCGGGGTCTTTAATGTTTAATTGACTCTCTAGCTCGAGCCTTCATCTTATATTCTTGGATATTGTGTGAAATCATGAAAATATGGGCCTCCATTGATGCAAACCTTCTAGTTGAAGGAATATTTTAGCTATTCGAAGCATTCTGTCATTTATTTTTCCAATTATTGTGAATTTTCTCAAATATCTGGAAAAATTAAGTTTATCCTACTTAATCTCCCACCAAAGTTATTAAAAAAATGAATCCCACTTTAACTACCCCTATTTTCCATGTGTGTCCATAAATGAATAATTTATACTTCGCTAAAATATGTAGAAGAAATCGGGATTCCATAATGTCTTTAGTAACATTTAACCATGTTTAAAAATATCACCATTCTTTATAAGTGACAACTCGTGAGAGTTAAATTGTGGTGCATTGATCATATTTTCTTAGGGTCTCCTTTCAAATTTGTGCAAAGAAGGATATCTTCATTCTCCTTCACCAACAGAGGTTACAAAATAGGTCCTCTCACCCTGGTTGAAAGGCATGGCCTAAAGCAGTGAGGATAGATCAAATCCTTAATGAAGGTGTTATCCATTTCTCCGATTCCCGAGTGACAAAGATTTAGAAAAATCCCCTCCCTAGCTACAAAATGACTCATAATATGATATGTTTATCTCTCAGTGTCTTGCTAAATATATGATGCTACTCATTTTCCAAGGGAGAATCAATTTGGATACCAATAGTATGTTTTAATCAAGAGGAAGGTATAAAAGTGAAGGTAAGGCTCAAATTTGAACAAGTTCTTAAAGAGGGAAAATGTTAAATGTATGTGGCTGTGTTTTAGAGGTATGAATGCTAATTTTCAAATATGAGAGAGTATTTTTAAGGATTAGTATGGTTTTCAACAGTTTTGGCAAGATTTTGAGACCAATAAAAGTTAAGAGGGAAAGAGAAACAATGAGCTAGGTGCGCGGGTTGATCAAGGTTTTGAAGGTTGTAATTTGAATTACTGATATCCATTAGTTGTATCAAAATAAAATTATGTATCTTCTTCAAAAGGTGGTTGAGTTCATTCTTGATCATGTTATCGGATTTAGCCTCCTTGTGGACTTGGGTCTTCACTAAACTAGGGGTTAGTACTCCTTATAGGGTTGTTGCTCTACTAAACTAGGATTTGGTGCTCATTATGAAGTTAGCGCTTGATAAACACTTTTTATTTGAGTAATATAATTAAAATTCTTTTAAAAATTATACCCTTTAAGGGTATCCCACTTATATCTTATGGTATGGTGTTATTTCTCTTGTTCATGGTTAATTAATTGTGTGTTATTTGTTGTTATACACACATTAATGGATGGTTAATGGTTTATATTTTAAGTACACAATATTAAATTGAATTAATTTTTATGGACTTATTGAATCCCCCTGTAAGTCCATTTTACTTCCAACAATTGGTATCAAAGTGGATCCTTTTGGAGAAGTTTGATCACTTAAAAGGAGATCCTTTGAATCATAATAATGGTGAGTCAACATAGCGGTTCATCTATGAGAAAGGAACCTTTATTTAAGGGTGTGAATCATTGTTTTTAATCTTGAGTATGAGGAATCATATTATGTCCCTAGGGTTTGATATTTGGAAAGCTGTGGAAGATGGTTATACTGCTCCTACCACTCCACCAACTAGTAATGTAGATAAGAAGGAAAGCAATGAAAATTCAAAGGATATGAATGCTATCATGTTTGGCCTAGGAGAATATGAGATGGAAATTTTAATTCATTGCAAATCATCCAAGTTTCAAGTATTATGTGGGATAATCTAGGGTGAGAATTGTAAAGTTCCAAACCTTCATAAATGAATTTGAGAGATTTAAGATTAGTGATTATGATTCCATTCCAACATTCTTACTTAGCATTTACAAAGTCACAACAACATGAGAGGTCAAGGTGAATATGTCAAGGAAGAAGTTATTGTTCAAAATTTTCTGAAATATTTAACTCTAAGTTTGATTCTAAAGTATCTTCCATTAAATAATCCAAGTATTTTACTACCTTGAATATGGATTAAATGCATGGGACTTTTAATACATATGAGATGAGAGTAGTTGACTCCAACCCTACAAAGAAATATATAGCATTAAAGATTGAGAGGAAGGAAAAGGACAAGAAGACTAAAGATGATGATAATGCACCTAGAATTGATGATGAAAACTCTTTGGAATGGTGGATAGAAGATTAAATTTTGGATCTTGTAAGTACAAAGGAAAATTCCTTATAAATGATTTAATTTTTGTAAAGTACGTTACTTTTCTTCTAAGTTTCCTCATAGGCATGAAAATAAAGATGATAATGATCATGAATGTGGTCATGAAAGTAAAAGTAAGAGGTATTGTAAAAAAAAAAAAGGTTCAAGAATGGGAAAGAAGATATCTTACACAAAGGAAGAGGGTTATTCTTTTGAAGAAAGAAGTGAGAGTGACATTTCAGATTTTGAGTTTGAATCTGATCACAACGATATTGGTGATGAGTTTTTTTATGACAAAATATGCCATGAGATCTACTAGTGGTGGTTCTACATTGTTGGGTTATTTTATGTCATATTCTTGTAATTAATCTGAATAAGAAGAAGATGACGTAGAGATTTTATCGGTGTGTGTTCAATTATAATTAAATCATGCTGAAAATAAAAATAATAAATTTAAATCTCAATTTAAAGAATATGAGGCAAAGGTTGAGGACCTAGGGGAGAAACATTGGGCCATTACAGAGAAGAAGGATGAAATAGTGAGAAATTTAGAGATGCAGATGAGTACTATGACTCTAAACTTTCAATATGAGGAATAAGTGACTATTATCAAGAAGGTTTTATATAATGCAATCAAAAAAGAAAAGATCATTTAAGATATTTGAGAAGAGCTCCAAGGATCTCGATGATCTAATTAGCATTCATAAATAAGAAATTGATAGAGTTGTTTTAGGCTTCAAAGAGGACACCAAAGGAAAATAAATAAAGCAAGAGGATGTATTCCAATAAAGTATGGTGAAGGAAAAAGTATTAAGGATAGAAAGAAAAACAATTTCACCAAGGAAAATGAGAATAATAATCCTTCAAGGAAACTTAATGCTTTAAGGTATGAAATATCTTTCAATGGTTATTGTTTTACTTGTAATGACTTTTGCATAGGAAAAGGAGTTTAGAATTACTCAGCTAGAGATGATCATCCATGGAGCGATAATAGGAGTGACAAAGCTAAGATTCATATGCTACAATTGCAATGAGAGAGTTCATGTTGCTAAGTTTTGTTTGAATGATCCACTTAGTCAAGTTGAGGGCTACAAAGGGAAGAATTCAATTGTGTGCTTTAGTTTTAATTAAGTTTGTTATATTGTTAGAGAGTGTCACTATGATTATTCAAGGAAAAAAAAATTCAAGGACCTAAGATACAACAAATAATCTTCCAGAGGTCTAGGATGCATGATAGCAATCAAGGAAATATGTGAGAGCTTATAATGAATAATGGTGTCTTATCAAGAGAAAATCTAAATGCAAATAAAGGCATGGCACATAGCTAGAAGTAGAAACAAGATGATGAAGGCTTTTCTAGGTGTTCAAGAAGGATTGGGACCTATTCAAGTCTTTCTTATCTATCCTCCATGGTTTCATATGCCTATACTAGGACTATTAGAGGTATATTAGTTAATATGAAGCATTGGAAAGAGGGGCATTTATCTATGTTGTTTGTATAGTCGAAGGTACCAAGTTATGTTGGTATATTATCTATGCATGTTATTAGGTATTTCTTGATTGATCCAGTTGTAAGAAGGGTGTAAAATGTGTCAAAAGTATATTCTCTTGTTTAGTCTATTTGTATCATGAACGTGTGTGTCATAAAGTATGTTCATGAGAAAATTTCATGGCTCTATAAGGGTCCTAAAGTATGTAGGTGGAACCTCTATATATTTTTATAAGTATATATGATGATACAATGAATGAATGATTATGTCTTAACATGAAAATTCAATTGTGGGTGTAGGTTGATTAAGTCATGTCCCATGTTGCATAGTATGAATATGGCCTTATATGTGTATATTAATTCATGTAGTCCAAAAGAAATATTTGTTCATGTGAGTCAAGAGATGAAACCTTGAGTATAAAGTTTGTTGAGTCATATCATGGAGTAAGTCAGTGTTTAGATTTTATACCACTTATTAAAGTTTGTGTTTACCTCATGAAGTTAGTCCTAAGTCAAATACATATGAAGTGTGTAAATTTGTGAAATGGTACTAATAGGTTGGTAAAAGTGTCAAAAGTATCTTAGAGGATTCATGATCATCAACAGGTATGTACTTTATTTTAGAGTTATCTAGGCCTTAATGTTATAGGTCATATGTCTCTATATCATTTTTATCATGGTGTCAAGTTCAATAATGCTTCATGGTGAAGAAATGCGAATTAAATGAGTTAGGAAAGTATGATTACTTGATAATACCAACATCTCAAGTAATTTTGAGGTAGTGTTTGAGATGATTGATATAATACAAGACACAATGAATATAGGTGTGTTGTATTTATTCCCTACTTCATAATAAAATATTTATTATCAAGACTCTAGAAGATGTTGAGTACAGTGTTGGTGGAAAAATTCGAGACCTTTAAACAATTTTTTTGCATTTTGAGATGTTTCAACCTTGAATTTTTCCTAGTACATTATAAGAATTGGTATGAAGGAGAATATGTTCTTTAAGGTGTAAATTGTGGAGTTCAAACACAAAAATAGGAGAAAACCATATTAATAAAGTTACCTATAAGATTTAGGTGGTTATATACCTAGAAGAAATCAAATCTCTTGACTTCATGAAAATTATCTTATTTGACATTGAAGAGTGATAAGAGACATAATTAACGAGATGTGAAATTTTAAAGGCTGAGAAGTTATTTTTCAAGGTTATGCATTAAGGTTGATGTAGGTGAGAAAGTGGCCAAATGGGTACTTATAACTGGTAAGGTCTCCTGATTACAATGGATGCATATAAATTTATATGTATTTCCCTCATATAATAGGCCTAGTAGCTGTGTATGTATACAATATGAAGAAGTGCGAATGGAATAATGGTCACCATTAATTTTTAACATGTTTATCAAGCATGAATAAGGTTACAAAACTATGCAAGAGTCTAGGGAGATGGTTTGAGGTCAAAAGGTGTGGTGGTTTTCTATTATGCACTCTTAGAGAAACAAGGTATTGTCTCCGAGTTTGATTGTCTAGATACAGCTTGTAGGTCATCTTATGGTGAGCTCGATAATTCATAATTATTGTGCATGACTATCCAAGTTTTGAGATAGTGTTTTTAGCAGAGACAAATTTGTACTTGATCTATTTCCTTTAATTGTTGGATGGCGATACCCATATAGTGAAGAATATTAAGAGGTAATAGAGTACTATTTACTTAGAGGTATGGTATGAGATTCTATAAATATGTAGTTTTTAAGTTCATTTATGATGTGATGAGTATCACTGAGAAAAATTGTAGAGAGTGAGGTTTCTCAAAAGAAGTGAAAAGGGTAGTAAATAAGGTAGTAGGTAAGAGTTCTATTCTAGATGTTTTGTTATGACTATAGATGGTTCTGCATTGCTTCCATATTTTATCCTACAGGCCTATAGGTGACACTCTAATGAGGAGGAGTCATTATTGAGGGTTGTAAGACTATTTTATTACTAATAAAGGATGAATTCATTACGTGACGATGGAGAAGTGCTAGACTAGGCTTATTAGTATTGTTTGAGTCAAATGATGTATTAAATATTTCAGCAGGTTTGATATGATGTTTTAGTGTTGTGTAAAGAACAAAATATGGTGTCACGGGACTATTAGAGGCTTATCAGATGGGGGCATGTTTTAAAGATTATCTTAGGTGTACAAAGTGTATGGAAGGTATTGCATGGAAAAATAAAGCATGAACACAAGTATGATGGTTTGGAAATTGGTTAGTTGACCATGAAGACTATGTTAAGACTGCAAGATTACTAACTTAGTATACTGCAGTTCTAAAAGAGGTATCTAAAGAAGGAGAACATGATTTTCCTCTCTAGAAATCATTCTAGATGGCTACAAGGTATGTGAGGTATTGTATTAATGTATCATCCAAGCTTAAATAAGTAATGAATCAAATATGAATATTCTCATCCAAGTAATGCCTAAAATACTAAGAAATGTTTTAGGACATGGTCAATATGGTTGAGTAATTTACATGACAAGTAAGCAAGAAAATAATCATTTTTTGTGTATTTCTACTAAGAATGAGATGGTATGATATTAGGGTGAGTGATTAGAAGATGTTTCATGGTGTTCTAAAGCTTTTCAAATATGGTTCTAAATACATTGAAGGTTAAGGTTAGGGAATTAAATCTTCAAGGATTTGAAAAGTAAGGTATGCAAGAAACTAGTCTACTTTGGGCAAGGAAAGTTGAGTTAGATCAAGAAAGAGGTAAGGATGATGATTATAGCTTCAAGTCATGCTTTTTGGTATGTGTTGTCACCAAATCACTTCACCCCTTGAATGGCTTAAAAATGAATCACGATAGTCGGTGTGATCGGGACACATGGGAGCACCTCTCAAGTTATGGGACTTGTGCTCAAGGTGAACCTCCAGAGAATGCCAACTTCCTCTTCCTAAACTAAACACAACACTACTTCTAATGAAAGATAAAAATGCTATCTAGTCATATGCTAACATTTCATGGGATTAGGGAAAGAGATTTGCAAGGAAATGAAACCTATACTAGAAGTGGTGATGCACCAAATTAAGGGATGTTTAATATCTGGAAGGGTTAATGTGGGAGGGATGCTTGCATCATTGACCACCTTCACCTATCACAACTAGAAAGGGTATAAAATACCACAAACCAAGGGTGTACGTTCCTTTGTTAAAATTGAGCATAAATAAGCTACCAATCTCCTAGTGAAAAAGGATGAACTTGAGAAGGGTGAACCAACACCACAACTCAACTACATGTAATATTCCACCACTTGATAAGCACAAAACTCCACAAACCTGTAATGGAAACCTGAACTTGCATTGTTCACCTGAAAACATGAGAGAGGCAAATAGAAGCAGAAAAATCATGAAAGGACATTCATCTGATCACAAAACATAATTCTCATTACTTCAAGCACTTGCACAGTGCATCATTACATCAGGGGAAAAGGGCATAAGCTGCCATTACAATTTTAGAAGAAAGGCTTGAAATCCTACAAATCACAACATCTCATCTTGCGAAGAGAGGGGAAGCTTGGAAAGTTTCTAACTTTTTCCAACTTGTATGACCTGTTGGAACCTACTTGTTGGAACCCTTGGGAAAGAGTCTTCAACTTACATTGATAGAAGAATATGATATAGAGGAGAGGAGTTATAAATTCAATCCTAAATGGAAGGCACATGCTGTATTATTTATTACATTTGTTTGAACCACTTTAAAAGGTTCCATCATGCATCATTAATGGTTGTTGACATAGTGTTCTCAAATAATTAAAATAATATTTAAATAAAATATTTAAATAATAATAATAAATATTATTAGTAAAATATTTAAATAATAATAATAAATATTATTAGTAAAATATTAAATTAAGTTAAATATTGGTGGGCTCCATGTTGACCGGTTTGTGGACAGCCCACGAAATCGGCGAGCACGTTCGCCATCGCAACGAGCTCAACACCAAGCTCTTATACCACCTTCATCGATCCCCAAATTTTGCCAAGAAAAATCCTATGCCAAGTCACCAATCTCCCTCTCCGACGAGCTCACAAAATGAGCTCTAAGTTACCTGAGCTTCATGTAATCTTAGATGGATGAGTTCATTTCTTCCAATGAGCTCATCGTTGAGCTCCATCAACTGATCTCCATTATTTTTGCATCGACTCACCTCCATCATATTGGTGCTCTTCTTGGTCTGAGCTCATCCTCTACGAGCTCGATTGTGATGCATTGAGGTATCCTCTATTTAATCACATCTAACAAATCTCACAACCCATGTTACCATCACCAAGTTCCTTCGTCAACTCACCACTCCACAAGCTACCTTCCTCCTCTACTTGGTGAACTCTGTGACTCTTCCTAAAAGCTCACTATGACCAAAACAAATTTATAGCACTACAAAAACCTTGAGTACCGAGCACCTTGTCGAGGTAACCAAGCTCTAAAGATCTTTGACTCCACTCCATTCATGGTGAGTCCAAAATTCGTTATTACCTATAAATCAACTGAATCTTTTCTCCTCCACACTAACTCCTCCTGGCTTGGTGAAGACTCAAGATAACTCATGACACATTACTTAAGTTTCTCCCTTCTCTACGGCTTGGCCTTGCCACATATTGCATTTAAACCATGAATTATTATTTGTGCCGAGTGACTCGAGCTAATACCTATCTCGGAGAAAGGATCGAAACTTCTCCCGACATGATGATCAACTCGGATGTCAAAAATTTGATCCCTAAAAGACATAAACTCCAAATCCGAAAACCCAAAACTCCAAATTTCAAACTTTCGAGTTCTAAGCTTGAGAGATATTTATCTCGTTCAATTTCTCTGACCCCAAAATATCCACAATTCCAAAATATAATTATCCGAAAAAATGTTCCAAAATAAAACCCTAAAATATTGACCTTGGTACGCCTTGTTTGAGTTCCTTGTCCAACGATGAATTCACAACCTTCATAGCTCACTACTTGAGCTTTGTCCCCTTCCTTGAGCACTCGATTATTCCAACACATGCTTCCTTATTCGACCTATCCCTCTGTCTCCATCTAATTGAGTCATTCATGGCCAAGTTTACCTATGGTCAAGCTTAGAAGAGCTTCCTTCCTTCTTTGTGTGACAATACCAAACTATTCTTGTGATGAGATAAATACAACATTGGCCCTTTTTCATTTCAAGTGGATATGTCTCTACACCACAGTCTAATTCATTTCCATGCCCATGTTTATGGCTCACCATCATCGGGCCTATACTATATTTGAGACTCCTCTTTTATCAACAACTCAGATTAACTTGGTTGAGCGATCTTTGAGCATATGAAAACTTCAACCAGTATTAACCTAAGCCCATTTTCTATTGTAACAAGGTTATCAGGCTTGGTCATTCCAATCCTATGTTCTTAGCCTCTACGAGTGGCTTGGAATATTATATTGGGCTCCTCCCATATTTTAAAGGCTAGATCTAGACTTGATGCATCACACTGCATTCCTATGAGCCTATTTTGACTTTCCTTGACTCACCAATTGTTCACGCAGTCTCTGACCTATGTGCCAAAATTTTATCCATTTCTAAGCTCTATTGTTTATGAGTGATTACTCCATGATGTAAGCCATGTCCATAATGATGAGCCAAATCATTACATGACTCATGAGATCTTCTTTAACCGGAACCGAGCTTATCATGGTTAATTACCACCATCTATTATGGTGAGCTCCCCGCCAAAAAAACCTTATGTTGAACACCGCTAAGTTTTCTAATCCATAGTGAGCTCTTTCCGAATTGAGTCTCTTAGCTGACCTTCCCTCTTATTTCCGTTGTCAATCTGCACCGGTTGATTGAAATGTTCCAAGCTCATGGTATCCTCCAAGATAAAATCAACCTATGCGAGCAACTCAAACACTTTGAGCTATTTCCTTGCTTTGAAAGACAATTTGTATATCAATTATGCGAGTGGGTTTTACAATTCCACCGTGTTCTCATCTTGATGGATGCTTGGGCTTTCCTGACATGATCTTTACTAACACTTTTGTGAAAGAGTTACATCGACATTGGCCTTGGCATCGAGCTCATCACCCGAACCCTAATGTAAACTCACACTGACTACATAGCCCCCTCTCGAACCGATGAGGGGCTCATCGTTCATTCGTTCCTTCATGGAGACATTGATAGGATCACTTGCATGTCTAAGCTTGTATTGAATCCTATGGGCTATTCTCCAACTTGACTCAGCTTGGACCCCTTTGTGACTCATGATAACATTCCATAGTAAGTCAACCGAGCTACCCCTTGCATATTCCTTTTTTTGTGCTTGAAAATGGAGCTCGATCCGAGTCATCCATCGAGTTGTGTTTATATTTGAGCTCGTTATTTTACGTGATCCTTGAAAAACTCACTCGATCTCATTACTATCGTAGCTCAAGCTGTTCTTGGAAGAGACCTATCATGAGGGCCTATCGACATTAAAATTTTCCTCCATAATTTCTATTTTATTATGTATGTATTAGGAATAGGATGTTATTAAGTATGATTAGTAGTAGCTTCGATAGAAGATAATGGCATTTCAATATGGTGCCGCCAATAAAGTAGAGTATGTTAATACCAAAGTACAATCGGAATGTTGTGGTAAAAAGTAAATATTTGTCGTAAGTTTTCTAAAGTAATGTTAAAATGTCAAAGTTGGGGTAAGTAGAGAAGTAGGGTGTACATGATTAGGAATTATAAATATTTTACTTGTAATATGGACAAAAATTGATGTCATAAATATTTTATGTACTTTATTTGTGGAAAAGACTAAAAAGGTGGAACCCATGTGAGATGATAAGGTTTATCTTATCTTAGAAGATAAGCCTACATGTAAAGGCAAGAGTTTAGGCATGGAATATGTTTGGCGGGAAGAGATTCCCTATCCTATCTTAGAGATAGGGTGGATAAGCCTAAATTCCTATAAATAAAGAGACCACCCCCTCATTTAGCATATAGAAGGAAGTAGTGAGAATTATTTTATGAGTAAGGAAGTCATTATTTTGAAGGTGTGTTAAAGAAGCCATTAAGAGGTGTAATTGTGAAGTTTCTTCCATAGTTTTTATTGGAAGGTAAGTGAAGTCAGTAACACATGAAGTACCTCATGGGTGATATTGCAACAATTTCTTGTTGATATTATAATTTACACTTATATTTCAAATTTATCATCATTCCTTCTTATCATAGTCTATGGTATTCTTGTGTTATGTTTGTTGTTGTGTTTCCAAATTCCATCCACCAAACTAAAAGCTGTGTATTAGTAAATAATCATAGCACAAGGAGTTCCTCATAAAGAATTATCATAGTGTTGGAATGGTGTTGACATTTTGGTTCTATTCTTTGGGAACATTCCTCATTGGTGGATTTTCTGGAGAGATATTCCCACTTAGTCATAAATCAATAGGAGGGTAACCTTGATTTTATTGTGCCTAGTAGTTACCATGGTAAAGTCACTTTTTACCATGCATAGTATTTACCACAGTAACTTTACTTTTTACCGTGAATAGTATTTACCACAGTAACTTCATTTTTTACCGTGAATAGTAGTTACCACAACAACTTCACTTTTACCATGAATAGTGTTTACCAAATAAAGTCATTTTTACCCGCAGTAAGTCAAGGTTTACCATAGTTTACCATGGTCATTTCTATTTTATTGTAGAAAGGTGTAAAGTCACTTTCTATTATAGTGATTCTAATTATTTGTGCACATAAGTCTTGTTGATTGTACTTGTGGGTTAGTATTTCACTATGGTTACTTTTGAAAATGGGGAAGATTCCTATTTTTTTAGCCCAATCTAATGAAGATGCTTCCTCTTTCATTCAAGATTTTAAACGATCTTGCATTTGTAATGGCCTCATAAGAAGGGAACAATGGAATGAATTTTTTCCTACTTTTTTATGGTTAAGCTCTTAGGTGGTTTGAAACACTAGGTGATAATGTGAAAAATTCATGGGATTTATTAACTAAAAGTTTTCTTGAAGAATTTGGTGAACAACAAAATATGCAGATCTCATGATGGATATCATAAAGCTATCCCTTGGAGAGAAGGAGAAGATAAGGGATTATCATGCTCGTTTTCTAGAGCTAAGGAGGAAGCTCGATGCCTAGATCCGAGAAGGAAGGATTAGCGGATGGATTGATGAATGGTGTGGATAATCTCTCTCTGTAAGCACTTCATTCTTGGGATGAAGCCGGAGATCGAAAACGAGTGAAGTATGACCACCAAGCTACCATTGAACAAGCAAATGAGATTGCAAGAAGGAAAGAAGAAAGCATGGAAGATGAGCCAAAAGAAATTGTTGCTAAGGTAGAGCCTACACCAATATCTTTGGTCTAGAATCCATAACCACTCTCGGTGAGCACAAATATTTCTCCTAGTAAATCTACCGAGTATGAAGATCTTCGCTCGGGAAGATGGGCCGATTAATTATTAATCTTCTTCAAGGAAAATAATTTACTTCTTTGGGAGGAGATAGAGGTCCAAAAAGAAATATTTCTGAAGTTGTATGTTATGGGTGTCATAAAAAGGGTCATTATAAGTATAATTGTCCAAATAGAGCTTCTACATCCAGTACAAGAGATAATGATAAAGGAAAAACACCTATGAATTCTTTTGATGTAGTAGATAAGAGCATAAATAATGAAGCAGATGTGTTTGTAACAAAAGGAAAGAAAGAAAAAGATAACCAAGATGGAAATGATCCTAAGAAGATGAAAGGAGAAACTAGTAAGAAACATAGGAGAAGAAAGTTGGGTGTGCAAGATTTTCTGATTTCACAGCGACAAGGACCATACTCCATCTTAGAAGATCTATCCAAAAGGCCTATAAATATTACATATGGTCAACTCTTGGCTATGTCTTCTGAGAAGAGGCGGGAGATGTAAAGTGGACTCAATGCTTGATGAAGGAAGGAGGTTGAGGTCCTTATTTTTGAGGTAGAGGCAGATCCCTATGCTCCACAAGTTGAGGTATTATGTAATGGTATTTCAATTCATGATGTCTTAGTTGATGGAGGTGTTGTAGTTAATGTAATGAATGAGTATATAATGAATATGTTGGGTTTAAAAATTGATCGCCCCTCAACACTTATGTTAAGGTCATTAAATAAGGGAAAAACTAAACCAAAAGGTGTTGGTGGCAATATTTGTTATGGGTGTTGTATGTGTGGTAGAATTTCAGGTGATGAAAAATGGTACTGTTGCATACCCAATGTTGTTGGGAAGGCCATGGCTAAGGAGAGTTCATGCTAGAAACTAATGGAATGAAGGCTTCATGACACATGGACGTGATAGAGAGAGGGTGAAAATAAATGTGATCCCTCGGCATCATAAGGTAGAACCTATGGATTCAAGTGATGAAACTAATGATTGGACATCCTTTGATTATTCTAGTACTAGTGAAATGGACGAGAAGATGAAGAAAGTGAGGTTGATGTTTCGGTCATGGATATCCTTCTAGTTACACCGACTCATGAACCCATAAAATTATCCGGAGAAGAAATTGATGATCGTCTCCAAAAAATAAGGATTGGTGATGTTGTGATGGAGAGTGAGAAGGAATGCTACATCCAACTCTTTCAAAGGTACATACACCTATTCACTATTGATTACAAGGAAATTCATCAAGTAAGTTGGGTAGAACATTCTATTGATCTCGGTAGATGGTGCTAAGCCCATAAAGTAAATGCCATATAGAATGAATCCTAATTTTCCAAGGCGTAAAAGAAGAAATAGATAAGTTGCTTGATGCAGGATTCATATTTTCTATGGAGAATTCATAATGGGTTTCTCCCATTGTGATCTCAATAAAAATGAATGGGAAGCTATGCATTTGTGTTGATTATAGGAAGCTTAATAAGGCAACAAAGAAGGATCATTACCCTCTTCCATTATCGAGATAAGATATTGGACGAAGTAGTAGGCCGCCAAGAGTGCTATAGTTTTGTTGATGGATATAGTGGATACAACAAAGTTCGTATAGTAGAAAAAGATCAAATTGAATACCATGTTCACCACTCCTTGGGAATGTTTGCTTATAGAGTTATGCCTTTTGGGTTGTGTAATGATCGGAAATGTTCAAAGCACTTGATGAATAAGGTGTTTGAACCCTACATTGGAAACTTCATGAGTATTTCGGATGGTTTTACATCTATGAAACCAAGATGGACCACCTGCACCAGATGGAGACAACATTTCAAAGGCTAGATGAAGCACAAGCCTCACTACACCCTAAAAATTGTGTCTTTGGATGTTCTAAAGGTGTTTTGTTAGGGCATGTTGTATCCAGAGATGGTATTGGTACTAATCCTGATAAAGTTTCAAAAATCAAAGAGTTACCATTTCCTATGAATATAAGTAATTTGAGATCATTTTTAGGCCATGTGGGTTACTATAGAAGGTTCATCAAGAATTTCTCAAAGATTACATAGCCACTAACCTAGTTCTTGAAGAAGGATGTTACTTATGAACCAGGAAATAAGGTGCATGAAGCTTTTAAACAACTGAAGGAAGCCCTGGTGTCTTCACCTATTTTAAAGAATCCAGATTGGAGCAAGCCATTCATTGTGTATACTGATGCCTCAGATGCAGCACTAGGAAGTACTCTGAGCCAAAATGATGAAAATGGGAATGATCATCCAGTTTACTTTGGGGAGCGCACAAATGAATAAAAGTCTTTGAGGTAAATTATATTGTAATTGAAAAAGAGGCTATAGCTATCATTTTTGCTGTAAATAAGTTTAGAAATTACTTGCTAGGGAAGAAATTTATAGTTGTAACAGATCATCAGGCTCTAAAATATATTGTAAATAAGCCTAACCCATTAGGGAGGATAGCAAGATGGATAATTTTTCTACAATAATTTGAATTTGATATTATAGATAGGCCGGGAAAGAAGCATGTCAATGCAGATGCACTCTCTCGAGCCTATGATGGTTTAGGTTCATCTTGTGATGATGATGATTTCCCAGATACAACATTTTTATCCCTTGACACAATCCCTAGTGAATACATAGATATTTGGAATTATATGAATGAATTCAAGTTTCCTGATTGTGCCAATGCAAAGACTAAGAGGAAGATTACTCAAGCCAGCCATCCATATTCTATTATGCATGGAGTATTATTTCAAATAGGACCTGATGGATAGTATAAGAGGGCAATTGGACGTGATCAAGGGAAGGAGCTGATAGAAGAATTCCACAATGGTACATGTGGAGGACACTTCTCTGGAAAAATTACAGCAAGAAGGATCTTGGATGTAGGTTATCACTAGCCCACTCTTTTTAGAGATTGTTATAATTATTGTAAGACATGTGATAGTTGTCAAATGCATGGTAACCGTAAGACTTCATCAGCTCCATTATGCCCTATTATTCCACTTGGTCCCTTTGAAAATTTGGGAATAGACATTGTAGGTCCACTTCTAACTACCCCACTCAAAAATAAGTATATTGTAGTTGCCATAGATTATTTAACAAAATGGGTTGAAGCTAGGCCATTGAAAATGCTTCCATGGATGAAGTGGCAAGGTTCATATATGAATGCATTATCACCAAATTTGGTTGTCCATTAGAAACTATAATGAGATCAAGGAAGCCACTTCATTAATGAGGTAGTAGAATCCTAGTCAATAAGTTTTCTATTAAGCACGGGAAGGCAACAACATACAAGCCAAGGACAAATGGACGGTTGGAACGAACAAATTTTGTGTTATGTCAAATTCTAGAAAAATATGCAACCTTATAGGTACATAAGTGGGATAAAAGGATTCATGCAGCATTGTGGGCATATAAGGCAACATCAAAGTCAAAAATAGGATACTCCCAATTTTAGTTGCCTTATGGCATTGATCCAGATTCTTCCTATTGAGTTTGATATTCCCCCTTTGTGAGAGTTATGAAAAAGGAAAGGATGGATGAAAGTGATTCAATAAAAAGAAAGTTTGGTGCATCTTCATTTGTTAGAGGAAATGATGGAAATAGTGAAGGATACAAGCTATAAGAAGAAAATGAAGCAGAAGGAATACTTTGATCAAAAGATCTATTGGACTCCATTTCATGTGAATGACTTGGTTTTAGTATATGATTCCAGATACAAAAAAAGAAGGCATAGAAAATCTCTTCCCAAATGGATGGGGACCTACAAAATAATATCTATGCATGAAAATGGTACATATCGACTGGAGGAATTGGATGGCACTCCCATTACGAAACGGGTCAACCACAACAAGCTAAAGATTTTCCAAGAACCAGAATAGTCTACTCCGAGGACGGTAGAGAGAAGCTAGGAAGGGGAAAATGTCGACATTAAAATTTTCCTTTGTAATTTCTATTTTATTATGTATGTATTAGGAATAGGATGTTGTTAAGTATGATTAGTAAGCATCGATGGAAGATAATGATGCCATGAGTATGGTTCTGTGAATAAATTAGAGTATGGTAACAATTAAATTACAATAGGAATGTTGTGGTAAAAAGTAAATATTTGTCATAAGTGGTCCAGTAATATTAAAATGTCAAAGTTGAGGTAAGTAGAGAAGTAGGGTCTACATGATTAGGAATTAGAAATATATTTGTAATAAGGACAAAGAGTGATGTCATAAATATTTTGTGTATTTTATTTGTGGAAAAGACTAAAAGGTGGAACCCATGTGAGATGATAAGGTTTATCTTATCTTACAAGATAAGCGTACATGTAAAGGCAAGAGTTTAGGCATGGAATATGATTGGCCGAAAGAGATTTCCTATCCTATCTTAGAGATAGGGTGGATAAGCACTGAATTCCTATAAATAAAGAGGCCACCCCCTCATTTATCATATATAAGGAAGTAGTGAGAAATATTGTATGAGTAAGGAAGCCATCATTTTGAAGGTGTGTTAAGAAAGCCATTAAGAGGTGTAATTGTGAAGTTTCTCCAATAGTTTTTGTTGGAAGTCAAGTGAAGTCAGTAACACTTGAAGTACCTCATGGGTGAGATTACAACAATTTCATGTTGATATTATAATTTACACTTATATATCAGATTTATCATCATTCCTTCTTATCATAGTCTATGGTATTCTTGTGTTATGTTTGTTGTTGTGTTTCATATTCCATCCACCAAACTAAAAGCTATGCTTTAGTAAATAATCCAGCATGAAGAGATCCCGATAAAGAATTATCATAGTGTTAGATTGGTGTTGACGAGGCCATAGCTAGCTCCCCATCCCTGTCAAACATAATGTTCCAATTTCGAGCTCGAGAGAGCAGTAATAACTTTACATAATGCAACACAAGCTGAATAAAATGATTTTAGTTTGCATTAATGCACTTATATGTTGATTGAAGATTGAGAAAGCGGGGGAGGAAGCCTGATTAGTTTTATTAATCTCAATCAACCAATCTTTACAGAGAATGGGCTGCAATATTTATAGATATTGCACAACCAAATACACACGGGAGATTAAGTTGCACAGGTGCAACCAAATTTCAAAATGCACAAGCTTCCAATAACATCTGGGAAGCACAAATGAATAAATACAAATATACTGTTAAAACTATAACAGCATCCGTGAGAAACAAATATGGTTTAGAAACCATATAACAATACATAACAAATATATGGTTTGTATTATTAACCATTATTATTTAATTAATAAAATTAATTAAATAACTGGACTATTGCATAATTAATATTAGGATAATAATATTTTATCCTAACATTCCCCCCCTTAATTGTGCATTGTCTGAAGAGATGAGGAGAGGAACTCTCTGAACAACTCAAACTTGTCACGTGCAAGTGACTTTGTGAAAATATCTACTCGTTGTTCAGTAGTTGGAAAAAATTGAAGCTGGATGTTGTGCTTCAACACATGTTCGCGTATGAAATGAACCTAAACCTCAATGTGCTTTGTTCTCTCATGAAAAACTAGATTGCGAACAAGTTTGAGTACACCTTCATTGTCTACATACATGGTAGTCGGTTTGTCCTGTGGTATTCCAAGTCCTTCCAAGTATGTGACATAGCCAAATCGCTTCACAGAAAACTTCTCCTGTAGAACGATACTCGGCTTCTGTGGAAGAGCGAGAAACAAAGTGTTGTTTCTTACTTCCCCATGATATTGGTCTAGATCCCATAAAGAATACAAATCTAGAAGTGGATTTTCTATCATCAATGTTACTTGCATGATCTAAATTGAATATCCAATCAAGAAGAAGTTTTTTCTTCTTGTATTCTAGACCAAGATCCACTGATCCTTTGAGATATCTCAAAATGCACTTTGCTGCTTTCCAATGAAAAACTTTGGGTTCTTGCATGAACCTGGATAGATAGCTCACTGCAAAGCTGATATCTAGTCTAGTGTAGGTCAGGTAAATGAGACTCCCAATCAGCTACCGATAGAGAGTGGCACTTACCTCAGGAGATGGATCTGAACGAGATAACTGTAATCTATTCTCCATAGGTGTAGCAATTGGTGTGTAATCCATCATCCTAAAATTCTCAAGCATAGTCTTGGTATATTTCATCTGAGAAACAAAAATATGATTCTCTTTCTGCCATACTTCTAATCCAAGACAATAGTGCATCAGCCCGAGATCGGTCATGTCGAACGATCGATTAAGATCTTTCTTCATTGCATCGATCATCTCACTAAACTTCCAGTGATGACGAGATCGTCGACATAGAAAACAAAATCACCATCTCCCCCCTTGCTTTTTGAGGTAGAGATGGGATCGTATGGATTTCTAACAAATCCATGTTGTATGAGATGCTCATCAATTTTGATGTACCATGCCCGGGGTGCCTATTTGAGGCCATATAGAGATTTCCTAAGTCTGCATACCTTTGTTTCTTGACCAGGTACAACATATCCCTCAGGTTGAGTCATGTAGACTTCTTCTTGTAAATCTTCACATTTAGGAAGGCACTTTTTACGTCCATTTGGTGAACTTTCCATCCAAACTGAGCAGCTAGAGCAAAGATCATCCTGATCATTTTGATCTTAGCTATGGGAGAAAATGTCTCCTCATAGTCAATGCCTTCTTTTTGTGCGTACCCCTTTGCTACAAGTCTTGCTTTGTACTTTTCCATTATCCCATCTGCTTTGTACTTAGTTTTGAATATCCATCTGCATCCAATGGGTTTCTTCCTGGTGGAAGATCAACAAGTTGCCAAGTGTTATTCTTCATCACTGATTGATATTCAGAATCCATGGCATCTTTCCAAGCTTTTGATTGTAGGGCTTCCTAGACTGTAGAGGGCTCATCTGATTCAATAACTCTACTCATCAAAGCAAAGTTAACTTCTTCTCTTGCTTTACTGCGAGTCCGTGGTCCAGGGGTGGATGTATCCAGGTGGAGCATCCAATCTTGCATTTTGTAATGTACTTGTACACCATTTAGGAATACGTTGACCTGTTCCCATGGGTTATGGTTCTTTTTTATCAACACCATCATCCCCATCATCACTTTCATCTTTTGAGGGAACATTAGCTTCAATTTTTACAATGGGTGAAAAATCTACATCTTGCGAGTCCGGAGAAGGAGACTCTGCTTCCTTCTTCTCGAAAAACTCAACATCTCTGCTAGTGTAGACTTTTCTGGTCTTAGGATCCATCAATCTATACCCAAGAGTCTCTTCATTGTACCCAATGAAGATGAGTTTTTGTGACTTCATGTCCAATTTCTTTCTGTTTTGTTTGGGTATGTGCATGCTTGCTTTGCACCCAAATACTCTGAGGTGTGCAATGGATGGTTTCCTTTTTGACCATGCTTCTTGTGGTGTAATTCCATCAAGAGCAGTTGTGGGCGCTCTGTTCAACAAATACACTATTGTTTTTGCTGCTTCTGCCCAAAATGTCTTTGCAAGTCGGAATCATCGATCATGCATCGCACCATTTCCATGATAGTACGATTTCTTCTCTCAACAACACCATTTTTCTGCGGTGTGTGTGGAGGAGGCATTTGTCGATGAATCCCGTGAGTTTGTAGGTAGTCTCTGAACTCATCACTGGTGAATTCCCCCCCTCGATCTAAGTGGAGAGTTCTGATGTGACGACCAGTTTCTTTCTCAACTGCTACTTTGAACTTTTTGAAGGTTTCAAACGCTTCACTTTTCTTGTGAAGACAAAAAATCCACATTTTCCGTGAATAGTCGTCAACACAAAGCATGAAGTACTGGAACCCAGAATGACTTGGCTGCAGAGTGGACCGCAAAGATCGGTATGAACCAGGTCAAGTTTACCAAGAGTTTGGAATGTACTCCTTGGAATGAAACTCTGTGTTGTTTTCCTGCTAAGCAGTGAGGACACTTGTCTGTATCCTTCTAAAGAGATGGTAGCCCATGTACCATATTACACCGGCGAAGTGTTTCGAGATATTTGAAACTTACATGACCAAATCTCCGATGCCACAACTGGGCTGAGGTGGAGTTTTTAGCCACAAGTGCTTGATCATTTTGTGAATGAAATCAAGTTGAAACATATGTCCCACATTTGAGGCTTTTGAAATTATTTTCGAGCCTCTGGATTTATTTCGAATCAAACATGTTTTCTTGCTGGATTGACTATCAAAGTCAATTTTCAGGTTGTGATCTAGGAGTTGACTAACTGAAAGAAGATTCTTTGTCAACCCAAGGACATATAAGACATCTGATAGTCTACATTTTCATGAACCAAGGGGTAGAGAAATGTTTCCAATCCCCTAAACGGTATATGAAGAATCATCTCCTAACAAAACATGATTTTTTGATGGCATGTCCCTCATTGAAATAAACCAGTCTCTATGGCCAGTCATGTGTCGAGTGGCTTTTGAATCAACATACCAGACATCACTAGATGATGTGGATGGTTCACTTGATCGAGCAGTGAACAAGAAGTCTTCATTGTCTGATTGTTCTTGTTGCTCAACAATATTACCTTGCTGGTGGGGTCTTCTTTTCTAGTTCCCCTTTTTCTGCCCGTGATAGTTGTTAGAATGTCCCTTGTAATATTGTTTTTGTGGTCCAGAGTTGCTTGATGAACCTTTCTTATAAGTGTTATACCAACAATATTTTAAGTCATGTCCTCTTTTGCAAATTGGACATTGCTTCTTCTATTGATTTTGCCCATGATACTAATTCTGATGTTGGGACTTCTGATAGGATTTCGGTTTTCCTTTACCTTTTCCTTTCCATTTTTGATGTGAAGATAGTGCTTGATTCTCTTCATCATCCTTATTGTGCATTCCTTCCTCTTAACAAGCGGAAGTTTACCATCTTGTCAAAACTAATTGTCGTATCTGACAAGTTTAGAGTTGTGACAAAAATGTGGTAAGAAGAAGGGAGAGCTCTCAGAACAATGGGAACAAGAGATTCATCTTTGACCTCTTCTCCTAGGGCTAGAAGTGAAGCCCTCAACTCTGCAACTCTTCTTAGGAAAGCTTCAATTTTCTCATTTTGCTTGAACTTCAATGTATGTAACTGACTCTGCAAATTTAGTATGACATTCTTGTTCTTGGCCTCATATATTGTGCTCAGCTTATCCCATGCTTATTTTGTTGTGGTGGCATCTCGAATGTGGGCTTGCACATCATCGGACACTCCAAACAAGATGATGAGTTTTGTTTTCTAATATGTTCTATCAAACTGTCATTGTTGTGTTGTATCAGTTGTTGATCTGGTTAGAGTACCAGTCACAATAGGCCAAATTTCTTCAAACTCAAGTTGTGTCTTTATTTTTGTCTTCCATGTAGCATAGTTGCTTCCTCTAAGAAATTGTGAATCCGAAAGAAAAAATTTGGGGGCATTGGTGCCCATTTTGCGAGAGATCAGCGGCGAGTTTGGATCTTATCACTCTAGGTATTAGGTCTCCCAATCTATATACCGTCGATCGATATACCGAACCTTCCTATATACGTGCCCTTCCTAATATACCCGTCGATACGTGGAAGAATCTTGCCCTTTCTATATACCTGGTGGTACGTGAAAGAGGCATCAACATACATGAAAGAATTCAATACGTGGTACTGTTAGTGTAAAATCACAACACCCCTAGATGTTGATCGATTTCTAGTTTGATCATACAAGCATCCAGTGTGATTGCATAACATGGAATCCTTTCTCCAAGTGTGGGACTTACAGAAATGAGAAAGGAATCTCCAGAGAAGGTGGTTCCTAATCCTAAACTACCTGCCACAAGCTAATCTAATCCTAATCTAACCATGCCAAGGAGACACGAGAGAGAGAGAAAAGGGAAAAACAGAGCCTACACTAAACGGTGATACACCGAGAGAAGGAAAATGTTGAACATCTATCAAAACTTCCATGGAACAAGGAGAGGTGAGCAATGGGAAGGATGAACAGATGCATCACAGGCCCAAGGATAGATTTCACACAGAAAATGTCCCAAAACTCCATGAACACAGCTCCAGACCTGTAATGAACATTAAAAGATGCACAAATACCGTAATGAAGAGAGGTAAGAAGAGAACAAGCAAACAAACGAGAAGGGATGGATAGACGCATCACAAAACACATTTTTGTTGCTCGAAGTTTGCACAGAACATCATTTACAATAGTAAAAGGAAAAAATGCCATTATAGAGTAGGGGAGGAGGTTCGAACTCCATTTTCAACCCTAGAGAAGAAAAGAAGGGAGGGCAGAGCTGAAAAGATGAACCCCTTTAGAAAGAAGCCCCTCCTTACAATTTATAGGAAGAATGAGAGAGGGAAGAGAGAGGAAATCTGAATCTACCCCAACCACCTCATTTAATTCATCTTATTATGGCGGTAGGTGAGAACCCTAAAAAGTGGCGAACTGTATTTGCATTAAAGCTGGTTGTTGAAACGTCAGTTTTGGCCATTATCACGTACCAGAGGCGTTTTTATTTTCTCTCTCCAAACTGAACCAAAATGCAAGATTGACCCTAAAGTCATGTAGATAATTTCACCAGCTTTCCATTGATATAAAACGTGAAAATCGAGCTCTGGATCGAAAGTTATGGTGATTGAAGATTTAGGGCAAAAAAATAGGCCAAAACAAATTGGCGGGAAAATATTTGCATTTTTCCGCACTCTGCCACTGGATGATGCGTGTCGGGCTCGATTCGTTCGCGGGTTCATCCTTTGAAAATTTATTTCGGGCCCTTCCTTAATTTCTTTCCACTTGGACACGTGGCATTATTTTATTGGCTCGGGCCTGAGTGGCGCACCTTGTCCTTTTAAAATTTGGTATTTTTCACTTTGGGAAAATTTTCCCATTTCTCCCCCGCGCTCCACCACTCAAGTGCCACATGGCACAATTTCATTGGATGTGGGCCCTTCCTGACCATTTCCCTTTTGTTTTTTCCTTTGGAAAATTTTTCAAAATTTTCCCGCCGGGCGATGAGGTGAAGACACGTGGCGAGATTTGATTCATTGGCGGCTCTTTCGGCTTTTCACGTCCCACGCGTCCCTCACGTACCTTTGGCCCAGCTGTCCCAAACTGTCTGGGACAAATATCTCTGAACCACCCGATTCGGGCTTCCTTGTCCCTCTTTGCGGTGAAGACACGTGGCAAGATTCCATTGGCTCTCGGCTCTTTCGGCTTTTCGCGTCCTCCGCGTACTTTTGGCCCAAATGTCCCAGACGAAAGTCTCTTGTTTCAGCCAAATCGGCGGTTCGTGTCCTCCACATACTTTTGGCCCGAATGTCCCAAAGTCATCGGGACAAATATCTCTGAACCGCCTGAAATGGACCGTCTTGCGCCAAACCGGCCGATCCGCGTCCCGCACGTACTTTTGTCCCAACTGTCCCAAACCGAGCGAAACAAGACTTAGGCAATTTTTTCCTTCTTTCGGCCGATTCGGCTTTTCACGTCCCACGCGTCCCGATGTCCCAACTATCCCGCAGACCGCCTGGACTAGGACTTAGCCAATTTTCTTCATTTTTTCGGCCCCAAGCTTGTTTTTTTGCAATTTTTTCACATTTTCTAACTCATTGTGTTTTCTTCTTGGGTGGGAGAGTTAGAAGGAAGCCGAGGGGACCCCGAAACACAATTTTTTCCTTGAATCAATATACTTGCTTGGGGTGAATAATCGATGTATGTTACCAAATTTACCCTAGGGGTGAATTTTGGATAACAATTTGGTGACTTAAGCGGGGTCATCTACACTGCTTTGGATGGAGTTACCGGTTTCTGAAGCATCCATTGGGCATGGAGTCATGAGTTGTAGCCGAAAAAATGATCTGAACTTTGAAAACCTCCTCTCTGAGCCACTTGGAAACCCACTGAAATGGAGTCGTTCTCACCAAAATGCCACTGAAATGGACTGTGCAAGAGCAAAACCAGCACCACAAAAACTATGTATAGATTTGAAAATCATACATGCTCCAAATGGAACATGCAGAGTGTTCACAAGCACTTCTTCTACTAAAAGCAAACCTACCTACTCTACTCTAATTGGAAACAAAGGTGGGCTAAACAAACCCTACAACTAGTTGTGGAAAATAGCTTCCTTTCTTCAAAATAGGCAACCATGCAATTGATTTGACATTGAACATGGCTGATTGGATGGATGGAAAATCAACAAGAAGCTGGTCTTCCACCCAAATCATCAAGGTATCGGCTGAAGACAAATTCAATACCTCTTTTAGTTTCTCTATATTTGGATTGAAGAGGTATGACAACTAATCCTTGGTACTTTGTAGCTCACCTTCATGCTCAGAAGCAAGCATGACTAGTTGTGACTTCTCCTTTGGCTCCAATGAAGCCAAATACCTGATTGGGCAAGGTATGGTCCATTTGATATGCCCATAGCTCTGATTTTCAACTCCAAAAATGGAGTCTTCTTGTAGACCTTCTTGAATGGATGGTGTGGAAGCAATGGTAGAATCTTTGTGCCCTTTCTCTTCCTCCAATGAAGGACATGAAAGATTAAAATCTTCCAATCTTGGTTCCAAAGAGCTGCTATAAGATGCAAGCTGCTGCAAATGAATGTTCTCCTTCATGACAGCAGACTCAAGTGTTTGGAATGTGGATGATGAAAGAGAGAATGGTGGAAACTCAACCGGCTCTTCTCCATCAAAACAGTCCTCCAAATCTGACAGATAAACTACCTCATGGCTGTCCTACTACAAATGCTCCACTTCCTCCATGGTGTCTTCTTGATCTGTAACTTGACCACCATGGTTTCTTTCATCCTCCAACATTGAGTTTGAGAGGTCAAACTCTTCTTCAGCACTAGAACTTGAGAGAGATGAAGTAGAAAGAAGAACTGAAGGTTCTTCTATAGCCTGCTTTGTGCTCAAAGCCCTTGGATCTGCACTTTTCTCCTCCACAACTAGAATGTGCTCCTCTTCTTTTGGATCTAGAGCAGCTTCTCCTTTCTCTACTACTTGAAGACAATCTTGCTCTTGATAGAACTCTTCCTCTAGCACGAAGTTTGTCAAGTCAAACTCTTCAATCTGTTGCTCTAGAGGACAAGTTGGGACTGCAAGATCTTCTTCTGAGCTTTCTTCCTTTATGGCTGATTGTGCAACTTGAATTGAATCAGCATTCCCTTCAAATAGAGTGCCAACATGGACACTAATTTCGAGCAAACCGATCGCTGATCTGCTTCTTCTTTTTCTCTCTTCTTTGCTGCCACAAAATCATTTTTAACCACCATTTGTTCAACCTTAGCCTCTTCTGTAGGTTTAACCATCAAGGGGATCTTTTTCATCCCAAATTTGGCAGCCCAAGCCCTCAAGTTGTCTCTGTCATTTCTTTTCTATTGGGCTCCTCTTCTTCTTGCTGTCCTTCATGGCTGATTTTTGTAATTTCTTCTTCCCCACATGGAATTGGGAATGCAAGAGGAGGGATGGGTTGTAACTCAATTGATTTGGAAATTTTTTGGTGGTAGAGGAGGTGAAACCTCTTGTTTCTTTGGGGAGAGATATTTCTTTTAGCTCTTGTGGAGGGGATGACTATTAGAAGGAAAAGGAAAGAAGAATTGAGGTGTGGTGGAAGGCGAGAGGTGGAGACATGGGATCAACATTTGGGACAGTAAATGGGGAGTTTAGAATTTGCAATTCCAAATGAGATGGTGTTGCTTGAGTAATGGGAAGAGAAAAACTAGATGATGGTGTAGAACTTACCCATTGACAAGGTTGTTCAACAACAAGTGTATAGGCCTCTATTTCTACTATCCATTGTGCAAGTTGGGGCAGCATCTTCATCATGAAGTCCAGCTTCTCCTGAGGGCTGAAGTGTCTTGGAAAAGGGCCTCCCCATGGACAAGGAGTCCTGCAACCAATTCTGAAAGCTCTCATTTGAGCTGTTGCTCTGGACTGCACCATCTTTACCTCCATCTTTTGGATTTTCTCCAACAGACCAGCATCTTGCATCTGATTGTCTTCATTATATGCATACTCTTGCTCTTGGAAAGCTCCATAGCCAAACTGATTTTGGCATTGCTGCTCATATGGGTATGCATGCTGATTTTGAGTTTGTTCAAAATGCTGATTTGGAGGATTTAAAAAACATGTTGGAGGTGGGAAACATTGCTACTATTGTAAATGTGAGTTCCATGATGGAAATGAAGTCATGATTACACAACTTCATGGAATGGAAAAGAATGAAAGGGATGGAAAGAAGGATGGATGGGAATGGATGAAAAACAGGTCTGCAACTTTAGAAATGGGTTGCTGATCAGATGGAGTCGCCAGATGTGTTTGCAAGTGCCTCCAAAGGCTGAAATCTTCACAGGAACACACCAACCTGCAAAAGATGAAGTGGAAGACCTCTAAGGTCCCACCGGGCGTGCCAAAACTATTAGTGCAAAATCACAGCACCCCTAGATGTTGATCAGATTTCTAGTTTGATCATCTAGCATCCAGTGTGATTGCACAACATGGAATCCTTTCTCCAAGTGTGGGACTTGCAAAAATGAGAAAGGAATCTCCTAGAGAAGGTTGGTTCTGCTCCTAAACTACCTGCCACAAGATATTCCAGTGTAGGAAAGCTAATCTAATCCTAATCTAACCATGCCAAGGAGAGAGAGAGAGAAAAGGGAAAAACAGAGCCTACACTAAAACGGTGATACACCAGAGAAGGAAAATGTTGAACATCTATCAAAACTACCATGGAACAAGGAGAGGTGAGCAATGGGAAGGATGGACAGATGCATCACAGGCCCAAGGATAGATTTCACACGAAAAATGTCCCAAAACTCCATGAACATAGCTCCAAACCTGTAATGAACATTCAAACATGCACAAATACCTGTAATAAAGAGAGGCAAGAAGAAAACAAGTGAAAAACGAGCAAGGATGGATAGATGCATCACGAAACACATTTTTGTTGCTTTAGAAGTTTGCACAGAACATCATTTTAATGGTAAAAGGCAAAAACGCCATTACAGAGCAGGGGAGGAGGTTCGAACTCCATTTTCAACCCTGGAGAAGAAAATAAGGGAGGGCAAAGCTGAAAAGATGAACCACCTTCGAAAAATGAAGCCCCTCCTTACAATTTATAGGAAGAATGAGAGAGGGAAGAGAGAGGAAATCCAAATCTACACCAACCACTTCTAGGTTTCATTTAACTCATCTCATTATGGTGGTGGGTGAGAACCTCAGCAAAAGCAGCGAACTGTATTTGCATTAAAACTAGTTGTTGAAACGTCATTTCTGGCCATCACCATGAACAGAGACATTTCTTGATTTTCTCTCTCCAAAATGAACCAAAATGCAAAATTGACCTAGAATCATGCAGAGGATTTCACCAGCTTTCCATTGATATAAATAACATGAAAATCTAAGCTCTAGGTCGAAAGTTATGGCGATTTGAAGATTTAGGGCAAAAAGCAGCCAAAATGGATTAGCGGGAAAATATTTGAATTTTTTCCGCACTCGCCACTTGGATGACACGTGTTGGGCTCGATTCATTTGTGGGCTCATCCTCTCGAAGATTCATTTCGGCCCTTCCTTAATTTCTTCGCCACTTGGACACGTGGCACTATTTTATTGGCTCGGGCACGAGGGGCGCACTTTTGTCCTTGAAAATTTAGCATTTTTCACTTTGGGAAAATTTTCCCATTTCTCCCCGCGCTCCGCCACTCAAGTGCCACATGGCATGATTTCATTGGACACTGGCCATTTCGACCATTTCCCATTTTTTTTTTTTTGCCTTTGGAAAAAATTTCAAAATTTTCCCGCCGGGCCGATGAGGTGAAGACACGTGGCAAGATTTGATTCGTTGGCGGCTCTTTCGGCTTTTCGCGTCCCTCACGTACCTTTGGCCCAAATGTCTTAAACTACCCAGGACAAATATCTCTGAACCGCCTGATTCGGGCTTCCTTGTTCCTGTTTGAGGTGAAGACACGTGGTGAGATTCCATTGGCTCTCGGCTCTTTTGGCTTTTCGCGCCCCATCGCCACTTTTGGCCCAAATGTCCCGGACGAAAGTCTCTTGTTTGAGACGAATCGGCCGGTTCACGCCCTCCACGTATTTCAGCCCAGATGTTCCAAATTGTCCTGGGGACAAATATCTCTCGAACCGCCGAAATGAACCGGGACTTGCACTAAACCGCCGATCCGCGTCCCTGCGCGTACTTTTGTCCCAACTGTCCCAAACCGAGTGAAACAAAAGACTTAGGCAATTTTTTCCTCCTATTGGCCGATTTGGATTTTCACGTCCCACGGTCCCGATGTCCCAACTATCCTCAGACACCGCTGACTAGGACTTAGCCGATTTTCTTCATTTTTCGGCCCCAAGCTTCAGTACGACAAACCTCGGTTCAACCCGAACCCTTCAGACCCAAAATGCCTCAAAGCGATCCTGCTGACCATATTTTTGCATTTTTTCCATTCTTCCTAATCCGTTGGGATTTCTTCTTGGATGGGAGAGTTAGAAAAAGGCCGAGGGGACCTCAAAAACATGATTTCGGGCCTTAAATCAATCTATTTGCTCGGGGCTGAATAATCGATGCATGTTATCAAAATTTACCCTGGGGTGAATTTTGGATAACAAGATACTCAAGACGATCTTGATGGGGTCTATGTAATTATTAACACGGCTCAAAGAAATATCCTCATATGCGCGCGTAACTTCATTATACACTTGGATAGTTTCTCGATCTGAATTTATTTCTTGCAATCGTTCACGACGGATGGGATGGTTCATAGTGTGTGCACTGTGACCTTATTACTCCCTATCAATTTATAGGGACGATGCCTAGACGACGTTGTTGCAGCTATATTAGGTGTTAAGTGCAGTAGTAGTCACGATGGCTTTACCCGTAAGCGCTTCCCAGAGGCACCGTATATACCGAACGCTGCGAATGAGATCTAGGATCTCGTGAGTGTTACAGAACCAATTTTTTATTGTTTTTTATTACAATTCTGCCAGTTTCTGAGTAGTTACAAAGTTTTTAGTTGACTATGGCAACCTGCAAATTAGTACAATATGCAACAGTATACAATTTACATTCAAAAAATTGGAATATTTGAATGGCAGGAAAAAAATTCTGTTTCGCGGGTCCTGGTGGCCTCCTGAGCCCAATACGACCCAAAATGCTAAAAATTGCAAAAAAGAAGCTGAAGATGCAATTTTTAGATGGGTCTCCCTTTGCAAAAAATGTCCGAAATGAAAAAACAGACCAAATGGGAGATTTTTTTTTTTTTGCCCTAACTTAGGGATTCCTCGCTAAATTTAGTTAGTTATAACTAAATTCAAATTTTGCCACTAAATTTGGTAAAACTACCAAATATTCGCTAAATTTCAAAAAATGAGTTTTTGTGTGTTGGGGCAGGATTCGACCCCCACACCTCTCACTCCCAAGGCGCATTCACTACCCAACTTGGCTCACATGGGCGCTTGGTAGACAAATGAAGCAAATAATATTTATTGAGTAAAATAAAGGAGCTGACCTGTTAAAAAGAGGTGATGCTGAGTTGGAGTCCACGTATTGGAGGCGTTTAGGGTTTCCTTTGCTCAAAATATGGATCAAAAAACGCCTTTAATCTCCTTGTTCCTATTTCTCCACCGTTGTTTTTGTTTTCACCGTTTGTTTCTTGCTTTGGCCGCTTCTTCCACCATTTTTTGTTTACCTTTGTATGATTGTTTGATATCTCCTCTATCTTTTGTGCAGGTCGCAGATTGTTTAACGGCCTATGCAGGGTCGGTGTTGGAGGGAGGAGGCTCGCTTGAAGACCAAGGCACTGTTTTGTAGTGCTTTAACTCTACTGTTGTTTGTGCATGCGCAGGTCCAGCTGGGGTTTCCATGCCTCTCTTTTTTTTTTTTATACTTGCTGTGCCGCCTCTTCATTCAAACTTCATAAGCAATTTCACAAATCCAACAATGGGCTGCCTGTGTAATCTCCTTCATATGAGATTGATCTGGATTTGTGTAATGAGGAAATCAATCCCTGTGTGCCGCCTGATGGAGATTACACAAATTTCACAAATGCATACACATACAGGTCCACATACACACAGACCTCCAAATCTAGTGGTCTGCTAAAATGTAGCAGAGACTAAATAGCCTCTCTTAAATTAGAGACAAAACCCCTAATGGGGAATTTATTTTTTTTTAATTCTTTATACCTGCAACAAATTTTTCCTGGTGCTGAGTGCACCAGTGCAAAAAAAAATTGTGTTCCAAACACCTGGAATGAACTGGGGGATGTGGGAAGGCATAGATGAGGCTGGGAGGTTGCGAGAAGGCTGCACAGATCTCTATTGTTGCATACTCTATTCCAATCTTCTCTATCTCTGCTGCATTCTCTTTCCACTCCTTCACAGTCCAGATTCTCACTCTGGTACCAAATGAAGATTGAGAAACAGGGACGGAAGCCTGATTAGTTTTATTAATCTCAATCAACCAACCTTTACAGAGAATGGGCTGCAATATTTATAGATATTGCACAACCAAATACACATGGAGATTAAGTTGCACAGGTGCAACCAAATTCCAAAATGCACAAGCTTCCAATAACATCCAGGAAGCACAAATGAATAAATACAAATATACTGTTAAAACTATAACAACATCCATGAGAAACAAATATGGTTTAGAAACCATATAACAATACATAACAAATATATGGTTTGTATTATTAACCATTATTATTTAATTAATAAAATTAATTAAATAACTGGACTATTGCATAATTAATATTAGGATAATAATATTTTATCTAACAATTATTTGGGACCAAATGAGCTATGTTGGAATATCCTACTAAGGAACCATGAAAGTATAAAAGAACTCTAAAAATTTTACACACCAACTTTGACAATTCAGCTTGTAGACCCTCATTGTTCATTTTTACCCTGGGAGGCAAAAATGGAAAACATTTTTGGTGACCTCTCGGGGATGATTGCCTAATAAGCATGATTATAGTAGCCTTAAGTTTCCATTGGTCATGGAGTCTATATTAGAATCCTTAAACAATTTGATCCTATGTGATACCTCCTGAAGTTTGTTAAGCAATCCGATCTTGGACCTACACGGAGTGATAAGCATGAAGTATACCAAATCTGATGAACACTTGGAAACTATGCAATGCTGCAGAATTGTGACTAAAGTAGATCATTAAACTCTTATGGAAACTTTGAAATTTTCTCTTCTTGACACCTTCTAATGATGCAACATTGTGAACAACACAAGAGCAACAACAGAAAACAAAAACACACGAAACAACTGAAAACCATACATGCCCCAAGTGGAACATGTAGGGTGTGCATTGCACTTATTCTATTGAAAGAAAACCTATACTACCCTACACTAACTGGGAGCATAGGTGAGCTAAACAAACCCTGCAACTAGTTGTGAAAAATAGCTCCCTTTTCTCATAATGGATTGCCATGAAGATGATGTGATAATGGACATGGCTGGAATTAATAGTGAAATACTGACATAAATCCAACTTTCCACCTAAATTTCC
The DNA here is from genome assembly GCA_018340775.1 of Taxus wallichiana var. yunnanensis. Taxonomy (NCBI): domain Eukaryota; kingdom Viridiplantae; phylum Streptophyta; class Pinopsida; order Cupressales; family Taxaceae; genus Taxus; species Taxus wallichiana. The sequence continues at coordinate 245,946,674 of CM031240.1, read as the reverse complement.
AAGGCATCAATTGTAAAGAGAAAGTATCCTTCTTTTAGTTGCTTTGCATTTGTTTCGTAGAGACATTGCAATTGATCCTCATAATTTTGAAACTCATCCTCACATTTTGAAATGAATGTGACTAGTTCTAGCTTCTCTTTTAGCTTCAATGAAGCTAGGTACCTGATAGGACATGGTCTAAACTGTTGAATATTCCTACTTGTCTATACTTCAATTTTAACAAGAAAGTCTTGCTGAAGACATTCTTGAAAAATATGGTTATCCACGATCTGATTTCCCTCTTGTTTCCCATTTACAAACAAATATTATCCCATATGAATGAATGGTATTGATGTCCTCTCTATTTATTTTTCCTTCTTTGACAACAAGGAGTTCCTCCATGACATGCAACCTGCTTTGGACCACTTACAACCTCAAATGAAGTTATTGGAAAGTCACTACAAGTGTTCAAAGCATACTGATCATATAGGAGTTCCACTTTCATCTAAAGGAAAATTTGTTCAAAGCAACTCTAACCTCTTCATCCCACATGAAACCTGTAAGATCAAATCCTTTCACCTGTTGTTTTTGGGACAATTAAGGGAAGCACAAATTCCTTGGTTTTCTTCCACCATCACTTGTTCATCAAACAAATCTGGCCCACAATTGAGAGTAAGAAACTCTCAATAATATCATCTTCACCCAAAACCTTCAAAGTTGACTTAGTTTCTCCCACATGCTCCTCTCTTTCTTCATTCAATGAATATTTTAGATGATCCAAGTCTTCCCATTCAAGGAGATAACTTGAAACTACAGGTGTTCTAGAAGTGGGTATTTCTATAGGCTCTTTTGCATCCAAATACTCCTCCGAATCTGACAGAAAATATACTTCTTTGTTCTCTGAATGTGCAAAGGGTTCAACCTCCCTTATGGTGTTTCCTAAATTAGCAACTAATTCCCCATGACCTTCCTCATCTTCAAACATAAAATTTGCAAGATCAAATTCATCTAAGAAAACATAGTTTTGAAAAGACAAAGAAGGGGAAGAATCTAAAACTTCCTACATGGTATAATCTATACTTGAAACTTTTGATTCCATCATGAAAAGAATCTCACTATGATCAGTTGTTGTATTCAAAAGTGATGTAATTTCTTGACATGCTTGATAGGTAGGATCATTACACTCATAAGAATCAACTTGTACACTTGAGAGTCTTTCTTCTTTAGCTTGCACATTCTCTTCTCCAATAGACTCTGTCACCTTTGGTGATTATAACTCCTATAACATAATTGAGCCAATATGAATACTTCATTCTAAATAAGTAGACTGTTGGTCCTCCTTGTTCAACTCTAGATTTGTTTCTGGTACAAAACTAGTTTTTCCACTTGCTCTTGAGTCTCAACTTCGTAAAGGTTTATTCAAGAATGATGTTTGCTTGATGTTAAGTTTTTCATCCCATTTCTTCCTATTCTCTTCAACCATATACTCTTCTTGTTTTTGATTTCTTGACAATGCACTTACCAAAATGGATTTGGGACTACAAGAGGAGGGGCAGGTTGGGATTTAATTGATTCCCTCCTTTGTTTAAGGAAGAGAAAAATATTCTTCTTCTTGTCCCGATAAGGAACTTTAGAAGAAAGAAGCATGTAATATTTATGTGGAAGGGAGGAATAGAAGATGAAGTAGTGAATTCCACCAAAGAGGTAGAAAATAGAAGGTTAGGACTATGGGGTTCAAGTTGAAACTACATGGATGGAAACATGGGAAGAGGGTTGTAAGGTGGTAATGCAGGGACCTCCCATTAATAGGATTGACTAACATTACATTCATGAACATCTCTTTTCTTGATCCATTCTCCAACCCGAGTCATTGTATTTATTATGAATTGAAGCTTTTCTTTAGAGATAAGGTCACATGGTATATGTCCAGTCTATGGGTATGGAATTTTCATGACAATCGAAGTTTTGCCTTTGTAATTTCATTTATCCTTTTTGTACCATGTTATGCTCAAACTCTCAAACCTTCTTCTCAAAGTGATCCTCTCCGGGTGTGGAATAGATTCCAAAATCTGCATGCCATTGTTCTTCAGATAACCCCCATGTTTGGTGGATAGCCAAATTGACCGCATCTTTCTCTTGTGGACATGCATGCTCAAACTGATATTCATCATGAAATTGGTTTGGAGGTGAATTGTAATATCCTGAAGATGGAAAGAACCATCACTACTATAAGTGGGAGTCCCACTATGGAAATGAAGCCATGATTGCACAAATTCATGAATGAGAGAAAATGGAAAGATATGGAAGAAAAATAGATGGAAAATGGATAAAATGAAAGTATGCAACACAAAGAGTAGGGTACTTAGACCAATGGAGTCACCAGTTGTGCTTGGGTATACCTCCTAAGGCTGAAATTTCACTAAGAGAACAACAAATTAATAAAATTAAATGAACACAATACACACACACCTATGTTATATGTGCCTCTTTTCCCATCGAGCGTGCCATGTAGACTATTGTCACCAAATCACTACACCCCGAAATGGCCTGAAAATATTTTCCATAATAAAACCCTGAAAGCTTGACCTTGACATGCCTTATTTGAGCTCCTTGTCCTGCGATGAATTCATAACCTTCATAGCTCATTACCTAAAATTTGGGACAATTTTTGGCACGCTCGGTGGGACAAAGTCAGTACTTCTCTTCTCATTCCATTAATTAAAAGTACCTGGAAACTCCATATCTCTATATTTCAATGATTCAGTACAATTAACTAATGTGAAGAATTCACACAAGATCTTCTTTAAGGCAAAAAAATTATAAGTATACAAATCTTTCCTTGTCTCCCCCAAAGAGAAGAGGAAGAATTCATTTGGCAGCACAAGCCACCACTTTACCTCATAGAGGGCATTCGACTCCTCCGAGGGATGTTTTCCTCCATTGAGAGACAACTAACTTTTGAATGCCATGGTAGCAAATGATTGTCCTCCTTTTAATGCCAACAGTTTTTGTTTTTAGCATAAAGAGAGGCCATACCGAAGTTGCCTTAAAAAATTTACCATTTTGCCTTGGGGATACTAATCTTTCACCTTGGGAGCACATTATGGATGTAGCTAGCATTTGTGGGATACACAATATTAGAGAGGATAACATGGTAGTTTGAATCCTTGCTACTTTATTCAAAGGTAGAGAACTTCAATGGTTCCGAGTTTAACAACTCGGATATGTTACCACTTGGATGAGTTAGGCACAAAGTTTTGTAAGTAGTTTGAAGATAAAAGTGATCATCTCTTGCCTATAGGACAATTCCATACTATCAAATTGTCTCCTCAAGAGTATTTGAGTGATTTCAACCTCCGTTTTGAAAAGACTTGGAAATGGATCCCAACAATCGTAAAGACATCTCCAAAGATCGCATTTCTAAATTACTTACAGGAATTAAATAGTGATGTAGTTGTCATGATTCAATCTATGGGGTACCGTTATTCCACGATGCTTATGAAATCGTTATAAGAGCTGAAAAATTGCTCCAAGTGGGTAAAATTACTAGACCTTCAATACATATGTTTCCGAGAGGTTATAGGTAAACAATCGAGTCATTGCCCCGAGTTCTAGAAACTTCTAGTCTGACAGCTACACATGCATTGAATCCCTCAAATGATCTAGATGAGGTAAATTCACTATTACAAACTTTCAGGAATGAACTCCTAGTAATGAAGAGGAAGCAGTCCCAATATGCTCACCCCTTTCAACCCCAATATAGATGAGACATTCTCCATTCCAAGGAAATGATCAGCCATTAAGCAGACTACAAGCCAAGCGGCAAATGTGAAACCTTTGAACTTTTAGAATCCTTCTACTGCCATTTCTTCTAGAGCTATAGTCCCAGTCTATAACAACCTCATCCAATACTATGAATGGTGGTACACTTGTTCTCAGCCCCATAATAAAAAACTCTTCCCAAATGGATTTTTAATTCAAGCCCTTATGGCCCAAAGCATATCCACTCTACCTAAATCATCTGTCGGACCATCCACTCTCAAAAGTCAAGACCAATATCCTGATGAAACTACACTACTAAATTTTCAAGTAGAATACTTTTGTGGCTTTAATACTGATGCCTCCACTATAGCATCCAACACATGTTCCAAGAAAAGGGAAATATATCCACACTCTTCCAATACTCGATCACGCATCTATTTCTCGGTCCCAACACAAATATCGGATGATAAAGACATGAGAAAGAAATCACCAGAAGTATCCATAGATCAGTCTACAAAGAAGGATGGGACTTCAAGTATCACAATGCCCAATAGGAATTTTCCAAAAGAGGACCCCAATGCCCCAAAAGGCATTAGAAAAGTGGGAGCGATTCCATTCAACATCATGGAGAAAATGAAGAAGACCAATTTGAATGTCACAATGTGGGATGCACTCTCAATTCCTTCTCAGAGGAACTTGCTATAGGAGGCTTTGAACAAGTTTGGCACTAATAACAAATCATCAGTTCTAGAAGTGGCGGTGGAAACTAGCTTATGCCAACCCGAAACAAAAATATATGCTAAGCCCAACAAACCTCCACCATTCTATATCTCGCTGATTATTAGTGACCATTTGGTACACAATTGTATGATTGATTCTTGAGCTAGTAGTTCGTAATTCCCAAGAAGGTCACAAATGTACTACAAATTACATATACTCTAATTTCAATAGGGGTTGTTCAACTATACGGTATTGCAGTCCAAAATGTGGGGGTCATTAAGGGGCTTTCGCTTACCATCCATGCATGTCCTAGCTTGACATTCACATAGGACATATCTTTCATTGATCTTCCTCCCCTCTTTTCCATTTTCTTATCACGAGATTTCACCTGAAAATTGGGTGGTTATTTTCATTAGGACCGGTTGCATATGATCCTGAGGACCTAGTATGGGACTAAGGTAACTATAATCGGTAGAAGCAATCTATCACAATCATGTGGAACATTACATAGTCGAACCCATAATTGGTAACTATGCCATTTGTGACCTTGAAGATGAGGATGTAGATCATGATCATACTATTCTCATAGAAGAGGTTCTAGATACAATTCTCGATGAGGTGAGTATAGATCATCAATATGACCCTTATGCTGATTTATTGGCAAATGAAGAATCTAGTCTGTTGTTTTTGGAAGAGACTGGATTAGGTACATATTGCATTCATGAAGAAGATGTCATCATACCTCAACTTGTTAAGGCATCAAGCGATACAAATGGATTGTGGTAGATGTTCTTTGATGGCTCACGAAGTAAAAATGGATCTAGTGTAGGGGTTATGTTAATTTCTCCAAAAGGAAACAAGTATTTCTCTTCATTATGGTTGCATTTTAGTTGCACTAAAAATGTTGTTGAATATGAAGCTCTTATAGAAGGAATTTAGTTGGCCCAATGAAGAGGAATCCAAACCTTGATCATATTTGGTGATAGTGAATTGGTTGTGCACCAAGTTACAACTCATAGTGCATCAAAAAATGATCTATTGTGGTCATATAAAAATTGGGTTTGGGATCTGATAGAAGATTTCAAGGCTTTCAAAATTCATGTAATTCCCAGGAAGTAAAATCAAGATCTTTGACAGTGGCTACTATTGGTGCTCAATATTATGTACCTACATACATCATGGAAGAAGAACAATAGACAGTCAAAATGGTAGTTCATCTGTAGTACTAGATAATGTTAGTAGCTAGCAGTTTTCAATAGTGATCAACACATTGTTCTCTTCCTACAACAATAAGAAGATTTTTACGCAAACATCGAGATAAACTCAAAAATTCTTAGAGTGATAAAATTATACAACTGAAAGGAAACAAGCTTAAAAGGCCTAGTTACATTGGAATACATTTTCAATTCATATGATCAAGCCAAACATAACACTAATATGGTGGTCAAAGAAGAGGATTTTGAAGAGGTCAAGGTGGCAAGTGAAAAAGTTTTAAAAAATTGGTGAGGTATGCACTACTCAGGAAAATAAATCTTTCATCAAATTATGTATGGAATACCATGAAATATTCATATGGACATGCGAGGACTTGTGTGGTTTCGATCCTGGCTTAGCTCAACATACTATTGAATTAGATCAAAAATCCAAGCCAGTTCGTCAAAAACAGAGGCCAATCAATCCCAAAATTGAACCATTGATGAGAAAGGAGCTAACCAAGCTTATCGAGGCCTACATAATTTTTCCTATCAAGCATTATTTCTGGTGCCTCTATAGAAAAAGAACGGTCAAATTATTTTGTGCATAGATTTGAGGTATCGAACTACGCCTCATTGAAGGATCACTACTCTTTCCGTCAATGGAGAAAATCCTCCAAATAGTGGCAGGGGCTCAAATATTTTCTTTGCTTGATGGATATTTAGGATATAATCAGATTTTGGTTCAAGAATTTGATCAATTCTAAACAACTTTCACCACCAAATGGGGCATATGTGCTTATAATAGGATTCCTTTTGGGTAATCAAATGCGAAGATACCTTTGAGAGAGCCATGGATATGGAATTTAGAGGACTCGTCAATGATATGATCTTGGTTTACCTTAACGATATCTTTGTCTACTCCAAGTCTGATGAGTATCATATCACTCATCTAAGAAACATTTTATGAAGGTGTAGAAATTTTGTGTCTCACCGAACCCTAAGAAGTGCAATTTAGCAAGATAAGAAGAAAATTTGTTGGGAATATTGTTTTGGTAGAAGAGTTGTCTATCGACCCTAGCATTCAAGAGTCAATTATGTCCTTATCCCTCCCAAGTCATAAAAAGGGTCTCTAGATTTTTTTAGGAACTATAAATTTTGTTTGGAGATTCATTCCTTAGTTTGCAACATTGGAAAAACTGTAAATGGCCATGCTTAAAAAGAATATCCAATTTTCATGGACGAAGGAGGGAAGAGAAAGATTTGAAGCCATCAAGACAACTATCTCCCAAGATCACATGCTAGTAAATCCTCGGTTTGACAAGGATTTCATTCTCTATTCTTTCACAGGTTAGGAAAGTATTTCAGGAATCCTCACTCAGCATAACGATGATCTAATGGAGAAGCCCATTGCCTTTTCCAATCAGTCTCTTAAGGAATATGAACTCAAATATTCCTTCATTGAAAAGATAGTCTTTGTAGTCATTCGAGCCCCAAATAAGTTTAGGCATATGATGTCTAACAACAAAGTCCACTTAATCCTTTCTCATCCCGGCATCAAGGAATTTTTGTTGAATAAAGAGATGAATGAGAAATGTGCTAGGTGGATTACAAAATTAATGAAGTATGACGTACAAATCAAGGTCACTAAGCTTGTCGAGGGAAAAGGGTTATGTCGGTAGCTAGCTATGGACATGGAGACTAGAGATACAAAAGATGTCATGCTTATAAATGTGAATGAAGGAAATGATCGATTGATTAGTTAACTAAGATGCATAATTTCCTTCTTTAGAATATACCTCCCAAACATGGATAAAGTTCAAAGATGTACTTTCCGTCTTTAGTCTATTCCATATGCCATGATAGATAATGTTCTCTTCCAAAGGGATGAATTTTTTTTTCTTCTATGCTTGCCTCAAGCCAGAATAGGTGAACAAGGTATTAGAGGAATTTCACAATGGCCTGTTTGGAGGACATTACTCTGCATGAACAAGTGCCACTAAGATCATGTGAGCTGGTTATTACTGGCTAGACTTGTTCGAAGATTCTCATATTTGGGTGTGGAAATGTAAGGAGTGTGCTCTTTTTTTAGGAAAAAGAGTCTAACAACTCTCCCATTACATCCCATTCGGGTGGATCAACCCTTCATTCTATGGGGATTAGATTTCATCGAGATTATCAATCCTCCATCTAGCGAGGCACATAAATGGGTCCTTACTACAATAAATTATTTCACTCACTAGACAGAGGCAGTGGCCCTAAAGGAAAGTAATGAAAAGGTTGTTCTCGATTTTCTAGAAAATTTGATGACAAGGTTTAGTGTTCCTCTTACTGTTTTCTCAAACAATGCTATGGCTTTTCTTTGTATGAAGATAAGTGAATGGGCCGTCAAGAATGAATTCTACCTCAAGAATTCATATAATTATTACCCACAGGGGAACGGGTTAGCGAAATTTAGGAACAAGAATATCATAAAAATCATTAAGCACATGAAGTAGGCCAATAAAATAACCCGGCATACGGCTCAAGATCACCCTCGGGATGATAGATAACACCTAAAAAATCCATCAAGTTTTCTCTTTTCATGCTTGTATATGGAAGGGAAGTGAAACTTCCACTTTCCTTGTAGATGCCTTCCTTGGACTTGGATTATCAAGCTTGAAGTTATGGAAGATGATGCCTTAACAAATGACATTTGATGAACTCATGGAGTGGAGGAAATTTGAAACACAACCATGAATACATTATAGAACATCAAGCTCAAGTTAAAAATCATTCATCAAGAAAGCCTTTGATAGGTACATTCGGTGAGGGAGATTTGGTTCTAAAATGGGGACGAAGATTGTGCCGAACCCAGCAGGCACGCCATGTTCAATGTTGTTTGGAGCAGGCCCTATGTTATTACAAGCTGCAAAGAGGTGAATTCATTTCACATATATAGACTAAATGGAGAAAAATTACACATTCATGTTGATGGGATACACCTCAAAGCTTTCTTTTGAGGATATTCCACCCTGTACAGTGATCTTTGTCTTTTCCTCCAAGTGCTCTGCACATCATTTTGTTTTTTTTTCTTTTGCTTATGTGTTTTTTGTCATATTTTTTTTTCTTCTTTAGAATCCTTTGCCCAATGTTTTGTTGAAGGCTACTAGTCTGAAAGCTTAGTAGGAAAGCATTCCCTAGGAGGTCACCAAAAATGTTAACCATTTAACCTACCTTGAAGAAAATATGTTAGACAAAATTTTAGGAAATCCTTGTACAATGAAATTCTCCAAGGCTGAAATTTGAAATTTTCAATCTTCAGACTTCATAGATTCTTCACTTTAAGTGTTTTTATTGCTCTAATCGAGATTGCACATTTATATCTTTGAAGTCGAAACCTCAAAAGTCTAAAATTTTGGACTTTTGGGATTTCGGGTTTTAGAACTTTTTGCCCCATTTTTTTAAATCCCTCTCGAACTTACAAGTCACGAAATTCCAAAACTCGAAATTTAAGACTTTAGGGCTTTCAGTTTTGGAATTCCCTGAGTCGCTTTTTAGGATTTTACTCTAAAAAATTCTGAATTCTGAGAGTCTAAATTTTCAAACTTTTGGGTTTTTGGGTTTCATAATTTTCCATTGCAAATTCCTTTTTTCATCTCCCAATCTCCAAAATCAGAAACCCTGCAATTCTAAATTTTGGGCTTTCGGGTTTCAGAATTTTGGAGGTCCTCCATGTAATTAATTTTTCACCTACCTCCATATGAATCATATTTCTGCCATTAATATCAGGTTTTCTATTTAAACTCATTTTTTTACTCGTCATTTTTACCTGACACATTTGCTCTGACATTCTGTTTATTGTACTTTTCAATGTATTTTTCAAGGTATTGTAATTTTATTTATTTATTTTGGTTTATGTCCTTTTTCTTTGTTTCCCTCTCATTTTATTTTCTCTTTGGTCTCCCTCTGTTTATTTTTGAAATGTCACCCTCTTTGTTCACCATGTTTCACATTTCAAGTTTTCTTCAGGTATTCAGAGTTGTTCGAAGGATCTTCTCGAGTCTCCCATACTTCTTCTCAATTCTTTTTTTTAGAGTTTGGGAGTTAGTATTGTTTGGAAAGGTCCTTTTCCTTTTCGGAGAGACTTATTAAGAGAATTTTTTTGGAAATTTTTTTAGGAGATTTCTTTCAAAACTTTTGGCTTCAAAGATTCCGGTTCGAGAGAAAGTTTTCGAGATTCCATGTTAGGAAAATTTTTCAGAGACATTTTTCAATTTCAATTCGGTTATTCTTTTTGAACCTTTAGGTTTGGGACTTTGGATGCCTTCTTTCGGTTTTGGAATTTCTCCAACTTCGACTTCTAAAACATAGGGCTTTATGTCTGCTTCCACTTCAAAGGGAAAGAGAAGATGAAGTAATAATTTCTTGTGGTTGCTCCTCACTCCTTCCTTTCTTCTGACTTAGGGAATATAGGGGACACATACTAGTGGGAAATTAATTTTCCAGATTTCTGGGAAAGATTAAAGGCTCCAAACAATAAATCATGGATGCATGACATCTTCGACAAAGGGCTTGCCCTTACTTTTGGTTTTCCCACATCCATGCATTTCCCAAAGTTTGTTTTAGCTGTAACAACCCACTTTGACAAAGACTCCATGTTAGTCAGAGATAGTGATGATAAGGTGGTAATCCATTTGGACCTAGACTTCTTCGAAGATCTACTTAAACTTCCCGACATTCAAGATTATGCCACAATTTTTCCAGAGTTAGCAGTGGAACATTGGGATAAGAAAGAGGAAGTATGCTCAAAGATTGTGACAAAAACTTATCTAGCCAAGAGCTTTGCCAAATTACCCCAAAATATGCATCAGTCAAATTTTATTTAGGAGGCCAGTGATCTTATTGTGGTACTAAGCAGAGTTTCAGGTCTTCCTTCTGCAAAGGAATTCCAAGAATGGATGTTTTTATACATCATGACCATCAAGAAGAATGATGAGTTTATCCAATGGGGGAGCATATTAGTAGTTCCATTTTCTATCAATTGGGTAGAGTGTCAGATACGAAGATTTTCTACATGAAATCCTTCCTGGTGTATGTTTTTTCTACTATGGGGGATTTTTATGGTTTGAATACAGGGTTGTTTACAACACTTATGAAATATATGGCTTTTATCCCCAACTCACTATGGATGAGGGAAGGAGGTATTTCCACAAAGTCAACGATGCTTTCTTTGATGTCATCCTCTATCGTTTTGACAAAAAACTATATAATCGAATGATTTTTGATTAAGCTTTAGAAGAAGTGCAAGAATGGGGAGCAATATACTTTCAGTTTCCTACACTCACCAATATCCAGATTCTGGGTTTCATAGGTGCCCCAAGAAAATTGCCAAGGTGCCCCACTAACAAATGTATTCTATTGGAATTATTTTGGCAATTATTGGATTATCATCGAATCTAAAAACAATGTCACAAAGTGGGAATGCATTTCCTATTTCAATTGGAAGGTTCTCTTTCCCAAATATTCAAAAGGCTAAAAATGGCCGATGTAACCCTGCAGACCTTTCATCCATTGACTAATTTTGATTATTGGGGTAAGTTTGGAGAAACAAGTCAGACCAATATACACATGCCCCAATTGGAAGATATCTAGATTCATTTTCAGGATGAATACATCGTGCAAAAAAGGGATTATGAAAGATTCACCCTTGATGACATTTGTGATTTGATTTAGTTGATGTGACAAAGGACATGCAAGACAATAATGAGGTTTTGGATTCATCATACAAGGATGATAATGTCACCAATCAAACACTACCATGGGTTGATTAGTATGTGGAAGAATGCAATAATACAAAGGAGAGGGCGGGACCCATTTTAAAGAGGACTTTCAGTTGGTTGGCCACCTTGGGAATCTCACCCAAAGGGGAAAATCAACCTAAAAATACAAGATCTATACCAGCAATAAGCCAAAAACACCCACTAAGGGAAAAATGTTGACTCAAAAGGCTCATACAATCCCAAATAATATTTCATTTGTTATTGGTGGCTCATCTCTCTCCAAGGCTTCTACTCCCAAGACCACATCTCCTGCAGTGCTTGTGACAGAAGTGGTTGAAATCAATGACTCTCCTAGTATCTTACACAATCCATCACATCTCCTTCCTCCTCCATTATCAATTCCAACATCATTTCCTTAGACTTCCACAACCATTTATTCTTTCCCATCCCCTTCTATAGCCCAATTATTCTCATCACTTCCATTCTATCACTGGGAAAATATTGGGTCACCCATTTCCTCTTCACTTCATTTAACACTTCCATTTTCTTCAATCATACCCCCTAACATCATTCTATCAACTCCTATGGATTTCCTTATATCCACACCATCCATAATTTCTACTTTTCTCAAATACTAGTTGGGGTTTCTAGTGATCTTGTTTTAACCAATGTTTTAGGTATTGGATTTACTGCTCCATCTTCATCAACTTTAGCCATACTAGAATGGTTGCTTTAGAAAACTCCCAAGCAAAAGAAGAAGGTTCCTCTAGGATATGTTATAGATATCAGCATATTGGAGCATATGCCCAAGAGATAATCCAAAAGACTTAGAAGCTGTGTCAAGTCGATAGTTAACCCATTAGGACAATGAGTGATAAAAGTTGCCACCCACATTAAGGGGAAAACTAGAGAAACAATCACATCTATGGATTACCGGATTTTAAAATTATCATTGGGGAAGGGTACTCATGAAGGATCCAAGAAAGATGTGCATCTTGCTCTTGGGGATATTTTTGAGAAATACGACAAAGATAAGGCCACAAAATATGAACTTAAAGCCAAGGTCGAGCAACTCAATGCACTATTGTGTAAAGTAACCCAACCCACTCCATTCATTGAATTCTAAACTACTATGGCTATGAAAATTTCATCTATAATCGATGATATTTATTATCATGATCTCGGGAAGGTATGCCGTAAAGGGATATCGGTGAGTGGAGGGATGGAGAGAATTTTGCAGAAGCCAATCCTTTAATCAAGGAATCGGTTGAGATATATAATGATCTCGCAGTTACAAAAACCACCATTTCTAAAATGGATGAGACCTTTTTGAAGATAATAATAATCTAAATTTGAATTTGGAAACATGGAGTGAAATCGAGAGGAAGATCGACTTGCTTCTTCGGGAATAAGTGATCGATGATGGCTCAAAATTATTTGAATATCAAAATCATGGAATTCGGTGCAAGTATTGGAGGATTTGATTAAGAAGTTATAGGAGAAACAAGTTGATATCACAAATGCCTTGAATGACATCTCGGAGGATATTGATATTGCCAATTGCAAATTCTTCAATGAAAATATCGATGCTCTTCCGAGGATCAAATTAAGGGAAATTTAAAGGATTTGGTGAAGCATGATGATGAGGTCACCAAAATTTTAATAGCGACTCCATTGACCGATTGGTCTTGTGCCAAAATTTCATAGGGAGACTGAATAAAGTTATGAATAAAATTGAAAGATTGCCACTAGGATCACAAAGGAAATTAAGACAGCAGATGTAGTGAATCACTATGCATGTGGGCCCTGAATATGAAGAAATTAAAGGAATTATCAATTAGTTCATTGATTATAAGCACCGAATGGGTGTGTGGGAAGGAGGAAAACAAAAACATGTAGGCGAGGAAGGTGTAGCTGAACAAAGCCAAGCTCTAGATTGGTCAAAGTTGTAGGGTTGACTGAGTCAAACCCTTGTAACAAATTATCTATTTTCATGGGAGCATGTTCCCTTAATTTAATGACATTTTTATTTTTAGTAAAATGTTAGTTAAGGGCCTAGATGTAATGGCTCAACCTAAGAACTTATAAATAGGTTAATGCTTCGACTTAGTAGATATAGATTAGTTTTGAGAGGAGTTTCTCTTCAAGCTTGGAAGAGTGCTTCAGATATTCTAAGAAACCTTTTAATTATATTCATAGTTACACCTTGTTGTTGAAAATCTGATTTATTGTGTTGAATGGTTAATCAATGTTTACTTTGTGAATTTACAATTCCTTAGTGAGAGTGATTATCTTACCTTTATTTCAAGTTATCTATTTCATGTTGTGAAGGAATAATACTACTATCTTTTATGTCAGTTGTGAAAATCTTATTTTCCTTCTGTATTAATTTTATGTCGTTTACTATCCCGATTGTAGAAATAAATGATTGATATATATATATGTGTGGTTTCCTCATGATAAATTAATTGTGTGTTGAATCTGATTTGATCTACCCTTATGTATACTCAAGTTTAACAAATGAATGCCCACCCCTAGTTTGTGGTATTTTTTACACTTTCTAGTTGCGATAGGTGAATGTGGTAAGTGATACAAGCATCCCCCACATTAACCCTTCTAGATGTTAAAATTCCTTTAATTTGGTGCATCACCACTTCTACTATAGGTTTTATTTCCATGCAAATATCTTTCCCTAATCACATGAAATGTAAGCATAGGACTAGATAGCATTTTTATCTTGCATTGGAAGTAGTGTTGTATTTAGTTTAGGAAGAGGAAGATGGCCTTCTCCAGAGGTTCACCTTGAGCCCAAGTCCCACAGCTTGAGAGGTGATCCGATGTGTCCCAATCACACCAAATGTCATGATTAATTTTCAATCCATTTGGGGGTGCAGTGATTTTTTCACAACAATTAATTCATATGGTGTATTCATCTATTCATGGTCTACTACAATGTTCTCGAGGAAGAAAAAGGAAAAATAGGGTATAAGCTTATGAAAACAATCTCTTCAAAGTCAAATCGGGATGTTGTGTGATTATTTCACTCAAAGAGAGAGGTAAGAAAGATGTCTCTAAGATACTTATCATAATTTTTGGCATGAATAGGTGCTTTATATGATGTTTCATAGGGCTGTTATAATGTTTCTATACTTTGAAAGAAGCATAAATTAGATTTTGTGAGAAATGACAAGTTCGGAACTAGTATGAAGACTTTTCTTGATTTTTCCAACCAAGTGGTGACTTCATGAAACTCAAAAAGTGAATATGATGCAAATACATGTATTATTTTTCATGAATATAAAGAGGGGGAAGTTCAAGAGGTCTTGAATAAATGAAAAAGGGGAGATTATTCACATGCTCTTTTAGAGGTGTTGTCATTAATGTAAAATCCTATTAATGAAAAAAGAGGATGATGGAGTAGAGTCATAATATGTTCACTATAATGGTGACATGGAGATTCGAGAGGTTGAAATGATGACATGAGGTGTTTCTATGAGAATGAATTTGTTTAGAAAGACAAATAAGGTGACCTTGCTAGCCTAGGTGATTGTGCATGATGAACCGAGTTGTTTGGTTACTTGATGGGAATGTTGAAGGATGAATATTATGTTTTGGGAGTTTTTAGGAACTCTCATGAGCTTTGGGGTATAGCTACGGGTTGAAGACCATAATTCAGTGCTCATCTAGACTAGCTAGGGGTCCTTACAGCATGAGGATGAAATGTATATCTATGTGAGGTCTTGAAATCATGCGGGGACTTAGTACATGGTGTTTCGGGTATGTTAGGACCTTTAGAGATGTTTCATATTGAGCTAGAATGTTGTTTTAATTGACCCTAGAATAAGCCATGAAAAACCACATTGCTTAGTCACGCAAATGAGATGGGATGAGAAGACGAAGAAGTATTTTATCCATGATGATGATTTTATATAATTAATGTAGTCATTCTAGAGTTGTGATAAACATTTGGAGTCATTCTAAAGAATATTTTGCAAGATAAGTTATTTTTGTGAAACAAGGTCAAGAAGAAGGTCATTTCCACCTCGAATCACACCTTCTAAACCTCACCCTAAATTGTGTGATTTGCATAGGACCTTATAAATTTTTAGGATGTTTATACATTTAGTATAAAAATTTCAACAAAATAATGGGGTAATTTCATCATCACATTTTTATGAACGAATGTAAAGAAGGTAAATAGCTTTTTGTGTGTTTAAAACCCTAACTCAAATGCGTTAGGAGATAAATTTATCCTAAGTTCCTATCATGGATAAATATTATAATTATTATGTTTGGATAATGTAGAGGATGCCTCCAGGTGTCTAGAAAGGTATGGTAGTGTATGTGATGATGAGTGGAACCCACTCAAACATTCATGTTTATGAAGAAGTTTAGTTTGGGACAAGGTTGTCCAATGGAACTGTAAAAATAAAATGGACATTATTTTTTCATGGTACTTTTTATTGATGTTAATTATGCTTTCAGGTCATGGGGATGCTTCTAAATTTTAAAGTGTGCCTTATTTATGAATACTAGTCAAAAGGCGGTTTTGGGGCGCTTTAAGGAATTTGTAAAGATGGGCTTGATAGAACGCCTTGTGTTTTGATTGGGAAGGAGTTATAATATTTTTGGAAAGAGGATAAATTTATATTTCCAATGGTATATGAATTATTTCTTATGATTTTATGTGATGGGTCATTCAAGTCGGTTTGTATAGTAGTAGGCTTGTTGCTTCTCGGAACAAATATTTGTTTTCTCAAAGAATGATGTAAATGAAGTATGATAAAGATGTGTTGATGATTGATATCACATGAAAATGTAATAGGAATGAATTTTGTTCCTATTGAAGGTTTTTTTGTTATTTTAATTGAAATTAAGTGTGCAAACCTATTGATTTTGTGAATCATATTTTTGGAAAGCTTGATTTGGTGAAGAGGAAAGTTGTTGTGGTTTGATCATATCGAAATTTCATGATATATAACATACATGTTTTTGATGTGCTTGTCCTCGATGATTCCTTTATTGGTTACTTTCTATAGTTGAGATGATCTTGGGTGTTCTTGAGGCTCGAATGTAAAGACATGGTTTTAGAAATGATTATTTAGTGAAGGATATGAGCCTTTTGGCTTGTGTTATGAATTATTTGATTGGTCCAAGATAATTGACAAAAATCGGTGATGTTTTTATGTTATATGACACATGTGTGATGAATTATGGGGTTTTAATAATGATGGTTTTGGCATTATTATTTTTAGATCATCTATTGATGTGGTTATGAGCTTGATTTGTGCAAGATGTGTGGTTTTCGGTATGCCCAACCTATATGGCTCATATGTAATGTTTTAAATATCCAATTTGAATGTTTTTAAATTTAATTGGTCTAAATAAATTATTTAAACTAACCTTTTGTATTTTTTAATCAAGAGGAAGGTATAAAAGTGAATTTCAAGTTCAAATTTGAACAAGTTCTTACGAGAGGGGAAAAGTGTGACCTATGAGAGTGTGTTTTAAAGGTATAAAGGTTAGTTTTTAGAGCCAGAAGATTTTATGTTAGGTTTAAGAATGTTTGTAATGGTGTGTGCAATATTTTGACACCAAGAAAATCGAACAAGGAAATTGAAAGAGTGAGTTAGGTGTGTAATGGTTGAACAAGGGTTTGTAGGTTGTAAGTTGGATTAGTGATCGCAATCAGTTGTGGCAGCAACAAGACATCATAGATATCATTTAAAATGTGGTTTTATCCTCATTGTGTAGTTGGGAATTCACTAAACTAGGGGTTTGTTCTCCTTTTAGATTTTGTGCTCTACTAAACTAGGGGTATGTGCTCCTTGTGAAGTTAGTTCTTCACTAATATTTTTTTATTTGTGTAATATAGTAAGAATATTTATTTATTTATTCCCTTTGAGGGTTTCTCACTTATATCTTGTGGCATGGTTTTGTCTCTCTTGTTCATGGTTAATTTAATGCATCTTATTTGATGTTATGCACACATTAATGGATGGTTAATTGGTTTAAGGTTTAACTAAGCAATATAAAATTGAAGTTTGTAAGGACCGATTCACCCCACTTTTAGTCCATTGTGCTTTCAATTTTTTTCAAATAATAGGACTTCTTAAACTATGTATTATCTTATATACTTTGGTAGGGGTGGTGTTTCCAATACATTTTCTATCACCATTCATATTATTCCCAATTACCACATGGAATTTCACATTCATTCAATCAAAATCAGTGTCATGCACATATCAAATGCAATATTAATGAAATGTAACTACTTAAAACACAATTCTCTAATCACAAATTGAAACTCAAGCGTATTCTACTCATATTATTTATAATGATTCTATCCCTTTCAATATTTCGATCATAATATTACTCCTCTATAGTTTATGCATGATTACCCTTACTCGTATTATGACATATTTGAGGCCCATATTTCCTTCATTGTTTGGTGTTATTTTTTCACTTATGAGATATTTCTTGGGTAGTTATTTTTCATCCCACCTTCTTATACTTAATTATTCTTAAAATAATTAAAAACACTCAAATAATTTCCTAACACAAAAACATTCAAATATGTGTAAACATATAATACCAATACATGATTATGATCTTCATATATTAGTTTGGTACTTTTCACATGTTTTTCATAATATTGTTTTGATATATAAAATATCTAATCTTTACACACATACATTCAAAAGGTATTTTTAGCATTATGCAAGACACAAATAAGATGATACATGATAGTTTGATTTGGTTTATTTTCATGCACTAATCTTGAAGGTATGACTGAATACTATATAAGTTTTTTTTTTTCTTTATATGTGACTTTAAACCACTCTCATTATCCTTGGTTCTATAAATAGTTCTTATTGATATCATTTGTGCTAATATGACTAACACATGTGTATTTTCTAGTGCTAATTATTCTTCGTATCTTTCTTGTTTAGTTATTATTATATACCACACTTGAGTACTATATTATTGCCACTATTTGTGTATGGATATTTATTCCTTGATTTCATACTTCATTTATTAACTTGATTGTCTTATATGATTGTGATATTATGACTATTTTATTTAAATATATTAAAATTCATGGTTGTCTTATGACACATTGGATGTCCCATGTTTCTAGATTCATGCCTTTTTAATGAAATTGTTTCTATGACTATGGGACATTATTCCTTCTATTATTTTCTTGTAACACCATGGGTTTTGTGTGTTTATTTTTCCATGGTTATATCTGAAAAATATTTTCCAAGTTACTTCTTACTTGATGAGCCATTGTTGTTTCTATAACTTTGTTATTAGTAGCTTATGACATACATTTATTATGCTCTACCGACTACAATATTATTTTTCACTATGGCTTATGACATTTTTATTAAGATGTTTATATAATTTTTATTCTATGGATTAGGATATGATTAATTCTTTGTGATGTTTTTAATAATTAATTTACCCCTATATTCTATCTTATTTATGGTTGCATGTTATAGTTTATTCTAGCCAAATTTTCCATCATGTGCAACAATTTGTATAAGTACACCTTCTTAAAGGCAGCCACCATTACATCCTTATATGTGATCCTATGAAAATTATCATAAATATGGTAGATTGGTGCACATCTACTATGTTGAGTAGCACGCACAAATGTTTCATCGAGCATGAATTCAAATAATTGGGCACTATCTAGGATATATCTACAAATAAAAACATGTTACAAGATACATGAAATAATTTATGTAGGGTTTGCATCCTTACAAAATGACACATATAATGAGATGTGGCATAATTTAAACATGGTCAAAACCATATTATACAATACAAACCGTAGTATAGGATTAACCATTTCTATCATTTTCACACATAGGGTAGTTCACTCAACAATTTAATTCCTAATTTTTTATCAATTATTCACTATATTCCTATTTAGCTATAGTTACAATGACAATGGTCATTTAAAGTTGTAATGGGCGTGAGTAATTCATTCCTTCTTTACTATATTATTCAAATAAAGCTAAAAAATATTATTTGGGTGAATGGGAATCCTTCCCCATTCATTTGATCAGTTTAATCACGCTATGAACTTATGGGGGTGGTAATTTTCATTTCTTGTAAGGTTTAATTTTTCAAGTTGGATAAAATTGGGCCAAGATCCATTTGTATAATTGTGATTTTTGGTTTTGTGGAAAGTATAAACGAAATAGTGAGAGATTTTTCTACTTCTCATTTCTCTTCTATCATAAGATTCCCAAATATGAAAAAATTGAACAAAATTTACAGCTTCTTATACTAATTTTTAGTCCTCTCTAATTAAATTATCAAAGAGGGATGTGTCAAAGAACATATTTTATTTATACTCTAAATCCTTCCTCTCAATGTTATCTTTTACATAACAACATTGGGGAATTATCCTACCCAATATTCCAACATATCTATTGTGAATTCTAATTCTCTAAAGGAAAAAATGGGAGTCATTCCCTCCACATTCTATTATTTGTACCTCATTTTCTTACTTTTTTCATTTTAAAAGTTTTACTTATATTTTGAGTTAAATTTCAATCTCTCTCATAGACATTGAATATAATATTTGTTACATATTTCATCATAGAACATGAAAAAATAAACATATCGAGATGCACGATTGAGCGAAGAAAAAAATGTTTATGGAAACTCATGCAAACTTTTCCATTATAAAAGATATTGTAAATTACACATTTAATTTTTTTTAATTTAGAAACTAAAATTTTATAACTTTTTACGTAATTATAATTTTGACCGTATTCACTTCCTAAGAAAAATGATCATATTTTGAGTACAATGTCCTCATCTATCTAGATATTTTCTAACTTTATTATTTTTATAGTATGCTCTGTCATCAATTCAAATAATAATATTCAATCAAAAAATCATTAAAAATATGATATTCGAGACACAAAGTTTTTTTATCTTTTCATCTCTCTAGTTTGAAAACATATGAAATTGTTGAAAAGTTTGGTACGGTCTTATACATGATGTACATTCATGCCTCTTAATAGTCCTTGACAATTATTTTAATTTCAAATAATTATTTGGGCCATTTCATGTTATTAGGTTCATCCTTACTAGAATATTTTAGATACTAATGGATATATAAGAAATTAATTATTAATTTATAATTCAATTGGTAATCTTATAAGATTTTATTACAAATGTCTCTCTAAAACACTTAGATGATTCTGAATCATTCTATGTTAACAAAAATTAACAATTATAGTTCATAATACATTTCTGAATAACTAAACTATGTCAAATAATAAAGCTTCGTCTATTTCCAATAATGTAAAGATCATAGACCCTTATTTTAGAAAGAGAAAAATCAATTCAAGAATTTACTAAGGGTTTCAATCAACAAATTTCTAGGTCACATAGCTAAGACAAAACATATACCACTACTACCTCACTCAATAAATTTTATTATGAAAACTTTATCCTACTATCTTGGTGATAAGATATACAAGGAAACCATTAGGGTATTGGTTAGATATACATGCTTCCAAAAGAAACTAAGAGAGATACACGAGGCTTGATTTTACAATGAGAGAATGTAAGGTGGCATGTGGATTATTTCATTGTATTGGAACCTAAAAACTGAGGGTAGTCCATAAAATAAACATGATTTCACCTTTTTCTTTCCTAATGCTCTAATCAAGAGTCTTCCTATATATTAGGGTTTCTAACTTATTGTAAGTTATTAATTTAATGAAAAATGTTTTTCAAGAAATAAATACATAAATGAAGATTATTTCCAAGTAAGTGAAGCACACAAAATGTTGAAAATATAGATTTTAAAGGATCCAAGATCATATAGTTCCATCTTATAACATAAAGTATTTGTATAGTCCTAACTCTATTGTGTTTCTATTTTGAGAACTTGCATTATAAAATTTATAATACTGAGATCATTGTATTTCATCATCATACACATCTAGATACTCACTACCATACCATAAATAGACAATTTTATGTTTCCTCTTATATATTTGAGTAATTAATTATCATTAATCAATCATTTTAGGTTGGAATAGATAATTATAGTAATGAATAATTAATGTCAAAATTTAATTAGATCACAATAATCTACTTGTTAAAAAACCTAACATTCTCTTTAGTGTTGTGTAACATCTAAACCTAAATATATAATTTTTGTGTAACTAAAAATATACATGTACATTAGAAAAATATGAACATAAATATAATATATCTATATGTTAGAATTGTTTTACAACCATAATAATTTACTATGTCAACTATGTTGAACAATGGTTCATTGGTGTTGTCATTTTTGTCGGGAGTTATTGATAGAAAGGGTGTGAGTGGTGAATTTATGCTCTATAAGAGGCATGAAGGTTGATTGGTAGTGCCTTCTAAGTGATTTTTGGAGGTTACAAAGAGGTTTCAGGTTGATTCTACGATGGTTTCGGGATCTTGCAAGCTTTTTCACTAAGGTAGAAGAATACCGGAGGTATGGATAGGGTTGGTAAGCTTGGCACAAGTGTTCTACATGTCATAAATGATGATTCTATAATTTGCAAGAGATTTTGGATGTGATTAACCAAAATGTAGATATAAGGGTAGTTAGTCTAATCTAGAATGACATGTAAATACAGTAAATGAATGCAATAAACAAGTATGGAAAATTACCCAAGTAACTAATCTAATAAGAATGAAAAACATAATGGGCAAGAAAAGTGAGGAAGTGACTCAT
The DNA here is from genome assembly GCA_018340775.1 of Taxus wallichiana var. yunnanensis. Taxonomy (NCBI): domain Eukaryota; kingdom Viridiplantae; phylum Streptophyta; class Pinopsida; order Cupressales; family Taxaceae; genus Taxus; species Taxus wallichiana. The sequence goes on along the minus strand of CM031240.1, from coordinate 245,924,502 downwards.
CTTATTAGATAATCTCATTAGAATGTGTCGCAGAAGTGACTAGAAAAATAGGAAACAAGAATGACTGTGTAGAGGTCCTAGAAAGGATGAATGTGGGCCGATTCTCTAGACTGGAGCACCTAGAGAGCAACTAGGATGCCTATGGGTGTTTTGGTCTACAAAACTAACATCTTGGTCTATGCAAGATGTCTAGAAATGAATTTCATAGGTTTAGCGGTGGTCTCGTAACCCTCACTATGTGTCACATCAGATTCACTTCACTATGCCAGTGTCACTAATAATCCAAGATCAATAGAAAACCTACAATATATTAAAAGAATAATTAATACCCTTAAAAAGAAGAATGCAAATGAATGGGTCAGACTAATATCAGCTACCACAATAGTGGGCTTACAAATTGAGCATTGCACTACATTTCAGACCCAAATTAGTTTTTGTGTGTGATTGCATCATGTACCCTAGGTTCTCTTCTTCCAATCACACTTTGTGAAGTAACAAGAAATAACTATATGTAAAAATTTAATATATTGGTGTATGAAATAGAATAAATCCTATGCTTGTGTGATGCAGATAAACCAACCTTTTACTTTGTGATGGATTTAAAAGATGCAAATTTTTCTAAATGGATGCAAATATAGGTGGATGATAGTAGTGACTAGTGCTTGGTATCTCATTATGATCTCATAGCTTTAAATTTATATGGTTCTCTTGATCTAATTTTGTAATTAATCTTGAAATGGCCAACCAAAACAACTAGAAAGAGCCCAATAAGTGGTGAGAAAGTTCAAAAATAATTGGTGTGCCCTTGGTGGGACTAGGACTCCCATCGAAATCCTAATACTAGCACAGGTACCCCAGTCAAGGCTAAAATAACATGAAATAAAAGATGCTAACTAGGCATGTGGGTGCAAGATATTAGGAATGAGAAAATCATATTAGATGGCCAAAAGGCGGGGATTAATTAGTAATTTCTGCACTTAAAAACCTTCTAAATAGTAGTATGAGAATGAGACTAAATAATCAATAAAGTGCATGATTTTGTGTCTACATTTTCACCCACTATGTGTTTGTGAGAAGAAATCTTGGTAACATAAAGTAGATAGATATGTGTACCTAATGTCCTTGAAGATTGTAGTAGAAAATGCGTTGAAGAACTAGACAAAGTATAGAATGAAAAAAATTGATGGAGGGTGGAAAATAAAGATTAAAAATTGCAAAAAAATTATGAAAGTGAACCTAAGGTGATAACACGTGTGTAGTTGTCGATGTATGTAATGTACCTTCATAGTTAGTAAGGTGTGTGTTTTCATGAAATGTTTTTGTTATTTCCCCAATTTGACTACTTGCTTCTCATATGGATGGACCTGCAAGGATAACATGATCATGTACTCAAATATATATGTAATTATTTTTAAAAATGCAATGTAAAAGACACATGTATATCAGTATAAAAAACATGTGAATTAAAAATATGAAAATTAAAAAGTGCAACATCTGCACTTTGATCCATGTCGAGAAAGAGAGTGTAATATGATATCCTATACTAGAGGGTTTTTTGGGTTATTCGATGCCATAAGATGAGGAATTATAGGGAGTATTTCCATTATATCCTCCAACCTTTAAATGCTTCCTTTAACATGTTTGCAGAGATCTCTCTGTACGTCCTATTTTTTTGGGTGATCGATGCATCGGCCAAAGATGTATAAGGAGGAATTCCTCTTCATGCTCTAGCCTTTAACTATTTCCCCAAATGCTAATTACTAACATGTATTGTATAATTTGTTGTGTACGGGTACGTGACGGTGTAAACCCACTCAATGTATGTAACCCATAATTCCAAGGGCATAGAGTGCACTAAACCGAACTAGTTTCTAAGCGTTGTGTAATATGAGAAACCCCAAACAATGCCCCCATATTTGGGGCACATGTGACATTGTTGATAGGAGAATGTGGCCCCAAAAGAGGAAAAACCACATAAACTTTATAATTGGGCCTTATAGGGGGAAGGAAATGTGCTTGGTAGAATCCAAGATGCACACAAAGAAGAAGGCTAGCCAAAGACAAGTGTTAGTACAAATAACCATGTATATAGAAAATAGTGTATAAGCTACCAAGAAAAGTAATAACGTAGACATGCAAGAAAAAGTAGACTTCCAAAGTGGGTTACAAATATGGGACATCACTCATGATGGTGCAAGACACAAAAGGCCATCATGGTATATATAAAAAACAAGTGTGCACACCAAATAAAGAGCAATGCTCGTAGACAAGAGAAAACAATAAACAAGAAATATAAAAAACAAGTATGTAAAAAAATATCCTTGTTTAAAAAATGTTGCACATGAAGCACCCAATAGCATGTTCAAAAGATAAACATTATGTCAAAAGCGTGTATAAGAAAGTAATAGAAAGTGGTAAGTACAAAATGAAATAACAAAATCTGTGAGAGACAAATGTCGATGCCCCCAATAACTAGTGTAGAAAGGGTAGAAGGTAAGCATCCATGTTACGTGTAAGACACCTGTCTCTATAATCATAGCTATAAAATTACATGAACGTGCATGTGTGGATGATATAGATAAATGCCATATAAGTAATCTAACTACAATGTATAATAAAGAGACCATGAAAAAGAAAAAGTAAACAAGATTAAAAGCAACCATAATTTATAGTATGATTGGATGGATGGAATGGAATACAAAATGGAGTGATAAGAGCTGCATGCCCCTTGACTGAATGGAAATGTATGTAATGAGGCTCATTTGGTTTTCCCCCTCAATGTCAAGAATGAACCTTAAAAGAGAGTGCGTCATCGAGAAATGGTGAAGTGTCTTGTGTCTAACATGTTGTGATGAATGTGTATATGTTTATTGATGAAATGTGACCTATAAATTATATGTCTGACCCCTATATATAAAGTGTATATCACGAAAAGATGAATGTAGGAGTGATGATGTATCTTAAAGTGTATATGACTACTAGATGAATAGAGGGAGTGGTGTTGTATCCTACAAAGTATACCATAGAAAAATGAATAAAAGGGAGTGGTGATGTATCCTAAATTCATACCCCTACAAAATAAATTAAAAGGAGTGATGATGTAGAATAAAGTGTATATCACTACAGATTATAGAGTGCATGACCATTTAGCCTATAACATATGTCACTAATATAGCAATGTGGCATGATAGAAGGTCAAAATAAGAACATGTGAGTTTCATAAGGTCCATTTGATTTGCAAACCCTTGGAAATTGATTATTGACCGAGGAACTAATGTTACATAACAGCGTAGAGCATAGAGTGCATAGAAGACAATGCAATACGTGTGATGATAATAAATGGCCATAAGATATGTAGGATGTGTGATATGTAATTTATAGGATGTAATGCAAAAAGGAATAGATAGAATACTATTGTTAAATGTTTGCTACATGATGTGTATGACAAGTAACATGTAATGCTAGATGTAAGTGTGACACATGTATGATGAATAATAGTATGATGTATGATTTATAGATATGAAAAGATTGAAATGGTATAGACTAAATGTAGAATGTATGATGCAAGATGTAAAATGTTTTCTGTTGTGTCTATAGTGTTGTGTGTGGTGTTCATGTGTAGTATGAAATCAACGATCAAATGTGAATCGAAGCAAAAGATTGTGTCATTAGGTAATGATGATGCTAAAACACATGATGGGTATTCCTATACAAGGATATGAATGTATAAATATGCAAAAATGAAAGACGAATTGATGCTACTATGAAGGGGTATGTATTAATGCTATGCCCCCAAGTGCATGAGGTTCGTATATTATTCGATAAATGATGTGAAGGTGGTGAATTATCATAAATTTTATAAGATTGATTCATTAACGGGATAAATAATGAGAAATTATATTATATGTGTGACTAGTTATAGATGATGGTAGATGAATGTATGTATGAGTGGTTATGTAATCAATAGATGTGTGAATGTAATAAAAAAGGATGTTCTTAATCATAGTAGAACCCTCAAGATTTATATAAGAACCATAAGAATATGAGTATGTCATCAAGAGGGTAGAGTGACAAGAGTCACTTACCAAAGACCAAGTTTGTGTTTAGCGGTGGAAGCATTGTCAAAAAAGTCACACTATGTGATTATGGTGAAATTTACAATTTTTCATGATCACTAGTAGGAGGATTAGTTGCTTTGATGAAAGTAATTAGTTTGAGATTATACCTAAGAGGTAGCTAATTTGCTTTGAGTTTTAGATCAGTTGCTTAGGTTCACTTGGTAATACAATAGACAACATAGTAAAAGGAAGTCGAAAACTAATTTTGATTGGTGCTTGATTATGTTGACATGATGATGCTATAGGTGGGTTTTTAGGTGGATCATGACTAAATAAATAAGGAGAAAATTTAGGATCCATGTGGGTGTAGTATTTCTAGATAATGACAAAATATAATATTGTGTAGCGATTGAAATAAATTGTTGACGCTAAAGATATTATATTATTCATTGTAAAGTGTGGAATTTTTGTCATTATGTCCATTGATTTGATGATAATTCCAATACGAGATGACTTTGATATTTTTCTAATCGATAAGGAAGATATTAATGCAGGCGGTAGCGTGATAAACTTATGATTAAGGAGATGAGGGAGAATAACATTTTTCTTAGTATTACATTCAATTATGAGAGGCTTAGCAATGACATGACATGAGGTTCAACTATATTACATTTAGTTGAAATAGATTTAAAATGAAATGTAGAGGGGCAACAAATATGAGATTGAGAAGGTTCCTTAAGCTGTTGGATTTCAGATTTGACGGATGTGATTGTGGATACCTTACCCACAAAATTGTCTAAAAAAATTTAAATCTTGAATTGAGTCCAATAGGGTTTGATGAGATGGAGGATCACTAGGGTTGGTAAATAGAAGAGAGAGTATAGGGATTAGTTCTTATGGCGTGTGTATTGTCATCAAAATATTTAGTTTCTAAGAATTTTTTCAAAATAGCCTTGTCATTAGGATATATCCTAGGTAAATATAATAACGAAAATTGACCCATGATAAAACAAAAACAAGGATCCTAAGCATGAAATTTTGGGGTTCACCAAAATGATTAACTAATATGTAGAAATAAGGGTAGTTAATCTAATGTAGAATGACATTTAAACACATTAAATGAGTGCAATAAAGTAGTATGGAAAATGATCCAAGAAACTAATCTAATAAAATTGAAAACCCTAATGTGGAAGAAGAGTGAAGAAGTGCCTCGGATAATTAGGGAAGCTCGTTGGACTACGTTACGAAGTGACAAGAAAAATAAGAAACAAGAATGACTTATGTAGATGTCTTGAAAAGGACGGATGCGGGTCGATTCTCTAGACTTGAATGCCAAGAGATGTAATGGGGCACTTGTGGGTGATCTATATTATAGAATGGGTACCCTAGTCCGTGCGAAGGTCCAGAATTAAATTTCATAGGTTAGGTATGTGGTGTGAAAGCATTTTTGTGTGTCACATCATATTCCCTACACTATGTCGTATCGCTAATAATCCAAGATGAATAGAAGACTTGGAAGAAGACCCCAAGAATTATCAAAAACCTAAAAATTATTAATGCAAATGAATGGGTATGAAGAACCTTATCTACTATAAGATTGGGCTTTCTAAGTAAAGCGTTGCACTACATTTCAGACTCCAAATGTAGTTCTCGTGAGTGTGTGCATCATGATCCCTAGTTTCTCTTGTATCATTCGCACTTTGTAAAGTAAAAACACTAAAAAGATGTAAAAATGTAATATAGAATTGTGATGAAGTAGAATAGAATCCCCTCCTATATCTGTGTGATGCAAATGAACCATCCTTGTCCTTTGTGATGGAGCTAATGGATGTAAATGATCTCTAAATTTTTAGGTTAATTATTATTTACCTAATATTATTAATTATGCATTGTATAATTAATTATTTAACTATTGTTATTAATTAATTATTTTTGTTATATGGTTTTATTAAACCATATTTGTCTTATTATATTCATAGATATAATTGTTATGTTGTTATAACAATTATATCATTATTCATTTATGCTTCCCGTATGATATTTTGGAAGCTTATGTATTCAGGGATATTGTTGCACATGTGCAACTTATTTTCTTATGTGTATTCAGCTGTACAATTCCTATAAGAATTACAACACTCCATTATATTTTTGATTCGGTTGATTAATATAATTTACAAGCTTTCATCCCTGTTCTACATTTGGCACCGTGAGTGAATTGAAGCTCCTGGCAAGGTTGGAGAGAGGTTGCAGAGGAAGAACAATCGTGAAGAAAAAACATACTTCTTAGAGAGCCAGTGCTTCCTCTAACAGCTTCCCACATCTCCTTGTAGTCCCACAACCTCCTATGTGAAATCTAGGTAAACATAAAGAATTTTTTTCCTTGGTGCCATTTGCACCAAGAAAATTTGTTTCCTAGAACTTGCAAAATTAAAAATTAAAAAAATTCCCCATCAGGGGTTTTGTCTTTAAATTATTTAGTTACAGATAATTTATCTATACTATCATATTTGGAGGAGGTATTGTTGTTTGCACCAGGTCACTGACTATTCTTCATCCAAGACAAATCTATTCAATTGCATTTTTTGTGATCGTTCCCTATATTATTCTGCATTGGTGAGCCATATATATCTATTGAATCCATTCAATCATGGAACCAACATTACATTGGCAAGATCCTGATTTTGTTGGTGATTTGAGCCCACATTACCTATTCTCCCACGAACCAATGAGCCTTGCATTGCACCGTGCTCTCAAATCATTAGAAAGTGACCGCTATCAATGAGTCCAACCAACAATATTGTGCGGGTGGGTAGCGAGTAGTCCCTCCACACAAGTAACCCCAGGAAGTCAGTATATAACAAAACAATGAGAAACAAAAATAGAGGAGCATTCATGGTAGTGACCCCTACAATCAATGTATGAGAGAAAAATCTAAGCTCACCTCCTCCCATTCAAGTCGTCCTAGCTCCACCTCCACATGACCTTGAAAAAAAAAAAAGGAGCATTAGTGGTAAGCGGTCAAAAACCTACAAGCCACGTCTAGTGATCCTCGACCTTCAAAGTAGCTCAACCTACAAATAACAAAAAAACATGGTGGAATATACATACAAAGCGATGGCAAAAATAAAAATAAGTGACCTAAAAATCAAAGCTATAAGGCGAAGCTCGAAGGAGATCAACAAAATAGATTCAGATCCATTTTATATGCATAGTGAAACCCTAATCAACCCATGTAGCTCCACATGGATCCTCTTCCACATCGCCATTAGAAAATGTGAGTCATAGCTTCTTTCATTTAAATACAATTTTCTCATTTTGTTATCTAAGCGCTCATAGAGCCTTGCTAGATAGAGGGAAAGACTTGGGTGGATGAGGTTTGGGGTTCGACTCCCAACCCTATCAATTTTTTTAATTTTGAAATTTGGTGGAAAATTTGGACAAACCGCCATCTTTGGAAGAAAATTTGGTGGAAAAACCACCTCTAAACAACTATTTATGACTAAAAAGACCTCTAATTTTTTTAGTGAGAAAAACCATAGTTTAGGATAATTTTTTTTTCTCCTATCGTGTCATTTTTTTATTTAAGCAACATTTTCCAAAGGAAGATTGTCTCAAAACTTCATTTTGAGGTAATTTTTAATAGTTTTTGGCATTGAGGGTCATTTTGGGCTCTGGAGGCCACCAGAGCCGAAAATAAACAAATTTTTTTCCTACCATTCAATTTTTCAAAAAAATTGAATGTAATTCGCATGCTTCAACATATTGTACTAATTTTAGGTTTTCATAGTCAACCGAAAATATTTTAACTACTAAGAAAATCACAGAGAGTTGTAATAAAAAAGTAAAAATTGTTTCTGAAACACTCACGATATCCTAGATCTCATACGCAAAGTTTGGTATATACAATGTCTCTAGGAAGCACTTATGGGTAAAGTCATTGTGACTACTACTACACTTAATGCCTAATATAGTTGCAACAACATCTTCTAGGCATCGACCCTTTAAATTGATGGGGAGTAATAAGGTCATAATGCAAACACTATGAGCCATCCTGTCTATCTATGAATGATTTCATGACATAAATCCCGACTGAGAAATTATCCAAGTATATAGTGAAGTTACACACGTGTATGAGGATATTTCTTTGAGATGGTGTCAATAATAACACAGACCCCTTTCTGTATTGTCTTGGTACCAAGTATCAAATTCTTTCACTTACATTAACACCTCTTTCACTTATGTTAATGCCTCTTTCACATACCACCTTTGGATATATAGAAAGGGAAATATTCTTCCATGTAGCATCGGGTATATCGGAAGGGAGCGTATATAGAAATGTTCAAGTATATCAAAAGCGAGGGTATATAGATTGGGAGACCCTATACCTAGAGTGATAAGAGCCAAACCACGTCGCTGATTTCTACAAAATGGGAACCAATGCCCCAAATATTTTCTTCAAGATTCACAACTACTAAAAGGAAACAAATATGCTACGTGGAAGACTAAAATAAAGACACAACTTGAGTTTGAAGAGATCTAGACTAGTGTGAATGGTACTCTAACAAGATCAACTACTAATATAATACAACAATGGCAGTTTGATAAAGAAGATCAAAAGGCCAAACTCATCATCTTGTTTATGGTGTTTACGATGTGCATCCCCACATTCGAGATGCTAAAACAAAAAAATAAGCGTGGGATAAATTGCGCACAAGTATATGATGCCAATAATAAGAATGTTATAATAAGTCTCTAGAGAGTCATTACATACATGAAGTTCAAGCGAGAATGAGAAAATTAAAGCTTTCTTAAGAATAGTTACTGAGAGTTTATGGCTTCACTTCTAGCCCTAGGAAAACTAGTCACAAATGATGCTCTCATTCCTAATGTTCCGAGAGCACTCCCTCTTCTTACCAAATTTTTTTAAAACAATAAACGTGTCGATATGACAATTGGTTTTGATAAGCTAGTAAACCTACTGCAATAAGAGGAAGTCATACATAATAAGGATGATGAAGAGGAAAATCCACTTTCTTTACATCAAAATGGAAAAGAAAAGGTAAAGGAAAACCAAATTCGTATCAAAATTCCAAACATCGAATCAAGATATCAACATCAAGGGAAAAACAACGAGAAGAAGTAATCTACAAAAGAGGACATGACTAAAAATATTGTTGGTATAATAATTACAAGAAAGGTTCATCAAGCAACTCGGACCTCAACACCAACAATATCACAAAGGAAATACAAACTACAAAAAAGGGAACAAAAAGGGGAACTCAAAAGGAAGTCCCCATTAGCAATGAAATATAGTTGAACAAGAAGAACATTTAGATAATGAGGACTTCTTGTACACTGCTTGATCATGTGAACCCTTAACGTCATATAGTGATGTCTGGTATGTTGATTTGGGAGCCACTCAACACATGACTAGCCACATAGAATAGTTTACCTCAATAAGGGACACACCTTCAAAAAATCATGTTTCTTTGGGAGATGATTCTTCATATATAGTTCAGGGGATTGGGAACATTTATCTATTCCTTTCATTCGCAATCGTATACTATTCGATGTCTTATATGACCCTTCGTTAACAAAGAATCTACTTTCAGTTAGTCAACTCCTAGATCATAACCTAAAAATTGACTTTGATACTCATTCTAGAAAGAAAACGTGTTTGATTCAAGATAAATCATGAGGCTCGAAAATAGTTACAAAATCCTCCAATGTGGGACACAAGTTATAACTTGTTTTTGTCCACTGAGCTGATCAGAACTTGTGGCTAAGAACTCTACCTCAGCATAGTTGTGGCATTGGAGACTTGGTCATGTTAGTTTCAAGTATCTTGAGACACTACGCTGGTGCAATATGGTACATGGGCTACCATATCTTTAGAAGGATACAAAAAAGTGTCCTCACTACCTAGTAGGAAAATAACACAGAGCTTCATTCCAAAAGATTACATATCGAGCTCATGGTAAGCTTGATCTGGTTCATACTGATATTTGCGGTCCAATGCAACCAATTCATTCTGGATTTTAGTACTTCATGCTATGTGTTGACGACTATTCAAGGAAAATGTGGATTTTTTGTCTTCGCAAGAAAATTCAAGCTTTTGAAACTTTCAAGAAGTTCAAAGTAGTAGTTGAGAACAAAATGGTCGTTACATCTCAACATTTTTCTCATATCGAGGGGGAATTCACCAATAATGAGTTCAAATAATAACTACAAGCTCATGGGATTCATCGAAAATTGCCACCTCCACACACACCACAACAAAATGGTTTTGTTGAGAGAAGAAATTGTACTATCATGGAAATGGCATGATGCATGATCGATGAATTTGGACTTGTAAAGACATTCTAGGAAGAAGAAGTAAAGACAATAGTGTATTTTTTGAACAGAGTGCCCACAATTGCTCTTGACAGAGTAACACCACAAGAATCATGGTCAAAGTAGAAACCATCTATTGCACACCTTAGAGTATTTAGGTGCAAAGAAAGCATGCACATACCCAAGAAGAATAGAAATAAATTATACATGAAGTCATAAAAATTATTCTTCATTGGGTATAGTGACGAGAATATTGGGTACAAATTGATGGATCTGAAGACCATAAAATTCTACACCAGCAGAGATGTTGAGTTATTTTAGAAGAAGGAAGGAAAGTCTCCTCCTCCAGACTTACGATGTAGCTTTAGTCTCCTCCTCCAAACTTAAGCTGATGTTGCCATAGATGAGGAAAGTGATTATGGGGATGATGGTGTTGATATGAAAGAACCACAACCACGAGAATAGTTCGGGCGTATTCTCAAGTGGTGTACTCACACATTTCGAGATGCAAGAATAGATGTTCCACCAGATACACCCACCCCGAACCATAGACTCACAGTAAAGAAAGATAAGAAGTAAAATTTTCTTTGATGAGTATACTTATTGAGTTTGATGATCCCTCTATAGTCTAGGAAGCCCTATAGTCAAAATATTGGAAAGATGCCATTAACTTTGTATATTAGTCAATAATGAAAAATAAATCTTGGTAGATTTTCGATCTTCCACTAGGGAAAAAATTCATTAGATGCATATGGGTATTAAAAACTAAGTACAAAGTAGATACGACGGTGGACAAGTATAAAGCGAGACTTGTAGCAAAAGGGTATGCACAAAAAGAAGGCATTGACTATGAGGAGAAATTTTCTCCCATAGCTAAGATCAAGATGATGATGGTCTTTCATCTAGTTGCACAATTTGGATGGAAATTTCATCGATGGACGTCAAAAGTGCCTTTCTTCGAAATATTTACAAGAAGAAGTCTATATGACTCAACCCGAGGGATATATTGTACCGGTTAAGAAGAAAAGGTATGCATACTTAGGAAATATATGTATGGCCTCAAACATGAACCACGGCGTGGTACATAAAAATTATGAGCATATCATACAACATGGACTTTTTATAAATCCATATGGCTCGAATCTCTACCTCAAAAAGAAAGGGGTGGAGATTGTGATTTTCACTTTTATGTCAACGATCTAGTAATAATTGTCAATTAAGAGAGGATGATCGATGAAACAAAGAAATATATTAATCGATCATTCGACATGACATATCTTGGTCTAATGCACTATTGTCATGGATTAAAATTATGGCGCAGAAATAGAATCACATATTTTTCCGAGATGAAATATACCAAGATGACACTCATGAAATTCAAGAGGATGGATTTCAAACCGATTGCTACACCTATGGAGAAAAAATTTAAGTTAACTCATTCATATCCATCTCCTAAGGTAAATTCCACTCTCTATCGGTAGTTGATTGGAAGTCTCATTTACCTAAACTACACTAGACCGGATATCAACTTTGTAGTAAACTATCTATTAAGGTTTGTGTAGGAACTGAAACTTTTTCACTGAAAAGCAACAAGGCGCATTTTGAGATATCTCAAAGGATCAATGGATCTTGATCTAGAATACAAGAATAATGACAACTTCTTATTCTTAGGATATTTGGATTCGATCATGCAGCAACATATGATGAAAAGAATTCACTTTAAGATTTGTGTTCTTTATGGGATCTAGACCAATATCATGGGGAATCAGAAACAACATTTTGTTTCTCATTTTTCCACAGAAGTCCAAGTATCATTCTCGTAGAACAAGCTATCTATGAAGTGATTTGGCTACGTCACATACTAGAAGTACTTAGAATACCACATGCTAAACTGACCACCGTGTATGTTGACAATGAAGGTGTTCTCAAACTTGTTTGCAATCTAGTGTTTCGTGAGACGAACAAAACATAATGAAGTACATGTTCATTTCATACAAGAACATGTGTTGAAGCACAACATCCAGCCTTCAATTTTGTCCAACAATTGAAGAATAGGTAAATATCTTCACAAAGTCACTTGCACTTGACAAGTTTGAGTTGTTCAATGAGTTCCACTCCTCATCCCTTGAGGAAATGCAAAATTAAGGCGAGGAATGTTAGGTTAATTATTACTTACCTAATATTATTAATTATTCATTGTATAATTAATTATTTAACTATTTTTATTAACTAATTCTTTGTTGATATATGGTTTTATTACATCATATTTGTCTTTTTATATTCACAGATGTAATTATTATGTTATTATAGTAATTATACCATGATTCATTTATGCTTCTCATATGATATTTTCGAAGCTTATGTATTCAGGGATATTGTTTCACCTGTGCAACTTATTTTCTTGTGTGTATTCAACTATACAATTCCTATAAGAATTGCAGCACTCCATTGTATTTTTGATTTGGTTGATTAATATAATTATTATTTTTTATTCAGATGCAACTCTAGATGGATGATAGTAGTGACTAGTTCTTGGTCCCTCATTATGGTTTTGAAACTTAATATTTATAGGGTTTTCTTGATCTAATTTTGTAATTAACCCCAAAATCATCGACTACCAAAAAGATAAGAATATTAAATGGCTAGATAGATCTCAAAAAGTTGAGGGAAAGTTCAAAAAGGTTTGAGGTGCCCCTGGTGGGTCAAAGGTACCCATGGGTGCCCTAGTACTAGCTTGGGAACCCCAATCAAGGATAAAATAATGTCAAATGAGAGAAGTTGACTGGCATATGGGTGTGAGATTTTGGGAATGATGAAAGAAAATAAACTAAGATGGCCAAAAGACAAGGGTTAATTAGTTCTTTCCTCATTCAAAATCCTTACAAATAGTAGTATGATAATGTGAAAAATAATGAATAAAGTGCATGATTTTGTGTCTACAACATGAGAAATAGGTCAAATGTTGGGATTCAAAGGTGTAATTGGCTTATATAATCCTATTTATAGAGTCTAATCAAGATTAAGATATCAATGGAAGACATGCAAATACTAGGTAAGCATGCGAGGAGCCTAGGAACATTTCCTAGGGAATTGAAGAGCATCTATAAGGTTTAATTTAGCTTTTGACATAATAATTTATGTTCTCACCAAAAATGCCTTTGACTACTAAGTAATGATTGCTGAGGTAAATTAGATTTTTTTGTGTTTAATAGGAAAATTTATAGAAAAAAACCTATGGAGTTTGTATAGGGGTGTGTTGTAGTGCTTTATGTCAAGTCTCATCAAGGTTTGAAGAATTTTGTGTAAGTTATGCAAATTTTTCTAAAACTCGGTGTCTTAAGAAATGCAAATTGAGCACCCTATCTTTTTAACATCCAAAAAAATTATGGAGCATCCTTTAGATAATTCGTAGAAGGAATTTTTTGAGAGAATTACAAGCATGAACTTTTACAAAATGTTTTATGGTTAAAGGTGGAAGAATAAGAATGTTTTCATGAAATTTTCAATCTTGTTTTTCTATCTCCCAAACACTTTTGAATCAATGAAAGTAAAATTAGATTGGTTTCCTAAAAAAACTTCTATGGGTTGTGTAATTTTTATCATTGTTGATTAATGATGCTTCAAAGTCATTGTTTTCATCAATGCCTCCTATATTGTTTAGGTTTAATTAAACTTATTCTCGGGGTGTATAGGTTGTGAGTCTACAAGTATGATGTGGGAAAGAGACAATCTTGAAGTTGATAAATGAATCAAATCTTGTGTTAATAATGAAGTAGACTTATACTACATGTTTAAGGTACCTAGTGTTAGAGAAATCTTATTGGAGTTGGAATATTATAAATCCATCAAAAAGTGACCACGAAATTTTTTTTTTTTCCCTCTGTGCCTACAGAATAGAAAACCCTCTAACTTAGGTTTCTGAGGGAATAAATGTAGATATCTCGAGCTGAAAGCAGTATAAATTGTTGAAAACATCTACAAATCTCTATCAGGAGGTCGTCTCAAGTATTTTACAATAATTAAATGAAACATCATTTTATTTGTTTCATTTTAGGGACTATCTTTCTTGACAAGGTAAAAACCTAGTTTTACGGTGTTTCATGAGAGATATTCGTTCCATATTTTAACTCTAGAGAAATGATACCTTACTAAAGCCCAAAAGTGATGAAGGATTAATAAATATATTCCTAGTGTGATTTGAAAGTGTTTTAAAATCTTGAATACTTCATCAAAGATAAGATTCATGGTTAGATGAACTGCTAACAAGAGATAATTAGTTCAAGTTAGTGTTTAATGTTTATCTCTAATGTGTTCAAGCCAATGTTTCAATGTTTACGACTTTTCATTCTCAGTAGACACCTAAAATTAAATTTTGCATTCAGATTGATAAAAGCACACTAATTAATCTCATTCTTACCATTTCCACTTTAATTAGTGATTTCTACTAATTAACTAATGTTTCTCTCTATCTTGGTCAATTAACAATGCCTTGTGATTACCTAGCCTCTTTCACATATAGGATGCCAATTTATGACACATCATAAGTCATAATCCTCTTCGAACAAAAAATTAGTGATTATTAGCTAATTAATCATATTTTACCCCCCTGTTTTGGTCAATAATCCCTATTATTAGCTCAAACATCTCTTCCAACCATTCAAAATCAACCATTCCCTCCAAGACATCTCCAAAGGCTTCAAAGATTATATTATCCTCTTAATTGACCCTAAAGGGTTGATAAAATCTCATCGCATCCTAATAACTTGTTAATTCATTAATCAAGATTAAAAACCTTAATCATCTTTCTCATTTTAGTCTCCGATGTACCAAGATGCATGTTTTCCTAACTCCAAAACTATAAAAAGGACATAGAACCTACCTTCTAACTTTACACCATGTTTTGAATAACATTAATCATATAAAACATATGAGCCTTACTTCCTTGTTGGATTAGCTTTCTCAATCTTTGAATCCAATCTTCATGTTGGTTAGTAGAGAGATATCTAATATGTCCTTTTAGCCATTGTTAGAGAGATCCTCTCACCATTTGTGGAGTAGCAACAAACATAGTTTGATTTCCCTTAGATCTAATTAGGTCTATGTTAAGTAATCATTTCACATAGTAAGGATTCTTGTAGATTGAATGTTTAATTTCATTTAGTTTCCATTAATGCATTATTTTAAGCTTTGATCTTTGATGTTTTATTCTTAAGTTTGAGCTTGGGTCTAGGCTATTATGGTGTTAGCCTTTACTAGTTATTCATATCACAATATTTTTAGGGTGTTATCATTTGGAACACTTGATGGGACATTCCCAACTACATTCATTTATATTTTAAGTATTTTAGACTGATTTAAATATTTTTTTAAATTATATTTGAAATATTTATATCTTAATTTCAAATTTTGATAGTTTTTAAGGTAGATTTGTGGTAGTTGCTTTGTTTTCATGTTCTTTGTAGGATCAAGAGAGGTAAACTGTTTTCAAAATTGCATCGATTTAAAAATATTTGAGATTTATCATATTTTTATTGTAAACATCTATGTTTTGACCACCTACAGAAAGGTGTGCACTCATGTTAAAAGGGACACACTCATGTCTTCAAGGTCACGCTCACGCTTCACTTTGGGAAGTGTCTATGTTCCATTGAAATTTTACCCTTGTGTGCTAGCTGTTCTAGTTCTCCAAAGTGCATGCTCATGCCTCTTTGAACACACTCATGTTAATCAAATGTGTATTTTTATAGAGGGGAATTGGTGTTGTTAAGGCCTTTGGGTGTTGGATGAGGCATGTTGCTGCTAAAAAGGCCTTGTTGTTGTTGTGCTAATGGGTGTCTTTGGCGTTCTAAGGTAAATTCTGCAAAAAATTCAAAGTTTAAATTGTTGTTTCTATATGCTCCTATCATTTTTATAGGTTTTTTGTCTTTGTTATTGTAGGTTTGTTAATTTAGAGTAGCTTTTATAACACATTTCTTCAGGTTTGATGAATTAATTTTTTGGTACTTTTTATGAGTTTGGGATTGGGTGTGTATGTTATTCTCTTACACCTTGTGTGATCTTGAGAATCAAAATCATCTCTAAACCTTCGTTTGCTAACATTAGAGTAAGTAAAAACTGGATTATTTTCTTTTATGCTTAAAAGAATGAACTTTTCATATGGCATTTATATGATCCATTAGTTTAAAAACTTTCATTTGATAAGCAACTAAGGCTAAACCATGTGAATGCTCTTCTCTTTGACCTTGTGTGATCTTAAGAATCAGAAAAAACTTTATTTTTTTCACCAAAATGCACTTGGATTAATTGGGAATGAACCTTGATTCACAAAATTTTCTTTGTTATCTAGTTTGGTTGTTTTTTTATATGCTCTTCTCATGCCCTTCGACGATCTGGAGAACCAAAAAAACATTTAATTATCTTTTTATGATATTGTAGATCTTTTTAGATAACAACTAACTATTTGTGTGTAGAACCTAACACTATCCAAAAAAGGAGAACTCTCTTTAAACCAAATTCTAGCATACAGGTGTGTTGTAGGCTACCAAAGGTGATCCAAATGAAATTGCTTAATCCAAAAGATAAGAAAACACACCACTTTGAAAAAATAGTATATACAGGTTTTAGTTAAGAGTTACGACTCATACACTTTATACTAGAAGAAACTCCCTTTAGTATAAGCATTAATTTAATAATAGGGATGCTCCTAGAACCCAAAAGTAGTTCACACAAGAGGCAACCTTTTGAATGAAATGGAAAAGTTTTCCATGACCTAATTTATTAGTACACATTTGGTGAGATTAGAGTCAAAGTTATCTCCATTGTGACCCAAATAAAAATACAATCGAATGCATTTATTATTCATTGTATTGAAAGGGGTAAAGTAAATTTGGGGTACCTGCAAGACTAGCCAGTGTGACTTTTTTGGAAAATTGAGCTCATAGAGGTAATTTGTACACCTAAAGAGAGAACCACTAGGAAGCTTGTGGCTAGAGTCAATTTGAATTAGACATCGGTTCTATAGATCTCTCACAAAATGAAAACTTGTTTAGAGTTGAAACCTTATTATTCAAACAAGGAAAGAGTACATTTAAGTTTAAACTATGTGTTATTCATCACGAGACCTAAGATATGTAACTTTGTAGTAATTTTTAACTTATCCTAAGATAAGGTGAAACTCTGTCGAAGTTACACTAAGTTTTTTTCATCACCACTTGGTTTACAACTTTGTTTTCTTATGGCCCATTTGGGAAAAAATAAGAACAACATACACGGATACCACTAGAAATAATTGTTTCCACCACTTTTATAGTCTACTTGTGTGACTAGGTTGCAATGCCGGAATGCAAGTGTTGAAAGTGCGAGTTTTATGTCTTCATGTTCTAGTAGGCCCTTTGTCTCACACCCATATTGAAACTAATTATCATTTTAGTTAGCTGATATCATCATTTTCTTCATTTGATTTTTTATGTTGCTCACATTAGAACAATACAATTTTGATACTTATGTCTTGTTTCCATTGCGAAACTTGGTCTAAGTCTCTAAATTGTATCGTTACACTACTTACATGCATAGTAATTTATTTATATACTTAGGTTTAGTATTTAATCCGCACATTGCCTTGATTTTTGTGAGTTTTGAGGTTACATTTTTGCATCATGATAACACCATTTTTATACTAAATGATTGCTTTGTTGCAAGTCTTGATTAATGTTTCTAAATAGTGTTATTACACTACTTAGTTTTTTGTAACTTCCAGTTTCATAGACTTATACTTTGTTGGTGTCTATAACATGATTTTATTATACCTTGTTAGAGGATCGCATTAACATTTTCTTAGCATTTAGATCTTGTTTATCTGAAACTTGACCTAAGTGGGGATATTGTGTTGTCACTATTTGCTTTGAATCTATGTTGGAAAACATAGGAGTAAACTATTCTTGTGACTATATTTGAGTCTTGTACTTCATTGTCTTATCCTAGATACTTCTTTTTGTATATTACATTAGTGTGTCTATTCTATATTCTTTGATATCCTTGGGTTCATATTGAACTTGAGATTTGTTATATTTGGTATTCCACATTCTTTTTGATAACTTGACATCATTTCACTATGGAAATTTACCTACAGTCCATTTTAGTCAACCTTCATAAAAATTTCACGTTATGCCTCCTACCACAAGAATGGTGAACAAAAACTAGGGGCAAGTCCATTTAGAGATGACACGTTAAACCCACTTTTAGAAAAAAATGTCATGGTTGATCATAGAGGTGGTGAGGATAATTCTCTACAGGTGAATTTTGTGTTAAATCCCACCCACTTTGATGATTATATATACCAAAACAAACATGAGGTCATAATGTGTGTCATAGAGCTCAGAGCAAGGTTACCCTCTATGGTTGACCCTTCCCTCATTTTTGGTATGGTTCATGGTGAAGATGAAGTAGAACATCCTTCTCAAAATATTAACAACATATTAAACCCATGTCATGCCTCTACTTTTGGATGACATAATGATGAGGATATACCTTTCAAAAATGATGGAGACTATCATATACCTACTATTAGAGTTCATTGTGAGAACCATAAAGAGCATTCTCATCATGAGAAACCTTGTATTTATGAAAATTATAAGGAAGTGTCTATTCAGGAAGTAACTTTAGAGTAACAAGTGTGAGCTCCCACTCTCCAATTAGAAAATTTGGCTTCACACATAAATAAGGAACAACCAAAACCTTTGAAACAAGCTATACCTAAAGAGAAATCAAAAGGTTCTTACCACAAATTCAATACCAAATCTTCATGAGAGGAACATAAAGAACATTATGAGGAATTTTATGCAAACAAATAAAGGTGGGGAAATAACTAGATTTAATCATTTTTACAGTCCACATCACCCACACAAGACCAACTCTTTAATAAAGAGTGGTCAACCATGAAAAATTCCCTTATATTTTTATAAGAAGGTAAAACAGAAATAACAAAAACTACCAATCTAAAGAGTTGTGCCCATATCGCTTTGATAGAGCCATGTTGCAGGTACCTTCCCACATCACTTGGATTTTCCAAAGTTTGAAAATTACAATGGAAAGGTTGACCACAGAGACCATAATGAGGATTTTAATATGGCATGTCAAGAGGGCATGTATAACAATAATTATCTCATTTCCTCCTCCCGCCAAGTTTGGGAGGTCAAGTGTTATAGTGAATTTTACACATCCCTAAGGAATCTATATCTATATGGTTAGAACTATCTAAAAACTTTGTACGTCACTTCACATTTAATATAGATAATGATGTGACCATGTTATATTTATGTAATGTAAAACAATAGAATAATGAGAAATTCACTAGTTTCTTAAAGAGATGGTGAGGGCTAGCTAGCCACTTCCCTTTCTCGATACCTTAGAAATAGCTATATTATGACTAATATTGCACTAGTTGCGCTTCTCCCGTGCAAACCGACGATGCACCACCGGTTTGACCTATCTAACTCTCTTCCTACGACATCCATTTTTTCATTTTTCCTCTTGTAAACCATTTAAACAAGCTATAATAGCTTTTTTTCTAACTACATTAGCTTCTTACTTTCTTCTAGTCCACTTATACCACCTTCCTTGGCATCTCAATCCATTCCATTGGATTGATCTAACCCTTCAAAACTCTCTCCAAACCTAATCACCTTCTAAACATGTTTAACTAAGCTTAAACATGGTTTGTCACTCCTAAACCTAGTCAAAGTAAGCTTTGACTTGCTAAAAGTGCTTTTGGAATTTAGTGTTTGTCCCACATGCACTCAAGTTTCCCTTTTCCCAAATGGAAAACTATATATAGGGCTAGACCCCCTCTCTCATTTTCAAGAATTCCTTCCTTCTTCCTAAGCATAGATTATAGTATTTTGCATCTAGGTTCTAGATTTCATTTCTAAGTTTAGATATTGAGCTATTTACTTCATTTTTTGTATTGCTAATCCAATTTAGAGGGTAAAAGAGAAGAACCATTGGCTCAAAAGCCTATAATGGGGAGATCTCTTTCTCTTAATCACTAAAACTGATTGCTTAGGCTTACTAGGTTCATTATTTTAAGCTTTCAAAGAATAGAGATAGTTTTAATTAGCTTAAGTTTGAGTATTTACTTCATAATGTATGCTAGTTAGAAAATCTTGCTCATTTCTTATCGGATGGTCCACTGATTTGTTTCTTGAAGCCTTTGGGGATTCTTTAGGAATTCTTACCCCAAATCCATGGCTTTCTACAACTTTTCTTTGAACACATTTGGCATGCCCGGTGGGACTCTTATGTCCATCCTCCATTAATGGAGGTCCTTTGAGTTCTTCAAAGTCATTTTTCAAGTTTTTTTAGTGTAAATCACTTGTTATTTTCCTCATTTTTGTTTTAAACCTTGGATTAATGAACTCTATTTACATGCATTTGTGGGTTTAACGTAGAAATAGGAAGCTTTGACTAACCAATAACCTGTTTGCTTTTAAAATTTTGAAAATCCATGTGTTTTGTAGGTTTTTTTATAGGGCACGCATGTAGGTGTTTTGAGGTAGCGCGTACACGTTGAGATACACACGTCTCCATTAGAAAGGCCGCGTACCTATCAAGGTGTCCTCTGTGTTTATGAAATTTTTCTTTGCAGGACACATCCACGTCTCCGTTGGTCTATCCGCGTCTCCATCTCTCTAGATGCATCTGTGTAATTAATACTACTGTGTAAAAAAATTTAGACTTCTTTTTGCTTGGGCCATGTATCCATTTACAGGAGCGTGCACGTGTTAAAACCCTAGTGTACCTATTGGATCAGGGCATGTAGGTGTTGGTGGCTATTTTAATCTTTATAAACCTATGTAGGTGTTGGTATAGGTGCGTACCCGTTGGTTGGGGCACGATATACATGTCGGTTTAGGCATGCAAGTTTTACTCTAAAATTAAAAAAATTACAGTCTATTTTAGTTGTTTCTCTAACATTTTTGATGCAGGTTTCTAAAAGTTGATAGGTTTTAAAACAAGGACTAACTCTTTAAAATTTCAGTTTGCATGATTAAGTGTTTTTCATTCCTTAGCTTAAATTAGGATTTGTGAAACGTGTGTATGCTCTCTCCTCGCGCTTTCCAAAGCGATCTTGGAGATCAAAAGAACTTACACAAAATCTATTTTATATGTTAAAAACACTTGCTCTTTAAAGGATAAAGTAACATTTTTATGTGCTTTTTAGGATTTCCACTTTGTGTATGCTCTTCCTTCGTGCCTTTGGTGAAATCTTAGGAATCAAAAGCAAGTGTGAGTTCTCTTTTACCTCAATCAGAAAAATGGAAAACTACTAACCAACTTGTTGTCTATAGGACCTAACGTTGGTCAAAGAAAGGTGTTAAAGAATGAAGTGAAAACTTCTAATACATGTGTGTTTGCAGATTGCCAAAAGGTGTGCCACTTTTGAAACCACATTAAGATTAAAAAAGATAAAAAACACACCACATTCAACACACTGTATTACAGGTTTTGAAAAGGGTAAGTCCCTCTCCGCTTAACTAGAACGTAACCCCTTTGGCATAACACCTTAAGCTATAACAATGGGGGTGGTTCCAGGAACCCCAAAGTAGTCCACCGCTGAGTAACCTCGTGGATGAAAACGGGAAGCACCTCGCTTACCCACTTGACTAGTACACCTTGTGAGATAGCGTTATCGGTTGTCTGTGTGGTGACCCCAGTGATAGTACACGTAGATGCACTAGTTGCCTACTATTCTTGAAGGGGGTAAAGTAAAGCCGAGATACTCCCAAACTAGTCAGTGTGACTTTTTGGGTAAATCGCACTCGCTTAAGACAACCTTGTAACACCTAGTTGAGAGAGCTTATTAAGGAAACCATTTTGTCTGGAGGCCAACTTTACTAGTCCATTTGTCATTTTCCATCACAAAGTGATAACTTGTTTGGATTCAGCACCTTGTTTGTCGAACACGGTAACAAACCCATTCTAAGTTGGATCTAAGTGTTTTCATCACGAATTTAGACAAGCATATTACTTAGCTTAGCTTCCTTCTCATTTTTAATGAGGTGAAGCTCTGCCCAAGTGAAACTAAGTCTATTTTCACATATTCTTGATCTACACCCATGCATTCATACTTTCCACGTTGGAAGTCGAACAGAGGCATACTTTACGTATCATGTCAGAGATAGTGCTAGCTACTTTTTTGTACGTTTACACTCATCCATGTTTGTGGCTGGGGTGTTAAACAACTAAAGTGAGTGGGTACATTTTCACATCTTTGGCAAGTCCTATGATCTTGATTTCAGGATCTTCGTCATTGTTATGGGTCGGTTTTGTCATTCTATCTCTCCCTAGTTTGTCAACTTTTTCTTGCATTTTAGTCGTTTAGTATTGGCATTTACATTGCATCTCCCATCCTTTGGGCACGTAGTATGAATCCCTCTATTACGATGGTTACGCTGCTCGCATCGTCACAAACTTCTTGTTATACCTTCTACTTGGTTTTAGTTTTGACATCATCTAGGTTTTTTGATGAGTGTTGATAACGCATTATATATATCGTCATGATGTTGTCTTGATATCGACGCCTTGCTTGCTTGGTTGAGATATCTTGATAGCATTGTTATGCTATATCTAATTGTGACTTCCACTTTTCAATACACTTGGCTTGTTGACAGTACTTGAGTTAGTTCTAGGTATACCTTGTTAGGGGACTTTGTCAGTATTGTGTTGATATTCAAGCCTTGTTAGATTTCTAACTTCGGCCCACATATCTGGTACAACATTGTCATTCATCTTGGTCTTTTAAGTATAGATTTGACATAACACAACTTAGGTGAGTGATACATTTTCATCTGTCCATATCAGTATCCTTTGAAACTAGTAAACATAGTGTTGCATCTGAGTATTGGCTAGTAATGCCTAGACTTTTCAAAATGGCAACAAAATCCAGTGAGCTTAATGTAGGAGCTAATCCTTTCGATGATTTCCCCTTTAGCGGGAACAATTTAGGACCACTCTTCTCTCAAGTCAAAGATACAAAGATGTTAATCGATCATAGTGGAGAAGAGTCAGACTCTTCGGGAGAACAACAAAGGTTAGACCTAAACAGATTTGATGAGCTCTTATATTATAACAAAGATCAAGTACTCACGAGAGTCTTGGCATTAGGAGCTAAACTTCTACGAGCACGAAGAAGAAACAAAGGTCATTGACCCTAACTTAGGAGAGCGAAGATTCATCTTAGACACAGATAATCCTTTTGATGTGGGATATGCATCCACTTCTAGGCAACATAAGGCCATTGTTGAAGGAGAAACATCACGTAAACCTCACTTTAGGGCTTCACGTAAAGTAAAAACTAAGCGGAAGGCCTCCCCTCCTCCAAAATTTGATGAAGAAGAGGATCCCCTGGTTGAGGAGGAGACCCTCCAAAACAGATCTTGAAGTTGAGTAAGAAATTAGCAAACCTAGGTGCTTAAAAAAGAAACATAGGTAAAGACAAAGACAAAAATAAACTTAACAAGTTTCAATTTGATCCGCATATAGACTATACCTTTAAAGCAACTCAAGCTCAAAGGTCAATATTGCCTACTAAGGAGCAACTCATTCAGGATGAATTGAAATCTATGAAAGATACGATCACAACACTACAATAGGGAAATATAGGCCAAAACAGAAAGTATCTCTATGAAGAACTATGTCCTTATCCCTTCGATAAAGACATGCTACTGCAGCCCTTTCCTAAACATTTCACTATTCCAAAGCTCGACAAGTACAAAGGCAAAGGTGATCCCCGTGATCACATCAAAGACTTTTACATGGCTTGTCAAGAGGTCACCTACAATGATAATTTTCTAATACGACTCTTTCCCATAGTTTGGGAGCTTTGGTGATTGAATGGTTCTGTAGCATACCTAAAGGATCTATAACAATGTGGCCGGACACTAGCATAAAAATTTGTGTGGCACTATTCTTTCAATATTGAAAACGATGTCATGATGAATGACCTTTGCAATGCAAAGAAAAACCTAATGAGACCTTCGCGGGTTTCTTACAACGATGGAGAGTGCTGGCTAGTCACTTCCCTTGTGCTTTACCTAAAAAACAATTAGTGAGCATTTTTGTTCCTAATTTAAACTTGAGATAGCCTTCCATCTTCAGATGCATTTTGGATCTAACTTCGAGGAAGTTATAGAGAAAGGTAGCCAAATTGAAAAGGCTCTTATTACCAAAGGAACACTTAAACCCTTTGTCAAAGATAAACATGAGGCCAAATCTGTAGACAAACCTAAGTTCTTTAATAAGAACAAACATGTCATCGGTGATGGAATTACTGACTCCAAAAGAGTCCAAGTTGTGCAAACAGGTCCACTTTTGAAGCTTTCGCAAGGACCTCGTCCCAAGACACCTACAAAACGTACGCTCACAACGTTGAGTGAACCCCTAAATTATATATTAAAACAATTAGATGATGCTAAAATGGTAGAGTATCCAAGTACCATAGTACCATTCCTAGAAAATGCTCCAAAACTTGGTTGGTATAAAGACCATGAATATTGTGACTTCCATCATGTCAAAGGACACAAAATAGATAGATGTCTACGATGAAACATTCATACAAGACCTCTCAAGAGGGCAAGATTGCCGTAGAATCATCTCCCGATTCGAGACATGGTCCTAATGAAAAAATGGCATATACAAAGAACCTTTTCGATCACATGGATAAAAAGAAAAGGAAACTAGATCACAAAGGTCTCTAATGACTATCGACTATGTGTGTATGTTTACCCTAGTAATAACAATCCATTCGACTCCCTTATAGGTTACATCCATTTTCCTGATGACTGAGTAAACACAATCCAAATTCTTGAAAAAGAGTGTGCATTGAATGTGACAGCGCTCACTTAATCATACCTGATCCAATACCAACTACTCAAAGCCAGTATAATTTACTAGACCAACTAGAGAAAACACTAGCTAAAATATCCATTTTAGACCTTCTTAAAATCTCTATTGCTCACAAGGATATATTGTACAAAACATTATAGAATTCCGGAGTCTCTACTGAGGTAGATCCCGCACACTTGCAAAGCTATGGTTGCCCACCTTGAACCCACTGATCATATCACTTTTGATCATAACGCTATCCCGCGTAACAACCATGAGCATAATTTGCCTCTCTATTTAGAAGTGGTGGTTACCCATCGTAAGATTAAAAGAGTGCTTGTGGATGGGGGATCTGGTCTAAACATATGCACATTGAAGCTAGTTAGGCAGCTAGGCCTTTCAGAAATAGATCTCGGGAGCTAAGACCATCACCATCACAGCATATGATAATGAGGAGAGAGAATCCACAAGTACTATCATAGTGCCCATGGAAGTAGGTCCAACTTTTCATGATACGACCTTCCATGTCCTGGATTTAGATCTCCCATATAACATGCTCTTAGGGCATCCATGGATTCATGCCACGCAGGCTATCCCTTCGAAATTTCATTAGTGTATCAAGTTGTGCCATGAAGGGTGTATAAGCACTATCTTGGGTGATCCGAGTCGTTCACTCACTATGTCGGGCGCATAGTTTCTCTCATGAAACCTATGAGTGCCCTTCTGTGGATGTTGTCATCACTCTTAAAATAGAAGCTATGAAGAATTGGGTGGACTCAAAATCGCTCACACCTTATAATCAGGAATTCCCTTCTTTGGTCAATCCTTTTACATCTTGGGAGGCTACATCAGCAAAATATGGCCCAAGAGCCATTTACTCTTGAACAAGCATTATTAATTTCAGACTTATCGTTGTCATCTAGGACACGAGGTAAGCCCTATTTTAGTTCAAAGTACACAAGAACCATGTTCAGAACCATTGGATAAATTTGTTCATAGTGGCCTCCTGTCGAAGAAAAGATGTTGGAGGATCCCATTAGTAAGGTGCCAGAAGGAACCATGGCCTCATGCCATCAAGCACAAAACCGTATATACTAAAGACACCGTATGATGTTTGTCATGGGTTATAAAGGATATGGATGTGGAGCCAATGCACAAGGCCATCTAGAACCTATTCCTACTCACCATTTTAAATCTGACAAGCATGGTCTTGGGTTAAAATCCCAAGATGCTCAACCCATCGAGGTTGATGCTACCTTTTCTGAGTGCAAGGACGTTTTGTATAATGCGGATAGCGATACAAGTTCCCAATGTAGCCTCTACGAAGATTTGGCTTCCACGAACCTATTCCCTAAGTCAACCGCCATCTTACCCTATCTGAATCCATCCCTTCAACCGATTATCAAGTCACCCTATTTTATCTTGAACTTGTAGATTGGGACCAACAACTTTACATACCACTTGATATCTTTGAGAATGATGAAGCATTCACGGAATTCATGGGACTCAGGGATTTTCTTCCTGTTGGGGACCACAAGAAAGGATTCCAAATTCAATTAAACACATGTGCATACTTCGGAGAAGAGGTAGAGATGTGTGGCCACTTGGGTAAGAATGTTGTGAATAAAAGTAAAAATACTTCAGAGCATCCTAGTACAAAGAATAAATGGAAATCTCACAAAGTGACAAACTCTTTGAAACACTTATAGAAAAACAAAATGAAAAGCACGTGGATAAAATAACTTATCCATTTGAAGATGATAAAGAGCTACCTCAAGAGGTTGATCTCACCCTCCCTCCTGATCCTACTAGAATGGAGGACGCATCTAAGATGCTCATTGAGGAAACCATCAGTGTCAACATTGGTTCAAAGGATTTACTCAGGATGATCAAGTTGGGGCTTCATTCTCTCCCGGGAACAAAAACCTTTTGGAACTCTTAAGAGAATACGTTGATATTTTTCACATGGACATATTCAGATATTCCTAGCTTGGATCCAACACTAGTTGTGCACAACCTTGTTGTGCACCCAGATGCCAAGCCCATTAAATAGAAATTGAGGAAGATGCATCCTACAGTTGGACTTCTTGTCAAAGAATAATTGGAGAAACTCTTGGCTGCAAGATTTTATCAAACCTATTGATTACTCTAGATTGGATCTCAATATAGTCCAAGTACAAAAGAAATTCGTTGGCATTAGGATTTGTAATGACTTCTCGTGAAATCAATAAAGCATGTCCTAAAGATGATTTTCCTTTTCCAAACATAGATATGATCATAGATCTACCGCTAGCTATGAGATGCATTATCCTTAATGGATGGATTCTCGGGGTATAATAGATAATGATATAGATGGAGGATGCACAAAACTGTCCTCATCACTCCTTGGGGAACCTTATTATATCATTCAAAGTGATTCCATTTGACTCAAAAATGTCATAGGTTATGGTATATAAGGGTGTTATGAGTTAATCATCATTTTCAGATATTTGATATGATGAACGATATGGTTTAGGTTACCCTAAGTGGTATGACATATTAGCTAAAGTGGAAAATCTATTATAAGATCACCTGTCTTCATTTATGTATATTTTGGTGTTCTCTGGGGACTGTATAAGGATTTATCTTAATCCTAAGTGTGTAAGAAGCAGCGTATTTTCCAAAATTAAAAAAAACCCTGGGATTTATAGTTTCAAGAGGGATAGAAGTGGATCCCACCAAGGTCATCTAATTTTTACGATACATGCCTCCACCCACCACTCTTAAAACACTCTAAGTTTAGAAGGAAAGATCAGCTCCATGGACTATTCGCCATTTTATTGGTGTTTTAGGTTTTTAGAGATAAATTCACTTTTCCAAATTTACACATCTTTTTAAGAAAATTTTATTTTCAGAAAGCTCCGAAATTTCAGTTAAGGCCTTTGTGTTTTTATCCAGTACTCTTGTAAATCCATTTTGATGCCCCCTACCCTAAGAGAGCCTCTCCTTTTATATATTTTTATGGAAATGGTGAGATGATCTTGCCAAAGAATGGTGGATAAGATTTAAGTTTATTACCTTTTCAAACAATTGATCTATGAATTAAACTATTCACATTAGATTGAAAAGTCCTACTTGGATTTGGTCATCTTTACAGTTAAAAAAAGGAAGGCCATTACCTCCTTGGGATAAAACTAAACAATTTATGGAAGATTGACCCTCTTAAAGAGGAAGACCAGACCCAAAGGGCCAAATGGGGAATTAATCATTCTTTTATGGTGAATTTGAAGATAGAATCCTTATTAGTTATCCTTATTATGGTTATACATGGAATCCTTAATGGTCGCATTGAATCCTTATGTTAAAATGCTATGGAATCCAATGGATGATAAACTATGGTCACGAATGGAATCTCATTCAAGAAACCAAAATATGGATATTAGTTTTATATGGATCTCTAAATGATCATATATGGATGGATGATCGATCAAGAATCAAGTGTGTAAAAATTACAAGTCCACTCATGGATACATTGGTTTTTAATGGATCGGGGAGAAACATGTCAAGAGGTGCTTATTACTCCCATAGGAGATATTATGATGTATATGTATTGATGGAGATGCCGACATGTATACACATAACTTATCTTATTATATCATTCATTTATGATTTATTATGCTTAGAGGTCGGCATCAAACATATGGCCATAGTTAGAATGGTATATATAGGGGTTAGACGGTTCATTAAATACATCATCATATTGAATACAAAGTGAATCCTTTTATGGTTTGGAGGATTTTACAAACCCGAAGTGGTATTGAGGTTGCATTTCTTCAAGTGGAAAACCTATTATATGAGGATTGTCATCATTAATCTATATTTTGGTGATTCCTCATGAATTAAACTATTGAAATATTTAAAATTTATATGAGTAATATTCTTACATTTAAAACTATCCTTAATGGATGGCTTCTAAGGTATAATCGATAAGGATCTAGAAGAGGATCAACTCAAAACCGCCTTCATCACTCCAATGGGGAACCTTTTTATAAATTTGCCAAAAATTGAGAGTTTCAAAAAAGTCGGGAAGCTACTTATCAACGATATGACTATCATTTTCATGATATGATGAACGACCTTTATTATGGATGGACTATGTGGATGACATATTAGCTAAATCAAAGAGTAGAAAAGAGCACCCAAAAGTGCTTAGACATATTTTTCGGCGCCTCGGGGACTACAAGGTTCTTTTAATCCTAAGAAGTGTGTCTTGCATATTATCTGGAAAACTCTTGGGATTCATGGTATCACAGAGGGATAGAAGTGGATCATTGCCAAGGTCACCGCTATTACAAACATGCCTCCACCCACCACTCTTAAACAACTCAAGAGCAAGGAAAGATCCAAGTTAACTTTATTTCTTAGCCATGGATAAATGTCATCCATTCACACATCTTTTGAAGAAGGATGTTGCTTTCAAGTGGGGAAATGTCGAAGACATTTTTCTACTCAAGAATACCTTTAAATCCATCCTATGTTGATGCCCCCTACTCAATGATGAGAGAGCTCTCCTTTTATATATTTCGCTACCCAATTTACTATTGGTAAATTGATTGCCCAATATGACCTTGGCCATAAGGAGAGAGTTGTTTATTACCTTAGCCGTACAATTGATTTCCTATGAATTGAACTATTCACAAGATTGAAAAAAACTCTTGGAAGTCATCTTTACATTTCGAAACTCCGCCATTACCTCCTTAACAATAAAACT
Source organism: Taxus wallichiana var. yunnanensis (assembly GCA_018340775.1). Classification (NCBI taxonomy): domain Eukaryota; kingdom Viridiplantae; phylum Streptophyta; class Pinopsida; order Cupressales; family Taxaceae; genus Taxus; species Taxus wallichiana. The sequence continues at coordinate 245,894,481 of CM031240.1, read as the reverse complement.
AAACTTATTTCCAAGGTTGACCCTCTTAAGTACCTCTTATCCAAACCCACCTTAATAAGCCGAATGGCTAATTGGATCATTCTTTTGAGTGAATTTGAGATAGAGTTTGTAAATCGAAAGTCCTTAAAAGGACAGTATTGGCAGATCATTTGTAGAAGCACCTTTACTAGGGATGGAGCCTTTGTGTCTCTGGATCTCCTAAACGCATATATGATGTATATCGAAGAATCCGTGGAATGGCAAGTCCATTTCGATGGATCATTTACTTTTATGGATCGGGAGAGCATAGAGTAGTGCTTATTACTCCCATAGGAGATATTATACCAAGAGCATTCCGGTTGGGGTTTCCTTGTACCAATAACATTACAGAGTATGAGGCACTCATTGCTGGCCTCAAGCTAGCTATCACTTGGAACATCAAACAACTGCGAGTTATTGGAGATTCTCAACTCATCATTAAATAGGTCAATGATGAATACAAGGTTAAAGATGAAAAACTTATTCCCTATAAGAAGTTGGTTAAAACCCTGAAGGAATATTTTTCACATGTCATATTTGAACAAAAACCCAGATCTCATAATAGATCTGCAGATGCCATGGCTACCATCGGCTCTCTCTTGCGCATCCCCATGAGGAGAGTAAGATGCCTTTCTTTGTGGAACACTTACAAATGCCGCATATGATATGCCTGAATCTTGTTTAGCATGTGAAGTTGTTGGTCCCCTATCCCCATGGTATGACCCTATTTACCAATACCTACAAGATGGAACCTTCCCACCTGACATTACCCATTCAGAGAAAAAATCCCTTATCCACCGCATTGCCTGTTATACCCTCCTAGGAGGCACTCTTTATCATCGTGGCTACGATGGAACTTGCTTCGTTGTCTAAATGTTACTTGATTGGTTCACGTGATTAAAGAGGTACATAGTGGTATCTATGGGGCACACACTAGTGGCATGGTGCTAGCTAAGAAACTGTTGAGAGTAGGCTACTATTGGCCTACCATGGAATCCGATTGCTGCAACTTTGTGAAGAAATGTGAACTTTGTCAAAAGTATGGTAATCTCATACATGCACCAGCACAGGCTTTGTAGCCTATTGCAATGCCTTGGCCTTTTTCAAAGTGGGGTTTAGATCTCATAGGGAAGCTCCACCCTTCTTCATCAGATGGTCATACACACATCATCACTGCCACCGAGTATTTCACTAAATGGGTGGAGGTTATTCCTCTTACCTATGTCACTAGTGCACAAATATCCAAGTTTATCATGAACCATCTTATATGTTGTTATGGTATCCCTCGGCCATTATCACTGACAATGGTAAATCTTTCAAAAACAAGATGGTAAAAACCTTGTGTCAACGCTTTCATATCCAACTTAAATGGTCCACCCCCTATTACCCTCAAGGTAATGGGCAAGCAGAGGCTACAAACAAAACTCTTGTGCATATCATGGAGAAAATGGTCAGTAAAACTGGTCGTAATTGGCACTTGTAGATCCATCCCGCCTCTGGGCTTATCGAACCTCCATCCGCACCCTACTAGTGTGACCCGTATTCACTTGTCTGCGGCGCATTTGAAGCCATCATACCTTTGGAAGTGGAGCTTCCTCCCGAGAATATCTCTGGGACTACCTGACAAAGATGAAGACTACAGAGTTGCTCGCCTGGTGAGTTGGAACTGTTAGATGAACGGCGTATCAGAGCACTTAATCACCTTAAAGTATATCAAAATAGAGTATCCAGAGGATACAACAAACACATCATTCGTAGGGAATTTGATGTAGGTGATCTTGTACTGAAATAAAATCAGAAGAATACCACCAAAGATAGGGAAAAGAAAGGTAAATTTGAGGCCAATTGGCTTGGTCCCTATGTGGTGACCACTAAATATGGATCAGGGGCATATAGACTTTCCTATTCAGATGGTGAAGAGCTTCCAAAGCCCATGAATGCCATTCACCTCAAGCGCTTCTATGCTTAGGCGTGGCTAGAATATTGAGATAAGAAACTAAAAAGTAGAAAACAAAGAAAAAACAAGAAAAAAATTGAAAATTGAAAAAAAGTGAAAAAAAAATAGGTCTTCTCCTCGTGTGAAAACCACGCAATGTATGCGCTTTGATGGGCATGTCCTTTTGTGAAAACCGGTTTTCGCACTCAAGGAAGGTTTCTCGTACACAAGTCACTCTTGCGACAGGATGGGTAACTCTTGCCACTTGCTAAATTCCGTAGTACCCTGGCTAGGTCTAGGAATCCGACCTCAAGCTCCCTTACAGGACCTGTGATCTGGTTTACTTACGCTATATCTGTGTGATGGATGTGGCCTATTTGTATATTCCCACATCACACTGGGGGCACATTCACATTCCACTTCATTGTACATTAACATGTGGCATTTTACCCTTTGTATATTCCCACATCACGTTGGGGGCATTCCACGTTTCTTTCAAGCTTGTACATTGCTTTCAGAACATGACCTTGGAAAATACAAAAACATTTAGAAAACGATACACAAAAATCTAAACATCTAGAAAATTTCCCTTTTAGGGATAAAGCTACATTCATCTCACAATGTCATCTTAGGGAAACCTAGACAACAATGACGAACGCAGCTACGAAAACTTATCCTTCGTGATAAACTCAAAAACATTAGAAAATATGTCAATATTGTCCTACAAAAACAAAGTGGTAGTTAGATTGCTTTTAGTTGTTGGTTTGTATAGTTTTGATGTACTTAGCTTGTTGTGTTGTTCATTCTTTGAATGATTCTTTGCTTACATTATATTAGATCTTGTTAGGTTTAATTATGTGTTGCACTACATTCATTATTAGGACTTTTATGCTTGTAATTAATTGTTGTATGTTTCTTTGATTTCATGTGCATTTGTTAGAACTCGTTTTTACTTGCTTAGATTAAAATGTTAGGTTGATCTTCATTTTTAGTTGCATTGCATTGTGTTGCATGTGTATATTTGTTTAGTTTTGTTAACTTTTTGCTTGTGTGTTTGTTTAGCACAGTTGTTTGTTATCACATCTATCATCCATCATTATCATCACATCTAACATCATCTATACATCATATATAAATAAAATGCTAAGTATTACATCATGCATGTATGCTAAGCTAATCATCACATATCGTATCATCAATGGGGGCAAGAGGGGTTGTGCATGATCACTAATCTATCCCCCCCTACACCAATATCATCTAGTATCATCCCAAAATGCTAGCCATGTGGAATCAAACATCTCATAAATTAAAAACACATGATATCAAATACATGAGTATATCATCGCTATGAAAGAAAAACATGTCCATCTCTACATCTGAAAGTATGTCACATACATGAAGAGAGAAAAAGATATAACATGAACATCAATAAAACATAATTACCATGACAATATATCAATACACGATAGGATATACAAGATAATGTCCATATGGTACATGTATAATAAAAAATCTCAGTGTCAAAGTATATATACAAAATGCTCTGTCCATCTGCCATATAAAAGGGGCAGGGATCAGATACTAAGCCTGCATACAGAGGCATGGTGGTACATAAAAAAAGTATCTACATCGATCAAAATCGGGCCTTCATCAAGAGGCATCCACAAAAGAATTAAAAGAATCTATACATAGTCAAAATCACCTTCATAAGAGCATATACAAATGAATACATACATACATATCATGGCATGAGTAGGAGACTCAGCCGTAACTCTCGCCCTCACCGGGGCTGCTGGGACCATGTCTGGAGGAGGATGGAATAATGGAGGCCATGATGGGCTTGCCCCTGAAGAACCTACCAACTATGAGGAGGGACCCTGTGTACCCCTGTGCGTGTACTCGCCTTGTGGCTGATTGCTTATACTACCGACCTGGCCGACCTCCATGATCTAGATCCTATGTAGCTCACATCAAGCTGGGCATAAGGCGTCACTCACTCCTCTACTTGGAACTACTCAAAAGTAGGTTGTCCTATAATAAAGAGCCTCACCTGTGGCCCTGATAGTGTCATGTATCAAATCCTCATCACCTGTGGCTAAGGCTGCCTGTAGGGCGGCATCACGCTCACCTATCAATCGACCTCTATCGGCATCATCCTACCTAGCAGCAATGGCCTCTCGATCCCTCTCCAGTGTGACAGTCTGTAAATCGCTACGGGCCTGGTCTCTCTCTATCAGATAGGTATGTCCCTCTAGCCGCACCCGATCATGCGAACCATGACGTTATGTAGCGGCTTTATGACTGGCCTAAGGCACCTACTAACTGAGTGCCCTGTGCTGCAACTATGCAATCTGACCCTACCATACGGCCCTACCACTATCCCTGTATCCGAGACTGGCCTGGTCTCTCTTAGCCAATAAAAATCTTAATCTGCGCTCGGCTCGATCTCTCTCTCGCGGCCACAGAAGCTGTACCACTATCGCGGCCTCGTAATCGCTGCTCTTTGTAGTGTAGCAAGTTATCCATCACCACCTCCTGGGGCCTGAGGAGGTGGACCCTGCTATGGTAGAACCTACTATAAAGGGACATATATGCCCACTGGAATGCCTACTGGAGGCAACTGACCAGCTGGGGCTTGGTGTACCTATCTAGGTATAGGCCTAGGACCCTGTACCTGTGGCTGTGGAGCCCTACCTCTAACTCGATGCTACGCATCGGGGCCACCCTCGTCATCTGAATCATCATCATCGGTATCACCTCTGACACCATCGTCATCACTAGGTGGCCCCACTGGGGGAGGCCTCACGCCTGCATCATATGCTCCTCTAATGGTTAGCCCAGTGTGGAATCATGCCATGGTACCAGGGTGCGTACTTTGTTGTGCACCCTGGATCTCGAACCTGCCTCAAAGGTACCCATGTAATGGGTACCACCTATGTAAAACTGGCCTAGAGCTTTTCAAAGGCTATCTGTGGCCCCATGTCAAAATACTCATGTGCTCTCGCGCATACCACATATCAGGCCCCGGAACATCCTATGTGGTGCCAAACTATCGCTGGCACCTATCAACTCTAGTAAAACTCCCACATATAGCTGCGGCTGCCCATGATAAAATGATCTACTCGGCTATAGATAGCTCTCGGGCATCCTCGAGGCCATTGGAAATGTCGATATGGCCTCCATACCACGGCCGCCTATTGTAAGTCGTCGAGCTCTCGATGATAGGGATAAGGATCACCCTGTAAGGCCGAACATCATCCCCGACTGGGACCCAACCCATGGTAGATGGCTCCTCTAGAGCCCGAACTCTTAGAGCGCCTAAAGGGCGCCCGATAGCAATGTGATCCTAGGCCCATATCATGAGGATCTGGTTGGGCCTACCATCTTTTGATGGTAGTAAGTGATAAGATGAAGATCCCAATAAAGATGTGCCAGAATGCACTGGCCCCAACAATAAGTCTCTCCCTGTATCAATCCAAGTATGACTCCAAGTAGTCCAAGGGGGAATGAGGAACCGGTCTTGTCAGGGAGTAAAACTCCACTGACAAAGGCCATCATGTAAACTACGACCCGATCTAGAGAAAGGTCATCAATGCAAAGCATGACAATCTCACTATCATCCCATGACGAGGTATCGTCGAGACTCGAACAAGCTGTGCAATGCATCCATCCAACACTGCTCTGTCGCTCACATACTAAATGGGATGGCCAATGATGGGAACACGCATGATGCGCCAGACATCCTCCAATGTGATGGTAATCTCCCTGTAGGCAGCCAAAGCACTAGCTCTCATTTGTGCCATCTCTCTGCTATGGCTATGAGAAGGCCGTGGTCCAATGTGATCTGGGGCATGTCAGCCACGTAGGCTAACCCTATGACATAAAGGAGGATATCTAATATCCCCTATCTCCATCCTCGAACTGCACCTCTATCATCTCAAGGCGGCCATATCTCTCCCGCGTCTGAAGTGCGGGTAATCTACGCTGCAAGATCAAAAACAAGTGTTAGGCACTTATCTAACTTCTAGCTATCTTTCTAAGGAAAAATGGCTTGTTGAGTCCTTGAACTTACTAATTTCCCTTTTTCTTCCTAATTCTTCTAATTATTCTCCTCTGCACTTTGCTATTTTATTGCTATAAGTGTTTTTCATTTTCTTAGGACGCATGCGCGCCCTTTCGATGCACACACGCCTTCCTCGATGCCTACGCACCCTAACCGACGCTTATGCGCCCCTACCTTTTCCACTTTTCTTGTGTATGCCACAGAGGACGCTACCCGTCTAGTGTGATGCCTACGTGCCCCTCCGAGTGCGCACGCGTGCACACATCCGCTTCGACAAAATTCAAAAATTCCCCCCAGCGCCTACGTGCTTGGTTCGACGCGCGCACGCGCACGTCCCTATTTTTCCCCTCCGATGGATACGCGTGTGCGTATACATTTTTCAACGCATACGCCCGTGGTATCCGCTTTTTGACATACATACGCGTGTGTCTCGTATTTTTGACACATGTGCATGTGCGCATGCATTTTCCCACCTACCTACCCTAGAAACGACCTAGAAAAGCATTAAATGCGTAATTTAAGAGAGAAGGGATAGACTACTCACGAAGGGTCCATGCGCGGGGTCTCGCTGGTACTCTCGGATCCGGTCTGCTCGCCTCCGTCTCATCGGTAACCTCTCCATCGCACTCCAGGCTCTCTCGCTGACACCTCGCGGTAAAAAATTGCAAGAGCTCTGGTACAAATGAATTGATCGTGATTGTTTTTACCCCCGGGTGGGTATATTAACTCGTCGCGGTGCCCCTGGGGCATGTTTTCTCCGCCGTGGTCATTCTAATCTTCTTCTACCCACCGTGATAATTATTTTTATTATTAAAATAATTATTTTTATTAATTTTCACATGCTGGGGCACTTTGTGCTACCCTGCATGGACACTTCCTCTTAACCCTGGCATTGTTTATGAACCTTATAGGCGTTTTCCTCTATTTTGATTCCTCTTTTTCGTCTATCTACCTCCCGTCGTGAACAATAATTATTTAAAATAATTATTATCACCCTATCTTTCTTTCCATGGGGATACCCTTTTGGCTCTTTTGCGGCCTCACGCCTTCCCCCGTTCACCTCCGCATACTTTTTAGAAGATCTTTGATCTTTTGAATTCTTCTGACCGATCAAAAAAATTTAAAAATTGTAAAATTGATTTAGAAAAATAAAAAACAGTATAAAACTTTGAAAATGAACTAAAATCGGTAACCAACTCATTTTTGGCTAAAATATGTGTCTTTTGCATGGTGCTCATCCTGTATCCTGTTGGCATTTTCACATGTTTTGAAACAATGACTTGTGAATCACCTGATCTACAATCATTTACAAAAGACCGCTTACTTCGTCTGTACTCTGGGGCACTATTAGTTGCCTGGTATTGTTTCATCGTGCACGTTGCTTTTTCATCGGACCCAAGTGTCCTCCGTCATTTCCCTTGCATGTGCATATTTCTTGGGGCATCGTTCTTACCCTTGTCATTTATCAAAACATTTGGGACTTCAGCTTGATAACAAAATATTTGTGCAACCTTCTTGAACGTTGTTGGTTTAAGTGTGTGTGATTGTACTTATTTCCCTATTACATGAGTTTGTTTACTTCTCGTATTGCATTGCATGTCTGTATGTTATGCAGAGTTGGCATTTTAGCAATAGACAGTTGTTTTGTATCTTGGCTTTTCATGTCACTATACACTTCTGTTGTATGCTCACATTTTTAATAAGGACCGATGAGGAGGTCTCTAAGCAAAATGATGATAGTGGATACTATTGATTTGTGGATAGCTCAATATCTCTTTTCTTGTTTTATCCTCTTCTCTTCGCCTTCCCCATTCTTCTATCTATGTCTCACCTTTTTTGAGCATCGATCAACTTCTTTCATCACCCCATCGACACTCGAGGGGGCATCCTTCATCCTATTAATTTTTCTTCTATCCCTTCAAAATTTTCTTCTCTTTTATATTTTTCTACTTTCTTCGAAGTGATGTAACTTACATCACCTCAAAGAGGGGCAAATGTAGACACCTGTAGTTTGGCCAGTGCACTATTATGACTAATATTGCGCTAGTTGCGCTTCTCCCTGCAAACCGACGATACACCGCCGGTTCAACCTATCTAACTCTCTTCCTACGACATCCCTTTTGTCGTTTTTCCTCTTGTAAACCATTTAAACAAGCTATAATAGCTTCGTTCTAACTACATTAGCTTCTTACTTTCTTCTAGTCCACTTCTACCACCTTCCTGACCTCTCAATCCATTCCATTGGATTGATCTGACCCTTCAAAACTCTCTCCAAACCCTAATCACCTTCTAAACATGTTTAACTAAGCTTAAACATGGTTTGTCACTCCCTAAACCTAGTCAAAGTAAGTTTTGACTTGCTAAAAGTGCTTTTTGGAATTTAGTGTTTGTCCCACATGCACTCAAGTTTCCCTTTTTCCCAAATGGAAAACTATATATAGGGCTAGACCCCTCTCTCATTTTCAAGAATTCCTTCCTTCTTCCTAAGCATAGATTATAGTATTTTGCATCTAGGTTCTAGATTTCATTTCTAAGTTTAGATATTGAGCTATTTACTTCATTTTTTGTATTGCTAATCCAATTTAGAGGGTAAAAGAGAAGAACCATTGGCTCAAAAGCCTATAATGGGGAGATCTCTTTCTCTTAATCACTAAAATTGATTGCTTAGGGCTTACTAGGTTCATTATTTTAAGCTTTCAAAGAATAGAGATAGTTTTAATTAGCTTAAGTTTGAGTGTTTACTTCATAATGTATGCTAGTTAGAAATCTTTAGTCCCAAGAAAGTCCCTCATATTTTTCTAACTCCCCTATCCAAGAGAAGAGAGCAAGTTCGAGAAATGTGAAAAATTGCAAAAACAAGCTCTCGGGCCAGTAAAAATCATGAAAATGGCTAAGTCCTAGTCCCGTGCAATAGTCCTGGGACATGAGGGACAAAGGGCGCGAACCGGCCAAAGGCCGCGCAGCGGTCTCACGCAAAGCATTTGGGACATTTGGGACAAAGGACGACGCTGGACGCGGAAATCCGAATCGCCGAAAAATGGAAAAAATTGACTAACTGTTGAAACAGGCAGTCTGGGACATCTGGGCAAAAGTACGCGAACCGGCCGGATCAGTCGAAATGAGTCAAGGCAGCCCGGAACAGTTGGGCCGAAGGTACGCGAAGTACGTGAACCGGCCGGATCGGCCGAAATGAGAACTTTCAGTCCGGGACGCGTGGGACAAAAGTACGCGAACCGGCCGAACCGGGCGAATCGGGAAAATTTGTCCCAAACGGTCCGAAAGCAAATGGGACATCTGGGCCGCGAGTACGCGAACCGGCCGGTTCGGCCGAAACAGGGAACTTCAGCACTGGGCCAAATGGGACAAAGGGACGCGTGGGACGTGGATAGCCGAAGGAGCCGAAAGCCAATCAGATCACGCCACGTGTCACCCGGAAAAGGGACATGGAAGCCCATTTCGGGCGGTTCGGAAGAATTTGTCCCACGCAGCATTTGGGACAAATGGGACAAAGGGACGCGTGGGACGCGAAAAGCCGAAGCGGCCGAAGGAGGAGAAGAAAAGTCAACATTTGACCCGTGAAACTTCAAACGGCCATAACTTTTGACTCCGAGCTCCGATTTTCACAAAATTGGACTTTCTGGAACGAGCACGACGTCCTCTACGCCACAAAAACTGGATTTCTTATTTTTAATGAGGGTAGATATATTTAAATAAAAGAAACATATTCGGCTCCAAAGCCGCTTAATGCTCATTCCCGACAAATGACAGAAAACGCCTGCCAGACCCAAAATAGCTGCCCGCACTCAGAAGGCCATAACTTTTGCATTTCTCAACGAAATCGCACAAAATTGGTACCGTTGGAATCGTGGTTCCGAGCCCGATGCATAGAAATCAAGAAATTCTAGATTTGATTAGAAATTGATTGAGATTTTTAAGAAAACGTGGCCGGGTTCGAAAAAGTTGTTTTATTCGTAGTCTGGAGTGCAATTAAGAGGCATGGTCATCATTCTTTTCTCGCCGCAGCACATGGGACAAGATGGGGAGCCTTTTTCAAGTAATGTATAACCATTTCACTCAATTTAATGCCTCTTACAGTGGTCAAGGACAGATTTCGGGATTTCCATTTTCCTTCTCTTTCCTTCTCATTTTTTCTATAAATGGAGTGTTGGGCTCATAAAAGAGAGAGTTTTTGGGTAGCAAAGCTCGCCAAAATTGCTTTGTGAAGCCAAGGCAGTGTTGCAGCCCTTGTAGTGGACTCTCGCATGGTGATCCGTGCCCTTATCTTGTAATAGATCGAATCAGGCATATCATGAAGCAATAAAATACAAGTTTGTGGATGTATCTTCCCCGCCGTGTTTTTTGCATTCTTCTTGCCCCTTTGATCTTTCTATAAGAATATTGTGTCTATTATTATGTTCTGCAGGATTCATTATCATTGTGTATGCTTGGAATATTGTTGTGAATGCATTTTGCTAGATTATGGTGAACTGTCATCACCTCTTCTAGTGTGCACTTTGCCTCTGTATTTCACACATTTGGAGACTACTCTCACACCCTCCTTTTCTGGTGTATCACCGCTTTAGTGTAGGCTTTCATTTTATGCATTCTCTCTCCCGGTCCCCTGGAAATTTAGATTAGAACAGCTTAGCTTATCCCGCATTAGAGTAGATTTGCAGGTGTAGTTTAGAGCAAGAACCAGCTTTCTCTGGAGGTCTATCTCAAGTAGCAAGTCCCACAACTTGGAGATAGTACCCATGTTATCCAATCACACCGTGAGTTCAAGTATATGCACTTGTATAAACATAAGGGTGCTGTGATTCGGTGATAACAGTTCTGGCACGCCGGTGGGACCTTAGAGGTCTTCACTTTCATTGCAACAAGATTGATGTGCACTTGTTGTAAGTTCCAGCTTTGAAGGAGCTTTAAAATCGCACATCTGGCGACTCCAAAAGAGGCATAATCCGCTGGTTTCTGCAGTCCAAGCCTGGAAAATTTATGAGAAGAATACAGACTAGGTCAAGAACTAGGGAGGAAGGATTGTTTGTTTATCTGCATCTATCTCCAGGCAGAGAAAGAAGGGGAAGAAGAGCTCAAAGATCTGCGTCTCCACCTAATAGAACTTTGTCTACACCTCCACCTGGTAGACCTTTTCTCGCATCAACAAGGGTTCTCAGGCCAATCAGAATGGCGCAACCACTAAATCCCTTTGTCAATTTCACTGGCAGCAGCCCACTTGCCCTCAATGCACGTAATCAGCCCACCGCAGTATCAAGAACATTCCATTTTTCACGGAGAAAATCATACCACTCCCGGTGATCATGTCAAAGACATTGCTAACGTCTCAGGCAATCCATGAGATAAATGAAATGGATGTGGTCACAAACCGCTGGCATCATCATTCAAAGGGAAGGCATTGCAATGGTTCAGAGCCTCAAGCGGGTTCTATCACAAATTGGAATCAGCTTATGCATAGTTCTCCATGAGCAGCTTGAGAGAAGGGAGACAACTTGTCTCTTCTAGAACAATTCGACAACTATCAAGAGAGCTCCCAACGAGCAAATTGACTCGACTTCAACTTCAGATTTCAAAGGTCTTGGGATAGGATTCCAAAGGGCACAAAGCCAACAACAGAAGGTGCTTTTCTATATTACCTTAAAGCTTTGAATTTCGATATTTCTATGTTAATTCAATCTATGGGAGGCACAACCTTACTCGCGCTTATAAGATTGCCATTAGAGCTGAAAACTGTCTTATTCAAGCCGGTAAACTAGCTCCTAGGCCTCCCATGCCCTTATATCCAAACTTAGAAAATCCAAGCACTAGTCAAGCACCCACTTTGGCTCCTATTCCCACCCCTAGAAATCAAAGTTCAAATGAGACTTCTACTTCATCCTCTAGTGCTTCAAATGAACTCCAAGAGGTCATGAAACAATTGCAAAATTTGGGAAATGAGCTGGTTACTATCAAAAGACAGCAAGCTCAAAGTGCTAGACCGTATCAGCCTCAAGCTCAGCCTAACAGGCAACCATATCAACCTCAAAGACCACCCAATCCAGCTGCAAATCAGAATCAAGCAAGGCCTCCCGCTAATAGACCATTTCAGCCCTATAACCCCAATGTCACATCTCGCATCCGAGCTTTGGTGTGTCCAAAATAACATGGCCCAAGAATATGATTGGTGTTTCCCATGCAGTCAGCCACATAACCAATCAATGTGCTTTAACGGTGCATTAAATCAGGCTCTAATGGTGCAAACCATTGGTGGGTCGCAAGAGTCCAGCCACGAAGAAGACCAGCAGCAAGGGGCACCTCAGCAAGGAACATCTCCGAACGAAACTACTCTTGTCAATCGGGCAGTCAAGATTTCGTGGTATGAATCAAATACCCTCTCAAAGTGTTGCAGCCAACACAAGGTCAAAGAGGAGAAATTTGGGTGAAGAACAGCCATTGGCTTCAAGTAATCCACAACCTTCTACCACTCCACAAGCCACTGGCAAACAAACTGTAGTTCCAAACATGCAAGGAGCATCCAAACCAGCTCCTAAACCAACTCAGATGCCAGCTGCTGCCGCTCATTTGCAAGGAATGAATGTGCAGGCCAAGGGACAACAGAGGGATACTTCATCTCCATTCAATATCATTGATCAGATGAAGAAGACAAATGTAAACATATCAATGTGGGAATCACTATCTATCCCAGGACAAAGAGATTTGCTACAAGCTGCCATGAAGGACTGGTCAACTTCAAATCAACAGGTCCAAATGCAAGAGAAGGTACTCACAAATGCTGCCCAGCCTGAAGGAAATCATGGAGGACAGCAAGGTAAAATGTTGAAGCCCCCTCCATTTTATGTTTCATTGATCATAGGAGATAAGCTGGTGCATAATTGCATGATCGATTCTGGGGCAAGTAGTTCAGTAATGCCCAAGCAAATAGCTGATCAGCTAGGACTCCAATATGAAGTCATCTCCAAGGGTGTAGTGCAATTAGATGGGACAAAGCAGTGACAACGGTTGGAGTAATCAAAGGTTTGAGCCTCACACCGCACGCATGTCCCAACGTAATAGTGTTACAAGATGTGTCGGGCCATAGACCCGCCACCACTTTTTGCATTGTGCTTGTCAAGAGACTTCACCGCTAAAATTGGAGGCTATCTTTCGGTGGATTGGTCACACATGTTGTTCGTAACAAGATATGGAACCAAAGCCACAATCAGTCTCGAACCTATGCAAACTTTCACATTGAGCCTTACACTCCAAGCCAAATCAATACCAACTGCTCAGCGTTTGATCAAGAAGATTATCCAAGCACTGATGAAGCTGACACCAAGGTTGGAAGCATCCCAGATTTGACTCTTGATGAATGGGCAAGCAAGGTGCATGCTTTTGATCCTTATCAAGAAATAGAAGAATCTGAGCTAGGAGTCTATTGTTTACATGAAGAGAATCAACCTCTTCCCAGCATCACCAAGCCAGATCATAAAGACAAGAATGAAGTATGGCAATTGTTCTTTGATGGGTCAAGGAGTAGACAAGGTGCAGGAGGAGGAGCTATGCTCATTTCACCGCAAGGTATAAGGTATTACTCAGCCTTCCGTTTCCAGTTTTCCTGTTCAAACAACACAGCTGAGTATGAAGCCTTAATTCATGGATTGCACTGGGCAAAGAAGAAATGCATCAGAATTTACAAGTATTTGGTGATAGTGAGCTGATCGTAAACCAAGTCAAAGGAAAAAATGCTGCCAAAAATGATCTGTTGAAGAACTACAAAAATCGGGTATGGGATCTTATTCAAGATTTTGAAGCTTTTAGCATCATTTCCATCCCAAGAAAAAAGAATGAAGCCGCTGACAGACTGGCAGCAATTGGGGCTGCGTTTGATGTTGTAGAAAGTATCAAAAGTGAGAAAACTCAGCCTCATATCAAAGTGGTTGTGAGACCAGCTGTTCCAGATAACAACACAAGTTGGCAAGTCTTCGAGAATGATCAGCAGATTGTTAATTTCCTACAAGAAGAAGCTGAGTTCTCCATGAGAAATCAAGACAAGCTGGAGCAGCAGTATGGTGACCAAGTGGTGCAGCTTGAGACTAACAAATTACCAAAAGGCCTCATAACCTTGGAGTCAATCTTCAACCCGAATGATCAGTTCCGGAAGGAGAAAGTGAACATTCAAGTAAAGGGTGAAGATTCAGAACCTATCTTAGTAGATGAAGGCAAGACATTGCAAATTGGCAAAGTAAGTACTCCACAAGAGAAATCTGATTTTGTTCAGCTTTGTCAAGAATTCCCAGATGTCTTTTGCTTGGACTTACAAAGATTTAAGAGGTTTCAACCCAAAGTTGGCACAACATACTATTGAGTGGATCCGAATCCAAGCCCGCTGTGCAAAAGCAAAGGCCAAGAATCCTCATATCGAGCCTCTCATGAGAAAAGAGTTAAGCAAGCTCATCGAGGCTAGTATCATCTTCCCATCAAACACTCAAGTTGGGTTGCAAACTTGGTGCCAGAAGAAAGAGAAACGGAGAAATAAGATTGTGTGTGGACTTTCGCGATCTAAATAGAGCATCACTCAAAGATCATTATCCGCTTCCATCAATGGAACAAATATTGCAGTGTCAGAAATGGTTCGTAAAGGTTTTCATTGCTAGATGGATATTCGTGCTATAATCGATAATGGTAAAGAAGAAGATCAATTCAAGACAACCTTCACTACAAAATGGGGCACATATGCTTACAAGAAGATGCCATTTGGACTGTCAAATGCTGAGTAACATTTCAAGCGAGCTATGGATATGGCATTCAAAGGCTTAATCAACAAGATAGTGCTGGTATACCTAGATGATATCACTGTCTTCTCAAAGAATGCAAGCAGATCATCTCTTTCACCTCGTGCAAGTGTTTCGTAGGTGTAGAAGGTTCTGAGTGTCATCAATCCAAAGAAGTGTGTATTCTTGGCACACGAAGGCAAACCTGTTGGGCCACATTGTCTCTAGGGAAGGGCTAACAATTGATCCCGAAAGGGTCAAGCCATCCGAACGCTTCCATTGCCACACCACAAGAAATCTCTCCAAAGCTTCTTGGGAAGGATAAACTTTGTCCGCAGATTTGTGCCTAATTTCGCCACTCTTGTGAAGCCTCTAACAATGATGTTGAAGAAGAGTCTGGCATTCAAATGGACAGCAGAAGGCAAAGAGAGTTTTGAAAACATCAAGCATGCAATATCACAAGCTCCAACTCTTATCAACCCAGAATTTTCAAAGGACTTCATGTTGTATGCATTTGGAGGATCAGATACAATCTCAGCTATCTTGACACAGCTGAATAGAGAAGGTTCAGAACAGCCCATAGCATTCTTCAGCCAAACCTTGGAAGATTACGAAATAAAGTATTCTTTCATCGAAAAGCATGTCCTTGCTGTCATCAGGAGCTTGAAGAAGTTCAGACATTTGGTCTCAAACAATAAGATTCAACTGCTGGTGTCTCATGCTGGTGTCAAGGACTTCCTCCTAAACAAGGATTTAAATGAGAAGAGAGCAGGTTGGATCACTCGGGTGATGGAATATGATATTGAAATCAAAGTGACCAAGCTAGTTCGTGGCAAAGGCTTGTGTGAGCAGCTCGCTTCCAAACAACCAGACGAGTCAAAAAGTGAAGAGGATGTTGTCTTGCTACTACAGAATGATCAAGAACAACCAGCTGATGATGCACCCATCCCATGTTGGACTCAAGACTTGGTGCATTACCTCCAAACATGTGCTTGTGCCCTCCAGAAGTGAGCAAAGCAAAGAGGAGATACTTCAGATTACAAGCCATTCCATATGTGCTTGTTGATGGAGTTTTGTTCAAAAAGGACATCAATGGTGTTCTATTAAGATGCATTGGAACAGGTCAAGTTGAGAAGATCTTACACGAGTTCCATGATGGGGAAGCAGGAGGCCACTTTGCTCCACGAGTGACAGCTCTCAAAATCATGAAAGCTGGTTACTATTGGCCTACTGTGTTCAATGATTGCTACTCATGGGTCAAGAAATGCAAGAAATGTGCATTCTTCACAGGGAAAGAAAGGTTAAGAAACAGCTGCCCTTCGTCCAATTTCAAGTAAATCAGCCATTCATGCAATGGGGATTGACTTCATCAAGTTATCAATCCCAATTCAAGTCAAGGCCACAAGTGGATACTACAAAGAATGGACTATTTCACCAAGTGGACCGAAGTGGCACTCAAGGAGGCAAATGAATCTAATATCTTAGATTTCTATGAAGGGATAGTCACGAGGTTTGGTGCCCCCGCCACTATCATATCGCATAATGCATGGCATTCCTCGCACAAAGATCACCGAATGGGGTCAAAATTGTGTGTATCTCAGCACTTCATCGAACTATTACCCTCAAGGTAATGGCCAAGCCGAGTCTACAAACAAGAATCTACTAAGAATCATCAGAAGGACTCTTGATGAAAATCAAAGGACTTGGCACGCAAAGCTCAAATCAGCCCTATGGGCTGATAGGATCACACCCAAGAGATCTACAGGAAGCTCTCCATACAAGCTTGTATATGGGAAAGAAGCAGTTCTACCTATATCACTTGAGTCACAAAGATGGAACTCATGAAACACTGAACTAGCTGAGTTTGAACCTATGGAAATCAAGTATGCAGAGCTGATGGAATTAGAAGAGACAAGAGAGCACGCAATGCAGACCATAGAAAAGGATAAAGCATTGGTCAAAAAGAGTTTTGACAAGAAAGCTAAGGCCAGGATATTGCAAACTGGAGATTTGGTACTAAAGTGGGATGTTGATCGTGCAAAACCAGGAAAGCACTCCAAGTTTGATGCCATCTGGAGTGGCCCATACATGATCATCGAATGCAAAGGTAGCAATGCTTTCCGATCGCTAAGTTGGATGGTGAAGAATTGCAGATTCCGGCCAATGGGATCTATCTCAAACGCTGCTACTAGAAAGATAGATTTTCACCCTCAGTAAATATTAATTTAGAATTTCCATTCCTCTAAGTGCTTATGCACATCAGATCATCTGTTAGAGTAGTTTTTATTTCCTAAGTGCTTGTGCACATGTCCTATTGCTTCTAGTATGTGCATGTTTCAGTTCATCAAGCTCCTGGAAAAGAATTTGCAGCCATGAGAAAACCAGCTCAACGAATGTTCAAATGGCTCAAGGACACAGGTTTTCAAATTTCAGATCAGCTGAGAGGTTATCAAACAGACTCCATGCCCAATGGATTGCTACAAGCAGTGGTCGCATTCTTCCTGCAGCAGCAGATGACCCCGCTGAGTCGCCAAAATTGTTATCCAAAATTCACCCTCAAGGTAATTTTGATAACATGCATCAAATTCTTTAGTCCCAAGCAATTATATTGATTCAGGGGCAAAAAGTCATGTTTCTAGGGTCCCCTCATATTTTTCTAACTCCCCTGTCCAAGAAGAAGAGAGCAAGTTCTGAGAAAATGTGAAAAAATTGCAAAAAACAAGCTCGGGCCAGAAAAAATCATGAAAATGGCTAAGTCCTAGTCCTCGCAATAGTTGGGACATGAGGGACATCTGGACGCGAACCGGCCGAAAGGCCGCCAGGCGGTCCGCGCAGCATTTGGGACATTTGGGACAAAGGGACGCGCGGGACGCGGAAATCCGAACTGGCCAAAAAATGGAAAAATTGACTAATCGTCTGAAACAGCAACTGGGACATCCGGGCAAAAGTACGAACGAGGATGCGGATCGGCCAAAATGAGTCAAGGCAGCCCGAACAATGGGCTTGGGCCAAGGTACACTGAAGTACGCGAACCGGCCGGATCGGCCGAAATGAGAACTTTCGCCGGGACATTTGGGACAAAAGTACGCGAACCGGCCGAACCGGGCGAATCGGGAAAATTTGTCCCAAACGGTCCGAAAGCAAATGGGACATCTGGGCCGCGAGTACGCGAACCGGCCGGTTCGGCCGAAATGGAAAATTTCAAAGCAATCGGGCCAAGCAAATGGGACAAAGGGACGCGCGGGACGCGGATAGCCGAAGGAGCCGAAAGCCAATCAGATCACGCCACGTGTCACCGGCAGAAAAGGGACATGGAAGCCCATTTTTGGGAGCGCGTTCGAAGAATTTGTCCCACATGCAAAGCACCTGGGACATTTGGGACAAAGGGATGCGTGGGACGCGAAAAGCCGAAGCGGCCGAAGGGAGAGAAGAAAAGTCAACATTTGGCCCGGAAACTTCAAACGGCCATAACTTTTGACTCCGAGCTCCGATTTTCACAAAATTGGACTTTCTGGAACGAGCACGACGTCCTCTACGCCACAAAAACTGGATTTCTTATTTTTAATGAGGGTAGATATATTTAAAAAAAGAAACATATTCGGCTCCAGTCAGTTAATGCTCATTCCCGTCAAATGACAGAAAACCCCTGCTAGGCCCAAAATAGCTGCCCGCACTCAGAAGGCCATAACTTTTGCATTTCTCAACGAAATCACACAAAATTGGTACCGTTGGAATCATGGTTCCGAGCCCGATGCACAAAAATCAAGAAATTAGATTTGATTAGAAATTGATTGAGATTTTTAAGAAAACGTGGCCGGGTTCATAACAACATTGTTTTATTTGGTAGTTGGGAGTGCAATTAAGAGGCATGGTCATCATTCTTTCTCTGCTGCAGCACATGGGACAAGTATGGGGAGCCTTTTTGCAAGTAATGTATGAATCATTTCACTCAATTTAATGCCTCTTACAGTGGTCAAGGACAGATTTCGGGATTTCCATTTTCCTTCTCTTTCCTTCTCATTTTTCTATAAATTGGAGTGTTGGGCTCATCAGAAAAGAGAGAGTTTTTGGGTAGCAAAGCTCGCCAAAATTGCTTTGTGAAGCCAGTGTGTGTCAGCAGCCCTCAGTAGTGGACTCCTCGCATGGTGATCCGTGCCCTTATCTTGTAATAGATTGAACTGTGCATATCATGAAGCAATAAAATACTAGTTTGTGGATGTATCTTCCCCTGCTGTGTTTTCTTGCATTCTTCTTGCCCCTTTGATCTTTCTATAAGAATATTGTGTCTATTATTATGTTCTTGCAGGGATTCATTATCATTGTGTATGCTTGGAATATTGTTGTGAATGCATTTTGCTAGATTATGGAGAACTGTCATCACCTCTTCTAGTGTGCACTTTGCCTCTGTATTTCACACATTTGGAGACTACTCACACCCTCCTTTTCTCGGTGTATCACCGCTTTAGTGTAGGCTTTCATTTTATGTATTCTCTCTCCCCGGTCCCTGGAAATGTATGATAACTTTTTCACTCAAATTAAGTTCTATCAATCAAGATATGAAGTTTCACATCTTGGAATTGGGGCTCCCTTACAAAAATTTTCTTGGTCACCCATAGATTCATGCCATGTAAGTTGTACCTTTT
The DNA here is from genome assembly GCA_018340775.1 of Taxus wallichiana var. yunnanensis. Taxonomy (NCBI): domain Eukaryota; kingdom Viridiplantae; phylum Streptophyta; class Pinopsida; order Cupressales; family Taxaceae; genus Taxus; species Taxus wallichiana. The sequence goes on along the minus strand of CM031240.1, from coordinate 245,875,056 downwards.
ATGTATCATCGGTGCATAAAGCTACATAAGGAAGGATAGAAGCTCACTATTCAAGGAGATCCCCAACCCTTTATTGATTAGAGAGCACTTTCGAGCTATTTCCCAACCATTTACGAATGTCCTTAAATAGAGATAGATGTTCCAATTTCGTGAAAGGCCCTCACTTTATGATTGGATCCAGATACCTTGTCTCTCACAAAAAATGGTGCATCTACATCGAGTCTCCTTTACTACCGGGAGATGAAGGTTAGAGAAAATGGATGTGTAAAAGTTCACATCATTCCCTTATCACCAATGCATGTTGTAGGGCATGTTAAAAATTTCAAAGATCTCGGGAAAATTTCCCTTTCTAAGATTTTACTCCTAGTGGATTATTAGAAGATGAAATGCTACTCAAATATATCATATTTCATCTTGAAGATGATGAAATGGCTCTATGATATCATTCACCTAGATATGTTATAACCAAATGAATGATGTGCGGTATGGGTTAAAAAAGGATGCGGATGCGGCTACAACAAATAAAGTACATTATAAGATCCTCCAATACCTCATCGTAAGTGGATAAGCATGGTATTGGCATTCAACCATATGGATCTCATCCCACAAAGGTTGATGATAACTCTTTTGAATGCAAAGATAAACCATTCGAATGAGAAAGAGAAATAGATTCCTAGTGTAGTCTTATTGAAGACCTTGCATTCACGAACCTATTTTCCAACATGCCTATCCTAACTATCACCCCTATTGTATTCCCTAAAAATATACACTAAACATTAGTTACCCATAAATCGTGAATTGGGACCAATAGAAACATGTGCCCATCCATCTATTTAATTGTGATGAGGTGTTGGTGACTTTCTTGGCATTCGTGACATTATTCCAATAAATGACCACAAGAAAGGCTTGTCTATTTAACTCAATGCATGAGTGTAGTTTAGGGAGGAGGTAGAATTGTGCAGTCATTTAATAAAAAAATTAAGCAAAGGAAAACATTCTACAAAAATTCTTGCAAAAATAACAAGTATAAGTCCTATAGTGAAAACCTCTTTGAGGTGCTTACTGAGAAAAACAAAAAGAACAATCAACGGAAAAAATAGTTGACCCACTTGAAGGTGAAAATATCTTTGAACCACCTTCAGAGAAGAGGATATTAATCTCCCCTTGATCCTATGTGTATGGATGATGATTCCAAGCTCTTTTGGTAGAGTACACAATAGATGTCAATATCGGAACAGAGAAATAGACTAAGATAGTCAAGTTGGGAGCTTTTCCTCATCTCAAGAACATAAAATTTTTGTGTTGCGTTTAATGAATTTGCAGATATCTTTTCTTGATCATACGTAAACATGCCAAAACATGTTATTTTATTAGTGGTTCACAATCTTATTGTACACCCAGATGTCAAGCCCATAAAATAAAATCTCCAAAAGATGCATCCTTGCATTACCTTGTTAGTTAAACAAGAGCAAGAGAGATTATTACTAGTAGGATTCATCGTGCCTATTGACTATCTAGAGTGGATTTCTAATGTGGTAAAATTACATAAGAAACATGTTGGTATTAGATTTTGCACCGATTTCGAGACATTAATCAATATCTTCTAAAGACAACTTCCCTCTTCCTAAAAATGATATGATTGTCGATTCAACATGTTGGGTACGAAATTCTATCTCTCATGGATGGATTTTCAGGATATAACCAAATAAAAATTGTATAGGAAGACCAACACAAGGAAAATTTTACAATCCCATGGGGGAAATTTTGTTATCAAGTCATTCCCTTCGGATTAAAAATGTTGATGCAACCTATCAATGGGAAATGACTGTAATATTTCATGATATGATCAATGACATCTTGGAAGATTACATGGATGACATATTAGAAAAATATAGAACTCAAGAAGATCATCCATAGATTTCACAACACATCTTTTAGTGTTGAAGGGACTATAAGGAACTCCTAAACCCAAAGAAGTGTTTCTTCAATGTACTATTTTGAAAACTATTAGAATTCATTGTTTCATAGAGAGGAATTGAATTATATCCAACAAAGGTTACTAATATAATTAAAAATACCTCCTTTGATGAATATTAGATAGCTGCAAAGCTTACGCAAAGAATGATCCAAGAAGTTAGAAGGTTTATCTCTCACCTTATAGATAAGTGTCACACATTCATGCATCTTCTCAAGAAGGATGCCAATTTTCATGGGGACGAGAATAAGAGAAAGTATTTTCATTTCTCAGAGCATATTATGAAAAACCCCTATTCTATTGCCACCCAAAGTAGGTAAAATATTATTACTCTACCTTTATTCCATGCACTTTGTAATTAGGGAACTATTGGCCCAATATTATAATAAGATGAAATAAAAATACATGTACTACTTAAGCCATACATTGATAGCTTACAAGATCAACTACCCACAGATAGAAAAGGATTTCTTGGCTGTAGTTTTTCCTTTTAGAAATTGTGTCATTATCTGCTAAATAATGAGGGAAATCTTATCTCAAAAGTTCATCCATTAAAATACCTTTTTTAAATCCTACACTCACATGAAAGATGGCCTATTGTATCATATTCTGAGTGAGTTTGACATTAAGTATGGACAATATAAATCAAGTAAAAGACATGTTTTAGAAGATCAACTAGCTAAAGCCCCACTACCAGGTACTGAAAATTTGAGTCTGAAACTCCTAGATGCATCCACAATGTACCTTGAGGAGCCTATTGTATGGGAGCTATACTTTTATGGCTCCTTTATCTTTCATGGTTCAGTTCCGAGTTTTTTATCACTCCTTGAGGACACTTGATCCTTGGGCATTTTGACTTGGGATCACATGCACAAATAATATAGTAGAGTATGAATCCCTTATCGTAGGATGGAAATGGGCTATTAAGAGGGACATCAGACAAGTGAATGTGATTGGTGATTCAATATTGATTATAAAACATGTCAAAGATGAATACAAAGTTAAAGATGAGAAAATTTTTCCATACAAGAAAAGATTTGATTCTTTAAAAGAGTACTTTACAAAAATTACATTTGAATAGATCGTAAGAGGACACAACCAAGAAGTGGATGTTATGGCCACAAGTGGGGTCAATGTTTTGTGTCCCTTTGGAAAAAATGATGTGTTGTTATTCATAGAACATCTCTAAACGCTATCATATGACATGACAAAATCATGTTTGGTATGTGAAGTTGTTGTTCCATTTTCCCCTTGGTATGTGGACATTTTTAACTACCTTCACGATGTAACCTTTCCCACATAAATTTCAAAATTTAATAAAAGAAACCTTATGTAGTATATAGTCTGATATACCTTACTTTGTGGCACTCTCTACCATCTATGCTATGACAATATATTGTTACAATGTCTCAATTCGAGACGAATCCATCTCATATCGCCAAATCACATCACTCTTATATTTACACAAGTGTGTGTGCTTGAGCTCATGGCATGACTAGATAACATGGGTACTATCTCCAAGTTGTGGGACTTGCTACTTGAGATAGACCTCCAGAGAAAGTTGGTTCTTGCTCCTAAACTACCTACCACAATCTACTCTAATGCAAGAAAAACTATCTTATCCTAATTTAGCTTTCCAAGGGACCACGGAGAGAGAGCACATGAAAAAAAATCCTACACTAAAGTGTGCATACACTAGAAAAGGATGGAATGAGAATAGTTTTCCAATGTGTGAAAGATGGAAGAAAATTATATATTAGAGAGGGTGATAACAGTTTTCCACACTCTAGAAAATGTATTCACAACAATATTTCATAAACACACAATGGTAATGAATCTTTGTAAGAACATAAAATTGGCACAATATATTTGCAAAGAGGTTGAAAGGAAAAAAATAATGCAAACAAACATAACGAGGAAGATACATTCACAAACTTGCATCTATTGCTTCATGATATGCATAGTCCAATTTGTTACAAAATAAGGGCCTGGATCCCTATGAAAGGAGTCCACTACAAGGTCCTACAAGTACATTGGATTCACAAAACCAAAATGATGGAGTTTTGCTACTAGAAAAATATCTTACAATTATTCCAACACTCTAATTTATACAATTCCGATATGGGAGGAGAGAGAAATGAAAATATAGAAATTTTACTTCACATAACTTACAAGATGTAATAAATGAAGTGAAATGATGGTTTTGCTTGCAAAAGGATCCCTATACTATCCCATAACTTGCAGCAGTGATAAATGTATGCCCATGATTCATTAAATGTTCTCACAACCACCAATAAAATCATTGTTTTGAACCTCGACATGTTTTCAAATAAATACGCAGAACTTCATCAATTTCTACATTTCTTTATTTATGTAAATGGGGATTCAAATCAAAATTCTAATGAGACTAATTTTTTAGAAATCCATTGAGAATTGCAAAATTTATGGTCTTCTGAGTGTGAGGATCTATTTTGGGTTTGCTAGGGATTTCTTGCACTTGGCGGGATTGAGAATTTAAATTTTTGAAGCTAGAGATGTTTATTTCTTTTCACCCATCTACCCTCATTAAAAATAAGAAATATGAAAAATTCAAACTTTGTGAAAATCAGAGCTCTTGGTCAAAATTTATGACTATTTGAAGTTTAGGGGTCAAATGTTAACTTTCCCTTTGGATTGCAGGTATTGCACGCTTTCGGGAAACTCATGTCCCTGTGGCACTTGGACCGTGCGGGCCTCTTTTCTCTGCATCACTTGATTTATAATTTTCTATCCCTGTGCTTTTTTTGTTGATCGGGCTAGGTGGGCTATTGATTCCTGCCACATCTACAATGCTTTGAGCATGGCAATTTTGGATTTTCAAGTCTCACATGTACTTTTTTCCCAGCTATCCCACGGACCGTGTGGGACATTTTATCCACTTTTTCCACATTCTACTACTTATTTAGCATTTCAAGCCCAAAATTGGTATGAAAAAACCTTGTACATTCCGCATTGGTTCCATCCACACCCCTCAGACCCGATTTGTACTTAAAATAGGCCCTTGACCTCATTTTTTCATTTTTTTGCAAATTTTTTCTAACTCCTTGGATTTTTCTTTATATAGGGAAGTTAGAGAAAATACAAGGGACCCCTCATAACCATATTTTGGGCCTCAAACCATTTCTTCTTTCTAAATCCTGAATAAATTGTGCAAGTTATCAAAATTAGGTTAGGGGTGAAGTTTTGATAACATCGTCTTAGGAATAAAAAAGGTACACAAAGGAATTTGCGAAGCCCATACTAGAGATCTTCATATAATAAAACATAATAAAAGTAGGCTACTCTTTTCCTATGATGGAAAATGATTTCTACAAATATGTAAATAAATGTATGTAATTCCAGAATACGTAAATTTGATACATGCACCGGTGTAAACATTATAGCCTATCATGACACCTTGGTCGTTCTAAAAGTGGGGGCTCAATCTCATAGGTAATCTTAACTCTATATCCTAAGATGGCCACAAGTTCATTATCACCACTACTAAATACTTCACAAAATTGGTAGAGATTGTTCCTCTTACCTATGTCGAAGGTGCATAGATATTCAAGTTTATAATGAACCATATTATCTGTTGATATGGTTTCGCCTATTCCATTATAGCCAATAATGGTAAGTCCTTTAAAAACAAAATTGTGAAAGCATTATGCAAACATTTTAAAATATCTCTTAAATTATCACCCCATATTACCATCAAGGTAATGGGAAAGTTGAAGCTTTAAACAAAACTCTTATCCATAATAAGGATAAGATGGTGAATACAAATGATTACCATAACTACAATTTATAGATTCACCCTTCCCTTTAGGCATTGAACGTTTATCGCACTCCTATGGGTCTGTCCATATTCTGTATTATTTTGCATATAATCCATACTACCTCTAGAGATCAAGATCATCCCTTTACGTATAGAGCTAAGAGTCTACCCGAATGAAGAGGAGGATCACATAGTAGCATGACTAATGAATTGGAGTTATTATATGATAAATGACTTCACACCCTTAATATCCTTAAAGTGTATCAAGATTGAGTGTGGAAACGTTATCTTGCATATAATAAAAAAAAAAAGTGATACCTTAGAAATTTTAGGTAGGAGAGTTGATCTTGAATGAAAATAATTTAAACACCACAAAAAGATTGAGAAAATAAGGGTAAATTTGAGCATAACTAGTTAGGGACATATGTTTTGGTGAAAGTTTTGTTTGGGAGCCTACAAGCTTACTTAATTAGATGGTTAGGAACTTTGAGCACCCATGAATGCAATGCATCTTAAACATTTCTATGATTAAGTGTTAGATCCGTAAAAATATTAGACAAGGAAAAAAATATAAAAATAAGAAAAAGAAAAAGAGGAATAAATAGGTGCATCCAATAATGAAAAACCACACAATTGTGGCACTTTCGACAAGTCGGGTGGTGAAAAATGGTTTCTGGACCATTGGAGGGTCGATTGTTCACACAAGAATATCAGGTCTAGAATGGTTATAGCTTTTTTCTGAGCTAGTCTTTTTCTACATCCGAGATACTTTTAAGCCTAGCCCTCTTTGCCTTGATTTGGCTGATCTTGCCTCTATGTATGAAGAAGTGCACCTTTTTATATTCCCATCTCACATTGGGGAAAATTTTCATCATCACTTATTGTACATAACATGTGGCACTATGCCCTTGAACATCCCATCTAACGCTTGGGGTATCCACTTTTCTTCAATTCTGGCATTTAGCCTTGGAAAATTTCTTAGAAAATGTCAAAAACATTCATATAAATATTTGAAAATCCCAAAATTTTAGTATATGTTAGTCAGGAAATCTCAAAATATTCACATACATTTCTTAGAAAAATACAAAATAATACATCATTGTCTCAAAATAATACTCAGAAAAAAAAAAAGTGAAAAATAATTCAAAATTGTCCTGCAAAACAAAGTAGTAGTTTCCTTACTTTTATTTGTTGATGTGTATAGTTTTGGGTTGCATTGGTTTTTTTCCTCTATTATTTAAATTAGATTCATTTTCTTACTTAGATTGAGTGTTACTTTAATTTTTAATGCATTACATTGAGTTCATTTTATCTTGCATACTTGTAGATAGTTGTGTTGCTTTGATTAGATTTGATTAATTTGTGCTTGTTGTTTGCTTGTATAGTTTGTTGTCATTTCATCATCATATCATCTATCATCACATATATACATCATATATCAATAAAGGATAAGCTACATAATCATGAACATGAAAATTAAACATGTATGCTAAGCTAACATCATATAATATCGCCAAGAAGGAAAAGAAGGGAAAGACGGACATAATAAAAATGTGGATTAAACACGTTATCTCATACATAAAGTATGATAGGTACAACACACAATATCTCATTACCATGCAAAGTGATATCATCAGATATTATATAATAATCTAGCAACATGTGATACAAACATAAACCACAATAAAAATTTAGATTAAACTTGCTATCTCAGAAAATAAAATGTGATACATCAGTAATCCATCAATCATCATATATCCATAAATATAAAATTTCCATGTAAAAAATAAATGGGTCTTGATGCATATCATATTCAAAACGCTATCATGGGCAAGGGTAAAAAATGTTCCTTCATCATGAAGAATAGTATGAAAAAATCTATAACGTACATTTGTACAAAAATATGCCTTCATATCAAGGCATACATCAAAAAGATACATCAAGTACATAGATAAAAGAGTCAACCACAACACTCACCCTCTCTGGGCCTTCCTATCCTAGGGATTTGAGTTGGTGGCATTTGATGAGAAGAAGCTCCATGATGAGCTAATGGTTGTTTTACTGACATCATTGATCATGAGATCCTATGTGATCTAGATCATGACAAGATACTCGGCTCTCTAGTTTGTAGTCCGGGGATTCTCTCCTCATCTAGGATGACCACATGATATAACATCATATAATAGGTGGCTTAACCTACCAAGGAGGAACTCTAAACTTCCATAAGCTGTAATATTGAGGAGGTACCTACCCGATAAAGTGTATCACGCTCTTCTCTTATACTCGACATCTCTACCTTTAGTTGGGTCCTCTTTGATAAAACATGATATGTATCAGCTTGTAGTTGTGCCCTCTCCATAACTACCTGATCTTTCTTTGTAGTGAGCTAATCTCTTTCTACAATGAGATGATTTATCTTTAAAGTAATCTAATCTCTCTCAATTGTAGCCTAGAGTTGTAGCCCTACCACTTATTGTAATTTTTGTTGCAAGGTAGTCAACTATCCATAATCCCTGTGTATCTACCCTCTGTCTCCTCTCCAATTCCTCCATCTCCTACACCTCGTAGTGGAATATGTGGTTGACTCATGTGTGGGGGTGATCGAGCTACCGTAATGCGGTGTTGGTAGTGGAAACTGAAGTTACATCTATGGTGCCTATGCTTATGAATATACCACTACCCGATATTGCACAGCCACATGTTTTTGAAGCAATACTTGCTGTAACTATATCCATACATGTGGATCTTCCTAAGCTTGTGCCCTAGGATATAGGACATGTACCCCGTGCACTATCATGGATATCCCCGCATCTAACACTACCCGTGGAATCATTAACCAATGAGGCAACAATGTAGTATACCATCCCCAATAATGTAGGGTAATCCTAGATCTACTCTTTTGATTTCTTCACCAAAGATGTGGTACCACCTATAGAAAAATAGTGCCATAAAACCCTATCTTGATCAGCACTACATATGAAATATCTCTCTAGATCTACGTTTGTTCCAAATATCATCACTAGGAATCCCATGAATGAGGCTAAATTATCGTTGGACCCTGTCCACTCTATACCACTCAAGGATGTAGCTCCTACTCCCAATAATGAAATGAGAAACGACTCTAATGCCCAACTCGATGCATCTTTGGGCCATTGATACAACATATATATGGCCATCATGTAATCATATGAGGCTATAGTTTTACCTCATCAATAACTCACCTGTAGTATTTTGTGTCTCCCATGTGACCACAAATGTCATCACCACCGATATCCTAACCGATAATAGATGACTTGCTCAGATCTCAGGCTCACAATGCTTTTGCTAGGCATCCTATCGCAATGTGATGCAAGGCCCATATCTAAAGTAAAGTAGCCAACCCCACGGTCTTTTGACCATGGTAGGCTATCAAGTGCAAATATGTGTATAGATGGGCTAGTATACACTACCCCCAACAATAAACCTCCCCACTGATGAGTCCATGTATCACTCCAATCAAGCCCAAAGGAAAACAAGCACCAGTCTTGTTAGGAAGAAATAGGATGTTGATAAGATCTATAAGATATACTCTAACCCATCCGAGCCGATGATCATCCATGCATCTCGGTAATGTTCACTTACATACCCTAGTGAGGTATGTCTCCTAATAAGAATATTGCATCAATTATCTACGGGTTATGGTCACAATGTCCGTCATATGTCACCAACTGACCCTGAATAGGCACTCTAAAAATATTCCAAACATCCTCCAAAGTAATGCTCATCTCGCATGTCGAATGTGAAATATCCGCTTTCACTCTGCCATCTCTTAGCTAAGGCTATAAGAATACTATATTCCAAAGTGATTTGTGGTATATGATCCACGTGTGAGAGACCGATAACATCTAGTAACCTCTCCAAGTAGATGTGATCTTTTCAATAAAAGGTCACATCATAGGTCTAGAGCTGGCCATGTCGCTCCCGCATCTCTAATCGGGGTATGTCCACTTGAAAAATTAGTCAGGTGATTTGTTATGATATTATTCTTCTATTTTATCATATTATTATTCTATTTTATCATTTTATTCTTCTATTCTATCATCTAAGTTTTCCTAGAAACTTTCCAATTCTTCTAAAAAGTCATTCCAAAATATGTTTTTGCTGTGTGCCCCAGAAAACACCAATGCTCCCATATTTACAACAATCCCATCAAGTTCTAGTGCCCCTTTTCACATGTCAGTACATACATTGTTTCATAAGCATGTCACTTGCTTCCTAACCCTCTAACTCACACAAGTGTGCCTATCTTCACACTAGTGTTCCCATTTTGCGCCTACGCTCAAGCGTATGCACTTTTATAAAAATTGCACGTGAGAATGCAATATTTTGCGCTAGCGTTGATGTACCTATGTGTTTTTAATGTGAGTGTGCCCCAAAAAATTCCCACGTGCCCCAAGGGCCGTGTTGGCACTTTCGTATGGATTTTATAGCCTAGTAAATGCGATTAAATGCTAATAAATAGACTACAAAAAGAGTGAAAGTTTTCACTTTTTGTACTGCACACCATCCGGGAAGTCTCATGTAGTTTCGAATGTGATATGCATGGTGTTTCTTATTTTTCACTCTTTCCATTTCCTCTTGTAGGTCGAGCTCATTCATCATTGAAAAGGTAAGCGTATGTGGAAAATGAACTAGACGTGATAGTTTTTACCCCACGCGACGTTGTTTATATACTCGTTTTGACCCCCACATCATGTATCTCACCCCGAAGTTCCCTCGCAACCATCTTAATTCTTCTAAGTTTTCCTAGCACTCGCCACCATGATTATTTGTAAATAAATAATTATTTTTTACCTATTTTCGCTACATTACAACATGTTTTTGCTTACCAACGACCCTTTTTGGTACATGGGAATCTTTTTACCTTCCAATGTATTTTGGTGATGTCCCTTGACTTCATCATTTCTTTAGTAATATTTTCTTCACAAAAATTCAAAAATAAAAAACATTATATTTTTTTTCAAAAAATCTACAAAATTTGTAAAAATCCTTAAAATCCTAAAAATTGGTAAAATTCATTAAAAATAAAAAAATTGTAAAAATAATTTAAAATGTAAAAATAAAATAAAATTAAAAAATGATAAATGGCATGCTTTCAGCTAAAGCATGTATTAAATGCATTGTCCACAAACATCGAAATGTGTCCTAAAAAAATCTTTCTTAGGTTCTTGCTTGTTCTTGGATCAAACAACCACAGATCATTGTGATTTACCTCCATTAACAATATTGGCTTGCTTGCTATGTCGGTACTCCCATGCAATATTGAGTTGGTAGAGACTATGTCATAGCCCATGAATGCTTTCCATTGGACTATTTCATTCCTCCGCTATTCCCCTCGCATGTATTGTTGTTTGGGAACCATTTTTAACCCTCATGTTCAAACACGAACATTCGGGAACCAAATCTTGATAAAAACATTAGTGTAATTGTCTTGAATGTTGTTTTTTTGAGTATATGTGATTGTACTTATATCTTTGTTAGGTTATTTGGTTTACTTTCTCTTATTCCATTGCATTATGTATATTACATTATATATGTTGCATGGAGTTACGTATTTTTAGCAATGAACAAATGTTAATAATATATCTTTTTGTGATATTTTACACTTCGTTGTTTATTTTAATAAAAGCCAATGATTTAGGTCATAATGGAAACATGATGAAACCAAGTTTCTTATTAAAAGAATGGATGCAAGAGATATTCATATATTTTTCACTATCACGTGTCTTACCATTATTCATTTTTCTTCCAAAACACCTAGGGAAATAAAAATCCTTTTATCTATCCTATTTCTTCCTATTTCGATTCATTGACTTATTATATATCGATACTTGAGGGAAAATCCTTCATTCTACTAATTTTTCTTCAAATATATATTTTTTATTCTTGTCTACTATGTTTCAAGTGACGTTACTTACTTCACCTCAAATGGAAGTAAATGTAGACACCTAAAATCTGCTTTTGCAATCTTATTGCTAAAAGCACACTAATTAATCGCATTCTTACCATTTTCATTATAATTAGTGATTTCTGATAATTAACAAACATTTCTCTCTATCTTGGTCAATCAACAATGCTTTTGGATTACTCCTGTCCATTTTCACATTCGGGATGCCGGTTACAACACGGCAGATAAGTCGTAATGCTCTTTCGAAAAAATAAATAAAAAATATTATCTAATTAATCCTATTTTACCCCTTTTTGGTGAATAAACCCTATTATTGTCTCAAACACATCTTCCAACCATTCAAAATCAGCCCATTTCCATCCAATACATCTCGAAGTCTTTGAAAGCTTATCATAGCATCTTAATTGACCCTAAGTTGTTGATTAAGGCTCCTCACATCTTAATCACTTGTTAATTCAGAAATTATGATTAGGAAACCTTAATGTACTTTGTGATTTAAGTCCCACATGCACCAAGATACAAGTTTTCCTCAAATACAAAACTATAAAAAGGACAAAGCACCTACCTTCTAATTTTAAACCATGTTTTGAATAACATTAATCATATAAAACATATGTGCCTTACCTCCTTCTTGGATTATCTTTCTCAATATTTGCATCAAATATTCATGTTGGTTAGTCGAGAGATATCTAATATGGCCTTATATAAATTTTTCGAGTGATCCTCTCACCCTTTGTGGATTAATAACAAACATAGTTTGATTGAACTTAGACCGATTAGGTCTATGTTAAGTAATCATTTCACATAGTAAGGATGTTTGTAGATTGAATGTTTAATTTCATTTAGTTTACATTAATGATTTCTTTTAAGCTTTGATATTTTATGTTTCATTCTTAAGATTTGTTTTGGCTCTAGGCTATTATGGTGTTAGCCTTTACTAGTTATTCATTTCACTTGGGTTTTGGGTGTTATCACATTCTTGGAATTAGTATAAAATCCTTCTACATCAAGATTTATTTAGAGTCAATGAGTCATGATTTGAGTTGAAATATAAATACGGCCTCAATAGTGAAGGGGTAAAGTGATAGAAATAAATAAGAGTATTGTGAATAGTTATAATGTGCACCACAAATATAACTCCATCCTTCAATGTCAGAAAATTTTATAGTATAGTCATAATCATGTTGTAGTTACTCCTTGTGGTTAGTTACTCCTGTGGTGGTAGAGGGATGTCAAAGTTCTAATATGCTTACATGAAAAATAATGAGTAGTTACAAACATTGAACTTTCCCTCAATCTTTCTTGAACCCATCAAAGTGAAAAAAATGTGAAAAGACTAGAATATGAAGATGAAGAGTCAAATGTTTGAGCCATGTTTTTATACAAAATAATCATTTTTTCTTAAAGTAAAATTTTGCTAAAGTAGGTTAATTCCATGTTGATACATGAACATAGTGAAAAAATAATCTGAGAAGATATTGAATGATGAATTTTACACAAATTTAAATGTAATCATTAGTTTATTTTAGAAAATTCATCCATGAAGATTTGATTCTTGTATATGAGTTGAAGGGTTTGAAAGGTATATGCTCCTGAGTAGAATAAGGTAAGATGAATCTTTGGAGAGCTATGTGTGTGAATATGTAAAACTAGATGGATATGTTGCAGAGATAGGTGATTCTTATGTGTAAAGGGTGGAATTGAAATTGACATAGAAAAACCATCTTGAGAAAGTGATCCCGATCTAATTTCATATGTACAAAAAAATGAGTAGATAGGAGTCTAAGTTGACAAAGAAAGAGCTTGTGAATAAGATTAAGATCTAGTTGAGGAATGAGGATTAATTTGAGAAAGAACATTGAAATGATTATCTCAAACCAAGTGATTGAGATAAGAAAATATTAACTTTAAGATGTTAAAAACCAAATAAATGAGAAATTGTTTCCTCAAAAGGTGATTGTTTGAGTGATTTAATGAGTAGAAACATGAAGTGAAGATGTTAATGCATGTGAGGCCTATATGAGATAGATTGGTTGTTGATTAGATGATTAGAAGAAAAGGAATTAGGAGATGTAATGAGAAGAAAAGTGATATATCTAGTTACCCTATAAGTTTTATGAAACAACAATTTCAATGTAACAAAAAAACTGGTTAATTATGAGTTGTATCTTAGTAGGAGGATTTGTTTCTTCCTTGTGATTTGAATTTTTTGAACACTATTCATTGGTGTTTTCATTCATGTCAAATGGAATTGATGAAAATGTGTGAATTGTGAAGTGAATCTTAGTTAGAGGCATGAATTTTTATAGGTAGTGCTTTCTATGTGATAGTTGCAGCTCACAATGAGGTGCTTTCATTGTTTCAAGATGTGGTAATTCCTAGTGTGTATGCAAAATGAGCTTGCAATGCTTGGATCTTGTAGTTCCTTCAAATTGAGCTTGAGATAGTTCATATGAATGTAAAAAGCATCTAAAGTATCCATAAATGTGTTTTAGAGGTGTAAGGAGTGTTTTTAGTGCTCTCTAAGTTATATACCTTTGTAAGAAATGGAAACAAGCCACTAGACCAGGGAATATGGTTCTTTGCTTCTTATGTCCTAGATAGCTTGTTATGTATCCTAAATGCTAAGAAAGTGGTTTGAGAAAGATGTTTAAAATATTTTATATACCGGAATGAATAAATGATATTGACATACACTAAAGGTTTTAAAGGATTATTCAAGCATGCTCAATAGTCTTTGAATGTCTTGGAGCTATGTATCTATGAGAACTCAAGAATATCTTTCCAACGAGTCAAAATTCATGAAATTTGAAGTTCTTCAAAGGAAGTTATGGCCATTTAAAGTTTTTTACGATGGATGAGAATGATTAAATTATATTTTAGGTCTGCGTGACAAGAAAAATAAAAGGTGGCTCACCATAAATCAACATGGTTATGCATCCCCACTCCTAAAACCTGATAGACACATGGCATGGATTAAATTAGATTAGATAAAATTTTGGGTCCACGGAGAAATTGGGTAGAAAGGAAGCAAGTTGTAATAAAATAAATTCAAACCGATGCCACAAAATGTGAAAAAATGTGGAGTATTTTGATTACTTTCCTTTTCATGATCTGAAATAGAACTATCAAATGTAAAGAATAAAATTTAAACATATGCAAAATTATGTGGAGCTTCTTTATTGGATTATGCGTCGCATTAGGAGAATACAAGTGAAGAAAATAAAGACAAGGGAAAAAGGATGAAGCTTATTTATTGTTTAATTATTTTAGTGAAAAGTGGTGGTTAAGAAAATCTAAACAGTGTGAAGGGAATGGAGCTTTCTTATTAGTTTTCTTCTTGCAGTGGCCAATTGAGTTCAAAAAAGCATGAAAAGTGCTAAGGGAAAGCAACTTCCGTATGTGCTAGCTTCTTGCATTATTCAGTGGAGGTTAAGGACCATCCAAAAAGTGTGATGTGTGTGGATATTTATTACTATATATAATTTCACAAATGGTATGCACCGAGATAAAAGATACATCAACAAAAGGAAGAAATTGGCTGACCAAGAAGAGGGTGCTACTTCATGAAGATCTCATGACCAAATGTGGACACATGGAAGTATTCTAACATGTTTTTAGAGATGGCTCTGGGAAGAATATATTTTGAGGTATACGAATTCAAAAGGAAAAAGAAGTGCAGAAATCAACATGCAATATACAAGTGAATCCCTAACCCCTGTAACTTATCACAAGGACACACGTGGAGGAATTGACATGGATAATTGGATAAATATTGGATATATTTGTAGACAATTATATTTTGACACATGTAAAGTTTATGAGACCAAATAAAAAGGGAAAAATGGAAGTGATACTATTGAATCTTGTCATAGAATGGAAAATTCATTGAATCTCAAGATTGCACCAATGAAATTTCCTAAAATTTTGAACTTAACTCTATCTAAGGATTGTGAAAGTGTTGCAAAATAAACCATGTCGACTCATCTTGAAACAAAGGTGAAATTCGTGGCATAATTTTTTATTAGTAGGGAAAATATGTGAGGAAAATTTCAAAGTGTAAGATTTGGATCGAAGTGAAGAAGCTCAAAAGTCATAAAAATGAAATATGAAGCATTACTATTTAAATTAAAGGATCTCATGGAGAAGCTCAAAAGTCATGGAAGAATGGCAGATGATGTAACTTAAAATATAAGATATAAGAAGAAAAATTTATTAGGTAGTTTTTTAAATTACTTTTGTATGCACTTGTATGTAGGAAGAATGAGTCATGTGAAGAGTCATTAAACATGAAACATCAAGATTTATGATTGTTTATTTAAGGATAATTTTTATCATGTAAAATTTGTTGAAGCATGAGATATAGTTATTATCGAGTGCATAACCATGGTTTTCGAATGTAGGGATGTTGTTGAAAATATTTTAGAGTTGAGTGTTGATTTTGAGTAAGTGAGAAGGGTGTGAATGTATTGAAGCCATGGAAAACTAAGAAAGGAGAGGGGAATACAAGTGAGATGAAGAAGTGTTCATAATCATTTGTGGAAGAGAACACAGTAATGTGATCATAATCTCAAAAAATATATATTACAACTTAGCATAAAGGGAGCTGAATCCTCCTTATAAGTATTAGTTGTCACTAGTTGAATTTGGGAGATGAAGCTTCTAGAAAATTTGAAGCTTGTCAAAGAATGAGTAGTGGCTTGATTAAATTTTAGATTTGTATCTCTAATTGAGTTCAATCTCAACCATGAAATAATTTTAACTTTATATGACAATTTTTGAAGCTATTTCTATTGTTTCGTGGGTTTTTGTCTTGACATGGGTTTCCCATAGTAAACCTTGTCTCCTTGTGTGTTTATTTTTGTGTACTTATCTATCTATCTCTCATTGTTGAATATGAATTCTTATCATAGTTAAAGTAATTTAAATATAGGATGATTGACAAAATGTGAGTAGCACTAAATTTTAATAAGCATTTATTTATCCCCCTCAATGCCTAGATTTTTAAAATTAGTATCGAGAGTGGTACTATTGATTCAAGTCTAACACTTGGAATAAACCCTTCCTAAAAGATCAACATGCTTATTGAGGTAATCGCTAGTAGTAGCTTAAGATATAGATATGTTAGTGAGGTCAAACCTCATATGAAGAGGAAGTTGAGGTAAATATTGAAGTAGAACTGATAAGTTCCCTGGATGAATTGAAACATCAAAGGAAAAAGAACCAAAAATTAAAGATAAAGATGAAAGAGTATGAAGAGCGGATCAAGATCCTTAAGAAATGGAAGAAGCAAAAATATGAATATTAAATCAAATAAATTGATTTCATCTCATCCTCCATTAAATTCAAATAGGAAGATCACCTCAATCTCAATATTGAATTGTTTTCACAAGTTGACAACCTAAAAAATGATCTAAATGTGAAAGAGGACACTTGGATGAGAGACAAGGAAGAATTGATATCAATGAGAACTAAATTAGAGGAAGAAAAAAATGGATAAAGATGTATAGAAAGATGGAAAACAAATCTTTAACATTGAATGGAATGCTGGATAGACAAAAGGTAGTAGGTGACAAAATATGTGTAGGATTCATATAAGAACCCATGAATAGTTGTGAAGAGGAAAATCTAGTTCAAGTAGACAATCATACATAAATATAACCAACGGGAAAAGTTCAAGAAGCCTAAATAAGTTAGGAAACCCAATGCTTTCATGTTTGAGAAAAAATTTCATTCTTATTGCTTTCCTTATCACAATTTTTGACATAGAGCTAAGGAATGCAGGAACCATGTCACAAAAGATCTTATATGGTAGTATAGAAGATAAGAGAGGAAAAATACTAAAGAGGTATGAATAAGATAGTTTGATACAACTGTAACATGATTGGACATGTTGCTAGAAATTATTTTGATCATATGAGAGCTAAGCATAGTTGGAATCCAAGCACATACTCATATATACGAAAGGATCAAGTTAGGTGTTTCAATTATCATAAACTTGGACACTTTGCAAAGCATTCTTATCATAATCAACCTCTTAGGAAATTCACAAAGACTCAACTATTCAAAAGGTAAATTAAAAAGGTATATAAGGTGAAAATAAACCTGAGAAAATGCCTTACATGGTTATAGGAGAGAAAAGATTAGGAAACATAACATAGTGTTTTGATAAGGTTGAGTAAAGAGAAATAAATACAAGTGTCAGTCATGATGAACACCCACTCATGGTTAAGAGAAGACAAGGAGATGAAGCCCATCATGCATGATTGAAAAGCATTGAAGTCTTAGAAGATGAAGGTATAACATCTACCAATACATCAAAGAATATGGAAAAAGCTTCAAAGGAAGGAAAATGAAAGCTTGAGTCATCATGATATTTTGATGAGTATATTTTGTTTTGAAGTATTCTCACAAGGTGGTGTTCCTTATCTAGGATTATAGAAGGAATCTATTAGTTGAAAGAAGAAAGGTCTCTCCTTCATTATCCTCATAATTTACAAATCAAGGATTTCTCCATGGTGATGCTAAGAACAATCCAATGTGTGGTTCTACAAGTAAGTTGCAAATAGTTTTTATAATTAGATTTTGTATCATGTTTCTATGGTATGTAAGATTAAAGGAATGTGTGTTTTGTCCTATGTTCAAGTTCTAGTGTGCAATCAAATTGTTGATTTTTCATGTCAATAATGTGTAGTTAATATGTATCATAATATGAGTTTTCCTTCTCCATGATTTCAAGATTGAATCATTTTTGTGTCTTTGTGGTTTATATATGCCCTTGGTAGTTCTGATAAATCTTGATAAAATGCACGTGGTTAAAAGAGACTACTATGAGTCACATGTTTCTAAGGAAGCATAAGTGTGTGATTTCTTGTTACTCATGTTGTTAAGATTCTATTCTCATGCTTTGAGTCTTGAAATAAGATCTTACTCTCTGTAAAATCCTGTAAATTAGTCAATAGAAAATTGAAGTTGAGTAAAGTGCCAATATTAGTTTTGTAAATGGTAAATAGATGGAGTAAACTTCTAGGGGAAGTGTTTCATAGTGAAAATATCTATTTTTTAATACTAAAAAAGTTTGAATAAGAAGCTAGAGGTATATGAAGCCTATGCAAGATAAACATATATCTCTGAGTCTCAAGGTGATTGATTTTCCTGTATGTTTTAATTTATATTTATATCATGAGAAAATCTAAGTTTGGGAAAGATGTGTGTTTTGAAGAGCATGAAAGGGAAGCCTTTTTTGATACATTGTATGGATTATTCTTACAATGATCTGAGTTAAAAAATGGTGTTAAGTAGTGGAAAAGTTTGAGGAAGCTAAAGGCCAAAGAATTGGTAGTGGAACCAAGAAATAGTGAAGTGGAATTGCAAGAAATAAGAAAAGGAAGATTATATTGAAAGTATGCATCAGGTATGTAATGTGGTTGAGTGCAAAGTGATAGCTTGAATTTTTGTAGCTTCAAGTAAGGAAGGATGTAATGGTTCTAGGGAAGGTACATGGGTTTGGTTCATGATGAAAATAGACCCCTATAAATGGAAAAAAATTGAGATAATAAGCACTGAAGGGATAATTCAGGGATCAAAGGTCAAAATAGCATAATTAGGCTTGAATTTGAGCATGGTGAAGTGAAATGGCTGAATATGGTGAGATAGGTAAATTTCTTCAAAGGAAGATTGATTGTGTCTACGGGGAGCTTGGATTAGTCAAGTAGAGATCACTCAAGGTTGGTATAGGTGTAAAATAGTGAGACAACAAGGTATGAAGGTAGACTATGTTGGTTTGACATGTTTTCTTGAAAGAATCAAGTTTGAAACATGATGAATGGCCCAAATAAGGAAAAATAAAAGAAGTACTGAGTCCTAGGGTGAGATTTTGGAAAAGAGGATCTATTTACAAGTCTAATGAAAATGATGTGAAGAAGTTCATGCACCTGATTGCATTCTATTAGTCAAAAGAGAAGAATCATCTAAGGGGAGTTTCTTGAGGTAATTTTCTAATTTGTAAATTGTTATTTGCATGTTGATCATGTTGTTGAATATGTGACCCTTTGTCATAGATATCTCAAAAGGGGATAGATTACCATCAAAAATAAATATGAATAATTTAAATATATGGTGGTGAAGTGGGTTTTCCATCAAATAATTTGAGTTTGTTTCCATCAATGACAAAGGGGGAAATTATTGAACCCTGGTCATTGGTGTTTCATTGATGTCAAGTGGTATTGATGGAAAAGGTGTGATTGGTCAACTGAATTTCAGTATGAGGCATGAAGGTTGATTGGTATATCCTTCTTAGAGATATTTGGAGCTTAGAAAGAGGTTCCAAGATGGTTTGAAGATGTTGTAATGCTTGGTAAGTATGTGAAATGAGCTTGTAATTCTTGGATGCGATAGTTTATTCAAAGTGAGATTGTAATGGTTTGTATGAATGAAAAATGTGTCCAAAGTATCCATAAAGGTTTTTCATAGGTGTGAGGAGTGTTTCTTAGTGCTCTACAAGTCATATCCATGTGTTAAAAATGGAAACAAGCCTCTGTCGGCCATGACGTATGAATCTCTGCAGGTATGAGATTATTCCAATCTAGTAAAGGATGGAGATGAAGTGTAAATTAAGTGTGAGAATGTGCCTAGTAGAGAAAGGTACTATTTTACACAAAACTTACAAGTACAATACTTGTGTTAGGTATATCATGAAGAAATATTTAGTGTTCCAAATAGCTCTTGATGTCTCCTACATGCTCACAAAGTGTTTTGAGCAAGTTGTGTAAATTTACTAAAGGTTTTAAAATCCTATTCAAGCATTTGTAAGAGTCTTTGGATTTCGTGGAGGTATGTATACGTGAGAACTAAATAAAATCTTTCCAATTAGTCGAAATTTGTGTAATTTGAATCCCTCTCGTGGAAGTTGTGCCCATTCAATGTTTTACATGATGGATGAAAAATATTTAATAATATTTCAGGTCTACATGACAAGGAAAATCAAAGGCAAGTCAACATAAGTGAGTGCGATTTATGCATCCCCACTCCTAAAATCAGAAAAAAATGTGGCATGGATTAAATTGGATTAGATAAAATTTTAGGTCGACTAGAAGTTGTGAAGAAAAGAAGAAATTTTTGACAAAAGAAATTAGTAATCGACACAATGAAATGTGAAGACATGTGGATCATTTTGATTGGATTATTTTTTCATGATCTAACATAGAACTAGAAAATGAGAATACTAACATTGTAATATATGTTAAAGTACATGGAGCTTCACTATTGGATTATGCGCATCACATTGGTCAAATAAAGGCTAAGAAAAACTTGATAAGTGTGTCAGAATGGATCTTCCTTATTGGTTTTCTTCTCACAATGGCCAATAGAGGTTAAGAAAATCTTTACAAGTATGAAGTGTGTAGATATTTCTTATTGGTTTACTTCTCATAGTGGCTAGTGGAGGTTAAGAATATCCTAGCAAGTGCAAAATGTGTGGAGATTTATTACATGGCTAGCTTCTCACAAAGATAGCTAGTGGAGGTTAAGGAATATCGACAAGTGTGAAGTGTGTGGAGATTTATTAAAAGATAGAATTTCACAAATGGTACACACCGAGAAAGAATATAATTCAAAGGAATTTAGAAATAGGTGTACCAAACAGAGGGTGCCACTTGGCAATGATTTGATGACCAAAGGTGGACACATGGCATTATTCCACCATATTTTTAGAGATGATTTTGGGAGGATTTTAAATCTGAAGAATGATCCAAGGTTAATAAATTTTCAGGTCCGAGGAAGTTAAAAGGAAAATGTAACGCACATGTCAACATGCAACATAAAAGATAATCCTCGACCCTATTAACTTATCATATCGAGATACGCGGAGGAAGTGACATGGCTAATTGCAAGAACATTGGAATTCTCTGCAAATAATCAAATGATGATAGATTTTAGGCATATGAGACCAAAGAAAAATGGAAAAATGGGAAGAGATACTATGAAGCTATTCACATAATGGAAAATTCATTGAATCTTAAGATTGTAATAATGATATTGCCTTAAATTTCAAAGTTATATCTATCTAAGCATCGGTAAAATGTTCCAAAATAAATCATATTGATTCATCTCGAAATAAATGATAAATTTGTGAAAAAAATTATTCTTAGTGGGGGAGTCTATGGTGAATAGCTCAAATTTGTAAGATCTCGTTCAAAGTGAAGAAGCTCAAAATTCATGAACACGAAACATGAATCATTAATATTAAAACGAAGGAGCTAATGGATGTCTCATAATTCATGGAATAATATTAGACGATGTAACTAAATATATCACATGCAAGAAGATAAATTTATGAAGCATATTTTTAAAGTACTTATGTATGTACCTGTACATAAGAAGAATGTGTCATGTGAAGAATCAATAAACATAAAACTTCAAGATTCATGTTTACGATTCATGCTTATTTATTTAAGCTCAATTTTTAGCATCTAAATTTTTTTGAATTTCGGGAGAAGGTTAATGCCAAGGGTGCAGAAATGTGTTTGTCAAATGTTGTGTTGTTGTTGAAAAGAGTGTAGAACTTAGTTATCATCATGATAAAGTGAGAATGGTCTGAATTTAATGAATCCATCAAAAAACAAGAAGGGAGAGGATAAGACGAGTGAGATTAAGAAGTGGTAATAATTAGTTGTGGAATACAACATAGTAAAGTGATCATAATCTAAAAAATTCTAAGTTAAGGCTTAACATATAGGGGTTGAATCCTCCTTATAGGTAGTATCTTATAGAAGATCAATTGTTACTAGTTAAATTTGGGATTTGAATCTTCCATTAATGTTAAATCTTGTGAAATTATGATTAGCATATCGGTTAAATTATGGAGTTTCATATTCAGTTTGAGTTGAAGCTCAAGCATGAAATCATTGTAAATTTATAGGATAGTTGTCCAAGCGATTTCTCTAATTTCAATGGATTTTTTTCCCTATATGATCTTCCCACATTAAATATTTTCTACTCATGTGTTAATGTGTGTTTAATTCTCTATCTCTCATGGTTGAATATGCATGATTATAATAGTTAAAGTAATTTAAAGATTTTTGATTGATAAACTCTAAGTTTTAGTAAATTTTAATGAGAACTAATTCATCGCTCCTCTTAGGGCCTATATTTCTAATCTGAAGCTTTCATAGGAAACAAGAAGAATCGTGGTTGTATTTGGGAGTTGAAATTTCTATACAAGTTGAATATTTTCAAATATTGAGTAGATGCTTAGGTAAAATTTTGAGTTTCACCTCCATGTTGAGTTGAAGCTCATCTATGAAAATTATGTAACATTTTCATGAACTTATTATCTTAAGATAGTTCTTGGTTTCAGTAGGTTTTCTCTTAGTTTGGGTTTCCCATAGTAAAATATTATCTCTATGTGTTTTCCATCATATATGGTGCTTATGAATTTTTATTTTTCTTTTTCATCACTAATTTAGTACAATGAATTGTTTTTTAAAGTTTGAGAATACGAGTTATTCACCCCCTCTCGTGTTGTTATTTCAAAAAAATGGTATCAAAGCATAGTCCTCTCGAATGAAATTTAATATCTTAGATGTGATCCTTGAGACACACGCATGGGTTCATTAGTAGAATCATTGTTGAAAAAGAATTATGAGATTGCTCAAGTGATTATAAGTGAGGTAAATACATAAATAAATCTAATGGAAGATAATCATGGCCAATAACTAAATTAGATAGAATCATTTGTCTATAAAGTGTCACAAGATTTGAGATACAAAGAAACTTCTTGTCTTAAAAATGAAGAAGAACAAATGAATTTGAAAGTTTGTTATGAATAAGCCACTAGAAAAATTGACGACTTATAAAGAAAACAAAAGACACCTAGTGAAAAATCAGAATTGGTTGTCAAAAATGAATAAAATAAAAATTAAGTAGAGCATGAGCTATGTCAAAGTAACTATATAATCAAAAAGTGGAGAATGTGAGAGAGTAAATGCAAATTTAAAACCCATGAGAGAGGAACTTGAACAAGTAAGGAAACGGGAATTAAGAGGTGATTAAAATGGTTTATCTTTTCAAATATGTGTTTAGATTAAGAAGGAAAAAAAAATAACACAAGAAGATCATTAGGAAGCCAAATTCAAGGAGAATCTCAAGTAAGTTTCATGGAATTTTATTTTCATGCAATATTTTTGGACATAGAGCTAGGGACTACATGAGTAAGTTAGAAAAAGAACACCCATGGAGAGCTTGTAGTACTGAATATGAAAATAATATAGTGTGTTTCAATTGCAAAGAAAAAGGTCACATAGCCAAGTATTTCTTAGAAGAACCATTAAATCAGTTTTGGGAAAAGGTAGAATCAAGAGGTAAGAATCAAGTTATACGGTTCAACTATCATGGAAAAGAGAATTTTGTAAGATACTATCATGAATCCCTAGATATAGCTACAAGGTTAATGCATTAAAAAGGAAAGGCATAAAGGTATACAAGTTCAACAAAAAATTTGAGGATAAAAAAATTCAACCATTATTAAGAGAGACACTAGAAAGACAAAATTAAAATGGATATATAGAGTCAAGGAAGAAAACTCGGAGTTAAAAGAGAAAATAAAGACAAAGAAAATATCATGGTTAGATGATTTAGATACTCATTTATCCATGACATTCCTAGGATATTGTAGCACAAAGAAGACAATAGGAAGTGATGATAAAGGAGAAAAGAAGGAAGACATGTATAGTGAAAATCATGAAGAATATATGCCTCAAGTTTGTATTAGAGAAGGTGTATGAATTGCAACATGTATTTTTATTAGGAACTCAAAAAAAATAGTGAAGGATTAGGAGATAAGGTTATCACACCCAAGAATGCATATTAGAAAATTTCCAAGATCATAAAGACACAAAGGGAAATAATTAAGTGATTATGTAGTTTTGATGAATTTCTCATGTTTTGAGGTGATTTAAAAAAGTGGTATTCCATCTCTACGCTTTTATAAGGTATGCACTAGTTGAATGAAGCATGACATGCTCCTTTTTCTACAAAAAAGTATTATTAAAAATGAATTTTAGTGAGTTAGTTGACACTACTCCTAAATGAATGTTGACCTTAGTAGTTTCTAATTTAATTATCTATCTTGTTTCCAAGGTATGCCGATTTAAGGAATGTGTGTTTCGTTTCTTTTTTGAAATCATTGTGCTCATTACACTTGTTGAGTGTTCATGCCAAAATTCTAAAGTTTTCTTAGGTTGTATCATGAAAGGTCTTAAAAGGATTATAAATTTTGTTAAGATATCTTGCATCTTTAATGTGTCTAATTATTTATCCTCCGATAAAAAGAGTTAGAAGTGTGTGATTGCATGACTATCATATTGAGTGTTTTTTTGAGTTCTTATGTCAATAATAGGTGGTGTCTTCATGAAAAATGGTGATTCAATCATTGTCATAAAAATGATGTCTTTTCCTTTGATTTTGGTGCTTAAAATATATTTCTATCCATAAGTGTATTAAATTTTAGTCTTAGCTAGTCAATCAAAAATCCAAGAAATTTCATTTGAATTAAGATTGAAAAATATCCATCTTAATGGGTATACCTACATGTCTCAAAATGTCAATATTTTCTTCAAAGTTTTTCTCTATAAGTTGTATCAATAAGATGACCTTGTAAGCCTTTAAAAATACTGTAAAATTAAAATTAAAGTGTAATTGTTTTTCATTCTTTGTCTTCAATTGAGTCACACTATAGGATTTTCCCTTAAGAAATAATGAACAAGATAATGACAAACTAAGTGTAAATCTATAACAAGTTCTTCTAGGAATTATTCAAGAATTATTTCCAAGTGGTATCAACAGTAAGTAAGCTCAATATATGAAAACCGAGTATATCATCTGTCTGTCTCTGTGGATGAGGAGTTGAAAGGATTAAAAGCTATTTTATAAATGTATCATAGTGGTTTGTTACAATTATCTCTCCAAGAATAATCTGGTTTGCGTAAAATTTTAAGAGCATGGTCTATCCATAGTTCGATGTTTGAAATGATCGTAAAGGTGAAGAAAAAATATCCATTATCTAAAAAACATTGAAAAGAATTGAATGATAAATTAGGTGAACCACAAATAAAAGTATTGAAGATCTATATATTTGATAAGATGAAGGTTTGTAATGATTGAATAAAATGTCTTCACAAATCAGTATATTGAAGGTCGTATCTTAGAATACAAGCTTGATGAAAAAGTTTCAAGCAAGTGTTCTAAGTTTTTCAAATCTAAGAAAGATTTCATTTAAGTTGTAGAATGGTTTTCACAGTTAAAGGATATTTATAAGTGACACAAGTAATGATATAATTTATGTATCAACCTTGAAGAGATTCAAGGCATGATCATTATTAACATAGAATGGAGGACCTACAAGTATTTAGTTTAAATAAGAGAAATGCATTTGAGAGACTGTCTTAGAGCTGATTTGAAGTGTCTTAAGAGCCTAGAAAGCCATGTGAACTACAATTGAGTAGATATATTGTGGAATTTTTGATGGTTAGGATAGTGTCATTTCTTAATTCATTTAATGGCCAAGAAAATAAAATACAAAGCACTAAAGAGGTCTTTTACGTGGCTAGTATTAAGCGACTCATCCTTATGGCTTGAATGCAAAGTAAAATGTCGTTTTCTTAAATTTTCAGGTAGAGGAGGATGTATTGATCCTAGGGGGAGGTGCATGAACATGATCCATGAAAGGTGAAGGATTTATTGGAGGACTAAAGTTGGGATGATAAGTACTGAAAGGCTAATTCAAAGATCCAGGTCAAAATAACAAATTTCACTAGCTTAAGGCATAATTGAGCTTGGTGTTGAGCATGGTGAAGTGAGATGTCTGAATATGGAGACAATAGGTTTAAGGGTAGAATTGAGGTTTATTTGGAGACATCTATGATTTCATTCAAGACACAATTTGAAAGATAGTGAGTAAAATCTAAAGGGAGCTTCATGAGGTAAGTGTGTGGTTTGCAAAGTATTATCTACATGTTATCTATCCTCTTGTATGTATGAAAATTTTTCATATATGTCAAAGGGGTATAGAGTGTTGAACAAGACATGGAATTGTGTTTCAAATTTGTTAATGTGTATTTTCCATAAAAAAATTGAGTTTTTGTCATCAATTATAAAGGTCGATATTGTTGAAACCTAGTGCATTGGTGTTATCATTTATGTCAGGTGGCATTCATTGAAAATGTGTGAGTGGTAAATTGAGGATCAATAAGGGGCATGAAATTTGATTGGTAGTGTCTTCTCAGTGATAGTTGGAGGTTATAAAGAGGTTTCAGGTTGATTCCAAGATTGTTTGGGATATTGGAAGCTTGGTAAGTGAGGGAAGAGAACACTAGAACTATGGAGATGGTTTGTTATCTTGGAACATGTTTTCTACAGGGCATACAGGATGATTCTAGGATTTTAAGATTCTTTTTAATGAGCAATAGGTAAAACATTGGGAGTCACAAATGTAACTAGATTATTTAAGCCTAGTTATAGAACACAATCAGTCATAAGAGGTCAATGCAGTCATAAAAAGACTATGTAAGAATGTGAAGAGATTAGAAATATTTCCTAGGGAATGTAGAAGAATCTACCAGGATTAAATTAAATTTTGGAAGAAAAACCATGTTCTCACCAAATATGCCTTTAATAACTAACATTGAATACTAAGGTAAATGAGATTTGTTTGAGCTATAGAGAAAAATTAATTTGAAATAAATGTACAGAGTGTGCATAAGGGTGTGTTTTAGTGCTTCACATCAACTTTCATGAATTTTTTAATAATGTTTTGGAAGGTATGAATGTTTTTTAAAATTGATTTCTTAAGAAATTTAAACTGAACACCATGAATTCTTAGCATCCAAGAAAAATTATCAAGCCTCCTTCTAATAAATCATAGAATGAATTTTTAAGGTCTTTACAATCCTTAAATTTTTTAAAATGTTTGAGGGTCAAAGGTGGAAGAACAAGAAATTTATAATCAATTTTCAAATAATTTTTTTCTCTCTCGTAAGAACATTTTAAATTGATCAAAGTAAAATGAGATTATTTACCTCAAAAAAACTTATGTGAGTTGTTTCAAGTTTATCGGGGTTGATTAATGATACCTTCATTTAATTAATATCATCTATGCCTCCTAGATTTGTAAGCTTCAATTCAAGTTATTCTCGGGTTGTGCAAGTTGTATGTCTACAGGTATGATTTGGGAAAAGGAAGTCTTGAAGTTGTGAACTAAATAAAATGTTGTGTTGAAAAGGAAGTAGAATTATACTCTAAATTCATATTCCGTAGTGTTGGAGAAATCTCATTTTAGTTTGAATATTTTAAATCCATCAAAAATGACCAATAAACTCATTTTTATGCCCTCTCGGTCTGCACATAAAAGAAAAAAACTTTGTATAGGGTTTTAAGGGAATAAATGTAGATCTCTCAAGCTTGAGATAGTAGAATTTCTTAAAACATTGTACATAGATCATTCGAAGGTCGTCTCGAGAAGTTTTCAAGAATTAAATAAAACATCACTCTATCTTTTTTTTTTTTTTTCATTCTTAGTGACAATCTATCTTGACAAGGTAAAAACATATTTCTACAGTGTTTTTGAGAGAAATATGTTCTTTACATTAACTTTGAAGACTTAAAACCTATTGGAAGGCCCACAAGTGATGAAGGATGAATAAATTTATTCTTTGTGTGATTTTAAATTATTTTCAAATCATGAATACTTCGTTAGAGCCAAGATT
Organism: Taxus wallichiana var. yunnanensis; assembly: GCA_018340775.1. Classification (NCBI taxonomy): domain Eukaryota; kingdom Viridiplantae; phylum Streptophyta; class Pinopsida; order Cupressales; family Taxaceae; genus Taxus; species Taxus wallichiana. The sequence goes on along the minus strand of CM031240.1, from coordinate 245,846,578 downwards.
CATAGTTATATGAACTAGAACACAAGTAATTCAGTCAAGAAGCATTAATGAAAATTTACAAAGGTGCTCTCTAATGTCTTCAACCCAGTGTCTTAATGTTTATGTCTAGTTCATTCTTTGCAGTAGTGATAAACTCCTTCTACATCAAGCCTAATGCATATTTTTTGACTCATGATTTGAGTTCAAATGGAAAAATGGGCTCAATAGCAAAGCGGTGAAGTGTTTGAATACAATAAGGGTATTGTGGAATAGTTATAATGTGCACCTCAAATGTAACTCCATATTTTAATGTTAGAAACTTGTATATAATAGTCATAATCATGTTGCACAAGTATAATATTCTTCCATGAAAAATAATGAGGAGTTACAAATTTTAACTTTCCCTCAATCTTGCTTGAACCCATCAATGATAAAACCGTGAAAAGCCTAAAGTATGAAGTTGAAGAAACAAGTGTTGGAGGTAGTTTTCTCTACAAAAGACTCTTTTTTTTAAAATGAAATTTTGTTGAAGTAGGTTAAATTCATGATGAAAAATGAACACACTAAAAAGATAAGTTGATAAATTTAATGATCAAGTTTACACAAAGTTGAATGAAGTCATGAGTTTATTTCAAAAAAGTTAACCATGAAGGTCTAATTTTTGTATGTGAGTTCGAGTTTGTAGAGGTATATGCTCTCAAGTAGAAGAAGGTAAGATGAATCTTTGGAGACATATGTGTGTGAAAATGTAAAAATAGATAGATATATTCCAAAGATAGGTGATTCTTGTGTGTAGAGGGTGAAACTAAAATTGACATAGAAAGACTAGCTTGAGAAGGTGATCTTGATATGATTTCAGATGTGTAAAAAAATTAAGTAGATAGAAGTAGAAGTTGATTAGGAAAGATCTTGTGAACAAGATTAAGATCTAGTTGAGGAAGTAGGATTAATATTAGAATAAATATTGAAATCATTATGTCAAATTAGGTGATTGAGATGAGAAAATGTTGACTCCATGATGTTGCAGATCAAATACATGACGAGTTGTTTTCTAGAAAGGTGATTTTTGAGTGATTAAATGAGTGAAAACATGAAATGAGGATAGTAATGAATGTGATACCTATATGAAATAGATTGGTTGTTAATTAGATGATCAAAAGAAATTGAATCAAGAGAAGAAATGAGAAGAAAAGCAAGATAATCTAGTTGTCACTATTAGTTGTATGAGACAACAGTTTAAGTTTGATAATTTTTTTATTAAGTGTAAGTTCTATCTTAGCAAGAGGGAGTTGTTTCATCCTTGTGAGTTAAATCTTACAAAAGAAACATGTAGACGCCATGTTGTATTTGGGAGCTTAATATTCGAGACAAGTTGAATCTTGTTAAAGACTGAGTAGATATTTATTTAAATTTTGGATTTGCAGCTCCAGGTTGAGTTTAAGATCAACTCGAAACCTATATAAAATGTATTGGACATTCTTGTCCTAAACTGGTTCTTGGTTTCAATAGGTTTTCTCCTAGTTTCGTATTCCCATAGTAAAATCTTATCTCTCCATGTTTACCCTCATATCTGCTACTTGTGAATGTTTAGTCAAACTTTTAGAAGAGATTGATTAATCCCCCTCAATGTCCTTATTTCCAACACACTAAATTTGATATATTATATTTTGTTTGTCATTGATCTATATGTTTTTTTCAATTATTTTATTAAACTTTGTGCTAAAATATAGTAATAAGTGGTATAAAACATATATAATCAATAATTATATCATCAATTACAATAACCGATATCAACATTATATGGATACGATAAAAAAAGACAAAAGATTCATCATAAACATTATTTTATCTATATGGGACCTGAACTCTCATACTTATTCACCCTAATAAAGAGTGCTACAAGAGTATGCATATCCTTGGGTCAAGATAATTTAGAAGAATATATATTCGAGGACCAGGACACTAATCCAATAAAACAATGAAATAAATGTTGGAACCAACATTCCATCAACCTCATAACATAAGGAATAATTGCTCTATTGGATAAATGCTCTAAGAAAGCATACCAGATTCTATGAAAGAATAATTATTTCCAACATAATATAACACTTGAAAAATAAATCAAGAGTGGAGTTCCGAAGTGAGGCCTTCATGGAGATATTATCCCTCAAAATGAAAACAGGCCCACTACTAATGAAGGTTTTTTATTCCATTCCTTGATTTTTATTTCATTCTCGTGTTTTTCCCACACAAGGGTGGATATGGGATAATGAGGTTCAAAAGGACAGGGATGAGTGGCCACCTTTTTTATGAAAAAGAGAAATAAATGACCTTGGAGAAACATTTAGGGGAAAATAGAAAAAATAAATTGTGATGATATAAGAAGATAAATCATGAAATTTTTAATAAAGTTTCTTAATGTGTATTGTTTTCAATATCCATATGAGATAAGTATGTAAAATTTACTCATTCGTAAAAATTACATAATCAACATTTATTAAAATATAATAAAAGTGAATTTGTGGAATGTTAGATCCAAAATTTATTCCACTTATTAGATGAGTGAAGAATGCTATAATATATTTTTCTAGTTGTATGCTTCTTCACGAAGAAGGAGAAAATAAAGGTCAAAAATTAGGAAGGTGAATAACTTCCAACTCATTTGGGTCTATGGAAGTCATGGAGAGACATCATCATCTTGTAATAGTGATTGATAAGAAATCTTCTATCCAACATCCTTCTTTAAGAAATAGAAAAGGAAAAAAATATGTAGTTTACTTGATTGAGGAAGATCCAATTTATATGCCACACTAAAAATTTTATTCAACACTTGACAAGGCCCGTAATATTTGGGTTAAATATTGTTATAATTTTTTTCGTTGTTTCAAATATAGTTTCTTATATGGCTATAATAACACAATAACTATGTCTCAACTTTAGAAATTTGTTCATTACGATGTTGATCAAATTTCGCTTCATGTGATTTTGTGTCATGACCAAGTTAACTTTTAGGCTAGAGAGAACCTCTTGTTAGTGTTCAATGTGATCCTTAACTAATCTTACTTTAGGTTGTACCATTAAATTGGAAGAGAGTGGTGGCTAATGGTAATCATATAATGCCAAGAATGGGGAAATTTTGGATGAAGTGTGAAAACAATTGTTATATTACCATTCTTCCATTGGTAGACACTTAAACCATCCTTCCTTCTTATCGAAAATGAATAGTCATATATATCCCTATAAAAATTTGTTTAATACCTTAGTTTTTCCATAGTTTTGTGGATGATATGATTAACTACGATCCAACTGAGTGACTATTGACACGCAAATGTTACACTTTCTTCTTGTGATCATGAATACATAGTATAAACTTTGGGTGACATGGAAATGTCTCCAAGTGTGAGACCTTACAAAGTGTTAAAAACCTCTAAAGGAGAATGTTTGCTTTTGTTTCATCCCACTAAAGACTAACCTATAACTTCAAAATACAACTAAATTATATCTAAATTATAAATTTACAGAGTCAAAGTTTAATAGGAGGAAAATTATGCAAAGTGAAAGTTGGTGATGCACCTAGCTAGAACAAGGTACAAATCGACCTATATAGACACAATCGCAACCAAATACACAATAATCCAAGAGAAACATAGAGGTTTTACAAGATACAAGTAAATATTTTTTAAAAATAAAGATGGAACGGATTCACATTAAACACTTTTCATTTAAAGGAATTAACCATAATTTCATGTTGTTGAAATCATTTCAATTTAATTTACAAATAATAGCTTTACCAGATTTGAAAAATATGTAGTTACTGAGGTATTAAGGTGTGGGAAATATAAAAATCCTATGGAGATCTCTAAATCCTGTAGAGAAGAACCCATTTTCATGCATAAACACTTACATATATAGAAAATTAAAGAAAGAGAGAGAAAGTATCCACAAAATAGTCATAAATGGCCTATTTATTCCTACCTAGAATTATAAGCCATTATTTCCTTTGAGTATGAAAATCCTTATTAACTCCCTAAATAATTAATTAGATCATTCGAGTTGAAGCAAGATAAGCTATGGGCATCTTGAAGCAATTAATTTTGGTTAATGGAGTGGTTGAATTGTCTTGAGCTATTTGAACAATACATTCTCCCTCTAAATCACGTGTTTCCATTTTGAGCCCAGAAAAAACATCTTTTTCTTGATTTCGTTACACCTGAAATGAAGGTATTAATGAGAAATTTTAAATTCCACCAACTTTGTGTTATTTATATCATTGAGGTGGAAGTTATGGGGAAAATAATTATCCCAAGGTCACGATATGAAAGTTTCTAGAAAACTAATAGAACTAAGGAAATGTTCCTCCAGGACCTTCACTTACTACTTTAATGGTTTGTTTCCTCGGTTGGTGAAGTGAATAGTTGGAGGAACCGAGAAAGTGGGTAAAAATTCTCTTTATACCCTATATAGCCACTTTTTCATATGGGTATGTGTTATTCAGGGGAAGCTAGTGCAAAGTGAACACAACCATGTTGGGAAAACTTCCTATAGTGTCACATGTTCCATCATTTTAGAAATCACGTCATGATTTTCCCTTACAAAACCCATAAGTTATCCAATATAAGCAATTCATGTTCCCTTTCTCCATTAAAGCGAGGATCGACAAACTTGGTTAACATATGAAGTGTTATGTCCTTTTGATAAATTCCCAAATTCTCCAACCAAATAACACACACTCCACCTCATCACTCTTGGAAAAATTATAGGTAACATGAGGAACATAACAATAGTTCCACAAGTTCCTCGATGGCCGATCTTCTTTGTGTTATCCCGATTTTACCTACTTTCTTTTCAAAAGGAAAAGGTATTCGACCTATGAGGACCTGGAAAGAGATATAAGAATTCTCCAAACATGAGATTTTCCAAAAACATTATTTTGTCCATAATGCCAAGATTTGACATGTTTTCCCTTTTTAAGTTCAAAATAGATGAAAGTTACCAAAATAACCTAGGGTTATTTTGGGAAATAGTTTTAGTGAATCAACAAGGTTATCTTCCTACTAGATAGAAGATCCGTGGCTTTTTAGCATCTATTTGGCATGGAGTAAAGCCTCAAAACTTGAAGATTGATCTAACACTTGAAAATATTACCTGTGATCTAGCATGGACTTAACACTAATAAGGAAATATCTTAAATGGATCTTTGGGTAGATGATTTCTTGGAGTTTTTTATAAGTCTTGCAAGCTATCCTAAAAAAATTATTTATGACATGGTTGATTAGTGAAGAACCTTAAATGACCAAGTATAAAGTGTGAAATCATCATGGATTTGTATGTGATCTTATTGTTTGAAATGTTACATCTTTGAATGTATCCAAAACACTTTATTTTCACCATACGACGTACTCTAAACTTACAAAATGGACGATGCCATCAAGTAAACATGGTATTTGATGAGAGTGGAAAATTATCTTAAAACAAATTGTCCTCTGTATTTCTTCAAAATCCATGAATGAAGTCACTACAAGAGCTTCTCCCATCATCTTGAATGATTACGAGTTGGTCTAACATTGTTTTACTTGCTTCCTTTAAGATAGCCTATTCATTTCCCAACTCTAGTTAGACCATATATTTTCGGAGTCCACATCATACAAAATTGAAAACGAAAATTCCACCTTTGAACCACAAGAACACTACATTGATCACTTAGGGAAACTAAACTATACTACTATCAAGACGGTGCTTTGAAGAGAAATTAAAGGAAGAAAAATTAATCTAATATGTGTATGGTGGACCACTAATGTGTCTCAATGGATTTATTTACTAGTTATTTCATTCTACAAGGGTATGTGGTAATGAACAAGAGACACACATGGATAAGAATTTAGTTGATTGATTTAAAAGGGGATACAACAAGTGTTGTTGTCACATATCAAGATGGTATTGATTGCTACACTAGGTCAACATACAATTTCCAAGGCCCGATCAAGATAGAGGAAAATAACCTTGTATGATATCAATTATCGGGAGAGAGATGTAGATAAATAAAAATATAATACAAGCATGCACAATTTATAATACTATAATATGAATAAAATGTAAATTAAGTAAATCTATGGAGCTGATCATCTCGAGTAATATGTTAACTAGCACCATCGTAGATATAATACTAATCTAATGAGAGAGAAATGGGAAGTGAGATGGAATAATATATGGAAAATGAAGAAAGAAGGTTATAAAAATACCTCTAAGATGGTCGTTGATGCATCTATCTCGGCATCAAAACAATTTACTAGGAAAAAATCACTATAGGTGGAAAGAGGATTATCATTCCTATCTAAGACACACTATAGATGACCCAATCATGAAATAAATCCAGTAACCAAAAAGAGTGTACCATCTAAATCAACTACAAGATAAACTAGGAGTATATTGAGTAGATGAAAAGATGTCACAAAAGATTGGAGAAGATGGCTTGTTCTGTCATTCCTCTCTTACATTAAGTATCTAGGTGTGTTGTGCATGTATACCCGACGCCATCACTGGAGGTGATGTCATCATCCATTGAAAAACCTAACATCGAAAACATCACAAATGGGGAATTGTGTTATCCAAGTGGAACCTAATTTCAAGTGGACTGATATTATGTCATATACTAAGGGAAAGAAAGCAAAAATGTTTCCAATGATGAACTCGGATGTAAGAAAGTGTTGAGAGTGCTAATGTGTATAACATAAAAGGAATGATGGAAGAAATGGTAACTAAATATAGGACCACATAGTGTTATGCATCTTTGTGTTCTACCTTCAACCTATAATGAAAATGTATATAGTTATACCCGATTCTAGGAAGGCCTATTAAGCACCCACTGGGAAATACACGCATTAATGATTCTTAGTTGTACAACAAATTTGTTAGTAATAGGTACAAAAATTAGGTGTATATATATGCCATGTCCATTGATCACCACATGTTGAAATAGAAAAATGTGACGTTATTAACAAAAAAAAAAATGGTAACACTAAAATTGGAAGAAAATATTGAAATTAAGAAACAACTAGCTGAAATGAAATATACCTAGAAATGCATATGTATTTCATGTCCTACCATGTGTGAACACAATCAAAGTTATGAGAACCCTAAAGAATAAAAAATAAAAAGAAACACTAGAGGATCATGAATAAAAGAAGACATAAATCACCTTGATAGGGTCCCATGTGATGGACGTCATGCAATAATGTTTAGATGTTATAATGTCATAGATATGTAGCAACTAGGGGTGAAAGATCATAAGGTGTTTATGGTGATGTCATCAATCTAGTGTTAGGTGTGACTTCTTGCTTTATACATGAGGTCATGTATGGAATGTTTGTAATAAAAAATTTTCAATGAAATTTAATCTTGTAGAAAATAGGATGTCATCGCTCTGATCCTCTAGCTGGGTGAGAATATCACACATAATATCATACATAGTGGGATGAGGATTAGGATGAGGTGGTTTTCCATAAGTAGTTTTGGTATATTATATAGAGGGGAGGTGATTAGTTCTGAAAATAATTAGTTTGATGCTTTCTTATCCATGAAGAGGACTCAAAACCTAATGTTGGGTATGCATAATGAAACAATCAATCTTTACATGCACGTTATACCCATGCCGAGAACATAAGAAGGGACTTGAAGTAGAAGGTTGTGAAACGTTTTTAGTTTAGTCCGTTTGAGCTCAACTTCAAGTTTCATCATGTTTCTAAGGTAAGGTCTACATTCATATACAACATGTTGTGGGGCATCATGACACGTGAAATATTTATCATTCGTATGGGATTGTGGTTACATAAGGGAAAGAGGTAGGGAGGGAAGTATAAAAGGATGTGAAGGGATAATAAAATAATTGTGGAATTAAGCTATGTCATCGGTGAATTTTTTTTTGATGGAATAATTTGTGTCTCGAGTAATTTAAGCACAATATATGGGTTCATCACCCATGAGTTCATCAACTTCGGAGTGACAAATACCAACACGATCATACATTTCAATTATGGAAAAAGGATTGAATAGATGAATGTCAAAGTGTAAAGGGGTGACATAAAGTAAAGAGGCGGTGGAGTGTTACGAGGCTTGTGCATCGGTTGGGTGATATAATTATCAACCATACTCGATAATTCCTCTAGTACGGTGATGACGTTTATGTAGTAAGTGTATTGGTATGGAGTATCTCTTAGTAATACAAGACTTCCCTTTCAAAAATATGGGAAAATATAGTCATGTTGGGATCATCTAATGTGTAACTATTATCATAATGTAATGTGGATGTGTCCACAACATAAGAGTTTACTATAGTCTCTAATTGGACCATATGTTATAATGGAGGTGAGATAAACATGATAAAGGAGGGCTATTTCTTCTTAGGATGAAGCCATATGGAAGAATGTAATTAAGATATGATAAGATTAGGAAAATTGGGATTATTAATTCTATGTGTGATCTCATCGGTCTTGTGGTCATAAGAATTCAAAATATTGGTAACAATATGCCAAACCAAGTTGAGATGAGTGCAATTTCCATACAGATAATCTATAATATATTTGTAGCATTGATACACCCTGCAAGGGTATGAGTGATAACGCGTGTAGTGTTGTGAGTTTGTATGTCACCCTTTGTTGAATTTTTCATACTTCCAAGGATTAGGATTCCCTTGAATCGTATATTTAAGACCTTGGTGAGAAAATTTTACACATTGACAAGTAGAGGTAGTGACTATGCACACATAATGAGTCTAAGGTTATCATAAGAGAATATTATATAGGGGAAGATTTAAAATCATTAATTTAACATGGATAGTCTAAGGAGTAATGGGGATAGGTAATAAAATACATCCAATGGGAGGAATTTTTCAATGGTCATACCAGGACAAGTGGTACATGTAGATTTTATTTGTCTATGGAGTGGTCATGAGCCTTAATAAAGTCCAATGAGGTATCACATGTTCCAGATCCTTCGTCGATGAGAGAAAAATTGACTGTGGTGTGGAAAATATTGAATGAGATATAAATTGGTGGATCATTTTCACAAACAAGATCTCATTAGGAACTATGGAAGATATAGAGAAAAAAACAAAATATTGACCATTTGTGGCAAGGTATGTATGAATGGAGAGTTTCTCACACTAATGAAGGATGATTTCCTCTTAGCCATGTAATGTGTAACTATTCACCAAAGGGGGAGGAAAGAGGATGCTCATGTTAAATAATTTTTCATGAGATGCTCGCGGTGGTGAGGTGACTTATGCATGATTCATAGAAAATGGATTTTGATAGGAAGTTGGGAAAGCATTTCAAAAATATCCCATTTGACTTGAGTGAGATATGAAGTGGGATGAAGGTAACGAGGGTCTTGAGGATTAGAGATGGAAGAAGCGAGTGTAATTAGGGAGACTAAAGAAATAATATTTTGTTGAGTTTATATGTTATCATCCCTACACTTTTTTATTTGGTAGGGACCTGATATTGTCTCTAGAAGCAATGTTAGATGTCATCAGCCCTATAGTAGTTTTCCATACTGAGTTTATGGTTCTTGTAATTATGGAAGTAGTATCAAACACCATTGGCCCTATAGGATATTTTCCACGAGGACCGATGGTGTCTAGAAGAGGGGGATACATTTCCTTGAGAGGATTGATTTTGAGGCACAAAATGGTATAAAACCATGTAATTTTGAGGTTAGAATAATGTATGATATTTAGGTTGTATATAAGATATGAGATGCCTAACATCATTCATGGAAAATTTTATTTTGATAGGATATTCTATTTTAACTAAATTATTTGTAGTATGCTCTATCATTTTAGAACACTCTTTTTATTAGGATTAGGCATGGGATTCAAGAGTACATGTAACTTCACGTTATATTGGTTAATTGTTTTTTATGATATTTTTATGTGCTACATCAAGACCTTTCATCACTTTAGTCAATAATTCATGAGTGATGGTTTCAAAATAACATTGGGATCCTAGGAAGAATTTTACGGCATCCGTGTGCATTGCATGATGATTCTCATGGGTGTGACCCTAATTAGCATGCCACCAATGTAAATTACTTTCAACATGTAATTGCGGAATAAGTCCATAAAAATATAATACCATGCTAAATGGCTTAGTTAAGCGACTTTTCAACAATTCCTTACTTAATTTTTGAAGATAATTAGGATGATTTTATTATTGTTAGTTTGCTGATCAATGTTGAATATGATTTATATTAGAATAATTTACAAGTGAAAGAGTATCAAAAGACTGTTTCATCTGTCACATTCTTGTGTTTGTAACATTGGATGAATTGGCCTTCTTTGTTGGGTTGAATTTTAGGAAAAACTTTATCAAACGCTCTCATGCTATAATTGTGTCTTTTATCTTGTTTGAAGGATTCTTCTAAAGAGGTGGGAGAAAAGTGCCTCATATTGTAATGAATGTGAGACTCAAGATCTTGTAAAATATTTTTAAAAAGGCTATCACTAGGCATGTTATGTTCATCTCATGTAGATACGATCTTCCAACATTTTATGAAGGCTTGTGCTTATTCATTTTCATATGTTGAAATTTGATGAAGGCATAAATGTTACTCTTAGGTAATTCATATTAATAAAATTCATTCACTAAGGCTATCACAAAGGACTCTATCTAAACTATGGAGTTAGGAGGTAAGGTATGATGCCAATCTGAAATGTCCCTAATGAGGGTAGCTATGATTTTGTTGGCAGCCAATAAAATAGCTCGATCTAATTTTTATAAATATTTCCTACGGCATTAATGTGAAGGGAGGGATCACTGGACGTGTCATAGGAGATGGAAGGAATAATATCCCCAATATCCATGCTAGTAATGTAAGGTTATAAAATCTATTTTTGAACTGATCTCAGGAATTTGATGTGGATAGGGTATTGGGCAATGGGAAACCCGTTACAACCCTCTTATATAAGAGGGGCATTGTGCCCCAATATCCCATTATAGGTCGATTGACTAAATGAGTCACATTGGTTTGCATTTGAAGGAATTGAGCCATGAAAGTGGATTGTTGTTGGTTAATCCTATTAATGACTTAGAGGCTAAGGTTTGTAGGGTTATAATTAGGGGTATTTTAAGATTCATATTCTTTGCAAACTTTTCTCCTTATGTACTATTCTTAATTTGATTAGAGAAAAATTGAAGTAGATGTTTACTCATTATTCCTTTTGATTCATCCTTGGACTAGAGAAATTTAATGAGGAATTTCTAAAATCAAGAAGGTTATTAAAAGTGTTGTTATTTTCATTTTCCTCATCCTCATCCTCTAATAGGCCATAATGGTTTATGGGAGGTTTATTTTGAGGGACTTATATGACATGAGAATCCATGTTGAAGGGGAATTTAACTTTAGGGTAAAAGGTTTCGGGAAATGTCTTCATAATAAAATCAAAAGATCCTAGGCCTTTTGACAATTTTTGCACTTGTATAAAAAAGGGAAACTCAAAAATTTGTTTTCGATGGAAGGAATTGATGAATGAACCTAACTAGGGTGGCATACAATTTAACTATGTTTTCGTAAGTGGATCAACAATGCAAAATGAAACTATGTGTGATGTTGTGGATGTTATCCAATTTTTCCCCTCAGGCAAAATTGATCAAACACGACCTTGCATAGGAGAAAATTGAAGGGTTGTTCAATCATGTGAGCTCACAGGTGATTTTCAAAATTCAGGTTACGGATGAAATCATCATGGCAATGCAAGAGCAGAAAATCAATGGCCAATGTAAATGTCAAAGAACATAAGATATCAAGAGGAAAAAAGGGTGAAAATCCGAGAAGTTTTCAATTTTTGGAAATTTCTCAACTTTTGGAAAACAATGAAAAAAGAGTCAAAAAATTCTGAAATCTTGAAGTTAAAATGTCTGAAATTTAAGAATTTCAGGTTTTCAGGTTTCGACAATTCTCAAGCGCAAAGTTGAAAATCGACCCAAAATGGCTAAAATCCTGAAATTTGAAAGTCTGAAATTTCAGACTTTTGGGATTTCAGGATGCTCGAGAAGTGTGTGGAAATGAAGCCAAAAATTCTGAATTTCTGAAGTCCAAAAATCTAAAAATTTGGAATTTTGGGTTTTAGAGTTTTGAAACTCTTGAAGCAAAAATGAAAAAATGGGCACGAAATGTCTAAAATTTTGGAATTTTGGAATTTCAGGTTTTGGACTTTGAGGACTCCTAGAGAAATTTGATGAATGAACAATTTTATTTCTCCGAAATGAAAATTTCTAAAATTCTAAATTTCAGGATTTCAGAGGTGGGATGCATTTCGATCTTTAGAGTTTTGTAACTCCGAGCCCAAATTTTTGCAGAATGGTACCTTGACCTTCAGATGGCCATAACTTTTGACAGGGAGCTCGGATTTGAGCAAGAGAGGACTTTTTGAGAATCTCTTTAAATTAGTGGGCCTAAGTTCTTAAAAATGAAAAATATAGTTCATTATTTTTTTAGGCATCCCTGGTTTCTCACCTACAACCATTAATGACGTATGGGCTTCCTTTCTTTCCCAACAAGTAACAACACATGGAGGCATGGGTTTTGAAGTGGAACCCATCATTGGTGCAGGTAAATTAAATGAATTTTAGAAATGGTTTAGGATGGATTTTGGTTTCCTCTCATCTCGTTCTCTCAATCTTTGATATATTATAAGGAGGGGAAATTTTATAAAGGTTAGACAATTTTTCCTTGCACCCTCCCTTCTTCCTTGATCTACAAGTGAATTTGTGGAGTTCAAACCTCCCATTTAGAATAGTAATGCAAGTTTGTGCCTCTTGGCCATTGTAATGGATTGTATCAAATTCTTGGAGAAATAAAATTAATTCTGTTGATGATTTCAACCTTCTCTTATGTTCATTGTATCTTCCTGATCTCTCATTGCAATTTTGGTTATTTGTGCATGGTGGTTGTATTACACTTTTAATGGTTTGTGTTTAATTGCAAAGCAAGTGTTCAACATTCCTTTACTGTATCACCTTTGTTAATTTAGGTTTATTTTCTTGCATCTTCTTAACCATGTCTCCTTGGTAAGTTAGAGTAGGTTTTAGAGTAGATCCTCTACAAATTGTATGTGTGCACTTGAATAGAGGAATAGGAACCGGCCTACATTGATTGTAAAGTCCACACTTTGGGAAAATCTCAATGTTATGCAATCACATTCAGAGTATCAACCCATTGAGTTGAAGACATTCGGGGGTGTTGTGATTATGCATCAATAGTATAATGCAACACCTCATGTATGTTTCTATTATATGTTCACCTTCATCAAATTTACACAAAAGCTCTTAAGAACTAAAGTAAAACCTTGAGGAAGACAGAAATAATTGCGAGACCTAAGGAGTTGGACTCAAAAATAACAAAACATAGTTTTTTTGCATTTCGAGACATGCTCATTATTAATTTCTAGGTTTTTTCAATTTGATCATTACCTAAAATTAATTGTTACTAAGTATTTAATTGAGTTTTTAATTCATTGTACCATCATTACATATCATAAGATCTAAAAGTAAAAGGAAGTACACAACTCAATTACAAAAATAATATCATTTATTCATTAGTGAAATTCAATGTTTCCCACACAAGTCGTGGGATGTAACTTATGATTATTAAAATAAATGGTACATGTACATGAAACTAAAAGCAAAAGAGTATAGAAGAAACCCATCATTTCCTTGGGTTTTCTTTCATTCTTCATTGTTTCAAGTTCCACTACCTTCATCTTAATATTTTGCATCCTTCACACCATTAATGTACCCGAAAAGAGAAAAGATAAATACATCATTTAAGAGCTCAGGGTTTGGTTTGTACTCATGTGCTATCTAGTTTCAGGAAAATGAATCATTTGAGATCAAAAATAATAAAGTAAATCAAAGTAACAGATGCATAATTGAAAGATTAGTGTCTTGCAAAAGTACATATGATTCTCATAAATTATGATAGACAGAAAATAAACACTATGGAACACAAGAGAGGCCAAAAATCCTATTATTTTATGACTATTTTTTATAAATGTCAGGTACAAGTTGCAAAAAAACAAAACAAGAATCATGATTTAATGTTTTTATTATCAAATATAGATTGCATTCAGTACACAAGACAATATTAAAATCATATGAAAAGGAATACATAATGAAAAAGTTCCTTGTATTACAAATTAAAGGTCACATCTACATAGGCTTTGTATCACAAATTTCATTGAAAGCGAGTTCATATTGGTTAAAATGATATATGGCAATGCTTTCATGTTCACCAAACAACATATAAAACAAATATAAGTCTGCATGAGAGTTAAAGACCAGATGAGGAAAATTTGGAGTTTCATCATATATTGAAGACTAGTTAAGAGTGATTGAGGATATTTAAGATCACATTGCACATGATATCGTCAAAGTACATATTTCATATGATTACAAAGTAATTACATAATCACTCCTATTATTCAACTCTTTCAAAGTACATAAGTAAATTATACATTCACAACTAGCTATCAAAGTGTATTAATACATGCTTTCAAAATCTACAGAGGCAGAATATAGACCACTAGAGAAGTACATTTCCCATTTAAGGACATTGAGAAAACCATAGCTATAAATATGCAAAAGTGAAGAATTCTAGTTAATAAACTATGACCTCTTCATCTTTGTAATCACAAAAATCCTTCACAATGGCCAAGGTTAAGGACTCAATCAATCTTCTTTGTAGTTTTAATGTCAAATTTTAGATGAAAGAGATCATATTTACGCTTTTTCATAAAAGAAATGATCATGAACATTCAATACCGTGAATGAAACAAGAAGCATTATAAGCTATAAATATTCTAGTATAGATTTTGAGAATACAATCGATAGAATCCAGAGCCAAGAATCAAATCTTTTAAAAACTAAGCATGAGTTGCTACAGTACCAAAGATAAGTCTAGCTCAAGGATCAATGAAGTGCTAGGAAAAATTACAAGTATAAACTATTTGTATCCAAATTTTTTCTCCTTTTTAAGCCGAGAAACATCACACATTTGACATGGAGATTAGAGACAGATAGATCATAATGTGTGTCATTTTTATCCGGTGATGATATCTAACTAGCCCTTTGTCACTCATATTTTGGAGAGATGGATAACACCTTCAAGAGGATTTGACCTATCCTCACTACTTTAGGTTGTGCCTCTTCAACCAGGGTGAGAGGACCCTTAGTGTAACCTCTGTTTGATGAAGGAGATGGAGATATCCTTATTTTGCAAAAATGATATGAAGAAAACCTTGGGAAATTATGATCAATACTCCATAATTTAACTCTCAAGAGTTGTCACTTCTAAAAGATGGAGATACTTTCAAAACAAGGCTAAGGTTACTGAAGACATTATTAAATCTTGATTGTTCTACATATTTTAGTAAATAGATTTTGTTCCTTTATGGATATACAGGGCAAAAAAAGGGTGGTTTAGGATGGATTCATGGTTTTTGAATGATTTTGGTGGGAGATTGAGAAGGATAAAGTTGATTATACCAAATCTTTGAGAAACTTCACAACAATGGACAACTCAACAACATAAAGCTTTAGAATAGTTAAGATGTTCCTTCAACTAGAAGGTGTGCATTAATGGAGGCCCATATTAGCATGTTTTTAAATAGTCTTGAGAATCTAGGATGAAGGCTCAAGTTAGAAGACTTCATTAAACACCAAAATCTCTCGATCAATCATGCCTAAGAAACACCTAAGGACTTACAAAAATCTTCTTAAAATGACAGGATGGTGATTTTGATTTTTTTATATCATGACAGGATGAAGGTTCTTCCTTAAATGAAATTTTAAATGCCACTAAATTATCACAAGGATGAGATCTGTGTGATTTCACAAATATTTCAATGTAAGATTGCAATAGGAACAAGAAAAACTACTTGCAAGAATTTCATAAACAAAGCAGACACTAATTGCTCAAAGATTGACACAAATTAATTTCAAAATTGCTTAGATTCATCAGCAAGGGAAATATTTCAAAGAATTTTTAGTTCTATTCAATGGCTATACATCTGCAATATACTTGACATGATATAAAATCTAACACAAAAGAAATTAACAGGTTATCTTAGAATGGTCTCTCAGGAAGACGACTTTTTTAGAATTTTCTCTTAATAATTCAACTCCCAACCCTTTGCAAGAGTATTCTCATTGCATTTATACATTTCACTCGCTCACTCATCCAAAATTTTCCCCCCAAAAAATAAGAATATTCAAGGCACCTCTTCTTGTTACCAATTTACCTCAAAAAGTGACATTTAACAAATCCGTGTCCAAAATCTACCAGGTGGACCAATTATCAATTGATCACATTTCTTAGGCCCTCGACTAATGACTAGGATGCCATGCCTCAACGTTTTTAACATTCCTTTTAATCATTATGATTTTTTCATGCGAGAAATCCCAATTTTAATCATTTTTCGAGAGGCTCTGCTGCAATTTGGATCGACAGCAATCCTATTTGTTGTTGAGGGAACACATTTTCCATCCTTTGCACCTGAAACCTTCATCATTTCATCCTTTTTCCTATTTTTCCTCTACAATTTTTCCCTACATCCATCTTCTCGGTAATTCATGTTTTTGCAAGTACCAAGAAACTTCAACTTCTAAATATCAATCTTAACAATCCTTGGACTCAAAAATTAAATGTCAAATCCATTCAATGACACTTTAAAGACAAAAATGACAAGGAATTTCATCAAAAAATGATGAAAAATAGTGCGTATTCACATCTCCAAGATTCTTGGAGCAAAAATGGTGGAAAAATAGGTGAAATGCACAACAACCATTGATTTTGCCCCTTCTCTACTTTATATTATAGCTTTCCATGTGTTTCCTTGGTGCAACTACAAAGGAGAAGTATAGGGGAAAGTTTCAAACAAGCGCGAGCCTTCCACGTGCCCAGGCCCAAGAAAAATGCCTTTTGGCCTTTGAAAAGTCTTAGTAAAAGGAGCCAGTGGAAGCCTCCACGTGTCTCAATGGCACACCTTTTGTATGTTCCCTAAAATTAGAGACCCCAAAAAAGTGTGGGCTCACCACGTGTCTCAGTTTGAAAGATTTGTTAAGAAACTTAAAATATTAGTGGAAGGCACCATGTTTCTAGGGTCCGAGACAATTTTCCTTGGCCGTTGAAAAGTCCAAGCAAAGGCAGAGTGAGCGGAAGCCTCCAAGTGTCCTCCTGGCACTTCTTCAAAATAAAAATTAGGGGCTCATCCCCTAAATAGGCGTGGTCCCTCCACATGACCTAGGCCTTTCAAAATTTCTTTGAAAAGTTTAATTATAGAGTGGAGCCGGTAGAAGCTCCACATGTCTCCTTGTCGCAATTGCTAAGGTGGGACCCTAAGGCGGATCCTCAAATGAGCGCTAGCCCTCCACATTTCCATGGTCCATCAAAACTATACTAACCATATGAAAAATGTCTAATTGTAGCCAAGGTAGCGGAAACCTCCATCCCCGTAACTCTAATGCCAAACCAAAAGGAAAATTTTCATATGAGCGCTGACCCTCCACATGGACAAGATTTTAATTGAATCAAACCTTATATTTTTCAAAGTGCCCCACCAAGCCACATCCAACTAGAAAGGGCCATGTTTCCACCGATCTTTGAGTTATAAATTTTGACAGGGAAAAATACACCCATCAAACCGTAAAATGTAGGAAAAATCACCATTTGAGCCCGAAAATGAATCTTTCTTGAAGACAGAATTTGGAAATGATATAAGGCCCAAATATGATCTTCCGAGCTGCATCCAATAACATTTCCACAGATATTTGGGACAAAAATGATAGAGACAACAAAACATGACTGTGGAAAATGAAAGGAAGGGAAAAAACCTGATTTTTCACCCAAGTTACAAACCTTACTCATGGATAGAGGAATGAAAAAAAAAAATGGATTTTAAGTGATCCTCGACCAAGGAAGGGACTGATCATGGCAACAAAATGGAGGACATATTTTTCATGCATCAATATGGGGAGATAGAAAACATGACAGAGCCCACAAATTGAAGAATTTCAAGGACAAATGGGGTGAGATCAAATTGAGCACCAACATCGGCTCCGACTCGGGGATGGGAACTCCCTGTGAGTTCCACAAGAACAAATAGAAGACCAAGTGCCAAAAATGGACCATTGGGAAATCGAGGAAAAGAATAATCTTGCAGATAAGAGCATTAATAACCAACTCCCCCAAGGACAAATTGAGAAACCAACAAAATGGCCACAAGGACCAAGACAAATAGAAACGAGAAAAACACGAAGGCGTAAAGAAGTCAAAATATTATACGTTATTAAATGGAGTATACCTTAATTCGAGAGAAATCAATCAAGGAAATATTTCATATGCATGCCATTATATGACAATTCAAGTAGTTCCCTATCTAATTCTTTTAGGAATAAGGTATTTTCACCAATTCGAATATCAATTGAATAAGGGCCCATCCATAATGCATCAAATTTACCATGCTTTCTTGCTATCCCATAATAGCACAAGATCCCCAATGGTGAAAGCTCTTAGAGTCACCGTCTTGTCAAATAACTTCTTGAACTTTTCTCTTAACTTCACATGTCGTTGATGGGATGCCCTTATTTCTTCATCTCACTCAATTATTTGGTTGATTCCAAAATCATATGGACTAACTCATTGATCTTCAATTTTTTCAACAAACTGAAATGAAGACAATTGCAAATGAAGGGCAAGAAAATCTTAAGTTCCATATACCAACTCAAATGGGCTCTTACAAGTAGCTCTTTTGATAGTGATTCTATCAGCCCATAAAACAAACTTCAGTTGCTCACCCCACTTCTTTTTGTTCAGGTCCAAGGTTTTTCTAATGATCTTAACCAATTTTTTATTGATAGACTTAGATTTTCCATTTCCTTGTGGATTGTAGCTAGAAGCATATGTCAAGTTGATTCCATACGCTTTGCACATTGCCACAAATTTTTTGGCTCTGAAACTCATGGAATTGTCAGCAACAATTTTAGTTGCCACTCCAAATCTGCATATGATTTGATTAAGCATGAATTCCATGATAATTTAGTGTGTTGTTTTCTTGGTGGGGATTTATTCCACCCACTTAGTGAAATAATTAGTGGCTACAAGAATCCATTTATGACCAGCATTGGAAGGATTAGAAATTTCACCAATGAAATCCATTCCCCATTTCTTAAATGGGGCTTCAATTGACACATGTTGTAAAGGAAGGGAGCCTAATGTTTTCATTATTCCATAAAAAGGCTGGCAACTTTCACATTTCCTAACTAATAGAGTTTTATCTTTGAAGAGAGTTGGCCACCAACATCCAGCCCTCAATATTTTATGTGTTGTAACTCTTCTAGGAAAATGTCCCCCACAAACTCCTCCATGGAGATCAGCAATTACCTTTGGGGCTTCATCCTCAGCAATGCATCTTAAGATCACTCCCTTTGGGTTCTTCCAAGCTAACCCAAAACCAATAATGACATAATTTTGAGAGGCTAACTTAAGAGCTCTTTTATGATTTGTACTCAAATGTTCAAGGCAACATAGATGTCTATGATAAAATATTATAACTTTGTACCATTTAGAGCTTACCAACTTTTCAAGAACATCCACACTTTCTCCTTCTACTTCATTCACCTCAATAGTTTGCAATTTTCTCTCAGCCATAAGCTTAGCTACGCTAAAACCTCTTATCAATTTCATGGTTTGTTTATCCATATCATATTCCTACAACTTGTTTACCCATCTTCATCTTTTACTTGAGACCTCCATCTCGATAAGATGCCTTTCACCATGGTATGGGAACATAATTAAATACTTTATAGCTCAATATGTACAGTCTAAACACCTTTCTTTCACCAAGGAAAATTCTTGCTTCTCCATGATGGTGTACTTCAACTCAGTTCCTTGTAATGCCTTACTAAAAAAGGAAATTGGTCTTTCAGCCCCTTCATCATCCTTCTGCAAAAAAAAAGATTTAATGGTGTTTTATGAAGCAAAAGAAAACACTTGAAAAGGCTTCTTGATAATTTGGAGCTATCAAAATAGGTTCATGCTTTAGTGATTCCTTATTCATTGAAATCTTGAATGGAATCTTCTTCCCATTTGACAACTTGGTCCTTTCTCAGCATGCTAGTAATGGGGATGGTTAGCTTAGCAAAGTTAGACACAAATCTTCTGATAAAGTTTATTTGTCCAAAGAAGGATTGAAATCCCTTCTTAGTTCTTGAAATTGGAACCTTTCTGATGGCTTCCACTCTCTCAGGATCAATCATGACCCCTTATTTTGATATGATGTGACCAATCATCTTTGCCTTTTGCACTCCAAAATGGAACTTCTTGGGATTCAATGATATTCCATACTCTCTACACCTTAACAACATTCTCTCCAAGTGTTACAAGTGATAATTTCTTTTTCCGGAAAACACAATTACATCATCTTAATAAACAATAATGAAATCATTAATATAATCAAAAATGCTACATCCATTGCTCTTTGGAAAGTTGTTCCAGCATTCATTAAGCCAAAAGGCATCCTGAAATATATATAAGTTCCCAAGGAGTGGTAAAGGTAGTATTTTTTTTTCTTTCGACTCCTTAAAAAAATTGATTATAGCAAGAGAAACCATCCAAAGTGGATAACAATTGAGAACTAGTTAACAATTATACCATAGTCTCCATGTTTGGAAGAGGGTAATTATATTTCAATGATGTTTTATTCAAGTTCCTAAAATCTAAGCACAAACTTATATCACCATTCTTTTTTCTAACAGGAACTAAATTTACAACCCAATATTAGTACCTTGTGGGTTGAATGATCCCTCCATCCCTCAACTTCTTCAATTCTTCTTGCATCTTCAAAGAAAGAAGTGGATTGATAGTCCTCTATTTTTGCACGAAAGGCTTGGCATTAGATTCAAGAGGAATCTCATGTTGGAACAAATCTTCCCTGTATTCCTTTAACTCAAACTAAGAAAAGGCTAGGTAGTCTTGATATTTCTTCAACAATTTAATGTAGGACTGCTTCTTTCATTGCTAAGACTACTTCCTAACCATATTTTATGTGGTTTTTCCTTTGTGGCTAGGTCATGCTCTTCCACATCTCTTGAAACCGACATACTTCTTTTAATAATGCAATCAACATTATCAAAGTTTGATTCAAGTGCCACCAAACCTCTGGGAATCATGTTTGTCTTCAACTAGATGATGTCTTTGCCAAATAAAGTTTCCTTTCCTTCAGCAACACACACCATTGGTTCCCAATCTATATTTTGGTTAGAAAACTTGCCTTGGTTATACAGAAACCATTTTACCTAGGAATCATCATCAAAATCTTTTCAATTTTTAACTTTGTCAGGGATAGATGGCCTTGTTAGTATTTCAACACCATATGCACAAAATGAATATATTATATAATTTCCAAATCTAGATCCTAGTAGTTCTAACCTATTTGCAATAGCATTAAACTTTCTATCATGGTGCATAATATTAAATGAGTCAAACATTTCAATCAAATCCTAGACTGCATGCTTGTATTGTTTCATTCTCTAATTTTTAGTAGCATACAATTTTCTAATCTACTTGACAATTAGTTATGAATCTCCTTTGACAATGATATCCTTTATACCATATTTCCATGCAATTCTCAAACCTAATAATAGTGCTTCATATTCAGCAATGTTGTTAGTGCATTCAAAGTTGAGTTTGAAAGAAAAAACAAACTCTTCTTGGCTATGGAGAAATCATAACAATACCAACACCATTTCCAAACTTGGAACAAGCTCCATTAAATAACAAGGTCTAAGGAAAACCTACTTGTTCAAGATATTTACATTGATCAATCTTGTGCTCTTTGCCATCAGAAAACCCAAAAAATTTATCAGCATCTATATCATCAAACAACATTTCATTAGAAGCATTCTTGCGATCCTCAATGAGGTGCAACATATTCTTCTCTCTATACAACTTTACAAGGCTGCCTTCAATTGTTATGGTGGAAAAAGACATATCCATCTAAACACTTCCACCAACACTTTCAGCCCCTTTCTTGATAACAACATGCCCCATTTGGCGGGAAATCAACAAAGGAAATCAACAATAACAACATCAAGTTTCAAGTTCTTACCCGGATAAGTGCAAGTTGTACCACCAAACCTTTTACACATCCTACAACAGGAACCTCTTTAGAATCCATTATAGTACACATGCCATAATTTATTGTCACTTTAATGTTCAATTCATACATGACTTCTTGAGTCATAACATTGCATGATTCTTCAAAATCAAACATAAGATTGTGTAGCACTAACCTTAATAATCAGTTTTGTAAAAAATGGATGAACATTCAATTAAGATTCAACAAAAGATGTTCCCAAGTAAACTTCAGGTGGTTCACCTATCTCCTCCAATGTTGGTGGTTTTTCTAGGTCTGCAATGGTTAGAGGAGGAGTGTTTACATTATTTATATTTCTTCCTTTGGTAATCCTATCTTCTTCCAATCCCAAATACTCAAAATCCCTCTTTTGTGCTAAGGAATCCTAAGCGGTTTAAACATTAGGACAAAAATATTGATCGACTAAAGTCTTGGGCAATGTCATATGGAATGTATTTGGGAAAAGAAGGATTTTAAGAAAGATTGAAAACTCATCGGATGGTGCAAGATTTTTCACATTTTGGGCATGGGTGAGAACACTAGTTCTACTTGAGACAACAAGGCATTTGCTAGATGCATATTTATTTGCATTTTATTTTGGGAAATTCGTGAGAAGTGGGGTTTTGGTTTGGCTTGAGGCCTTTCTCCTTTAACAACATTACTCCTTGTGTTATACTCTTTTTCTTGGGAAACAAAAACATTCATTAACAACTATTTATCTATCCTCTTCGATGGGGTTCATCCATCATACTTCTTAATAATTAGAGCTCTTAGGTACTCAAAATCAATGTTAGGAAGTTGAAAATCTTGTACCGTGTCTATTTCTAAAGTATGAGAAGGAGGAAGAAGAGGTACCTGGTGAATGCAATCCCAAAAAATTGTAGCAGTTCTTACACTTATTACTTTAGTTGAAGTTGCTCCTTTCTGTGAGATTTTAGAGTAGTCCACCATGCATGCATCATCATCAGTGTTATCATCATCATCAACTTCTTGACCTTGTTGATCTACTTCACATGGCGAGTGGGGTAAGAAACATTTGTCACACTAATCAATTTCACTTGTCTCTTCAACAACAACAACTCGACATTTATAGAATCATGAACAACTCTATTTTCCCTAGCTTGGGGTTGTCTAGATCCCATGGGTACTTTACCTTTGTCATTAGATATTTGATCATTTCTAGGATGATTTTAAAATTTGTATTTTCCTTATTGCCTATGCTGACCTTGATGTTAGCATACGTTGGTTATTAGATTTGTCTTAGGTGTCAATCTTATCACTTTATCTTCTTCTTCTGTTATTCCATCATTCTCTGCTTCTGTTGAGGATCTTCTCCATCCATTTAGGAAGTCCAGTACAGATTACTGTCCTATAAATACTGTACGTATGCTTTGTGTTAGACTAGAATAATTAGAGATAAACTATCTCTTCTATTTCTCCTTCTCTGGCTGTCTCTCAGTTTGGTATCAGAGCGACTGCAAATTGGCGCAGTTGGAGGTGTAGGGTGAGATCTTGCCGGTGAGGCCAAAGCTGCAAAGCTGAAGCTTTTACTTCGTCCACTGAGTGAGCGCCTGAAGCTTTTACAGCGTGGAAGTTCACGTGGAGACAGCTGCTACTATGTGGAGAGGAAACATTCTTGCTGGTGCGTTGGACAGAAGAAAAACGTGGAAGTTCACGTGGAGAACTGCTGCTGCGTGTGGAGTCTTCAATTTGGGATCAGCCCATTCCCGTAATAGTGTGACTGAATGTTGAAGCTCGTACATTGTATTATCAAAGATCTTTGAGCATCTTTTGAGATCCAAATGCTAGGATTATCTATTATCAGCTTTAGAATAGATTGAGAAACCTGTTTGGATTCATCGATGCTTAGATTAACTGCAATAAAAGTGAGCAGTGGCACTAAAATCAATTACATCAAACTCACGGCCAGCCAAGCCATGTTTGAAACCTGAGCGTGTTGGAGGGCTAGCAGGCTGGACGTGGAGACTTACTCACCACTGCTTTGAAGGAAGGTAGCACGTGCGTGGAAGCTGCATTCTGCGTGGAAAACAAAATGTGGAGATCTCTGGGAGAGAACTTATTTCTGTGCGCAGAGACCTTCAACCTGTGTAGCGCTGTCGAGGTAGTTTTGAGTCTACAACAGTTTCTTAAACACTACGTCAAATGTCAAGTGTAGACAACTCGATTGAAAGCATCAATAACACGGTCGCCACAGCTGAAAGCCACAATATCAACTCGCCATCCAGAGAACACCATGGAGAAGCTCCTGAGAGCTCCGGGTTCTACTTTGCTTTGCTGAACGAGCTTCGAAATTGTGGCAATCTTGCATTCGACAAACTAGTTCGAGAAGGACTCCTTGAATACTTTCTTTTCGACGTCAGCTGCCAAGCAAAGCGAGTACGAGAAGAATTAGAAGCTGGATACGATGCCGATTGTGACGACAAAGAAGAATGCCCTACAAAGCGTCGCCGTCTCACAGCATGCGAATATCGCGAGCATCTACGAGCCAGTAATTCTCGACAGTGAGTCCAAATTGTAATAACTTTTTCAAATAAATAAATATTTTTTTATTACAATGTCTGCTCCGAAGTTACTTCTGTCTGATGCTCAGTTGCTCAAAGGGCCTAATTTTGCGGCCTGGAAGACAAAAATGAAGACAATCCTTCAGTTTGAAGGATTATGGGGAATTGTCACAGAGTCTATGCCTGCTCCCACAGCCCCCGATGAACTAATAAAATATGACATGGCTTGTGCTAAAGCCTTGATGCTGATAATGCTCAGTATCAGTGATGATGTGCAACCACATGTTCGGAATGCGGAGAAACCCAAGGAGGCCTAGGACAAGTTGGCAACGATTTATGAAGCCAAAAATCAGACAAAGATTCTTCATCTTCAGTCGAAGTTGCACACCCTCTCTATGGGGTCTGACGAGATAGTGGAGGAATTCTGCGTCGTGTGGCTGAGTTGAGATCGGAGTTATTAGCGCTCGGTGAAATGGTAGATGATAAACTACTCATCCCAATCACCTTGAGAGCACTCCCTTCTCAATTTCGAGTGTTTGTTACAACACTGAATGTGTCTAAACAAACAGTGACATTCGAAGAGCTTGTGAATTTGCTGCAGTAGGAAGAAGCTATCACTTCATCGCATGGGGAGTCTCAGGACAAAGCCTTGTTCTCAAAGCCTAATCATGGCCAAAAGAATCGGAAAGGTCCCCCAGAGAAGCCAAATCCAGCATAATACAAATAGAAAGATAAAAAGTCAAAGAGATGGTGTCACATTTGCAGAACCAATACTCATGACACCGATCACTACCGCACAACACTGAAATAAGGGCCTTGCCATACAAGCACATCATCAGGCGCGAAGATTTTCAAAAGTCAAACAACGTCCCACTGGAGAAAGAAAAAAGGACATCTTGCAGCCCAACAAGAAGATGATGACTCTGATGAGGAGACATTAGAAGGAGCCCATTGTAGTAAGAATCTTGTACTCATCTCTCAAACTTCTCATTACGAAGAAAGTCTAGTTGATAGACTCGTGCAGTGCGAAAGCATATGTCAGGTGACAAGAAGTTGTTTGATTCACTACACAAAGAACCAACTGGAGATCGAGTTCGGATAGTGGATGACAAAGAGTACATTGTAGAAGGAATAGGGAATGTGACCATTCCTCTGGGGCCACGAAAATGTACACTTACAAAGGTACTATATGTTCCTAGCTTGACTAGCAACCTTTTGTCAGTTACTCAGCTCTTGAATCATCACCTTAAGGTAGAATTTCTTGTTCAAAATGGCATTAAATCATGCTTAATCTCTCGACAAGGTACGGTTCTTGCTAAAGCTTTTGTAAAAGATAAGTTATTTTCTTTAGATATTGTTTCATCTTCTGTAGTAGCTTTATCTGCTTCAACAATAGAATCAACTGCCTTATGGCATTTTAGATATGGACACTTGTCGGTTGGTTCATTGCACCAGATGAGTTCAAAAGCAATGGTCCGTGGACTACCCAAATTGTCCAGTTCCTTGCCTATTTTCCCTGGTTGTCTTGTAGGAAAACAACATAGAGATCCGTTTCAAGCGAGCACCTTCCATGCCAAGAAGTGTCTGGAGGTAGTTCATACCAATCTGAACGGCCCATTGCCTGCTTCATTTTCAGGATACAAATACTTCCAGTTGTTCATGGATGACCACTCTCGCAAGATGTGGGTATATTTCCTAAAGAAGAAAAGTGAGGCTCTTCAACACTTTCAGAACTTCTATCATCATGTTGTCAAAGAGTCTGGACAACCACTTCTTCTACTCCACTCAGATCGAGGGGGGAATTCACATCAAAGAAGTTCTTGGCCTTCCTAAACCATCACGGCATTAAGCAGCACCTGACTGCTCCCTACACGCCCCAAAAAATGGCATTGTTGAGCGTCACAATCGCACAGTGATGGAGATGGCTCGCTGCATGCTATCAACTGCAAAGCTAGGAGAACGCTATTGGGCTGAAGCAGTACAAACGGCTGTATATCTTCTCAATAGGGCACCAACAAATATTCTACTGAACAAGATGCCAGAAGAGGTATGGAGTGGTAAAAAACCATCAATTTCTCATTTGCGAGTATTTGGTTGCACAACATACATGCATGTCCCAGCTCAGAAGAGAAAGAAGGTAGAGCCAAAAACACTCCCGTGTATCCTTCTTGGCTACAGTACTACCTCGAAGGCGTATCGTCTCATGGATCCTGAGACAAAGAAAATATACGAGAGTCGGGATGTGGTTTGTGACGAGTCATCCTTTGACTCAATAGTATCAACAGAAGATCCACTTCCAAACACATCTCACCGATTAGTCTCTGAATCAGATGATGAGCTGGAGGAGACTACTCAGAGAAAAGAAATGCTACTAGGAGAACTATTTGTTGACCTTGGAGAACTACAAAATGTGACTCCACATCAATCCTCATGGAAATGACATAGTTCTTCTCAAAAGCAGTCAAGTTCTCATCCGAAGTGGGTACAAAGAACTATCAAGGACTCAAATTTGCAACAACTCCCAGATACATCATCCAGAGTCAAAACAAGGAGTCAAACAAGAAATGAGGTAAACTTTGCACTTATGAGTTCATTGATGAATAGCTCGAGCCAGATAATGTTCGTGAAGCACTCAGTCAAACTCAGTGGAAGGAAGCTATGGAAATAGAATATGACTCGCTCATGAAAAATCAGACATGGGAACTTGTCGATCTGCCTACAGGAAAGAAACCCATAGGCTGCAAATGGGTCTTCAAGACAAAATATAAGGTAGATGGATCCATCGACAAACATAAAGCACGACTTGTAGCCAAAGGATATGCTCAGAAAGAAGGCATCGACTATGAAGAAACCTTTGCACCCACTGCGAAGATGAAGACCATCAGAGTAGTTTGCACACTTGCAGCACAGAAAGGATGGAGACTTCAGCAGATGGACGTCAAGAGTGCTTTCCTAAATGGTGATCTAAAAGAAGAAGTATACATGACCCAACCTGAAGGATTTGTTGATGAAAATCAGCCTAAAAAGGTATGTCGTCTCATCAAATCTCTTTACGGACTGAAACAAGCTCCCAGGGCATGGTATATCAAGATCAACGATCACCTTTTGTAGCATGGGTTCACTCGTAGCCCCTCAGATTCAAATTTGTATATAAAGAAGGTAGGCAAAGAAATTGTCATTCTGGTTGTTTATGTAGATGATCTTGTGATCACTGGTAGTTCAGAAGATCAGGTTGATATTGTAAAGAATGATCTCAAAAGAACCTTCGACATGACAGATTTGGGGCTACTACATTACTGTCTTGGCTTGGAAATATGGCAAAAGGAGCATCACATCTTTGTCTCCTAGACAAAGTATGCCAAGACACTCCTGGAAAAGTATAGAATGTCCGACTGTAAACCTATATCCACTCCCATGGAAAAAGGCTTGCAACTTTCAAGATTCCAGGACTCACCTCAAGTAGATGCTACTCTCTACAGGAAATTTGTTGGAGGGCTCATCTATTTGACATACACCAGACAGATCTCTACTATGCTATCAGCTATCTTTCTAGGTTCATTCAGGAGCCAAAGAAATGTCACTGGAATGTAGCAAAGCATGTTTTGAGATATATCCGAGGAATAACTAATTATGGTCTGGAATATAAAAAGAATGATCAATTCTTCCTATAGGGATATGTTGACTCGGACCACGCTAGATCTGTTGATGATAGGAAGTCAACTACAAGATACATATTTCATCTCGGATCTGGACCTATCTCGTGGATAAGCAAGAAGCTAGAATGTTGTTTCTATCTCATCCATAGAGGTAGAATATCGCCGCATGAGGAGTTGTGTGCGAAGTGATATGGATACGTCGCATTTTGGATGACCTAGGAATTCCTGAAAAATAGTCACCTATTCTCTATTGCGACAATCAGAGTGTGTTGAAGCTCGTGTAGAATCCAGTCTTTCATGAACGAACAAAGCATATTGAAATTGATTGCCATTTCATTCAAGAGCACATCTTGAACCATCAAATTCAGCTCCAGTATTGTCCTACTAAAGCACAAGTTGCTGACATTCTCACTAAATCTCTTGGAAAAGTGAAATTTGAATCTTTCAGAGGTCACATTTGTAAGAATAATGTAATAAGGGGGGGAATGTTAGCATACATTGGTTATTAGATTTGTCTTAGGTGTCAATCTTATCACTTTATCTTCTTCTTCTGTTATTCCATCATTCTCTACTTCTGTTGAGGATCTTCTCCATCCATTTAGGAAGTCCAAAGACATATTCTTGTCCTATAAATACTTGCACGTATGCTTTTGTTAGACAGAATAATTAGAGATTAACTATCTCTTCTATTTCTCCCTCTCTGGCTATCTCTCACTTGAGAACCTTGTCTAATTCCTTTCTCTACCACGGCTAGCTTGTAAGATATTTCTTTGATAGCTCCGGAAAAATTCATTACAACTTCCTAATGATCCATAACTTTACTTGATTGAGGATTCTCTGTGTTGATCAGTTTAACACCCTCCCTCTTAGGAGGTTTTCCAACCTGCTTTAATGTTTTCTCAATTTGTAGATCCATGGTAAAGTATTGCGTGAAATTTCGGGGTTATTATCCCGAAATAGTAAGCAAATTTCTTATCAAATGCATCTGAATACTTTATCCAACATGATTCATCACACGGCCTCAAATTAATAGGAATTCTTCTCAATGTTTTGTTAAATCTTGTATTGAAATCATGCACTGATTCATTAGGATTATTTTTTATATTTTCAAACTCTGATAAAAGAAACCTAGGGTATGTTTTATCACCATACTACATTCTAAAATCATTCTTCATCCCTATCTAAGAAACAATGGAATTATCTAGAAAATATTTATACCAGTCCCTTGCATATTCTTCTAGAGTATGGATAAACAATTTAATGTATACATCCTCAAATTCTATTTCAAAGTCCTCCATCATATTGACAAAGAGTTTCAAGTGTTGATCACCAGTGATTGTGTTATTTCATTGAAACTAAGGAAATCTATTTATTACATTTGTGGCACAACATTTAGATATCCATCCATACCTCTAAAATTAATGGGACCAAAAGTATTAACAAAAAATGTAGGTCTTGGTGGATGCTGAGCCATATTATTCCTAGGAGGTGATCTTCTAGGAGAAAAAAATGATGAGGAGTGAGGGGTTTGTGTGGTACATGGATGTAATTTTTGGAATGGCTTCCCTCTAAAGGCTCTGTTTCTTGGAAAAATCTATCGATATGGAAAATACTTGGAGCAGATTGAGAAGAAAATTTTTCAAATATAAATGAAGGACCCTCTCCGGATGGGGAGTTCGGTTTAACAAAGAGACTACCCGATTCAAAAGAACTTGAGGAATTATTACAATCTTCAATCACGGAGTTGATCAAATTTTACCAATGGAGATCTCTTTTCTTGATTCTTGATCTCCAACAACCTTCCAAATTCTTCTTCCTTTTGAATTAGACTTTCCCAACTCTTGAAACAACCTTCTACTAGGGTCCCGCGAAAACAAATATTCTTCCTTCAGATTTGTCGAGTTATTAATGACAAATCTTACTTGATATATGTTAAGACACTTGTATTTAAAAAGAATTTAAACATACGAAGTCACCACTAAGGATTTTTACCTCATTTTGTACAAATGCACTATGAAAGACCTATCGAATGTCTGCATTAATACTAGATTCATGCAAAGATTCAAGATACGATCTTATTCTACGAAATTTATCAATGATGATACAAATTTTAGTGTAATAATTGTATAAGCTGGAAATATTGCACTCAGAACTTACAACTTTGAACAATTCTTACAGATCTAAATAGAGAAATATGTTTCAGCAATGTATTTACACTTTAAATTTTTAAGAAGAATTACCACAAACGGTATGTATTGCATTTGTAAAATACTTCAAAGATTCCCTGACAACGGCTCCACTAGTGTTCGTATCAAAATTTATTCTCCTCTTTAATTTGAGCAACATAATAGATTCGACATGGAGCTTAGAGATAAATAGAGCATAATGTGTGTCATTTTGTCATAGGGGATGAGATATAGCTGGCCCTTTATTACTTAGATTTGTGGAGAGATGGATATCACCTTCAAGAGGATTTGACCTATCCTCACTACTTTAGGTTGTGCCTCTTCTACCAAGATGAGAGGACCCATAGTGTAACCTTTGTTTGATGAAGGAGATGGATATATCCTTCGTTTACACAAATTTTATGAAGAAAAACTTGGGAAAGTATGATCAATACTCCATAATTTAACTCTTAAGATCCATCACTTCTAAAAGTTGGAGAAAATTTCAAAACAAGGCTAAGATTACGGAAGAAATTATTAAATCCTAATTGTTTTATATATTTTAGTACATAGATATTGTTTCTTTGTGGATATACAACAAAAATAGGGGTAGTTTAAGATGGATTCATGGTTTTTAATGATTGTGGTGGGAGATTAATCTGGATAAAGTTGATTATACTAGATCTTTGAGAAACTTCACAACAGTAGACAACCCAACAATAGGAAGCTTCAAAATAGTTAAGACGTTCCTTCAACCAAAAGTTGTGCTTTAATAGAGGCCCAGATCAACACGTTTTCACATAGTATTTGAGAATCTAGCACGAATGCTTGAGTTAGAAGACTTAATTAAACACCTAAATCTCTTATCAATCACGCCTAAAGTACACCCAAAGACTTACAAATAATCTTTATCAACAAATGATGGTGGAGTGATTTTGAATTCGTTTATGTCATCACAAGATGAAGGATCTTCTGAAATGAAACTATAAATGCCACTAAACTATCATAGGGACAAGATCTTGTGTGATTTTGGGAAGATTTCAATGTAAGATTGCAATAGGAACAAAAAAAATACTTGCGGACATTTTGAAACAATGAAGAAACTAATTACTCCAAGATTGATAGAAATTAATTTCAAAATTGCTTAAATTCATCGAGAAAGGAAATCTTCTAGAGAAATATCAGTGCTCGTCAATGGATATACATCTGCTGAACTAGCTTGACATGATAGAAAATCTACCATATAAGAAATTAACAGGTTACCTCGGATTGGTCTCTCAGGAAGATGAATTTTCTAAAATTTTCTCTCAAGAATTCAACTCCCGACCCTTTGCAATAGTATTCTCATTACATTTATACATTTCACTTGCTCACTCATCCCAAATATTCCCCCTAAAAATTGAGAATATTCGAGGACGTTTTCTTGTTACCAATTTGCCTCAGAAAGAGACGTGTAACAAATTCCCATCCGAAAGCTGCCAGGTGGACCAATTATGAATTAATCATGTTTCTTGGCCCCTTGACTAATGACTAGGATACCATGCCACAACCTTTTTGACAGTCCTTCTAATAATTGTGATTTTGTCATTCAAGAAATCCCCAATTTAATCATTTTCCGGAGGCTCTGCACAGTTGGATCTGACATAAAATATTTTTTTCTCTTGAGGAAACACCTTTTCCATCCTTTGTACCTGCAACCTTCATCATTTCATCCTTTTCCCTCTTTTTCCTCTACAATTCTTCCCCACATCCATCTTCTCTGGTAATTCACATTTTTGCAAGTGCTCGAGCAATTCCAACTTCAAAATATTGATCTTAACAATCCTTGGACTCACAAATTAAGTTTCAAATCCATTCAATGGCACTTTACAGACAAAAACGAAAAGGAATTTCATCAAAAAATGATGAAAAATAGTGCATATTTGCATCTCCAGGAGTCTTGGAGAAAAAATGGTAAAAAAAAGTTGAAATGCACAACAACCATTGATTTTTCCCTTATCTAATTTATATTATATCCGTCCATGTGTTTCCTTGGTGCAACTACAAAGGAGAAGTATAGGGGAAAGTTTCCAAACAAGTGCGGGCCTTCCACATGCCCTAGCCCCAAGAAAAATTCCTTTTGGCATTTGAAAAAGTCTCAGTAAAAAAGAATCCAGTGGAAGCCTCCACGCATCTCAATGATGCACTTTTGGTATGGTCTTTAAAAGCGGAGATCCCAAACAAGCGTGAGCTCACACATGTCTCGGTCTAGCGAGTTTTAAGAAAGTTGAAAGATCGGCGGGAGGTGCCATATGTCTAGGGTCCGAGTTAGTTTTCCTTGGTTGTTGAAAAGTACAAGAAAAGGAAGAGTGAGTAAAAGCCTCCAAGTGTCCTCCTGGTAATTATTCAATATAAATATTAGGAGTCGGTCCCCAAAATAGGAGCGATCCCTCCACGTGTCCCAGGCCTTTTAAAATTGCTTTGAAAAGTTTAAGTATAGAGCGGAGGCGACAAAAGCCTCCACATGTCTCCCTGTCATAATTGTTAAGTTGGGACCTTGAGGTGGATCCTAAAATGAGCACCGGCCCTCCATGTGTCCATGGTCTTCAAAAATGTACCGATCATATGAAAAATTCTAAGTATGGGAAAGGCAAGAGAGAAACCTCCACGTGTCTCCGCGGTGCGTAACTCAAGGCCAAAACAAAGGTGAATTTTCAAATGCGGGCTGATCCTCCACATGGACAAGATTTGAAATTAATCAAGCCTTAGATTTTTCAAAATGCCCCGATGGTCCGCATCAACCATGAAAATTTGACTAGGAAAAATACACCCGTCAAACCGTAAAATGTAGGGAAAATCACCATTTGAGCCCAAAAATGAATCTTTCTTTCAAGAAAGAGAATTTGGAAATGATATAAGGCCCAAATATGATCTTTCGAGCTACATCCAATCACATTTCCATAGATATTTGGGAAAAAAATGACATGAACAAAAAAACATGACTGTGGAAAATGACGGGAGGGGTAAAAACCTTATTTTTCACCCACGTTATAGATCTTTCTCATGGGTAGAGGAGCGAAAAACAAAATCTATACTTTTAAGTGATCCTTGACCAAGGAAGTGACTAATCATGGAAAATAAATCGAGACGAGTTTTCATGCATCAATACGGGAGATAGAAAACACAACATAGCCCACAAATTTAATAATTTTAAGGACAAATGGGAGAAATAAAATTGAGCACTAACACAAATAGGTACAACATTTGAGCTCATTATAGTAGGTACATTGTGAAAGAACATTCATGAAAGGCTACTAGAATAGGAACATGCATCTAAAAATTCAAGCATTGCACAAAGTAAAGATGCATCTACAAACAGGAACTTGTAAAAGACATCAAATATTATGTTATCATATTAACAGTTCATGATATCTAAAATCATATCATTGCATTTACAGGAGCATCAAGTCTAAAGATGATTTGATCATTACAATTGCAAAACAGAAAGGATTTTAATATCATTCTATAGTAAATGACTTCCATCAAGCTACCAACTACATGAATGCATCTCAAGTACAACATTACAGTCATGTTGAAGATATTTCAAAGGTTACTAGATTGTAAAATCATGTTTAATCTAAAGAGATAACTTTATGACAAGCTACTGATCCATATCTCTCAAGCTCATAATACTTTCAAAGTTTCCCAAAAGATGTTACAAAAGATATTAAGAGTTCATCATTGTTGTTAGCTATCAAAAGAAGCACATTTATGGTAGACCTGAAGATACCAACTTTGGTTAAAGCTACACATAAGGTAAAAGTAAAAACTACAATGTAGCATGGAACTTTCAAATAAAAGCATTTACGTCAAATTGCATCATCAAGCAAGGTCAATTAAAAGCTACGAAGTACGAGTTCAAGTCATAAAAATTTTAGATCATAGAGCCCTAATGTAAAGTAACTTTCCAAAAGTGCAAATATCAAAAAGATGATTTAAGTCGGCATACAAAATCAACATCAAAAAAATGCATAGAAACCATAGGTAAACTCTAAAATATGCATGAATCATATTTGAAAAGAAAATAAGAATACATACAATAATGCAGATTTAGTATAGTCATAAGTATTCAAAGATGCTACAACTTCTAAAAATATCTCAACCAGCAGTTACAAAAAGCATTATCAGAATAGGAAATAGCTAGCTATTACAATACCCATGTCAAAATGGGTATAGATATGTTATTTTGGAACAAATAAGTAAAACCCATTTTGGGTTATTTAAAAAAAAGACATTTTAAGGTCACAATTCAAAAGTATACACCTATCGGGCTAGGGAAATGTCGTATTCTTCAACGATCGTGAACTATTTCTTCAACTTTGTAGAGATAATAACAAAAAAGGAGGATCAAACTTACTAGTTGAGGTCGAATTCTCAGAAAACCTCGACACAAAGTCCTCTGAATGAACCGAAATGCAAGCACAATCACAAATGACAGAAGACCCAGAAGCTTTATTAAGAAATAATGAAACCCTCAAGGCTACAAGTAACGAATGAACTTGTTTTTAGTATTAATGGTTGAAATGGCATACCAAACCCAAAACAACTCAGAAAAGTTCTTCCCCCTTCACCGTAAATAAATTTCAAATTATTTTACAAAATAAATGTGCTGAGCATTAGAACTTACCAGTTTGAGATTAAATCTTCAAACTATTGAAAGCATATCAGGAAATTGAAGACTCATAAGTTTTCAACAGAAGTTTTCAAACTCAAATATTGAGGGACGACAGAGAACACAAGGAAATAAAATAAAAACGGAGTTTCAGTGCCAATAAATATAGAAAACAATTAAAACTAAATGGCTATAATGGTCAAAAAGAAGAATTTCACCTTCTATTCTAGACAGTGATGCAAAGATCAAATTCAATGTAAGTATGCAAGCTCCAAAAAAGAGCAAAGAGATTTAAGAATGGATGGAAACATACGTGAGTTCAAAATAATATTACCCACTAGAAAAAAATAATAATAAATAAACCGAGCTCCAAAATCTATACAAATTCACAAAGGTTTTTTGAAGGAATTTTCTAGAGTTCAAAGTATTTGTACCCTCAGAGTGCAAGAAAAGATACAAAAATCAAACACAAATGTTCCTTAAAGGAAAAGAACGAGCTCCAAATCCTCCATCATTGTGAAAGAATAACTCGCAGAACTCGGAAAAGAACGCAAATATGCAAATTATCGAGGTCTCAGAGCCTCACAGTTCAGAAAATGTAAGGAAATCGGGCTCGGATAAGAAATTAATGGCGGAAAATGAAAAATTCACGAGGGCTTCGCCCATGAAACTGTAAATGCCAAAGTAAACAATGAGTTAGGTTTGATATTTTTTACCAACTCAACTCAACCTACGTTTCCCTAACTCAACCCTGAGTTATCATCAACGTTCCAGATTTCACAATACACAAATCAATGAACTTGATCAATTCATCACAATCAATGCAAAATAGTACAAACTTTTATAAATGAGTGAAAAATTGATGGTTAAGATCAAGTGAGTTCATAGATCAACAACCGTAATTATTTGAACTTTTTAATACATAACTCATCGAGAGTTAACTTCAGTGACCCCAGACTCACTAAGTTAGAAAATCAAATGATGGGATATTCATCATTACAAGAACAATGGCACAGATCAAAAAGAGTTAAGATCGAAGGTGAAGAATCAAACAAAATCTTAATTAGAGTTATATAAAGTACCTAAATAAGTGATCGCAAAACCCTAGTCAGGGTTAAATTAAAGAATTTCCACCGATGATGAGGTTTGATTCATTGTGAATGGGGACTAGCCCCAAATTGAATTATAATTATAATTTACCTTGGCTAATTTATTACAAAATGATATGTGTGACATATAATAAAAAGGTGGCAAATAAACCATGATGTATATGTCATAAGTGTGAAAAGAATGTATACCTTAAGCCTTGCTAATTTACCTTAAAAGTTTCTAAAGGAATTTTGTACTAGGCAAGAGAAGAGGAGAGAGATTATTTAACAAGTGCAAACTAATGGTCCCCACCAATGGATGAATAATTTTCCAAGTATTGGAGATCTAAAATTAGCTAAAGTATTCACCCAAATTTATTGTAATAGAAATAGGGCGATCAAGCGCACTTTGACTAAATTATAATTTTGGAACTAAGACTATTAATGCCTCATTGTAAATTGCATGGTTATTTTTATTCCTTTATTTATTCATGATAAAGGATAAAATTAAAATACATGGGCAAGAAGATATTGTACTCTATTTTTAGGAGGGGTTGGGTGAATTATTTTGCTATATATTATGTCCACCGATAAGGCACAAGGAGAATTTGTTTGGATGTAGGAGTGTTGAAGAATTTTTTTGCCAATTTTTTCCTTGAATGAGAACCAATTATTACCTTTCCAATTATTTGTAGTGGTGTGTATATTTCTATTAGCTCTTGTGAATGTTAATTCCTGATTTAATTATCTTACCTTCTTTATAAATTTGGTGTTTTATATACGGTATTAGTGTGCACGTTATTTGTTGTCTTGTTGTGATTTACTCCCTCAACACACACAAGTTGTTTCCTATATCAAACTGAAAATATACAAAAATAAAGGTTTAAAACATTTTATTGGTAAATGGTTTTTTTGGGAGGGACCATACCCTAAACAAAAATAAAGGTTCAAAAATCAAATTTACAAAGATACATTAGTAGTTTTTTAAAAAAGTGGGGACCACACCCTTGAGATAAAATGGCCTAAAAACCAATTATAGCAATTAAGAATAAAAGTAGTGAGCATCCTTACAGAAAGAAGCATAAAAATACAACAACCGAAAAACTATTTTCACTCCACATCAACACGAAACAAACAAAAATAGAGGAGAAAATGAAATCTTGACTTGAACACCTTGTTAAAACATTTTTGACGTCCTCCATGGTATTAAAGATATTGAGAGTTGTGGTTTATGAGGGATCTTTCAAATCAATTGTGGAAATAAAAGGATCTTTTCTTTTCCACCTTTCCATAGTCTCAGATGAATATTGCTAAGGTTAGACAACCACTTGACTTGAATTTCCATGAAATCTAATAAGGTCCTATGTATAGCCATATGATCAATTTTCTTACTCCCACTGTGCCCAATAGACTCCTCCATAGAAACCAACTTTTTAGTAATTTCCTCAAATTTTTCTCAAAAATAAGAGCATTGCTAAGAATATATTTTCCTTCAGGATCCTTCTTGTATAGTTGAGAAACATCCTTCCTCATACCCTTGATCCAACCATCATGCTACATAATATGTGCCTTCAGTCCAGGATCCTTGACAATATGTTGGGATGGGATATAAGAATCATGATTAGTTTTTCCAATGGTTAAAAGACTCTCATAAATATATAATTCCTTCCCCTTTTCAATGTTATGTAGAATGTGCTTAGGTGCGAGGGGTGAAGGGGAGGTAAATTTGGATTCTTTGATTTCATATTATGCTGATTATAGGGTTGAGGAGGTGGGAGAGAGTGTGTAGTAGTTTTTTTGAGTGACTATAGAAATAATAATAAAGTGGAAATATGACACTTGGATGCAAAGGAAGGACATGTTTGGTGGGTACACACTTCCTAAATATATTTTTCAGTACTATAAAATATAATATGGAATGCTAACCCTATGTCCCATATGGAAATGATGTAATGATCTTCTAGAGTAACATAACGAACCACCATATGAGTAACCTCATCATAGCGGGATAGGATGAAGGATCATAACAAACCGACTTTGAAAAAAGTGATGGCATAAGCTCTTTATAAAAATATCTTTTCCTCACATTATTTTAAAATTTATTTCTAAAAAATATAATTCTATCCATGATAAGTCTGGTTATAGAAGAGATGTGATTCTCGGTTATTGTGTAGGCCTTACCTCTATAGGTAACTTCCTGTGTTTCCAATTCTTATCAAATGAGACTGAAATGTTCTTATTATGCCCTTTTATTCTCTCCATGAAATTTGTAAAACCTTGTATTCTCAATTCCCTCCATAGGTATCCATACATTTTCTAATAAGGATCATAGACAAGTTCAACACGACAAGAGTAACCTCCCGTGGAAGTGATTAAAGCTGTGAAACCTTTTAACGAATACAAAAACACCTTCTAAAATAACCCAAACTGTTGTACATTAGCCGATATCTGAAATGATAAATTGTATTCTATTTACGGTGATTAATACGCTTATAAGAGTCTTGATAAAAGTGTAGATAAGAAATAAGAAAATTTAAAGTAATATTAGAGAAGAAATTATATTTTGAAATGATGAAATAGAATATGTAAGATATGGTAATGATTTTTTTATGAATGATGAAACATATAAAGAGACATGATGTAATGAACAATGTATCTATATTAATGTAATAAATCATGATAATGTAATTAATTTTGATGAGGATCATATGAAGACTCTATTTGAAATCATTCTAAATTAAGAACAATTTACTATCCCTATAGAGTTTAATGTTGACTTATAAATGCATACCCATTGTATGGTTAAAGAAATAAAATTAAGATATTTCATGTAAATGGATAAATATATATTAGAACACAAAGAATCTAAAATTTCAAAACATGTAGCTAGATGTCACGCTAAACATTTATAAGACTATGCATTTGTACATAAATCACACACACAATGATGTCAATTTTTTTCGAAGATATAAAAATAATAAAAATGATGATTATGGTGCTTACATTAGGGTTGAGAACATAAAAACTAGAGGTAAGAATAAATACTATTGTAAATAATCTAAGTGAAGAATATAGTTCATTAGGTAAAATGGTAAAAATAAATATATTAATATTACTAGATAAATATTAACTAAGGCCATTCAAAGTAAGGTAACATTAGACATTAATTTCTAAGTGAAACAAGTACAACCCAAATTTAAAAATAAAACATTATATAGACCAGAGGAATAAGATTAAGAAAATACGATGCTTTAGTCACAAAGTGTTGGGCATTTATTTGTATAATAAAAATAAAATACAAGGTATTACTATAAGAAATGAGACATTCGTTTTAAAAAATTTTTTTGAATGATAAGGTAAGGGTCTCGCCTAATACTAAAGATGTATTAAGAAGAATAAAAGGCTTAAAATTTTTGTTGAAAGAATAATGGAATGAGAAGAGGGACATGGGTGAAAAATTAATACAATAATATTTAATTCATTTCCCAAACAATGCATTCATCATTTAATTTTTCATTCATAATTCATAACCATGTAAGCTTATTAAGATATGCAACATTCAATCACAAGATCATAATGCAAAAAAAAAAAACACATGAGCACCATATGTAACTGGAAAACTTTCACAGGGAATGAATCCCATTAAAATCTTCTTATATTACACAAAGCAAACAAATTTAGTGAAGAATCAACTCATAAGGAGCACCAACCCCTAGTTTAGTATAACACCAACTCTACAAGGAGCACCAACCCCTTTAATGAAACACTTACTTCAAAAGGAGGATACAAATCCATAAGATTATCAAGCAAAACTAAAGCATATAAATAAAAATATATATGAATATTTTTGCTTCCACAATTAATGGAGATCACTAATTTATCGATATAACTTCTTAAAACCCTCATTTCTTCAACTTGTTATCTCTAACTCTTTCATGACTTGTCTTGGATCCAAACCCTTGAAAATATTATCTCCATCCTTATTCATATTTTTTCCAATATCCTCTACTCTAATTTAATGCTCTGGATTAGCTTTCAAACCCTCACCTAGGTTGCATTTTCTCTATTATCTCA
Organism: Taxus wallichiana var. yunnanensis; assembly: GCA_018340775.1. Lineage (NCBI taxonomy): Eukaryota > Viridiplantae > Streptophyta > Pinopsida > Cupressales > Taxaceae > Taxus > Taxus wallichiana. The sequence continues at coordinate 245,806,257 of CM031240.1, read as the reverse complement.
ACTAGTTCAAATTTGAACTAAAACATTGATTGATATGCTTCTCAACTCAAAAAAATGAAACATTTCATAATTAATTATTTATCTTGACCAATATATCTGAAAAAATCACAATAAATTCATAAAAACATTCATAATGGACACATGTAGGTCGTTCATTCTCAAAAAGACTAAACAATCTCAAAAACAACTCAAAACCCCATCATCTAGATGACTAAAAACCACAAAAACCATAACGATGATTATTAAGGATCCAAAATTCATCACAAATATAAAAATATTACATAAAAAAATCATCCAAGGTCATTATCTATATTTCCTAAAACAAATGTTTCATAACTCAATCAAGAAGACTCGTATCCTTTTCAAAAGTGTTTTTTGAGGAACCAATCATCACTTTTGGGCCTCATGAATGCCCAAGAACATCTCAAGTATGGAAAATAACTACTAATTTGGATCCCCCTTACCTTAAGATCATATCATTTATTTCTATTTCTCATCAAACATTCATACATGCAAACCACACGAACTTTCTTCTTCACCAAACCGAGCTTCCCAAAACTAGTTTCGAGAACTCAACTGTTTGCACCTTTTATGCCACCTTCATGATGTAAAAATTCATTGAATAGGAGAATAATTCATCCCTCTTCAATCTCTAAATTATATCAAGCATAAAAAAATCCATCTCATGCCTCATCTACCTCAATATTTTAGTAAATGAAATCTTTTCCCTAAGAAACAAGAAACCATAATTTTCACAAATTGAGTTGGTTTACCTATCAAACCTCATCATCATGAGAAAAATCATATATGAGAAGAAATACCTCATAATCCTATTAACATAATATCTTACAATTCCTTCCAACTCCAAATGGAGGACTTGACCAAGTCTATGACTAGAAACCGCTCCAAAACTACCCCAAAACTTCCTTAAGACCATTCTTCATAAATAGGGCACCCTTTTCCCCTATAAGATCAACCAAGATATGAAACCATCATGAAAATAAATTTATACTAAGTTAATAAGACTAATGTCAAATTATTTCACAATCCCTTTGACAACTTTGTCCTAAACTAAACTTCTTTAGATACTTGCATTTTCAAGTCTAGTCCACACATCACCACATACTCTATCTTTACTTTTTGGATATATTGAGGAGTTTTATAGAATATTAAATCATCATAGTTGGACAAACAATCAATTATAGGCACTTAAAAATAATATATCTTCTACCACTTTTGAGTTACGGTTTCAAGCAAACAAAAAGTTGTTTACCTTATTAGCATTCATTCATAAAAATGTGAAGATGAAACAACTTAGATATTTATTTAAATTTATCTTAGCTAAATATAAAATCATCGCTGAAATACAAAATTTCCCATGCAAATAAAATAAATCATGGTGAGAATCGAAGTAGCAATTTGAGATGGAAAATGCTCTTTCTTGGACCCAATTTCACATGAAAGATCATAATTTGAAAAATATCCTTGAGAATGAATTCAAATATTTCTCAAACATCTATGACACATCCTTACACCATATTCGATCATCATTATATCTCAAATTTCTGTGCAACTTCATCATTCATATCATTTACATGACTAGCCATTAGTGTTTCATATGGTTTAGGTGAGGGTCAATTGAACCAACACTATAATTCATCATGAAACCTTTGAGACATGATTATAAAAATATGAAAACAACATAAAACACCTGTGTGAGTTATATAAAGGGATAATGCATACTTTCAAGTGACTTTCATGGCCAATTAGGCCTCCAATCACTAGAATTAGGCCTAGTGTACACAATGACCAAGAATTAAAAATCATAGCTATTCTTTCAAGAACTTAAAAAGGACATAAAAACCTTGATAAATAATTTCTAACTCTCATACATGCCTCCAGAAGTTTACATGGATCTACTGACTCCTCATTTGGTCTCTAAAGGCCTAGACTAGTTCTAGATGAACACCTACAACTAAGTCTTCCACTTGTACCTGCATTGCAAAAATGTGAGATTGCTTGATAACTATTCAAAAATTCTTTACATAATGCTACCATTCTCTTGAAGTCACGGAGTATAGATTTGTTCACCATGGACTATCACCTAGGCTAGGTAGGTCACCGATTAGGCTTCTCAAACCAAGCTAATCTCATGGAATCAACTCATGCCATCATGAAACCATATGAATCTCCATATCATCAACTTACCTAGCATCCTATGACACTTATCTATCATCCTATTTTGTATTAGTGAGCTTTTACATCAATGAAAACACCTAGAGCTCAACATGAAACTAAATTTTGTGATCCATATCAAAAACATTTCTTAGAAATAATCGAAATAGAATTCTATAATATTTTTTTGAATAATATAAGGATCAAATAAGGATTAGAAAAAAATTATTTTATATTTTCAATCCATTTTATTTCAAGAAAACCAAACATGTAACACTTTTTGTAAGTTCCACATTGGATTATCTATGCATTTTTATTCTTTTGTTATATACATTGAACTTTACATACTAACAATAGTATGCATGAATATAGGGTATCTTCATCACAAAAATCTCAAAAAGAATTAGTTCCAATATTTTTGGGTAAAAGACTTAGACAAAACATGTAATAATTGTGGTAACTTGTCCCATTAGAGTTATTGTCTACATGGGAAAACTATTTGAGATTTAGGAAATTAATTGATTGATTTTAAGAAGTAAAATTTTGTAAATTATGCATTAAAATATCGATGATATTCATGAAAATATGAGTTGCGTACAACCCAAATAACTCTATCTGATTTTATATTGAAATTTAAGAACAATATTACACTCACACACACACACACATACACGTGATACACCGATGTCATATTTCCAATCACCAAAATTAAGATATGTAGGGATAAATTCTCATTTGGGTCATTTTTTTGTTCTATATTATGCTTAAAATAATACACTAAAACAAAAAAATGATGTTCAATCCTACTAATATAATTCAATTGAAGTTTCCTTTTTTATGCACATTACATTTAAACATGCATCTAATTATATATTAAATTATAGAAATATTTTGAGAGGGTACCAATTCTATATTAGAGATGAAAAACACATTCCCAAATTTTTTCCAAGGTTACTTTGAAATATTTTATATTAATTTGAATTATGTAGATATCATGCTCAATAAAGATTACATTTTCGTTAGACAGGTTGTGCAGATTTATATAAGAATTGAACAGAAAAATTATTGTTTGATTAGGATGCATGTGAAGAATGGAGTTCAACATTTTCAGTGTTTCCATGAGGTTGGGAATGGAAAAGGGGAGCATGATGGTGCAAAATAATTAGTAAAAGGGGATTTTGGAAGAGATGAGTTAAATTACAATAATAGTGTAATAATAATCTATCATAAAACTATTGTAGATTAGTGTAGTTATACATCATCAAGTGGATCATAAAAATATTATTACGTGACAATATTATTTTCGTTAGTGAAGGAAGAAAATACTTGGTATTCATTTAAAAGTTTTGATTCTAGTTTTGGGAATATTTTCACTAGGATCATTGTATGATTTTGTTTATCTTGTAACAATTTTGATTAGAATGAGATTCATTCAAAATAATGGAAATATTATTAATGTTTTCCATGCCCCTTACTTTTATGGAGAATGAAAATCCATAAAAATCATTAGGGGATAATGAAAAGCTATTGTCAATTGATGTTGATCACATCTCGATTTAGTTGAACTATGAAAAATATCTATAATAAAAATTCTACTTTAAATTTAAGTCATTTTTAGTAAATGTACTAAAAACTACATGATAACGTTGTTTATGTGCAAGCATATCTTTTACTGATTGTTAAATATAAAGTAAATGAGGGGGATAAAATGTTATCTTTGTGGTGTGTAGAGTTGGAAAAAAATTAAAGATAATTTTCATGAATGAGGAAAACCTAGTCTATCATGCTAGAATTTTAGTTATCAAATAAACTTGGATTCGATGATATCCTCCTAATAGTGTACATAAATTATTGTTTAGTATATTGAAATCCATAGGAGGATAATTCCATCCCTTGATAAATATCAAGACTCTCATTGAAGAGGTTATAATAATATAATAACAAAAAAGTACCCACTTTAGTGTTTTGGCATGGACTTACATTCAGAAATAAAGTTATCGACATTAAATCCTACCCATGAATGGAACATATATGCCATAAAATATCAAAAATCTTATTGAAATAGGTTATAATACGTCATAAATTAGTAAATTGCTCACTAATAACTTTGTTTTATGTTTTAGTGTGGAATTAAGTTTATAAGTTAGCTAATATAATATTAAAACGTTCACCTTGAGAGAGGTTAGAATACAAAAAAACATAGTATGTTACTTTCCAAGAACCTAGTATGGTTTTTGAGTAAATACTTATACATTTATAAGTTAGTTGACTCAGAAAAATTTCCTACTCGGGAAGAGTATGACTATACACAAAAATATCAGACCTCATCTTGAGAGAGGTTAGAATACATAAAAATGAATAAATGAATCTCCAAAAACCATTTTTATGTTTTGGCCTTGAAATTCATTTTCAAATTATTTCACTTGAAATCAAACCCTACCTAGAAATGGAATGTCTATCATCGAAGGGAATGGAGTGAAGAATTAAAATTTGAGAAATGAAAAAAGAGGGAATTAAAATATAAACAAAAATAAAATAAAATGAAACTATCTTCAAAATAATACATTAAACAAATAAAATTCCTCAACGAGATGTGGTCTACAATGGATAAATAATATCTTATCCTACTCTCTAAATGTGCTCATTGAAAAATCCTTGGAAAATTGGTAGATGAATAACCAAAATCATCAATCAATGATTGCTAGATAAGCACATGAGTTGGGAATTCACAAAATGGGCTTGTTGAAGAGGCCTTGGAAAAATTCTAGAAAATGCGATTAGCTACATTCAGGCACCTTTGGCTAGAAAATTCGTGTAGCCATTTTGGTGTGAACAGTAAGCATTACGAACAATGTCCTTCTTAATAGTTATAGTGCACACATCATGGGTTAAATTTGATGTTCATTTAGATGTTTTTTACGATTTTAGTTGTAAAACACTAATAAGTATTTGAAATAACCAGACCACATGCAACGTCAAACATTAAAAGTCATGTTTTTTAAATGTTTTTTTTTCTATTTTAGCCATAACATGCTTACAAATATTTGAAATAACTACCACATGCAACTTGTATAGTTAAAATGTGACTGTCATTTTTATGTAGATATGGATATTATATATATATATATATTTATATATACATAAGATTTGATATAAATAACATTTTTTTGTATTTTTGAAGGGCAGTATTGGAAAATGAGTCACCCACTAATTATTTGACATGCATAGGTGGCCATCATATTTTACCATGAATAGTGGGAGCCAGACAAAGATGATAAAATGGAGCACAAAATCAATCAACAATTCCCTTGTAGTTGTTGATACATTTTCCCCCCCTTAACTTCTCTTTCCTCTAACACCTTTTGAATTTCCCCTCCTCCCTCCATGCTTCACCCCCTCCAATTAAACTCCACTGGTGCACCCCCTTTAACGTTTCCATCACACATTTCATGTGCATTTCATTGAGGTATAGCCCTAACTATGGGACCCCTTCATATCGCTAAAGAAGATGTGGTGAAACATTATTCTTAATCTTGATACTCTCTTTGATTAAGTCTCCTCATGTTACTTACTACTTATTTCATCATATGGTCCACACACCACTGAAAAATATTCTTTACCTTTTTCTTGTGAATAGATCAGCCAAAAGTTCCATGATAATCACTTATAGCCCGAGCACCAGCCGGATTTGCAAATCCCCTCACAAATCTAAATATAATACATCAATTTACACTACAAAAATCACTTTTTCACATTTGTTTTTGTAACACCCAAAAAAATCCCGCATAGGACCTAAGATAGTGCAATAGTTAGATTTGAAAATTTAACGAATAGTTTATTATTTAAAAAAAACTGGTGCCAATTTTAAGTTTATTTCTCGGTTAATATTTCATTCATTTTAATAAATATTATTTAATTCTCCAGTTCACTTAAAATCCCCTTATTATAATATTTATTTAATTTATTATCATAGTTCAAACATCCTTTAATAATTTTATTATTTAGGGCTAAGCCTAAACTTACCCTCCCATTGATTAAACACAAATAAATTTAATTCCTAATATAAATATTGCCTAGTCACTAAAGAGTAAATTTACTTAATTAATTACAAGGGTCAAGGGCATGGTCACATTTGAAGTCACCTCCCCAATGGGGACCTCCTAACAATATGACAACAATAATATCACACATTTACACTATTTGTTAAGGTGACTTATTTCCAATACCTCAAATTCCTTCACTTTTGGTCTCCTATCCCCCTTTTGATTTTTGTGTTGTAAATTCATGCAAAAATCAAAACAATACCTTTCTGGCCTCGTGGCCATATTAACAACATCGAGATGATAAAACACACACATATACATTTCAATTCATATCATCAAATATCATAGCTAAATCATCGCTAAAACCAGTAATTCACCAATTGTTCACAATTTCAATTATTTCAATTTTATCAATTAGCAATAAGATCACAAAATCAACTAAATCATCTAACACATCTATATATCACATCCCATGTGTCAATACATTAGTAGCTCAAGATCATCAAATATCGATATGTCAATCCATGCATATAATCCATCATGTAAATCATGTCATAAGTCTAAACATCCATATTGTCTATCAAATAAGCAAATCAAATATAACAATGTCCATCTATCAATGTCTAAAATATGATAACAATGTCTATAACTCCAATCCATAATAAGAAAAATCATAATAATATTAATGTTGAAGAGAAGTGGGCACTACAATTTTGAAGCACGTTATTGCTACCAAGCTCATGTCAATGGCACACTTGATGTATATGCTCTAATCAAGGTTGTCGCCAGGTCTACAACAAGATTTTTTCAACATAACATGGTTGGGGATTCTCATAATCTAGGAGTTTCCTAGAGTTTCAAAACAACTATTGGATCAAATGAAAGTACCCACATAAGGGGTGTACTAGCTCCCATTGTTAGCACAAATTTTCTTACTTAATTGTTGAGGTTAGCATTGTCTTGCATTACAACAAATTACATGCCATCCCTGTATGATCCTTACATGGGAATTTACCAATTACGAGGGTAAATAAACAATTTACAAAACACAAGGATGTCCAACACTTGTAACATCCTACCGCCACCCTCGATTATCATTATAATTTATGCATATGGTGTAAAGATAATACAGATATCTCAAATATATTTATTTTGAGAACATTCAAGATGTATCGAGGCACATCAAAATTTTAAACCATAAAATGGATGCCAAATTTAAAACATGCCATTTTTATCAATATTTTATAATATTACACTCCACCACCATCTCACTACCATTGTGAGGTTACAACTATCAACATACATATGGTCCATTGAAAAAGCCCACAAGTATTTTACTACTAAATATAGAAGGGAACGATAAGATGCCATCAATTTTAAACATTAACCAACTCATTTATAATAAATGTCACAAAATGTTGTATTAAAATTTATTGCCAACTTTAATCCTTGTCATTTAAAATCATTTAATTGTGTCATAGAGAGGCAGTTAGATGGCTATATTAAGTTGACAATGGTGTCATTCACATACTAAGCCTATGAGTTTCCTAATAATGATATAGTATATATATGGTGTCTAGTGGAGCATCTTTTTATTGCACCTCTGACCCATTTGTTAGGAAACAAGTCTCTTATTAAATTTCAATTTTTATTTCATGTATCTCCATTTAGCTATCAATATAGTATTAGTGGAATCAAATACATGCCAAACAAAAAAAAAGAATACTTGGTTTTCATTAATGCATATTAATTTTTATTTTCCCAAATAAAAATGTTTTTGGGCCATCAACATCACCATTGTCATCAACAGTAAGCATTCATGTAGTGATCTTTGTAGCGAAAGAAAATTACCGACAAGTTCTAGAAAATTACCATTGACTAACATAGGTTTAACACTCTACCACACCCAAAAATGATAAAGATGATGCCAAATTAATACTTATACCGTTGAATTCAACAAAAATATGCGGAAATATACATTTATCCACATGAGAATGGGTTACTAGATTTCAAGTGCACAATTTCCGATGGATAAAATTTGGCAAATGGGTTAACCCTGGATACACTGGTTTACATTTCCTATATGTTCACATCCTCAATACTTTTAGACCATGGTAAATAATCATGGAAACAAATGAACAATGATCTCATAAAGGTTTTCTTAGTCAACTCCAGAGGCAAGCATCTAAACGAGTATATTTATGATTTAGGTGAGAAAGGAAAAACACACACTATCAATTTCCATTAGCTTTCCTACCTCCCTCAACTCTCTATACTTCACTGTAAATATAAAAGGCTATTCATACGGAAATAAATTGTCTTCTTGAAAACATAAATGTCTTGAGGTTTATGAACAATTTTAGACAACCCTGAAAACAAATATGTCTTCAACATTTATGAACAATTTTAGATAGTCTTGATAACATAAATGTCTTCAAGGTTTATGAAAATTTTTAGACAGCCCTAAAAACAAAAATCAGTCCCCAAAGCATAAATTTGCATAATGAAATACAGAGAAATTATATTTATATGGTCACAATCTAATGCTACTTGCATGTCAATCATAATCAACATCTTTGCTCTATAAGAATTAAATCTCACCAAACATTCACATCTCCCTTACCAACTTTTTGGGTCACGATAGAGTAAGATTTAGTCTTCCAAAATCTAAAGCGTAATCAAATATTAGATTGATTAGCATTAAGAGGAAAAAAGAGGTCAATGGTGTTGTTGATGCATAATCACAACACCCCGAATGTTTGCAACTCTAAGGGTTGAAATTGTCAGTGTGATTGCATAACATGGAGCTTTTACCAAAGTGTGGGACTTTGTAATTGAGAAATATCTCCAGATGAAGTTCAGTTCCTATTCCTCTATTCTAATGCACACATTCAAATTGTAGAGGATCTACTCTAAAATCTACTCTAACTTGCCAAGGAGATAGGGTTAAGAAGATTACATGAAATTAAACCTAAACTAAAAAGGTGATACACCAAAAGAAATGTTGAATACCTACTTTGCATGAAGATGGAAACCAAAATCCGATCAAGAAGGATGAAAATACACCATAGATAAATTCATTGATGAGAATCATCTAACCATTAAACACAATCCATTAAACATGTGATATAATAACCATGTACGAGATAACCAAGATCGCAACGAGAGATCGTGAAGAAAGCAATGAACAGAAGGACTGGTCAAAATTCATCCTGAGACTTATATTATTGCTCCACAAATTTGATACTGAGTGCTTTCTAATGGCCAAGAGGAAAAAAGTTACATTACATATTGAATTGGAGGATTGAACTTCACAAATTCACTTACAGAACAGAAGAGAATAAGGAGGTTCCAAAATGAAATTATCCAACATTAGAACAATGACCCTACTTACAATATATAGGAAGAATGAGAGAAAGGAGAGAGGAGAGAACTCGAAATATTGCTTCAACCACCCTCAAATGAATTGAATTCTCCTACAACAATGATGGGTTCCATTGCAAAACCCATTCCTCCATGTAATTTTCCTTGTTGGATAAGAAAGTAAGCCCATACTTCATCATTATTATAGGTGAGAAACATGGAACATTCTCTAAAATGGTGAATTGTATTTCTTCATTTTGAATAACTTAGTCCCACTTAAATTAAGATAACCAGTCATAGTTGTGTATAGGACGAGAGATTTCCAAAAAGTCTTTTCTTGTGCAAATTTGAGATCCCAGTCAAACGTTATGGTCATCTGAAGATTAGGGTGCCATACTGCATTAATGGTGAGTGGTTGGCTCTTCTTCTTCGGACTCTGAAATGGCTTAAAACCTCATGAAATCCAAAATTTTAAACTTTCAAGCATTTTGACTTCAGGAGGTTGATGTTACTATTCATCTGCTAATTTGGCTTGAGAGTTCGAAACTCAAAACCGAACCTCTCCAGAAACTCCGAAGTCCAAAATTCGGACTTTGGGTTTTGGACCTTGTGCCTTTCAGACTTCAGGGTACTATTCATTGTTTAAGTCGAGTTGAGATTTGAAACTCAAACCCAAACCTTTTAAAGCTGGGACCTCGAAAGTCTAAAAATTCCCACCATGTTGACCCCAAAGTCAAGTTGACCCTGAAACCGAAACCCTTTCAGACTTTAGCATTTTGGGCTTTCGGGCGTTGGCTTGCATTTTTCCATTTTGTTTGGCGAAGACCCCTGAACCTCAAACCCCAAACCTCTGAAGTCCAAGATTTTAGACTTTGAGTTCAATCTCGAAATCCGAATCCATGGCATCGTTGACCTTGAAACCCCTTAAACATTTGGACTTCGGTTTTCAGGACTTTTCTCTTGCTTTTTCATTTTCCCCGACCTTGTCTTTGAAATGTCGAATGCCCGAAGTCTGAAAACTTTGGGATTTAACCTCTGCTCTTTCACTTGACTCACTAAGTGAGTTACTTATCTACACTCAGCTCGAATGTCTTCTTAGCTCGGTTGAGTTGATCTAAATCCTTTCTTGGTTGAGCTCCGATATCCTTCAATGTTCCCTTGGCCAAGTTGGCCCTTGTCCATTCCTTTTCCGACCTTGCACTTCCATTTTTGAGCCCACCTGTAACCTAGTTTTTGGAATCGAAATGTGAGCTCTCATGGCCGAATGGCCCCTTCAATTCCTCAATGTGTAAGGTTGTGTTTGTTCAATTTGAGAAATTGGATAACAAGTGTTGTTTAGAATCTTGATTAAGTTCAACAATTGCAGTTAAACCTTTCTTGAATAACAGATCCCACACTTGGTTATTAAATGACCTAAAACCAATGACCTAATCATGCCACTAATAAAAAATACATTAAAAATAGCAGAGGTTCAGGATTTCAGATGATTATCATTATCCAGTCTGAGCACTTAGAACATTGGTCCACTGTTGTTATACCATAATGATGACAGGACGATATTGGAAAATATTGATAACATCATTGCACTACAAATAAAGATGACAGGAAAATTACAATTGAAAATTAATTTAAAAAAGCTTGCAACATTGTGGATGTCAAGTTCTAATACCACTCATTTCCTTCTCAAGTTTAGTAGAGATGGTGGCAAGCATTGCAATCCCCAAATATCATATATTGTGCCACATTCCAACCGGTCATAATAACTAGGTAATAGTATTTTAAGATCTGGTTGCAGTATTTGATTCCATTAGTACTAGTTTTTCAATTCTAAAGTATTAAGACACAACACTTATATTAAGGGAGAATCATAGACTGATTGGAAGCTAAACTCTGACACCAATCTGTCTTTTACAAAATTAGTTTCACAAAGAAGGCATATGAATATATGGGAACTGTATTTTGCACTGAAGGTTGATAATAGGGAAGCATGTCAACTTCAGTCCAAAAGTCAGGAACTATATCAGAAATTTGTCCCCTACATGCACCATGAAAAACAAATAAAGCCCAATCACGATAAAATGAAAAAATTGACAACGTATAGAATTGTCACCTTGATTCACAACTAACACAACAAATGGATGATATTAGGGCCTCAAGTAAAAAATGAGTAAATTTTTTCATGAATGGTGTTGAAATTTCAAAAACACCAAAAAGAAGTGATGAACGGTTTATATGTTAGACAGATAGTGACTCACATACCCTTTAAATCTTTCAGTTCAGAGTACTATAAATAAAGTCTACATTTACCCATGATCCCGTAGAGGGGGTGTTCTTAAAATATCTCAGCAGGTTTTTCCAACATTCCCTGAATAACATCAGCTGAGATAATTTGTGATTTATTTGCAGATTTTACTCCAAAATCACAAAAATAGGTGCCAGGTGGACAAAAAATAAATAAATAGTCAAAAAGAAACTCCAAGCCCTTCCAGTGAAGATTCTAAGGAAAAAATGTTTTTATTGTAACCGGCTTCAAATATTTTCAAGGGACCTTCTTCTGCAACAAAATAGCACCGAAACCCCTCCATGGGACTATGTCAAGGTGACAGAAATATGGCTAAAATCCAAAAAAGTGAAATCATTGTTATACATTGTTCTAACCTTGAGAAACTACATCTTATTACAGTTGAGCAATATAGCTGCAATCATCAGAAAAATGGTAAATTTTAGTGTCATTACAAGACTTTATTATAGTTTCAATCAAATGATCTTCTTTTCCAATATTTTTGTTCAACCGACAAAGAAAATGTGAGACGTAAATATCATAAATCGTGGATTTATAGAGAGCTTTGCATCGTCTCCATCTCGAAGACGGGGCTGGACATTGTGAAGGCACCCTAGAAGAGAGCAGAGAGGGCCTCAAACATGGTCACGCCTAGATAACTATGCCTCCCACTCTGCACCTCCGAGATGCACTGATCTACTAATGGCCTTCTTGTAACCACTGGACAAAATATACGACTGAATCTGCGGCTTGAATGTGTCACGATGGTTTTTTTGCGCAGGTTTGGGCCTAGGCTCAAGATCCGGCAGGTGAAAGAAGGGTGGATGCTAACCTGTGCCCACATGTGTGTTTCTCGCCATGCTTTCATAAATAGGGTCACGTAACTTGGGTCCGCGAGCATGCGACCGCAGCTTAACCCCACCACCATTCCCCCTCCTTTAGATACATTTAAATGTAATTGTATGCAGTTTCCCATTAAATTTGGGGAAAGAGGAGAAACAAATGAGTATCCCCAAAACTCTCCTGAATGTATGAGAGAGAGGAAATGGAAGGGTCAGAGGAAATGTTCTCACAATGACAGAGCTTTACCTTGGAACATATGTTGGTGGTTCAAAGCTAATTATTGAGAGGCATGTCAACAGGGGCCACCAAAACCCTAACTCCAGCGTCGCTACACTTGATCTCCCACTTGTCGTCTCGTGAGTGCAGCCATGACCAGATCCGATCTCTCCTCCTTGTTGAGGATGTTGTAGCAACACTCTAGACAGACATTGTGCAGCTGCATCATGTAATCCAAATTCAAGAGCGGGTAAACTCTTCCGGGCACCATCGTTAACTTCAACCAATCATGAACCTTCTCCTCGGCCATCATCGATCTGGATCTGGATTTAGGGTGGATGTTATGAGCATTCGGGAATGGGGATGTAAAATGCAAACATTACCTGAAATCCAAAGACGTGTACGTGCACTTGACAGGTGTATCCTCTGGTTTGTACAAACATTACTTTAATTCCCAGACACGGTGTTGAAATGAAAAACCATGGTCACGCGGATGAAAATGTGTAGTACATCAACGAAAAATTAAATCTCTGTCATTTGTTTACCGTCATTTGTCAGAGAGAAGAGGTCTCACTTCACTACAAGAACACCTTCGGCGTAATAAATAAATATTTATTAACTCGGAAAACACTTGGATTGATGTTTTGGATTGGGATTATAATCACAAATTAGATGAATCATAATTGAAAAATTCTTGATAAGGACATGTATATGAGAAAAAATATCAAACATCCTCTTCATAGACGTTAGAATACATAAACATTAGTAAGTGTCTCATCAAAAATTCAATTTGGTATTTTGGAAATGGAATTTCATTCAGAATTTAGTTGTCCCATAACTGAAGCCTAACTGAGAAGGGCATGTATATTCCAATAAATATCAAACCTCGCATTGAGAGAGGTTAGAATATGTTAAAAAAACAGTAAGTTAATCACAAATAACCCAAATGGAATCATTCATGGGAAGCTAATGTCTATTCCAAAATATCTCAAATCTCACCTTTAGAGAGGTTATAATACCAAAAAAATATTAACTCTCCAATCAAATAGTTTGGTGTTGTGGCATGGATTTACATTCACAAGCCAGTTGACTCATAATTGAATGCTACATGGGAATGGAATGTCTAGGCTAGAAATATTGAACCTCCCCTTGAGAGAGGTTAGACTGCATGAAAATAATCTAAGTGACTCACCAACCATATGATTTAGAGTTTTAGAGTGCACATACATTAGAAAGATAGTTGAATTGTAATTTAATGTTGTTCAAGAAGAACATGTATCTACCAATTAATCTGAAAAACTCCTCTTCATAGAGGTTGGAATATGTCAAAAATTAATAAGCAACTAACTAAGCACAAAGATTGGTTTTTTGGGAAGGACTTACATTCACAGGATAGTTCAACCGAAATTGAACCCTACTTGAGAAGAGAATGTCTATACAACGTATTATCCAACCGTTCCTTAAGCAATGTTGAAATAAATAATTAATTAGTAAGTGACTCATGGAGAAACCATTTTTTTTGTTTCTGTGGACTTTAATTTAGAAGTTAGTTGACTCGTAAATGAACCCGGTCACACGCACAATTTTAGCACACAAATAGAATAATAATAAGAATGGAATTTTTTATAATTTTTTTCGTACATTAGTCGTTACATGACACCAAATGGGATCACTTAGGATAACTCGCAACACATGAGACATTTTCACAAACATGAATCTACATACATACATGATGAGGAAAGGATAAACACCACAAATAGAGATGACACAAATTATCAAACCTACTTAAGAGGCTTATAATGTGGAGAAAACTTAACAACATAAAAACACAAGATGCACATCAAAAAAATCTTCCAAATGAAAAAACAAGACGAAACAACAAGCCCTGACCCCAATATAAACTCATGGATAATCACTTTCCACGACACACCATTTTCAAGATTACATATCTATTACCATCCTATTACATTATTGGCCTTACTTATTTGAAAAGAACTTAACATGTAAACCTTCATTCTTGCATTTTCTTTATCTCATTTTACATTTTACCTATAAAGGTTCCATTGGATTTTTCACGCTCCTTTTATATCAAATACTTTATATAACATGATTTTTAATAGGAAAATTTGCATTTGCTTCTTTACTTTACCTTCATTCCTAAAAGTAATTTCACATGAAGATAAGAAGGAATATTAGATCTAAGGGTAGACATATTTCATGTTATTTTCTTATTATAAAACTTAAACACTACCAATACACTCTTTTCGCTATCAATTGTTATGACTAACTACTTAAATTAAATACTTATTTTTATTTGTTCATGATATGCAAAAGACGGTTTAGTCTTAAATTTCCCTCTATCCAAAATCTACCATCTTAAGAATTCATAAACAAAAGTTATGAGTGAAGAACAAGTTTCAGCGATATTTAAACTTCTTAAGTGGTATTATGGTTGGTATAATTTCATTTTCGCCCAAGGGTTAGATATTCCCTATTACAAATCAAACATACCATGTGCAATATCCTTTACTCACTAGACCTTCGCTAAATCCCAAGGTATTCCACTATCAAAGGTACATGTACAATATTTCATTTAACATCATCTATTAACCACATTCATGCGTACGAAGTATGTGATCATGCCTCAGAGTTGGTTTTCGAGTTTAATAGGTTTTTTTATCACCGATGAAGATATTGTTTATTTTTATTCATTTTTATGATCACATTAGTCATTTTAGTTGATTATACATCATGTAATGGCATACAATTTTTATAACAACCATTCCATATTTTAATCTTATTTACCATTGTTCTAACTACATTTACACGGTTACTTTTGTATTTTTTTGGCATAGTTTAAGAACAATTGTAATTCATATGAAACTTACTCTACGAGATACAAATTATTGTGCTTCGAGAGTGTGATTCCTCACATATGATTCATTTTAGTGACTTTAGGAAGCTCAAATATTTCACACATATTACAATTGGGATTTTCAATAAACGTTTATGCATTTCCTAATCCTTCTAAAGTAATGTTTCCAATCTTTGGGTAACTATACATCATAGATTCCTTGACCAATAACATCATGACATGTCACATGATTTATTAAATTCATTACTAATCGAGGGTTCCTGCACAATACTACAATACAATACTAGATTAATAAAATTTCCTTATCTTGCAAAGCCTTCGTGTGACTTCTAGTTATCCAAATCTACCTACTAAGGGAACATTTTCTTTAAACCTAAGTCTTAGGAATGTCACTATGGGGTTATTTCATGATATGATGTTGGATCCATTAATAATTCTCTTCTTCAAAACTTGTGAAGGAAAAAATTTGGCTCACTGAGGGAATATATGGAGCATTCTAATGGACCATACACCGAGGATGAAAAAGGTTTAAAGTTTAGCTACCTCAAGACGATCATGAAGTTGCATTTGAGCACTATTTTCTTTGCATAGGGTAAAACTTAATGTCAATATAGAAATAGAATAACACAACTAAAATTTGACCAAGTTTAGTTCCAGTATGGATATTAAGGCATCACGGGAAAACATAAGGGGACCACTACTTACTTGAGGATTATTCTTTCATGTTATAAGTTTTGTTGTGATTTACCAAATTATAACACACAACTACAAGTTGTTATTTTTCTTATGAGATTAAGAGAGTTTCCTAAGTCAACACATCACTATAAAATAGATAAAATAAGCCATTATCAATTTTTACCATCAATTTAACTTGTATAAGAAACATTTAAACTGCGATGGTTCTAACAATATCAAATAGTTAGCTTCCGTATTTATCTTCCTATATTGAATGCAATTACTATATATAGTCTAATTCTTTCCACATCAATTTTGATTAAAAAATATAAAATAAACCTATTTTACCTAGCCAACACATAAAATTATAACCAAGTAGGTAACTAGTCAATGTATGTAACATTGTAACTATTTATAGAAATTACCCACTTTCCCAATATGCTAAAATGGCATAATCATCATGAAAACAATGAATGAAAATTCTCTTTAAGACAATGACACTGATATATAAAATATACCAAAAAATAAAATTCAAATCATGTGTTGTTATGAAAGAACCAACAAAACATTACTTTGTCCTTGTCTTGGTACTTGCTTACTAAAACTTGGTCAACAAAAGCTGTTGGCATATCATCTACTCAAAATATAAAATAATTTATGTTATCATAGTTTTCCATTCATATGATTATATTACTTAACATGCAACTAAATATAGTTGTAGATTTATTCATGTAACGCCACAAAAGGCGATGCCACACTCACACTTGCCAGTGCACGCAATTTGCGCATGACAACCAAACAACCCGAAAATGCGACAATTTTTTTTTTTTTTTTTTTTTTTTTGCAAGGTAGAGGTTCTTGTTTGATTTATTTTATCTACAAGTTTGTGGCTCGCTTGATGTTGGGAACTGATAAGCTTCAAACTTTTACTTTATATTTCGGTCACCGAACTAGAACTACATGATTGTCGCAATTCCATTCGGTTTAGGAATATCCCTCGCACAAAATAGGGGAACCCCTACAATGTTCACAGAAATATTGGTGTCGTCTTTTGACAGTATATCGCACTCATAAACAAGTTTGGGAAGAGCTAGCGCGACACAAAGTATGGAAGCAGAGGACGTAAAAAATATGTATGTGGGTATGTTCAGCTTCGCGGTAACATTGAAAGTGGCGGTGCAAAAGAAATTTGTAACCAGGGTAGAGACTGGGGAAGATGAGGATTGGAGAATATTTCCAACATGCGGTTCCACTTTCTCCATGAAGATCAAAATGCGTATTTCGATCTTCATATGGTCCTCCTCGTGGTAGGCAATGTCGGGAAGCTCTATGAAGCAAATGCCGAGAATGGAAGAGGCCAATTACGGAACATAACTCACTTGCTTCACAATGCTGCATCCACTTTATGGCTATTACGGTTGTAGAAAAATAGTGGTATGCACAAAGTCACTTCCAAATTCAACCGCAGGGATGAAATGTCCAACTCCCGCGTAGACTCCAAGTCCAACTCATGTGTCATGTGCAATTGTTAATATATACATATGTCGATGCGGACCCTTAAGTGCACATCAGAATGAAACTTCCTCGCACGAGGCCATCTTCTTAGGAATTCTGACCAACACACTATTCAGTGAATTCCCAATAATTCTTTAGACTTCCGCGTTTGCTTAAATAACACGGCTATGAAAATTCCAAGTCATTTATTATCTTATCTTATGTAGGTGCACAAAGATTTACTGTCCCTTTCTCTCGCTATTTTTTAGCTCAATAAGTTTATGTTTCTTGATATATCCTTTTCTATGGATGTTTCCTCGTATGTTCTTTCGTATGGTGCAGAAAATTTCGGATTCTTTATTTTTCCTTGATATTTTCTAGCTCAGTCAGACTTTCCATTGACGTTGAAGCCTATTCCGCCGCCTACCCAGCTCTTATTAATGGACTCCTCCTTGTCTTCACACCATCGGACCCTTCCCTATCTTAGATATCTCTTAGAAAGGAATTAGATACTTTTAATTTAAGTGATATATATATATATATATATATATATAGGTATATTATCAAAATTCATACTCAATTAAGTCTATACGCCTATACCTACATTTACAATTTGAAATTTGGTAGGAATAAGAGTCAAATGGGGGGAAAGCATTTCAAACTGTGCTTTAAATACTACGGTTGGGCGGTGAGTGGTTCATCGACCCCCTTGACATCCATTAATACCTTCATTCTTTTCAACTTGCGTGTATGTTCCCTCTACCAGCCACCTACAACATGAAACACGTTATTTTGCACTGGATACACTGCACAGTCACCCAGGCCGCGTGGAGAGAAAATGGAGGAGGTAGGAGGAGCTACGGAACAGTGGAGCAGGTAAGGATGCCTTTTTAAACACCCAGGCCGCGCGTGAAGCTCACAAGGAGGTTGGGAAAGAAGCAACAGGCGAGTTATCAGGCGCCTTTCCTTATTCCTCTCGCCTCTGGCCGCACATACTGCAAGGAGGCAAAAATAGGGTCATAGGCGCGTGGAGCAGGCAAGTAGGGGCGCTGGCGAGTGCAGATTGTCCAACTAAGTTGTTATCTGTTCAGTATTTGAATACATCAACAAATTTTGGGATTCTCCTGTGCGAATTTAATCAAAACGACGGAGAACAGTGAAGGCGTTTAAAGGGAAAGAGACAGCGACCTATCCAGTGTGTTGCCAATTGTTCCAATCGAATATACCTTTGAAAACAGATTCTGCCTTTTGATAAATGCTTGACAAAAGATTTAGGACGAGAGGAGGGGCGTTTATGATAGTCCAACTATACTGCTGTCTGTTCAGTATTGAATGCTTCCTCACAAAATAACGAGATCTCGCTTCAGGATTCCTAACAACAAAACCGCTTAAGGGACAATGAAAGTGTAACCAAAATCGATTGGGGGCAGTGAATGTGTTACTCGGGGACCCAAATAGATGAAAAGTGTTGATTCACTAATGCAGCCATCTTGGTTTTAAAATACGTCAGTGGCACAATACCTCATAGAGGTGGGTGCATTACGTATCGAGAATATTAATGAAGCCCAATTTGCTTGCAAAGGATAAGGGTAGTTTTGCGTAGGTTTGTTTAGAGATTTCATTGGCATTATTTATTGGATGGTGGTTTATTTGCATATATGTTAGGGATAGTATGTTGTGGTAGATATATAACAAAATAATGATTAATAGTACCTTAATATTATTAAAATTTATTATTAATAGATTCATTAGTTTTAGTATTACTTAGATAAGAAAGATATTCAAACCTATTAATACTTTTGCTAGATTATAATGGGTGTTGGGCATTGAACTTGATAAGTTTAGAGTATTTGCATTCACATTTATTTCTAACTAACTTCAATGGACATCACATGGATTTCTAAGCAAGTTGATTTCATTTTCTTGTTTATTTGCAATGGATTTTACAATAAATTCATGGATGAATAAAACATAAAGGGACTAGAACTTGAAATGCTTCTTTGGCATCTTAAAAACCATTTAAAACTTAAGACCTTCCATCAACTACACAAGAGGAGATGATGCACTATATTTTTCAATCTTTACAACACATTACTTTCAAGTATCCAAACAAAATTTTAATATATTTCCTTTTGTAATTTCTTTCCAATATTCCACCAAAGAATTCAACAACATTCTCAATAAATTTTAGAGCAAGAAATACTATCATTTCAATGCAACTTTTCCTTCAAATCTTATTACAACATACCCTACTTCATGTGGAACAAATTTACAATAATGGAAGCTAGAGAAAACAAGGCAATATTACATTTCTTTCTCCACTCAAGGTGGGTAATTACATGATGTTTTAACATTGTCAACAACAAGGTTCTTGTGTTCCAAGTGTTTTTCATCCATGCTCCAAGTTCCAAGGAGCTCAAATCACAACCAAGATAGGGGAGAGGCAACACTCTCCTCCCAACCAAAACTCAATGGAGAAGAGAAGCAATCTCCTCATTGACCCCGAGCCCCAAACACAACACAATGAAGGGTGGTCTCCAACTCAAGGCAACAATACTTGCTTCCACAATACAATTTTCTTCACAACATTCAAGGTAAAAAGAGGAAACAACAAGGAAACACAAATAACACAATACTTTGCACAACAAGGCTTTCATCCAAGCCAACAAGAGAAGGAACTATGGGAAAGTTTTCCTTATGCCTCCCCATTGAGATGAGATGCCCATCCAAAACCTTCCACAATAAAACTCAAGCCCCTATGACTCTTATGCCTCCCTTAAGTACCCCTTTTCCTCCCATACTCTTATGCCTCCCTCCTCTTATGGCTCCCTCAAGAACAAGGTAAGAATGTAAACATTCTCACCCAAGATGGGCATCCCTCTCAAACTCCCTCCACAATATCCTAGTCTACTCTTATGCCTCCCTCATGAGTATTCCCATAGACCTCTCCTATACTACACAATAAGCATTCTATCCATTTTTCACAATACACCAAAGTAAACATGCATTATTCACAAATTTAGCATAGAAGCAACAATAATATGAAAGCAAAACAAAGGAGAAGGTTTCCTACCTCTCCATTGGAGAAGCCTAAACCAAGAAATTTGTCCAAGCTCCCTCCCAAAACAATCCAAGCATGCAAGTCCAAGCACTCTCTTTTTCTCTTTCTCCCAATTCTTTTCTCTCCCAAAATAACAAAAGAACTCTTAAACAACACAAAAACAAAACTCCAACCCTCAACATGAGAGGAAATTTCCATAAATAGACAGAGGAAGAGTGAGGGTGATGTGGCTCCATGTAGGATGCCACATCACACATCCTCAAACCACCTCCCTTTAGTCAACTCAAATCCCAACACACCATAAATGGGTGGTTGGGTTAAATGACATCTCTCTTGCCACATTCATCCTTTCCCATGTGTCTTAAGGCACAACTAAATGCAAAAGAAGACAAGTGCTTTCCAAAGTCACATTTCCCTTCCCAAAACAATAAATAGTCCCCTTTTTGGATTCCCAACCCATAGATATGGTTGGTAGGGGGTTTGGGAAGTGTGGCACAAGTCCAACTTGTCCCACAAGTCCCCCAAAATTGCCTTAAATCTCAAATTCGAGATTCAAAGAGATTTGGAGTGGTCAACACTCAAAACCAAGCATTTAATACAAGAGGAAACACAAGGCTCAAGGAGCCAACCATCAAAATTAATTACACCCACTTGACTTCCCTCCAAAACTTAAAAATTAAAACAAGATATTACATTAATCTAAACACACTTAGCAAAGTAATTTTAAAAAAGAAACATCACAAATAAAATCACCTACTAAAGTAAGTTAAAACAAGTAATTAAAATTCTTACCCCCTTGGTCACATTAGAAAATTTCCCCCTCATGGAAATTTTCTTAACACATAAAAGAATAAAGGTAACACAATACAATTTACTAGTTGCCTTGACGACCAAATGTTGTAACCACCCGACATTCTGTTGTGTTTGGTTCCCAATCCCCCTCATGGTTGTGATCATGTTGTGTTTCCTGCAAAAATACAAAATACCTCCTTCGGCCTTGCGGCCATGTCAAAATGTCCAAAATAATCATATGCATGAAATTTATTAACATCTATACGTAATTCAATTATCCATTATTCTAGGTCTAAATCACAACTTAATTATGCATTTCATCATTATCCAAAATTATAGTAATGTAAATTCAACAACTACATTCTACTCATCATGGCGAAGAAATCCAATGTTAGAACACATGCAATATATCCATATAAAAATAACATCAGTATCTAATAGTCTGTCCATGAGTCAGTGTAGATCATACTGAAGACAAAATCCAACCATAATCCAAATGCATCTAGTCACAAAACATCATGCTAATCAACATAAGTATAAGTCATGTCCATATCCAAAGTCTGCATAACTCAAAATGATAATCAACTAAGTGTCGTAGGGAAGTGGGCATTACATCCCCCTCCCCTTAGACTAGACTTCCTCCTGGAAGTCACTGAAATAAGTGTGGAAACTGAGCTCGCAATGATGTAGCATCCTCCCAAGTAGCAGCAGTCTCATCGTACCTGTCCCATTGGACCCGAACCTGATCAATCTCTCTGCCGCAAAGGCCCAGGGTCCTGCGATCTAAAATGCGCACGGGCTCCACCATCACCCGCCCCGATCCCGCACTGCAATGCGGTCCCTAATCTAGCACATGAGAAGGATCGAATCATATCTCCTAAGCAAAGAAACGTGAAATACATCATGGATGCGTGATAAGCTAGGTGGCAATGCTAGGACGATAGGCTAAGGGCCGAGGCGCTCCAAGATCTCAAAGGGACCCACAAACCTAGGAGCAAGCTTAGAACCTTTTCCATAACGGATAGGGCTCTTATGCGGTCTGACATGAAGAAACACCTTCGTGCCTACCTCAAAACTGTGATCTATCCTATGTTGGTCTGCATACTTCTTCTGTCTATCCTGTGCCTCCTGCAATCTCTGTCTGATCAAGGTAACCTGCTGCTCCATATCCTGTAATAAAGCTGGCCCAAGGGAAACCCTGTCCTCAATCCTGTCCCAACTAAGAGGTGTCCTGCACTCTCTGCCATATAATGCCTGAAAAGGAGCCATGCCTATAGAACTCTGGAAACTATTATTATAAGCGAACTCTACCAAATACAGATACTCCTCCCATCTCGACTGGTGATCCATCACGTACATCCTGAGCATGTCCTCCAAAATCTGATTCACCCTCTCTGTCTGTCCATCTGTCTCAGGGTGATAAGCTGTGCTGAAATTAATCCTCATCCCGAGGGCATACTGCATGGTGGTCCAGAAATGGGAAGTGTATAAAGGGTCGCGGTGAAATGATCTTCCACGAATCCCATGTAGTTCGACAATCTCATCAAGATATACTGCGTGCACACTTTGCACTAGCTGTATAGGTGGTCTTTTGGGGAAAAATGAGCTACCTTCGTCAATTTATCCACCGTGACCATGATGGCGTCATGATGGTATCTCGACGTCGGCAACCCAACAATGAAATCCATAGAAATGGTGTCCCACTTCCATTCCGGTATGGCGTGAGGATAGAGAAGGCCACTGGATCCGATGCTCGACCTTCACCCTCGGCACTCTAAACAAAGCAGGATACAAATGAAGGCTATGTCTCTCCGAAGTCCTCTCCAAAAGTACAATTGTCTTGGGGTTGCGTGCATCTTCTTCACCCGGGATGGGTGAGTAAGGTGCACGATGAGCCTCTGTCAAAATTTCATGTCTCAAGCCTCCTTCTCTAGGAACATAAATCTAGCCCCGTGTCCGAGAAGACCATCTGCCTCTAATGAAAATCCATCAAATCTCCCTCAAGGGGTCTCGAGACTCAATCTCTGCTCCGGGCTGCAAGGTAGAAACTATCACGAGAAAGCCGCTTTAAGATCCTACTCCGCAAATCTGTGCCCACTGAGGTGGCCATAGCCACATGTCTCCGTCTACTCAAGGCATCTGCCACCACATTCTCCTTTCCTTTCACATGCTCTATCTCCATGTCATACTCATGAGTAACTCCATCCAACGCCGCCGACGAGCGTTGAGATTGGGCTGCATGAAGAGGTGCCGGAGACTCAAGTGATCTATCCCGAGTGTAAACCTCCAACCAAGAAAAAAATGTCTCCACCACACTAAGGCATGTACTACTCTTTGCTGCAAGCTCGAGGTCATGGGTTGGATAATTGAGCTCATAATCTTTGAGTTTGCGAGACTCAAAGGCAACTACTCTACCCTCCCTGCATTAACACTCCTCCAAGTCCGCTAAGGAATCATCTCGTGCATACGAAAAACTCTCCATGAGGATCTCGGCTTTGCAAGGATAGGTGCTTTGGTAAGGCACTCCTTCACGCATCTTGAAGGCTGCTCACATCTATCTCGACCATAAAAACTTCTTCCCTTTCCACTTTGAAGGGAAGTGATAGGGGGTGCAAATGAGAAAAGTCTGAACAAACCTCTGTAGTATCCCTGCTAGACCCATGAAACTACGCACCTCGGTCACTAGTGGGTCTTTGGCCAATCCATGATGGCTCGAATCTTGGAAGGATCGACTGCGATACCTTCCCCTGAAATGATGTGGCCCAAATACTGCACCTCAGGCTGAAAGAACGCACACTTCTCCAAGTTCCCGTAAAGGTGCTGCTCGCGAAGACACTGAAGAACCTGGCGAAGGTGCTCCTCGTGCTCCTCACGTGTGCGTGAGTAAATCAGAATGTCATCAAGGAAGATAAGCATGAAGCGATCAAGGAAGGTCCTGAATACCCCATTCATCAAACTCATAAACACTGCGGGGGCATTCGTCAAACTGAACGGTACCACTGTGAACTCGTAGTGGCCATATCTCGTGCGGAAAGTATGTCTTGTGAATATCCGTCTCCGCAATCCCGAGTGATGGTATCGACTTAAGATCTATTTAGAGAAAACTATAGCTCCCTTCATCTCGATCAAATAAATCATCAATGCGTGGAAGCGGGTAATGATTCTTGATCGTTACTTTATTCAAATTGACGGTAATCAATACACAACCAAAGAGATCCATCCTTCTTCTTCACGAAGATAATGGTGCACCCCAAGGGGATACGCTAGGGCAGATGAGGCCTTTCTCCGAGAAGGTCCTCAAGCTGCGCAACTTGAGCTCACATAACTCGGAGTAGTCATCCGATAGGGGTTCTCGTGAAATAGAATCTGCGCCCTGGAACTAGATCTATATGGAAGTCGATCTCACGTGGGGAGGTAATCTCGGTAGCTCCCAGGAACACATCGGAAAACTCGATAAGATGGGATGATCATCGAGGGAAGGTCCTCTCGACTCATCCTTTCGATACATCACTAACCGTAATAGCAAACATACAATCCTGACAACCCCTGTCACACACACCGCTTAAGCTACATAGCGGAGATGGTGTGAATGGAATGGCCCTCTAACCCCCG
Organism: Taxus wallichiana var. yunnanensis; assembly: GCA_018340775.1. Lineage (NCBI taxonomy): Eukaryota > Viridiplantae > Streptophyta > Pinopsida > Cupressales > Taxaceae > Taxus > Taxus wallichiana. The sequence continues at coordinate 245,780,827 of CM031240.1, read as the reverse complement.
ATATCACCGACTCTACTCCAAGATCATCTATGCAAGAAATAGTCTTATGTAACAATCCACTCTACCTACGCGTGAGCGGACAAACAATCCATGCCTAAAATGATGCCATAAGATCCTAATGGAAGGATCCGAAGATCAGAAGTAGTGGTGAAGGGTCCCAAATCCACTACACACTCCTTGACTAAGGAGTCTACAGAAATCTTGGCTCCAGAAGCCATCTCAACGTCCCAACTATGGCCTTGCCTAACTACCACCAGCCTACAACGCTCTACTAAGGATGGTGCAATGAAAGAATCAGAAGAACCAGAATCAAATAATATAGAGGTGGAAATACCACCAATACTACCTGTCATCTCAATCACAGTACTCTGATGCTCAGCCTGGCGGTTCTCGACCGCTGCGTAGATCCGATGACTCTGTGCCATATCTCCAATGGTAGGCTCTGAGCTCTGTGTCTTACCCTTGGTAGGGTTATGTGGGCAATCTCTCCAAATATGTCCAACAACTCCATGCAACCATAACAATTTGCTGGTCCTCTCCCGGTGGGAAGTAGCTCCAGCTGGTAGTCTAGATGACTGAGATATAGATCCTGATGATCTAGCTATGGACTGCTGAGGTCTCTGCTGACGAGCTCCTACTGACTGAGCTCTCGGTGCACCTTGTGTCCTGATGGGACCCCTAGGAGGAGGCCCCATACTACGTCCTCTCTGTGCATCGAATCTCTGAGGAGGTCGGTAAGGTGGGGGTGGTTCTGTTGCTACTGGCTGCGATGTGGTGGCCTAAATGAAGCTTTCCTGAACTCTGTCCACCCCGTGGAGGAGGAACTAACCCTTTGACCTACTATCCTACATCTGCTGGATACGGCTCTGAACTCTGTCTCTAGCCTGCTTGTGTCTTCCCCGTGTCTCCTCTGCAATATAGGCCTTCTCCACGGCCTCTGCTAATGTCTGTGGGCGGTGAATGCGCACTGCGCCACCTAAATCCAAATTCAGGCCCCGGATGAACCTGTGAATCCATACTGCTCATCCCGCATATAGTCGATGTCTTTGAAGTAGGTCCGTAAATCGACTCGTACTCGCCATCACATGTCATGCGGCGACGGAGGTCATGAAACTCGTTTATGCGCTGGCTTTGAATAAATCTCCCGGTAAATACCTGCTCCTAAAACGCTCCTCAAATAACTCCTGTGTAATCATTTCGAGTCAACATGGAGCTTCTGCTCCTCGGTCCTCCACCAGACTCCTGCTCCATCCCTCAGAAGATGGATCACAACATGAGCTTTCATGTTGCTAGTACAAGGACAGAGCTTGAAGCATCCGCTCAAGCTCACCAACCAGGCCTCTGCTGAAAACCACTTGTATCTCCTGAATACTGAGATGGTCGCAGCTTCAAGATCTCCCTGATATGGTCTGCAGCTGATGTATGATGACTCCTAGGTCTCTTTGTATGCTCCTCCCTCTGTCTAGGGCTCCGAGACCTATCCCTATGTCCTGAGATCCTGTCCCCATGTCCTCTCTCTATGGTGACTCTGCCCTAGCCGATTCTGCACGGAAATTCTCTGCCTGTGCTCCTCGCTGTGTCGAGGGGATGCCTGGGCATCTACTGATGGCTCCAAACTATGCCTAGCAAGTCGTCCTCCCAAGGGCTCTCCGCGTATAGCGGCATTAACATCTGGAGTGTTGCAAAATCGAGGCGAAGGGTGCAGCTACGGCTGCTCTGGCGGTGGTATGTCTAGGTCTATGTGAAGAGACCCCTCGCCCCCTCGCCTCCTGAATAGTTCCGTGCCTTCTCAAAGATGAAAGAAGGAGTTGAGTTCATCGCTTGGGTCATTCTCGGGAGTTTTCAAAATTGTTGTGCTATAAGCCTCAATATTATGACCTTTTATATTTCTAAAAAAAATAATGTTCGACTAAGTTAAGTGTTCTTGTTTGTTAGGGGCGTGTGATCAAGCATCCGAACTAGACCAGAACCCTGGCATTTTACCAAAATCTCATGTTGCCACAAAGAGGTGACTCTTCTGACGATGGGTCACGATTTCTGGAGTGCCTTATTCCCCGATCGGCGATGCATTGCGATACAACCAAACAACGATTAAAATCACTTTCCTTGAGGATTTTTTTTTGCAAGTGGATCTTTGCCAGGTTCTTATTTGGCGATTTTATTTTATCTACAAGTTTATGGCTCGCTTGAGTTTGGGCCGATAAGCTTGAACTTTTACTTTGTATTTCGGTCACCGAACTGGAGAACTACATGATTGTTCAGTAATTCCATTCGGTTTAGGAATATCCCTCGCAAAAAGGGCCTCCTTGAAGACTTTCGAGAAGATGTTCCCATTGTGACGTTCACTGTATAAATATTGGTGTCCTTTACCTTTTGAAGGATCGGGATATCGCACTCATAAACAGTTTAGAAACCCTCTCCCCGATGCACACCAGAGAAGTGGGTTATGGATGCATGGGACGTAAAAAATATGAATGATGGGTATACATTCATAGGGACTTTGTGGTAACATTGAAAGTGGGAGTGCTTGGAAAGGAAATTTGTAACGGGGAGAAACCGGGATGATGAGGATTGGAGAATATTTCCAGACATGTGGTTAACTTTCTCCGAGAAGATCGAAAATGCTCACGTAGGATCTTCATATAGTCCTCCTCATGGAAAGGCAATGGAGGGAAGCTCTATGAAGTAAATGGTGAGAATGGAAGAGGCCACTTAGAGAACATAACTCACTTGCTTCACAATGGGGAGAGGACATCCACTTTATGGCTATTACGGTTGTAGAAAAATAGTGGTATGCACAAAGTTCCAAATTCAACCGCAGTGAGGATGAAATGTCCAACTCCCGCGTAGACTCGATTCCAACTAATGTGTCATGTGACAATTGAGTAATATATACATATGTCGATGCCGGACCCCAAGTGCACATCAGAATGAAACTTCCTTGCACGAGGCCATCTTCAAGGAAACCAACACACTATTTGAATTCCCAATAAGGTTCTTGTTTGACTTTTGCGTTTGCTTAAATAACACGCCTATGAAAATTCCAAGTCATTTATTATCTTATCTTATTAGGTGCAACAAAGATATGGTTGTCCCAATTCCATTTTTTTAGCTTCAATAAGTTTATGTTTGTTGATATATCCCTTTCTATGGATTTTTTTCGTATGTTGTTTCGTAGACTTCATAAGGGTTTCAGATTCTTTATTTTTCGCTTGATCCATTTTCTAAGAGGTAGAGGTGTCCATTGACGGTAAATGTATGTATTCCATGATTTTATTGATCTCTTTTTTTTTATATAATAATATATCCTGGAGATTGTCTTCACACATCGGAATATTGTTATCTTAGATATCTTTAGAAAGTAATTAGATATGTTTTAGATTTCATTGATATATATATATATATATATATATATATAGGTATATTATCAAGTTTATACTCAAACTAAGTCTATATGCCTATACATACATTTACAATTTAAAATTTTAAGGAATAAAAGTCAAATCCATGAAAAAGCATTTCAAATTATATTTAATTCTTTTGGTTTGGGCGGTGGTGGTTCATCTACCAACTATCACATCCATTAATACCTTCATTCTTTTCAACTTCCACTGTATGTAGCCTCTACACCGCTTATTCAATTAGATTTGAAACAATTATTTTGCACTGGATACAGCCGCCTCTTATAAGTCGCCTCTGCCGCGTGGAGAAAAATGGAGGAGTGGTGGAGCGGGTATGGAATAGAGGAGTGTAGCAAGTGGGGATGCCTTTCAACGCTTAGACCACATGAAAAGGGCGCGCGTGAAGCTGACAAGGATTTTGGGAAAGCCTTAAACACGGCATGATATGTTGTGCCTATTCCTTATTCCTCTCGCCTCCGGATTGCACATACTTTAAGGAGGCAGCTCAAAATAGGGTCATCCACTCACATGGGTTTCCCCACGAGGCAGCCAGTAGAGGGGGAGAATCACGGGAATGATTAACACCAATTTAAGTTGTTATACATACTATTTGAAGGTGGATCAAATTCAATTTTGGGATTCTCTGGCAATTTAATCAAACGATCTATATTTATTGTGTTGAGCATTTAAAGGGAAAGAAACCACACGCCTAGGAGAGGCGTGTTGACCCATTTGTTCCAATCGAATATACCTTTGGAAAATGATGGTTGGATTTTGATAAATGCTTGAGAAAAGATGTGAGGATAGAGGAGAGGCATTTATGACAGTCCAACTATACTACGACTGCTGCATTCAAAGATAGAGCAATCCCTTCCTCACAAAATAACGGGAAGCCCTTCCAAGGATTCCTAACGAAAACCGATATTGAATGGATCCTGAAAGTGTACCTTCAAAATATTGGGGGCGTGAATGTGTGGGACAGAGGAGAAAGACCCGGTGGAATAGATGAAAAGTGTTGATTCACTAATGCAGCCATATTGGTTTTAAAATACAAAACTGGTGGAAATACCTCATAGAGGTGGTCTTACATTTCATCGAGTATTAATGAAGCATAATTTTTTTGCAAAGGATACAGGAGTAGTTTTGCGTAGGTTTGTTTAGAGATTTCATTGGCATTATTTATTGGATGGTGGTTTATTTGCATATATGTTACAGTGATAGTATGTTGATTAGATATATAACAAAATGATAATTAATAGTACTTTTAATATTTTATAAGTTATTATTAATAATTCATTAGTTTTAGTATTACTTAGGTAAGAATGATATTCAAACTATTAGTACTTTCCTAGATTTAAAGAGTGTGAACATTGAACTTGGTAAGTTTAGAGTATTACCATTCAAGATTTATTTCTAGCCAACTTTAATAGACATTACATGGAATTTTAAGCAAGTTGATTTCATTTCCTTGTTTATTTGCAATGGATTTTACAATAAATTCATGGATGAATAAAACATAAAGGGGACTAGAACTTGAAATGCTTCTTTGTCATCTTAAAAGCATTTAAAACTTAAGACCTTCCATCAACTACACAAGAGGAGATGATGCACTATTTTTTCAATCTTTACAACACATTACTTTCAAGTATCCAAACAAAATTTTAATATATTTCCTTTTGTAATTTCTTTCCAATATTCCACCAAATAATTCAACAACATTCTCAATAAATTTTAGAGCAAGAAATACTATCATTTCAATGCAACTTTTCCTTCAAATCTTATTACAACATACCCTACTTCATGTGGAACAAATTTACAATAATGGAAGCTAGAGAAAACAAGGCAATATTACATTTCTTTCTCCACTCAAGGTGGGTAATTACATGATGTTTTAACATTGTCAACAACAAGGTTCTTGTGCTCCAAGTGTTCTTCATCCATGCTCCAAGTTCCAAGTAGCTCAAATCACAACCAAGATAGGGGGAGAGGCAACACTCTCCTCCCAACCAAAACTCAATGGAGAAGAGAAGCAATCTCCTCCATTGACCCCCGAGCCCCAAACACAACACAATGAAGGGTGGTCTCCAACTCAAGGCAACAATACTTGCTTCCACAATACAATTTTCTTCACAACATTCAAGGTAAAAAGAGGAAACAACAAGGAAACACAAATAACACAATACTTTGCACAACAAGGCTTTCATCCAAGCCAACAAGAGAAGGAACTATGGGAAAGTTTTCCTTATGCCTCCCAATTGAGATGAGATGCCCATCCAAAACCCTCCACAATAAAACTCAAGCCCCTATGACTCTTATGCCTCCCTCAAGTACCCCTTTTTCCTCCCATACTCTTATGCCTCCCTCCTCTTATGGCTCCCTCAAGAACAAGGTAAGAATGTAAACATTCTCACCCAAGATGGGCATCCCTCTCAAACTCCCTCCACAATATCCTAATCTACTCTTATGCCTCCCTCATGAGTATTCCCATAGACCTCTCCTATACTACACAATAAGCATTCTATCCATTTTTCACAATACACCAAAGTAAACATGCATTATTCACAAATTTAGCATAGAAGCAACAATAATATGAAAGCAAAACAAAGGAGAAGGTTTCCTACCTCTCCATTGGAGAAGCCTAAACCAAGAAATTTGTCCAAGCTCCCTCCAAAACAATCCAAGCATGCAAGTCCAAGCACTCTCTTTTTCTCTTTCTCCCAATTCTTTTCTCTCCCAAAATAACAAAAGAGAACTCTTCAACAAAACAAAAACAAAACTCCAACCCCCTCAACAAGAGAGGAAATTTCCATAAATAGACAAAGGAAGAGTGAGGGTGATGTGGCTCCATGTAGGATGCCACATCACACATCCTCAAACCACCTCCCTTTAGTCAACTCAAATCCCAAAACACCATAAATGGGTGGTTGGGTTGAATGACATCTCTCTTCCACATCCATCCCTTCCCATGTGCCTTAAGGCACAATTAAATGCAAAAGAAGACAAGTGCACTCCAAAGTCACATTTCCCTTCCCAAAACAATAAATAATCCCCTTTTTGGATTCCCAACCCATAGATATGGTTGGTAAGGGGTTTTGGGAAGTGTGGGACAAGTCTAACTTGTCCCACAAGTCCCCCAAAATTGCCTTAAATCTCAAATTCGAGATTCAAAGGATTTGGAGTGGTCAACACTCAAAACCAAGCATTCAATACATGAGGAAACACAAGGCTCAAGGAGCCAACCATCAAAATTAATTACACCCACTTGACTTCCCTCCAAAACTTAAAAATTAAAACAAGATATTACATTAATCTAAACACACTTAGCAAAGTAATTTTAAAAAAGAAACATCACAAATAAAATCACCTACTAAAGTAAGTTAAAACAAGTAATTAAAATTCTTACCCCCTTGGTCACATTAGAAAATTTCCCCCTCATGGAAATTTTCTTAACACATAAAAGAACAAAGGTAACACAATACAATTCACTAGTTGCCTTGATGACCAAATGTTGTAACCACCCGACATTCTGTTGTGTTTGGTTCCCAATCCCCCTCATGGTTGTGATCATGTTGTGTTTCCTGCAAAATACAAAATACCTCCTTCGGCCTTGCGGCCATGTCAAAATATCCAAAATAATCATATGCATGAAATTTATTAACATCTATACGTAATTCAATTATCCATTATTCTAGGTCTAAATCACAACTTAATTATGCATTTCATCATTATCCAAAATTATAGTAATGTAAATTCAACAACTACATTTTACTCATCATGGCGAAGAAATCCAATGTTAGAACACATGCAATATATCCATATAAAAATAACATCGTATCAATAATAGTCTGTCCATGAGTCAGTGTAGATCATACTGAAAACAAAATCCAATCATAATCCAAATGCATCTAGTCACAAAACATCATGCTAATCAACATAAGTATAAGTCATGTCCATATCCAAAGTCTGCATAACTCAAAATGATAATCAACTAAGTGTCGTAGGGAAGTGGGCATTACAATTCACTTCATTTGATTTCCTAAATACAGGAGGAGAGAGACCATTTTCCCAACAAAACACCTTCTTACAACATGCAAAAAGGGGGGGGGGTTCCATACATTCATATATAAGTGTCTACAAGATTTTTTTCAGCTATGTGACTTAGAGAGGGTCCCAAGACATTCTTTCACACTTCCTTAAAACTTTGCAAAAATGTCTAAATTTTACCCAAAGGATAAGAAATTTCTTACAAAAACTGATTTCCGATGGGGGAACACACTATGAGACAAACTCTAGGTGCCCTCCTATATACAAGGAATTCGCTGGAGTTGACAAATATAAGAACATAGAACTATCTTGCAAGTCAAAGGTGAGAGAACCATGTCTATTAACTAACACAACAAAGAAAGAGAGGAGTTCTATGGCTAGTTGTAATGTGTTCATTCTACAAATTCATCACGAAAATTTATAAACAGTTCAAGAGTAGTGTGTATGCTTACGCATTTGATAGGTATTTTGATCCAATAATTTCCTAAATAGCAATTCCTTTCTCTAAAGATCTTACCCATGTATCCAAACTGCTGAAAAAAATATTTATATCCCACGGAAGAACTTCCCATACTAGTTGGTCTGATAGAACTTCCCTCATGCTCAAAAGTTCAAAAAGGGTACCAAATTTGTGGCTACATCCATCCAATATTGCTCACAACATGGAGATAATAATGTTAATGAAGACTCAAAGTCCTAGGTGATCCCTCACTTAGCTTCGAGAGGAAGTTCTTGGAAGTTACAAATTGAAATTAGTGGAAACAAATTCCTTTGGAATTTTTTCAAGAAATTCACCTCGTTGTCTAAGATTTCACATTCTTAAAACTATATTTCACAAATTTTAGAAACATAATAGTCCCAGCAATCTCACTTCTCTCATACATTTTGTAGAAACATTTGCATCCCTTCTACTTCCTTCCTCTCTATTTTTATGCCATAGTAATCATACAATTCCAATTTAGTCCATACAAATCTCAAACTTGCAACATTAAACACAATTCTATGTTGGAGGATGTCCTTCTTTGTGTAAAAATTTGCAAACATTGTAGGCCATGAGGCTACATCCCTTTGATCCATTTTTCCAAATAGTTCACGATACTTTCCAAAATGTGCATATATGTTTACCAAGGCACTTGCAACTTCATTATTTGCTAAAAAAATCCAATATTAGTTGAAGTATGAACATACCTTTCCCTATTCTTCCATTGTGGCACAAGCTAGGACGCTACCACAAAAGTATGGGATTTTGGTCTTACACCTTACAAAGATGTTTTCTTGAATTATTTTCCAAGGCCTTTTACACGAACTAAATATGCATTGCATACAAAGTTTCTATTGTCCAAAAGGAAAAATTAATTATTTAGAATAATTTTCAAATGGTTCACTTTCCTTATCCTGCACCACCATTTCTTCAAGCATTTTAATAACCAATCATCATGTCGTGATCGATTACCACCACTTCTCCATTATTATTTTTTTATTTTATAACTAGCATACCTATATTATATAAATATATGTAATATATGTCGAGAGGTATATATTACATATATTTATATATTATATAAATATATAGGTGCCTTGTGAACTTCACCTCTTAGCATATTTTACATATCATGTTTTGGTTTATGTTTCGTGTATGTAAAATATGCCAAGAGGTGAAGTTCACAAGGCACCTATATATTTATATAATATATAAATATATGTAATATATACCTCTCTATACATATACTACATATATTTATATAAATATAGGTATGCTAAGTAGTAATCGTAGGAGTTTGTGAATAATGCTACTCCTACTAACATATATATTTATATAAATATATGTAATATATACCTCTCGGCATATACTACATATATTTATATAAATATAGGTATGCTAGTAGAGGAGTTGCATTATTCATAAAACAATACCTAACTTATTTACCTCATGATCACATGATATGATGATGATTGTAATATTTAATTTATTTACAAATTAACATAATAATATCAATATTCACATAATAATAAAAAAATATTCATGACGATGATGATGGCAAAGATGTTGATGGTGGTGGTGTTAATGATAATGATAATGATGATGAGGATAATGATGACAACGATGACAATGAAATTGGTGACAATGAAAAAGATGAAAAATATGTCACAATTTGTAAACCTTAAATCCTAAATATGCACTATAAAAATGGTGATGATAATGACGATGATGGAAGATGAAAATGACCATGAATGTGAAGATGACAATCATGATCATGATCTAATGATGATAATCATGATGATGACTATGATGATGGGGAAATGAATACCTAAACATGTATGATAATGATGGTCACAATAATAATAATGAAAAATGACAATGACCATGATCGTGATAATCAAGATCACGATATGATGATGATTGCAATATTTAATTTATTTACAAATTCACATATTAATACCAATAATATTAATACTCGTGATGATGATGATGACGAAGATGTTTATGGTGGTGATGTTAATGGTGGCGATAATGATTCTGAGGATAATGATGACAACGACGTGGTATGATAGTGATGAAAATGAAAAAGATGACAACTATTCCACAATATGTAAACCTTAAACCCTAAATATGCACGATAATGATGGTGCCAATAACAATGATGATGGCAGATGAAAATGAGCATGAATGTGAAGATGATAATCATGATCTTGATCTAACGATGATTATATCGATGATGATAATCATGACGATAATATCATGGTCAATATCATCTTAATCACCATCATTGTCACCATCACCATTGTCTTCGGTGTTGTCATTTTCATCATCATCATAATCATTGTCATTATTTTCATCATCATCATAACAATTTTATTAACAATATTATTAATATCATCATCTTAATTGTTGTCATCATCACAATCATCATCATCTTTGGTGTTGTCTTTTTCATCATCATCATAATCATTGTCTTTATCATTGTTTTCAATGTCATCATCGTTGTCTTTTTCATCATCAAGATCATCCCTACTCACCGTCATTAACACAATCATCATCATCGTTGTTGTGATTGTCACAATCATCATTGTCTTTAGTGTTATTTTTGTTTTCATTGACATCATCATCATTTTCATGATTGATACAATCATTTTCATCTTAGTTGTCATCATCATCATCCTCATCATTATTATCACCACTATCGCTACCACCACCATCAATGTCATCATCGTAATCATCTTCGGTGTTGTCTTTTTCATCATCATAATAATCATTGTCATCATTTTCACGATTGATATAATTGTCAAATGGTTCACTTTCCTTGTCCTACATCCCCATTTCTTCAAGAATTTTAATAACCAATCATCATGTCATGATCAATTACCACCACTTCTCCATTATTTTATTATTATTTTATAAATATTAAGATCTTTAATTTTTTATTTATTTAATTTTTTATATAATAGTAGTTATTTTATTAATTTTATGTATCGATTCTTAATTATTTTATTTTATTTAATAATTTTATTACTCCAAATTTGAAACCCCATCACTATAAATGTCACTAATGTTATTATTTTAATCTAAATGTTTCAATGCTTAAATTGGATTTCATGATGTTTATTTATGGGATCGGCCAAGGGGCACTACATTTTCCTGCTCATATAAGACCATTGTCCTCAATGCAACATGACACCATGGTAGAAAATAGATAATAATATAAGGAAAGCTAACAATGACAAGTTCTGTCTCAGGAGAAGATCTTTGTTGCAAAGCATGACTAGAAAGAAGTACAAAAGTATTGACCTTTTCCTAATATTATGTTAATATTGGTAGTTCACTTTTAATTTAAAACAAATTTAGTCTTTTCAGATTAAACGATTTAGTAATTTAAAGTTGTTAATATTTCATTTTTAGGATTTCAATTGACTTATCTTCATGGGTGCCCAATAGAACATGCCATCATGATGTCACACAAGGTTTTAAACACAACTCTAATGACCCACGAGATACCTTGTTACACACATTCCTCGCCATGAGGAGAAACAGATAATGCACACAACATAATACTTGACATTCACCTTCCGTTTAGAAAGGTTTAGTTGATGACTTATTAAATTTTGTCAATACAAGTGGAAATGGATATCTAGTTTTGATACCTTAGTTTTACAACATATTGGGTCATGATTGTGAGTACAGTTGATTATCAAATAATCAAATAGGTCACCTAGGAAAAATCCCCTTTTTTGAATTAGAATTTAATTAATTAAATTGGAAGCTTGTCCTTAATTTTATTAGAAAAATGATTTCATAGAATAAAGGGGAAAACTATTAAAACAAAAATTATGCAAGAGAGTAGGGAGAACCATGCTTATTAACTAACATGACGAAGCAAGAGGGGAGCTCCATAGATGGTTTGAACGTGATCTTTCTATAAATACATCAGGATTATTTTGAAAACCAATTCAATATTATTGTGTATGCATACACATTTGATAGGTATCATCATCCAATCATTTCCTATCTACCCATTTATCTCTCCAAAGCTCTAACCCGTGTATCTGAACTGATAAAAAGATAAAATTTATGTCCAACAAAGAAACTTCCCATACTGGCTAGTGTGATGAAGCTTCACTCATGCTCTTAACTTCAAAAAGGGTACCAAATTTGTGGCTACATCTGTCCAAGCTTTCTCACAACACCAACGTAATACGGATAACATAGATTCAAAGTCCTAAGTGATCCCTCGGCTGGCCTTAATAGGAATTTCTTGGAATCGAAGGTTTGAATTTAATGAAAACACATTCCTTCGGCATTTTTTGAAGTAGTTCATTTGCGTTTTCTAAGATTTAACATTTTTAAAACTATCATGCAAAAATTTTGAAAACATCATAGTCCCAGTCATCACACCTCTCTCAAACACTTTGTCAAACCATTCACATGCCTTGTTCTTTCTTCGTCTCTTTCTTTTGTTGTGATAGTAATCATATAATTCCAATACCATCCATGCCAATCTCAAGATTGCAACATTAAACAAAACGTTCAGTTGGAGAAGGTCCAACTTTTTTTGTAAAACTCTTCAACCATTGCAGGCCATGAGGCCACATCTCTTTGATCCATTATGTCAAACATTTCATGAGCCTTTTCAATGTCTATATATGCATTTACCAAGGAACTTGGAACTACATTATTTTCTAAAACATTTTCCGATATGCTTTGAACAATGAACATAGCTTGTTCCAATCTCCCATTGTGTCACAAGTTGGGACGTTGACATAAAAGTCAGAGGATTTTTGCCTTACCCCTGCCAAAGGTGTTTGCTTGAGATTATTTCCAAGGTCTTTTACATAAAACCAAATGCACATTACTTGTAGCTACTACTATCCACGGGGAAATATTTATTTTGTTTATTCTTTAGCAGAATTGTCAAATGGTTCACTTTCCTCGTCTTATGTCCCCATTTATTCAAGAATTTCAACAACCCGTCTTCATGCCTTGATAAATTACCATACCTTCTCCAAATATCTTATCCTCGTGCTCGTGCAGGCACATTCTTAGAAGATTACGATAGTGTTTGTGGATGGCATATTTACGCATGTCAATGGAATGTATTTGACCCTTTCTAAAGCCTTTTCAACCAGTCCATTTGTGCATATCTTGAATTATTTTTGTTGAAGAGAATGCTCCTCCATCAGGCATTCAACAAAACAGTTCATGTGCATGGTCTTTTCTCACACGTTTTGCAAACATGTTCCCCAAGGTAATGCCCTGTAAAATCTGGCAATTACAGTCATCATCACGTATCCACTTTCTCACCCAACGTAACGACCTAATTTACTTCTCAACATGCTTCCTTAATTCCACCTCTACCGCCTCATCTGCATTATTATTTATTTTATTTTATAAATTTTAACATATTTAAATTCGTTTGGTTATTATGTATTTTTTTATATAATAATAATAATTATTTTATTAATTTTACATCTTTTTCTTAGTTTATTTGTTTTGTTTTATTAATTGATTACTCCAACTTTTAAACCCCTTTATTATAAATATCACTAATGTAATTAATTAAATTTTAATCTAACAATGTTATCGCCAAGTTCCTTCTAAGGATAATTTATTTCTCACTTGACATGACCGCAAGTAAGTCAAGAAAATTTTGACTATTTATTAATGTTATGTAAAGATCGGTAGTTCTCTTTTACTTTATCACTCAATTAGTCATTTTCTTTACACCATTTCCTATTTGAAGCTCTTAATATTTAATTGTTAGGATTTCTAGCAATTTTTTTTCATGGCTGCCCAAAAAACATGAAATCACGATGTCATATCAAGTTCAAACACAACAGTAATGAGCGACAAGATACCTTGTTACACACTTTAAGGTATGTATTGGTTGTGCTCAAAATTGTCTCGCCCCATTTGTGCCCTTGGAAATTTATTGATTTATGGCCTCTGTCATTTTATCCTTCCCCATGTTGTGCTTGGCTAGTCTTTGTTGCCATTTTTAGTCTGCCCCTGGGTCAAAGATCATGTATGGGTCCATATTTGTCTCCTAGTTTCTTTGTTCCTCTGAAAAGGTTTGTATTTTGAGTTCCCTGTGCTCTGTCCTTTCAAAACTCACGTTTTCCAGTACCCTCTGTTGCCCTGAGTTGGAATTTATGTTCTTGTTGTTTCTACCTTGAAATACTTGAAGAAGAATGAGTTGATGTGTCCCTAAGGATCGTGTTTGAGCCTTGCAATAGTCTAAACTCTCTTTCATTGAAGAAAACTTCATTTTCAGGCTCAAATGCTCGTGTTTCTGTATTTTACGGTTTGATGGGCATTTTCTCCTAGTCAAATTTGCATCCTTGCATCTACAAGGGATGTGGCACATTTTGGTTGGACGTGGCTTAGCTAAATACTTCAAAAATTCTATAAAAATCCTCAACTCATAAATATGTCCATGTGGGTGAACGAAGCTCATTTGAGAATCAACTTTTTGGTCTGGCTTTAAAGTAGCGCCAGGGGGACACGTGGAGGCCTCCGCTTGCTTTGCATTTTACTTAGAATTTCCAACGGCCAGAAGGAGACTACCTCGGAGGATGACACGTGGTGCCTTCGCTAGATTTCAAGCATGGAGACAAATCTCACCAGAACAGGATATGTGGTGAGCCCCTGGTCATTCAAGGAGTCAATTTTTGGGAGCGCCTCAAAGTGCATTGTGGTGACATGTGGCAGTTTTAAAGGTCAAAGAGCCAGGAGGTAGACCATCGGGGCAACTTGAAAATTTTGCCTCTTGTATTCAAATGACTCAAAGTATCAAACTAACTCGTGAGCCCTAGTGTAAAAACTCAAAATTCATCTAATAAGTTAGTAGCAAAAGTGTGGGTGGCGGAGGAAAAGTGAAAATTGTTCCTTTTAAGGGAAAAGGGAGTTAAAGGCATAATGGGACCCGGGGTTGACCTTTGGGACCCACTTTAGAAACTTGAAGCGGAAGGGTGAACCGCGGAGAAAAAATAATTTTTTTTCCTTTTTTCCGAGTAAAGATGCAAAATGTGTAAAATTGAGCCATGACTTCATATCCAGTCATATTGCACCACATATCAGTTGGCTGGATCTCATGAGCGGAGCAGAGGAGGAAATCAAGAAATTGCATAAATTTTGCAAAAGTAGTAAAAGGGTAAAGAGACGTCATGAGGCCCGGATCTACCATGTGGAGGGCTCAAATTTGAAGTTGAGGAACATATCAATAGTAGTTGTGTATTTCACCAATTTGGCCACCATTTGAGCTCCAAGAAGTTTGGCGATGCATTTTTGCATCAATATTCATCAAATTTTTGCCAATTCATGTCGTTTTGGCCTGTAGAGTCTGGATTAATCAATTTGGGTGTTCAATTTGTGAATCTAAGGCATTTTTCAAATGAATTTTTACTTGGTTCATGAAAAATGTGGATTACCAGATCAATGTTTGAGAATAAAAATTGGGAAGGGAAAAGTTGAAATGACGAAATGAAAGGGATCAACATGTGTAAGAAATGAAAAATGTGCTTCCACTTTCAAGAATGATGAAATTTTTGTAATTATTCACCTTTTGAAAGAACAACTGACAAATTTTTTGAGTTTGTTAAATGTCATTTTCTAGAAATATTATAAAGCAAAGCTGCTTTGAATATTCCACTTTTGTAGGCATCAACACCAATCCGGCACTATGATAATTCTTTACAGGGAACTCCTCATGCTATGATTATTTACTAATGCACAACTTTTAGTTTGGTGGATGGAATCTGGAAACACAACAACAAACATAACACAAGAATACCATAGACTATGATAAGGAGGAATGATGATAAATCTGAAATATAAGTGTAAATTATAATATCAACATGAAATTGTTCCAATCTCGCCCATGAGGTACTTCAAGTGTTACTAACTTCACTTGCCTTCCAACAAAAACTATGGTAGAAACTTCACAATTACACCTCTTAATGTCTTCTTTAATATACCTTCAAAATGATGGCTTTCTTACTCATACAATATTTCTCACTACTTCCTTCTATATGCTAAATGAGGGGGTGGCCTCTTTATTTATAGGAATTCAGTGCTTATCCACCATATCTCTAAGATAGGATAGGAAATATCTTACGCCAATCATATTCCATGCCTAAACTCTTGCCTTTACATGTAGGATTATCTTCTAAGATAGGATAAACCTTATCATCTCACATGGGTTCCACCTTTTTAGTCTTTTCCACAAATAAAATACACAAAATATTTATGACATCACTCTTTGTCATTATTACAAATATAATATTTCTAATTCCTAATCATGTAGACCCTACTTCTCTACTTACCAAAACTTTGACATTTTAAAATTACTTTGGACCACTTACGAAAATATTTACTTTTTACCACAACATTCCTATTTTACTTTGATGTTACCATACTCTACTTTATTGGCGGCACCATTGTGATTTAACGGGCGTGATTATCTTATCGAGATCGATGCTATTACTAATCATACTTAACAACATCCTATTCCTAATACATACATAATAAAATAGAAATTATGGAGGAAAATTTTAATGTCGTGATTTTCCCCTTCCTAGCTTCTACTCCATCCTTAGAGTAGAGTATTCAGTGCTTGGAAAATCTTTAACTTTTTTTGGTTGACCCATTTCGTAATGGGAGTGCCATCCAATTCCTCCAGTCGATATGTACCATTTTCATGCATTGCTGTTATTTTGTAGGGCCCCATCCATTTGGGAAGAATTTTTCTCTACCTTCTTTTTTTGTATCTGGAATCATATACTAAAACCAAGTCATTCATTTGAAATGGAGACCAATGGATCTTTTGATCAAAGTATTCCTTCTGCTTCATTTTCTTCTTATATCTTGTGTCCTTCGCTATTTCCCTCATTTCCTCTAAAAATGAAGATGGACCAACCTTTATTATACTAAATCACTTTTAACCACCCTTTCCTTTTTCATAACTCTCATAGTGGGAATATCAAACTCAATAGGAAGAGTTGGATCAATGCCATAAGCAAACTAAAATTGGGAGTATCATGTTGACTTTGATGTTGCCCTATATGCCCACAATGTGGCATGAATCCTTTTATCCCACTTATGTACTGTAAGGTGCATCTTTTGCTAGAATTTGACATAACACAAAATTTGTTCGTTCCACTGTCCATTTGTGCTTGGCTTGTATGTTGTTTCCTTCCAGTGCTTAATAGAAATCTTGTTGACTAGTGCTTCTACCACCTCATTAATGAAGTGGATTCCTTGATCTGCATTCCAATTTCTAATGGGCAATCGAATCTGGTGACAATGCGTTCATATATGAACCTTGGCACTTCATCCATGGAATTTTTTTCAATGGCCTAGCTTCAACCCACTTGGTTAAATAATCTGTGGCAATTAAAATATACTTATTTTGGCATGGGTAGTTGGAAGTGCACCTACAATATCTATTACCCACTTTTCAAAGGGACCAAGTGGAAGAATAGGGCATAATGGAGCTGACGAAGTCTTATGGTTTTCATGTGTTTGAAAAATATCACATTTCTTACAATAATTATAATAATGTCTAAAAAGAGTGGGCCAGTGATAACCTGCATCCAAGATCCTTCTTACTGTAAGTTGTCCAAAGAAGTGTCCTCCACATGTACCATTATGGAATTCTTCTATCAGCTCCTTCCCTTGATCATGTCCAACTGCTCTCTTGTACTATCCATCAGGTCCTATTCGAAATAATACTCCATGTAGAATAGAATATGGATGACTGGATTGAGTAATCTTCCTCTTAGTCTTTGCATTGGCACCATTAGGAAACTTGAATTCATTCAGATAATTCCAAATATCTATGTATTCACTAGGGATTGTGTCAAGGGATAACAATGTTGCATCTGGGAAATCATCATCATCACAAGATGAACCTAAACCATCATAGGCTTGAGAGAGTGCATCTGCATTGACATGCTTCTTTCCTGGCCTATCTATAATATCAAATTAAAATTCTTGTAGAAAAATTATCCATCTTGCTATCCTCCCTGATGGCTTACACTTATTTACAATATATTTTAGAGCCTGATGATCTGTTACAACTATAAATTTATGCCCTAGCAAGTAATTTCTAAACATCTTTACAACAAAAATGATAGCTAGAGCCTCTTTTTCAGTTATAGTATAATTTACCTCAACACTGCTCATTTGTCTACTCCCAAAATAAACTGGATGATCATTCCCATTTTCATCCTTTTGGATCAGAGTACTTCCTAGTGCTACATCTGAGACATCAGTATACACAATGAATGGCTTGCTTCTATCTGGATTCTTTAAAACAGGTGAAGACACCAAAGCTTCCTTCAGTTGTTCAAAAGCTTCATGCACCTTATTTCCTGGTTGATAAGTAACATCCTTCTTCAAGAATTGGGTTAGTGGTTGTGTAATCTTTGAGAAATTATTGATGAACCTTCTATAGTAACCCACATGGCCTAAAAATGATCTCAACTTACTTCTATTCATAGGAAATGGTAACTCTTTGATTTTGAAACTTTATCAGGATCAGTACTCAATACCATCTCTTGAAACAACATGCCCTAACAAAACACCTTTAGAACATCCAAAGACACACTTTGTAGGGTTTAGTGAGACTTGTGTTTCATCTAACCTTTGAAATGTTGTCTCCATCTGGTGCAGGTTGTCCACCTTGCTCCCATAGATGCAAAAATCATCCAGAAATACTCTGATGAAGTTTCCAATGTAGGGTTCAAACACCCTATTCATCAAGCGCTGGAACGTTTCCGGAGCATTACACATCCAAAAAGGCATAATCAGTATAAGTAAACGTTCCCCAAGGAGTGGTGAATGTGGTCTTCAATTAATCTTTCTCCGCTTATACGAACTTGGTTGTATCCGCTATATCCATCAGCAAAACTATAGCACTCTGCCGCCTACTTCATCCAATATCTGATTTGAGAATGGAAGAGGGTAATGATCCTTCTTTGTTGCCTTATTGAGCTTCCTATAATCAACACAAATGTGTAGCTTTCCATTCTTTTTTTATTGAGATCACAATGGGAGAAACCCATTCTAAATTCTCCAAAGCAAATATGAATCCTGCATCAAGCAACTTATCTATTTCTTCTTTTACAGTCTTGGAAAAATTAGGATTCATTCTATATGACATTTTTTTATGGGCATAACACCATCTACCATCTCAATAAAATGTTCTACCCAAATTACTTGATGGAGTTCCTTGTAATCAAAAGTGAATAGGTGTATGTACCTTTGAAAGAGCTGGAGGTAGCATTCCTTCTCACTCTCCATCACAACATCACCAATCTTTATTTGTTGGAGATGATCATCAATTTCTTCTTTAGATAATTTTATGGGTTCATGAGTCGATGTGACTAGAAGGATATCCATGACCGAAACATCAACCTCACTTTCTTCATCTTTTGTGTCCACTTCACTGGTACTAGAGTAATTAGAGGATGTCCAATCATCAGTTTCATCACTTGAATCCATAGGTTCTTCCTTATGATGCCGAGGGATCACATTTATCTTCACCCTCTCTCTACCATGTCCAAGTGTCATGAAGCCTTCATTCCATTAGTTTCTTGCATGAACTCTCCTTAGCCATGGCCTTCCCAACAACATTGGGTACGCAACAATACCATTTTTCATCACCTAAAAGTCTACCACACATACAACACCCATAATAGATATTGCCACATTTGAAACAACACCTTCTGGTTTAGTTTTTCCCTTATTTAATGACCTTAACATAAGTGTTGAGGGGCGATCAATTTTTAAACCCAACATATTCATTACAAACTCGGTCATTACATTAACTGCAGCACCTCCATCAACTAAGACATCATGAATTGAAATACCATTACATAATACCTCAGCTTGTGGAGTGTAGGGATCCGCCTCTACCTCTAAAATAGGGACCTCAACCTCCTTCCTTCATCGAGCATTGAGTCCACTTCACAGCTCCCACCTCTTCTCAGAAGACATAGCCAAGAGTTGACCATATGTAATATTTGCAAGCCTTTTGGATAGATCTTCTAAGATGGAGTATGGTCCTTGTTCCTATGAAATCAGAATATCCTGCACACCCAACTTTCTTCTCCTATGTTTCTTACTAGTTTCTCCTTTCATCTTCTTAGGATCATTTCCATCTTGGTTTTTTTTTTTTCTTTCTTTTTGTTACAAACACATCTACTTCATTATTTATGCTCTTATCTACTACATTAAAAGAATTCACAAGTGCTTTTCCTTTATCATTATCTCTTGTACTAGATGTAGAATCTCTATCTAGACAATTATGCTTATAATGACCCTTTTTATGACAACCATAACATACAACTTCAGAAATATTTCTTTTTAGACCTCTATCTCCTCCCTGAGAACTAAATTCTTTTCCTTGAAGAAGATTAATAGTTAATCGGCTCATCTTCTGAGTAGATCTTCATACTCGGTAGATGTACTAGGAGAAAGATTTTGCTCACCGAGAGTGGTTGAGGATTCTAGACCAAAGGTGTTGGTGTAGTCTCTACCTTAGCAACAATTTCTTTGGGTTCCTCTTCCATGCTTTCTTCTTACCTTCTTGCAATCTCCTTTGCTTGTTCAATGGTAGCTGGGTGGTCATACTTCACTCGTTGTCTGATCTCTAGCTTCATCCCAAGAATGAAGTGCTTACAGAGGAGATTATCCACGCCATTCATCAACCCATCCACTAATCCTTCCTTCCGAGATCTAGGCATCGAGCTTCCTCCTTAGCTCTATAACATGAGCATGATAATCCCTTATCTTCTCCTTCTCTCCTTGGGATAGCTTTGTGATATCGATCATGAGATCTACATATTTCTTTTGTACACCAAATTCTTCAAGAAAACTTTCAGTTAATAAATCCCATGAATTTTTCACATTATCACCTAGTGTTTCAAACCACCTAAGGGCTAAACCATCCAAAAAGGTAGGAAAAACTCAGTCCATTGTTCCCTTCTTATGATGCCATTACAAATGCAAGATCGTTTAAACTCTTGAATGAAAGAGGAAGCATCTTCATTAGATTGGGCTGAAAAAATAGAATCTTCCACATTTTCAAAAGTAACCACAGTGAAATACCAACCCACAAGTACAATCAACAAGACTTATGTGCACAAATAATTGGAATCACTATAATAGAAAGTGACTTTACACCTTTCTATAGTAAAATAGAAATGACCATGGTAAACTATGGTAAAACTTGAGTTAATGTGGTAAAAAATGACTTTACTGTGGTAAACACTATTCACGGTAAAAAGTGAAGTTACTGCGGTAACTACTATTCACGGTAAAAAATGAGGTTACTGTGGTTAATACTATTCACGGTAAAAAGTAAAGTTACTATGGTAAATACTATGCATGGTAAAAAGTGACTTTACCATGGTGACTACTAGGCAAAATAAAAATAAGGTTACCCTCCTATTGATTTATGACTAAGTGGGAATATCTCTCCAGAAAATCAACCAACGAGGAATGGTCCCGGCAATGGAACCAAAATGTCAACACCAATCAAACACTATGATAATTCTTTATCGAGAACTTGTGCTATGATTATTTACTAATGCACAACTTTTAGTTTGGTGGATGGAATTTGGAAACACAAGAATACTATAGACTATGATAAGAAGGAATGATGATAAATCTGAAATATAAGTGTAAATTATAATATCAACATGAAATTGTTGCAATCTAACCCATAAGGTACTTCAAGTATTAATGACTTCACTTGCCTTCCAACAAAACTATGGGAGAAACTTCACAATTACACCTCTTAATGGCTTCTTTAACACACCTTTAAAATGATGGCTTCCTTACTCATACAATATTTCTCACTACTTCCTTCTATATGCTAAATAAGGGGGGTGGCCTCTTTATTTATAGGAATTCAGCTTATCCACCCTATCTCTAAGATACGATAGGAAATATCTTTCGGCCAATCATATTCCATTCCTAAACTCTTGCCTTTACATGTAGGCTTATCTTTTAAGATAAGATAAACCTTATCATCTCACATGGGTTCCACCTTTTTAGTCTTTTCCACAAATAAAATACACAAAATATTTATGACATCACTCTTTGTCCTTATTACAAATATAATATTTCTAATTCCTAATCATGTAGACCCTACTTCTCTACTTACCCCAACTTTGACATTTTAACATTATTGGACCACTTATGACAAATATTTACTTTTTACCACAACATTCCTATTGTACTTTGAATGTTACCTTACTCTAACTTTATTGGAATCACCGTATAGATGGCACCGTTATCTTTTATCGACGCTACTACTAATCATACTTAACAACATCCTATTCCTAATACATACATAATAAAAGAGAAATTACAGATGAAAATTTTAATGTCGACAGAGGGAATATTTGAGGGGCAAAGTGTGTGAGTGAGAAAAATTTATATATTGCATCAATTTGTCATGTAAATGGTCGAGAAACTTATAATTTTCATGGAAAAATCTTAGAAGAAGCCCATTCTTTGAGAAACCACCTAAGAACCATTTCAATTCCTTTTTTCATCAAATTTGTATCATGTTATGTTGGTTACGGATGTACAACCACTAACAAGCTATGAGATTTTTCTTATAACATTCCCTTGATGACAATTTTGATCATTTCGGATTATTTTATGTTGTCTACGGGAAAAATTTACATTTGCTTATATTTGAGAATGCTTTAAATTTTTGTTTCTTGCTCCTATTGCAATCTAGTGTTTGGGGTTTCTTTCATTATGTAGGTCCGATTCTTGTGATAGCTTAGTGGTATTTGCAATCCCAAGATTAGAAGAGATTTCATCTAATGAAGGGATAAAAAATTTCATTTACTCTTCCTTCCTTGATACGAGATATTGTTTATAAACCTATGGGTGCACCTTAGGTATGATAAAATAGAAATTTCTAAATTTTTAACTCGATTCATTTAACTCAAGCTTTTGGGATAGACCATTAGAGATTGTGTGGAAGAGTGTTGATCCGGTATTGCATTTGGTGCACATATCCTTGTTGAAGGAATACATTAACCTCTTTCAAGCATTCGTTGTTTGGGTTTTGTTTTTCAAGTTTTGCAAAGGTCCTCAAAGAAGTTGGAAAATTCTTCTTAGTCTTGTTCAAAATTTTCCCACCCTAAAATTCATTTAAATCACCTAATCCCACCTATACTACCCTATGTTGCATTGTGTGTCAACAAGATAATATAATCCATTTACAAAATTACACAAAGCAATCAAGATCACACCATGTCTCAAGTAGCTTCAACCTTGTCTTGAAAGCATTTCCATCATTTAGTAGTGACATCTCTGTTGAGTTTGAATAATGGGAAATTGATCATGTTTTCTCAATGCCATCTCCATACAATCTGTGCATAATACAAGGATATCTTCACCCCCTTCATAAAACAGAGGCTATAATACAAGTTCTCTTACCTTGGTTGAGAGGCACAACCTAAAATAGTGAGGATAAGATCAAATCCTTTTAAGGTTCTACCCACTTCTTCAAACCCTGAGTGCTAATAAGTCAAATAAATTGCTTCCCCAGCTATAAAATGACATATAAATAAATTATCTACCTCTCGAGTTTCTTGAAAAATCCATGATGCTACTCAAGTTGTGAAGGAGATTAAATATGGGTACCAACACGATTTTTGGCGCCGTTGTTGGGGAGTATTTCAAAGCCCTAGTAATACATTTTATGTGATTTATGTGCAACTACATTGCTAAGCATCATTTTCTAATCAGATTTATAAGGCTGGAATGAAGAGTATAGTTTTGAGTTTAATATTTTCAAGTGTCTCCAATTTTTTGTTTCAAACTTTGCACCATAGTTGAAAAATTGAATGAAAGAAGATCATATCTGTTAAAGCTTTGCATAGTGCTGATATTTGCAGTCATTTGATAGATCTTCATAGTGCATTTACACAAACTAGGGTGAAAGTCCTTAGTGGCGAATCCTTGTTGTTATATTTTTGATAAATACTAGTACCTTATCATACATTAAGTGAAGTTTTTCACATAAACCTAGAAGGAAGAATATCTATATTAGGAGAGACCCAAGTAGAAAATTATTTCAAGAATTGGGAAAGACAATTTTAGAGGAAAGAAAAGTTTGGAAGGTTGTTGAAGGTCAGACATCAAGAAAAGGAATATCCATTGGTGAGAGAGATCAACCTTTAGTAGAGGATTATCACTCTTCTTCCAGTGATTCTAATTCAAGCAATCTTCTCATAAACTTGTTTACTTCAACTAGTGAAGGTCCTTCTGTTGTACCTGGTGAGTTCCTTCTTCAATCTGCACCTGTGTGTTTCAATTTTAATTAAAATTTTCAAGAAAATCAGCACCTAGAGAATACCAATCTTGTGAACCACATTCTTGAGCCTGAAATACCTCACACTCCTCATCAGCTTGTGTTATCCCCAAGATCACCTCCACCAAACAACATGGCTCATCCTCCACCTAGGAATCCATGTATGGTCAACACCTTTGGCCCAATAAATTTTATGGGAATGGATGGTAATCCTAATGTTGTGCCTCAAGATGTCAGAAGTAGGTTGCCAAATTTCCAAGGGAATAATGCCATAACAGGTGATCAACATTTGAAACTTTTATTAATATGATGGAGGATTTTGAAATTAGATTTGAGGATGTGTACATTAAATTATTTGTCCACACTTTAGAGGAGGATGCTAGGGATTAGTACAAGGCCTTGCCGATAATTCTATTGATTCTTGGCTCGAAATACAAAATGCATTAGGGCTGCAATATGGTGGCAAGATTGATCCAGGTTCCTTTTATAAGAGTTGGAGAATATCAAGAAAAACTGAAATGAATCAGTCCATGACTTCAACACAAGGTTCAATCAAACTTTTAGGAGATTAACGGTGAATTTAAGACCATGTGATGAATCTTGTTTGACAAAATATTTTGATGCATTTGATAGAAAGGCTAGATATTACTTGAGGGACAAGAACCCCAACAATTTAAGGCAGACCTTTGCCATGGCACTTCAAATTGAGAGCAATATCAAGGTTGTTGGAAACCTCCTAAGAGAGAGGGAGTTAAATTGGTAAATGATGAGAAGCCTCAAGCAAAAAATAGTGTATACTTGGAGGAAGTGGTGAAAATTTGGTAGGGGTTGTCAAAGAGATTACCTACATGTTGGAAAGAGATGAGAAGGGAATTAGACAAACTTCACAAGGTTAGCCTAGGTAGCAAGCACAAGATATATTTAGAAATCACCATAGGAATGAACAGAAGTTTGATGACAAAGGTAAAGAGCCTATTGCATTTGGAAATAGGAAATCTGTGCCAAGGAAAGTAAGGTAGTGCGATCTGCATTAAATACTAGAGTGGTTGTTGTTGATGATGTAAATCAGATTGGTGGTGTGATGAGATGTTTATTACCCCGTTCTCCATGTGGAACATATCACAAAATTGAAGAGGAAGATGATGATTGTAATACGATGATGATGCTTACATGATGGACTACCTACAAATTCATGTCAATGAGCAACATCCACCGAAGTGATAACTACAAGGACTACTACTAGCTTTTGGGATTGCATCCAATGGGTACATATTTTTCCTCATTCTCATGTTTTATAAATTGATAAAATAGAATCCTTTGAGCTGCCCAATAATTATTTTGAATACTTGAGAGCGTTAATGATCAAGAAGTATGATGGAGGTATACCCTCTAAGAGGATAGGAAGTTTCTTATGAATGTTGTGGTGGCCCAAGAGAAGGATTATAAAACAATAAATAAGGCTATCAAGGAGTTGGCCTCGTGCCAAAATAAAGCCCCATTGCTTTATAATATCCCAAAAGAGGTTCCTAAGAAAGAAACATCTGCTAATATCCCCGTTGTCGCAAGCAAAAGTTATACTTCACCCCATGCTCAAATTGTTAAAAACCTTGTGCCATCGATGAAAATTCCAACCCTCCTTCCACTCTTGTTTTCCTAAATACATTCCCTATGACATCGCTCAAGTTTTGAGCCAAATCAAGGTTAGTGTTCCAATTGGTGAGTTGCTTAGAATCCCGGGCATAAGAAGAAACAACTTGATTATTTGGGATTGAAGGATGAGAAGGCTGCCGTGAAAAGGAATGTGAATGTTGTAGAAGCTCCACTTGCTATTGCATAGGTAGGAGAGACATCAACATTGGAATAATTTGGTGAACTACTAGAGGTATATTTGGGAACATCCTTGGTTGAATCTCAACTGAGTGTTTACCCTTTCTTCACAACTTGATCATCTTGCTACATAATTGTATGTTTGAATCTGGGCATCATGAAATGTCATGCCATTAGAAGTTATGAATGAGTTAGATATCAAAGTAACAACATCGTATGGTAAGTGTATTTCCATGGACTCAAGGAAAGTGCTAGTTGTTGGATGTGTCAAAGGTTTTGTTGTGCAACTTGCATCCTATCCGGGTAAGAATTTGAAACTTGATATTGTAATTGTCGATTTCCCTACCAAATGGGGGTATGTTGTTGTCAAGAAAGTGGGCTGCAAGTGTTGGACGGAGTGTACAAATGGATATGTATTTTTCCACCATTCACATTGAAGGTAGCCTTGTAAAATTATATGGAGAGAAGAAGATGTTGCATCTAATTGAGGATCCAAACAATGCTTCGTATGAAGTATTATTTGTTGATGTTGATGTTGATAATTTTATTGGGTTTGAAAATGGTAAGGAGAACAAGATGGATCAGTCTAAGTGTCTTGAAAAATTAGGATCTTCATGGAATTTGTTATTTAATGGAGCTCGCTCCAAATTTGGTAATGGTGATGGTGTTGTTTTGATCTCTCCAAGAAAAGAGGAATTTGTGTTTTCTTTCAAACTTAACTTTGAATGCACCAATAACATAACCGAGTATGAGGCATTACTTGTTAGGGCTGAGGATTCCTTGGAAGTATGGTGTAAAGGATGTCATTGTAAATGGAGATTATGATTTGGTTGTCAAACAAGTGAGAAAACTGTATGTAACAAAAATTTAGCGAATGAAACAATACAAACATGTAGTTTGGGATCTGATTGAGATGTTTCATTCCTTCAACATTGTTCATCATGAAAAAATTTTAAATATGATTACAGATAGGCTAGCACTTTGTTGGGTTCAATATTTTAAAACTGCACTGTTTCTCCATATTGTGAATATGATGTAGAAATACTCACTAGGCCTGCAGTTCCTGATAACATCAGACATTTGCAAGTATTTGATTATGATGCTCAGATGGAGAGGTTTTTCTAGAACCAAGGTGAGTTTTTAGATCAGCATATTTATTTGGAACCATTGGTCTATAATTTTGATGGAAAGTAAAACTTTTTTGGCAAGGATATCATTCAATTGAAGACTAACACCATTCCTAGAGGGCTGGTTGCTCTTGAGTCAAATTTTAACAATGCTGATTTTATACTCAATAGAAACATGTTTTCATCTGGAGATGTTGAAGAGAAAGACTTGGGAACAAAGGATAAACCAAGGAATATTTGGTTAGGGAGTGGTTTAAACAAGGAAGAAAAATAGTCCTATATTCAATTGTTGAAACAATATCAGGACTGTTTGGCTTGGTCTTATTCCAAGTTGAAACCATATAGAGAAGACTTGTTCCAACATGAAATCCCTCTTGAGAAAGATGTCAAACCATTCAGATAGAAAAAAGGCCAATTAACCCACTCCTTTATCTCAAAATGCAAGAGGAATTGAAAAAGTTGAGAGATGGAGGAATCATTCAACCCACAAGGTATTCTTCTTGGGTTGCAAACTTTATCGGGCGTAAAGAAAATGGAGATATTAGACTTTGTGTGGATTTCATAAATCTTAATAGAGCATCAATGAAAGACAACTATCCTCTACCAAACATGGAAAACATGCCACAATTAGTTATTGGTTCTGAAATGCTTTCTAGTTTGGATTTTTTCCGATTATAACCAAGTTGTTTTCAAAGAATCGAGAGGATTAAAACGCCTTTACTACTCCGTGGTGAAAATATGTTTTTGTCAGGATTCCCTTTGGTTTAATGAATGTTTGAGATACTTTTCAAAGGGCCATGGATTTTCTTTCACTAGCTATATCATTGATTTTATTGCTATTTACCAAGATGATATTACTATTTTTTCTAGCAAAATAATTGACCACTTGTAGCATTTGGAAAGAATGCTGATCAGATGTAGAGAATATTTCACTCAATCCAAAGAAGTTTTATTTTAGAGTGAAAAGAGAAAAACTACTTGGTCACATTGTGTCTAAAGAAGGAGTTATGATTGATCCATAAAGGATAGAACCTATCAGCAAGATCCCCATTCTAAAAACTAAGAAAGAAATCCAATCCTTCTTTGGCCAAATCAATTTCATTAGAAGGTTTGTGTCTTATTTTATCTCGAGTTGACTCTCCCCATTACTTGCATGTTGAAGAAGGACAAGAATATCAAGTGGGAAGAGGCTGACCTTAAATCTTTTGATGGAATCAAGGAAGTGTTGAAGCATGCTCCTATTCTAGCATCCCCAAATTAAAATAAACCTTTCGAATCTTCTCCTTTGCTTCGAACACATCATTACATCTATTTTGTTGTGAAAGTATAATGATGTAGCTGAAAGACCTATTGCCTTCTTTATTAAGGCATTCCAAGTAGCTGAGTTGAGATACACAATCATGGAGAAGTAGGCATTTGCCTTGGTAAAAGTAGCAAAAGTTTTTAGGCCTTATATTTTGAGTTCCAAAATTGTTGCTTATGTTCCTCACACAATGGTGAAAGACATCTTATCATAGATGGAGATCTCAAGAAAAAGGTGTAGATGGGTCAACAAATTATAGGAGTATGATATGGACATCTAGACCAAAAAGCTAGTAAGAGGTTTGGGTCTTGCCAAGCTCATGGCTGAAAGCAATCTGTAGAATGCTGAAGTAAATGAGGTAGAGGAAGAAAGGGAGGATGTTCTTGAGAAATTGTTGAGTTCTGAATGGTACAAGGATGTAATATTTTATCTCAGACACTTATGTTGCCCTGGGAATTTGAATAAAAATAAGAAAAGAGCCCTCAAGCTGGCTTCTAAAAAATATATCATTACAAAATTTGGGTTGGCTTGGAAGAACCCTGAAGGAGTCCTCTTGATATATGTGACTAAAGATGAAGTTCCCAAAATAATTGTGGATTTCCATGTGGGATTTTGTGGAGGAAATTTTGTTGGAAGAGTTATGCACACAAAATTATGATGGTTGGTTATTGGTGGTCAACTCTTTTCAAGGATGCATCTCGGTTGGTTAGAATATGTGAGAGTTATCGGTGTTTCTCCAAAATATTGAAAGCTTTAGGATCCTTCCTTTGCTGACTGTATCAATTGGAGCTCCTTTCAAGCAATGGGGGATGGACTTTATTGGTGAAATAACTAATTCATCAAGTGTTGGACACAAATGGATTTTGGTAGCTACTGAGTTTTTCACAAAATGGGTGGAAGCAATCCCAACTAGGAAGGAAATGCACCAAGTTGTAATGGAATTCATATTGAATCATATCATCTATACATTTGGAGTGCAGTCAAGATTATTGCTGATAATGCCATGAGTTTCAAAGTGGACCATTAGTGATAATGTGCAAAGAGTGTGGAATAATTGTGACATATGCCTCTAACTACAATCCACAAGGAAATGGATATGATGAGTCTAGAAATAAAAAAATTGTTGAAGATCATTAATGGGAATTTGGAAATGAACAAGAAGAAGTGGGCTGAGCAACTAAAATTTGTTTTTGGGATGACAAGATCACCGCAAAATAAATATTGGTAAAAGCCCATTTGAATTGGTATATGGAACACAAGATCTACTTTCCCTTACATCTGCAATTGTCGTCATTTCAAAATTTTCAACAACTTGAAGACCAAGAAATTAGTCCATATGAAGCAAGGATTAATCAGATTGAGAGCTTGATAAAGCAAGAAAGAGCATCCCATCTAAGGAATGTAAAATTAGAGAGAGGATGAAGAAGTTGTTTGATAAGAAGGTAACCCCAAGATCTCTCAATATTGGAGATCTTGTGTTATTGTTGGAGTTGCAGGCATGAAGATAAGGGAAAGCATGGTAAATTTGATGCTTTGTGGATGGGCTCATATTCAATTGACATAAGAATTGATGACAATACATTTTTCCTCAAGGACCTAGATGGGGAATTGCTTGAGTTTCTTGTTAATGTCAGAAATTTAAATAATTTTTGGATTGATCCCCAAAATTGAGGTTTGCATATCATTTTACAGTGTACAATTTTTTGTTTTCTACTTTGTTTTTGTTCTTTTGGTCGATTTGTGGTTTCCTTTGTGTGTGGCAGCCATTTTGGTCGGATTTATCATCTAGTTTTTGAGTGTTTTGGCTTGTGACTCTATTTTCCGGATGGATATTTTGGAACTTGGTCTACTTTTACTCTTGTGGCACTCATAGGAGAGCCCATCCCGATTCGACTGTATTGGTGATCAAAATTATCTCACCCAATTTGTGCTCTTGGAAATTTATTGATTCATGGTCTCTCGCCATTTTATCCTTGCCCATGTTTTTCTTGGCTGGTCCTTGTTGCCATTTTTAGTCTACCCCTGGGTGAAATATCATGTATGAGTACATATTTGTCTCCTAGTTTCTTTGTTCCTCTAGAAAGGTCTATATTTTGAGTTCTCAGGCTTTGTCATTTCAAAAACTCATGTTTTCCCATTCCCTCTATTGCCACATTGAATTTTCATTCTTAACATTTTTCCTTGAAATACTTAAAGAATAATGAGTTGATGTGTCCTTAAGGATCATGTTTGAGCCTTGCAATAGTCTAAACTCTCTATCATTGAAGAAAACTTCATTTTCAAGATCAAATGCTCGTGTTTCTATATTTTACGATTTTGAGGTATTTTATCCTGGTCAAATTTGCATCCTTGTATATCT
Organism: Taxus wallichiana var. yunnanensis; assembly: GCA_018340775.1. Taxonomy (NCBI): domain Eukaryota; kingdom Viridiplantae; phylum Streptophyta; class Pinopsida; order Cupressales; family Taxaceae; genus Taxus; species Taxus wallichiana. The sequence goes on along the minus strand of CM031240.1, from coordinate 245,749,928 downwards.
ACGGGGGATGTGGCACCTTTTGGTTGGATGCGGCTCGGCTAAATAATTAAAAAATTCTATAAAAAATCCTCAACTTAGAAATATGTCCACATGGGTGAACGACGCTAGTTTGAGAATCAAAATTTTGGTCTAGCTTTGAAGTAGCACCGGAGGACACACGGAGGTTTGGTGAGATGCGGACATGTGGAGTCCTTAGCTTTCTTTGCATTTTACTTAGAATTTTTAATGACCAAAAGGAGGCTGCCTCGAGCATGACATGTGGTGCCTTGTGCTAGGTTTTGAGCATTTAGACAAATCTCACTAAAACAAGACACATGGCAAGCCCATGCTCACTCAAGGTATCAAATTTTGGGACCGCCTCAAGGTGCGTCATGGTGACACGTGGTAATTTGAAAATTCAAAGAGGGCAGAGGTAGACCATTGGGGGCAACTTGGAAATGTGTCCTATTATATTTAAATGACTCAAAGTATCAAACTAACTGCGAGCCCGAGAGTAAAAATTGAAATTCATCTGAGAAGTCAATAGCGAAGGTTCAGGCTGGTGGAGGAGAATTGAAATTTTTTCCATTTTAGGGAAAAGGGAGTTAAAGTCATAAAGGGACCCGAGGTTGCGCTAGGACCCACTTTAGAAACTTGAAGCGCAAGGACGGAGCCATGGAGAAAAAATGAAAATTGTTCATTTTTTCTAGGAAGATGTAAAATGTGTAAAATTGAGCAACGACTCCATATCCAGTCATATTGCACCATGTATAAGTCCCGAATCTCATTGACAGAGCGGTGAAGGAAATAAAAAAATTGTGCAAATTTTCCAAAAGTAGTAAAAGGGTAAAAAGAAATCTTGAGGAACAAATTCTCCATGTGGAGGGATCACATTTGATGTTGAGGAAAAAATTGATGGTAGCTTTGCATTTCACCGGTTTGGCCACCATTTGATCTCCAAGAACTTTGGAGATGCATTTTTGCTTCAATCTTCATCAAATTTTTACCAATTTGTGTCATTTTTGCCCCGAGGGTCCTGGATTAATCAATTTGGGGGTTCAATTTGTGAATCCAAGGCATTTTTAAAATGAATTTTTACTTTGGTTTGTGAAAAATGTGAATTACCAGATCCAAAGTTGCAGAGTAAAAATTGGGAAGGGAAAAGTTGAAATGATGAAATGAAAGGGATCTACATGTGTGGGAAATGAAAAACATGCTTCCACTTTGAAGAATGATGAAAGTTTGTAATGATTCACCTTTCAAAAGAACAACTAGTAATTTTTTACGATTTTGTTAAATTTGTTTTCCAAAACATTCGAAGTTAAAGGTGCTTCAAATATTCCACTTTTGGAGGGAAGATTTGAGGGGAAAAGTGAGTGAGTGAGAAAAATTTATATATTGCATGAATTTGCCATGTAAATGGTAAGAGAAACTTAGAATTTTCACGGGAAAATCTGGGAAGAAGCCCATTCTCGAGAAACCACCTAAGAACCACTTTAATTCCTTTTTGCATCAAATTTGAATCATGTTAGGTTGGTTGTAGATTTACAACCACTAACAAGCTATGAGATTGTTCTTGTAACATTCCCCTGCTAATAATTTTTGTCATTTCTGGATTATTTTATGCTGTCTTTGGGAAAAAATTGCATATGCTTATATTTTAGAATTCTTTCAATTTGTGTTTCTTGCTCCTATTGTAATATGGTGTTTGAGTTTATTTCATCTTGCAGGTCTGATGCTTGTGATAGCTTAGTGGTATTTGCAATCCCAAGATCAGATTATATTTTATCTGATGAAAGGATAAACAAATTTAAATTCACTCTGCCTTCCTTGATACAGAGATTTTTTGTAAACCTATAGGTGCACCTTAGGTATGATAAAATATAAGTTTATAAATGTTTAACCAATTCATCTAACTCAAGATTTTGTGATAGACCATTAGATATTGTGTGGAAGAGTGAGATATAGGATTTCATTTGGTTCAGATATCCTGGTTGAAGGAATACCTTAACCTCTTTGAAGAATTTTGTTGTTTGGGTTTTGTTTTTCAAGTTTTGCAAAGGTCCTCGAAAGAAGTTGGTAAATACTCTTGGTTATTCTTGTCTAAAAACTCCCACCCCAAAATTCATTTAAATAACCTAATCCCACCTATACTACCCTGTGTTGCATTATGTGTCAACAAGATATTATAATCCATTTACAAAAATTCACAAAGTAGTCAGGATCACATCATGTCTCAAGTAGCTTCATCCTTGTCTTGAAAGCATTTCCATCATTTAGTAGTGACAACTTTGTTGAGTTTGAATAATGGGAAATTGATCATGTTTTTGAAGGCCGTCTCCATATAATTTGCATAATACAAGGATATCTTCACCCCTTCATAAAGAGGCTACAAGACAAGTTATCTTACCTTGGTTGAGAGGCACAACCTAAAATAATGAGGATAAGATCAAATCCTTTCAAGGTGTTACCCACTTCTTCAAATCCTATGTGTTAATAAGTCGATAAATTGCTTCCCTAGCTAAAAATGACATATAAATCGTTTATCTACCTTTGAGTTTCTTGAAAAATCCATGAAGCTACTCAAGTTGTGAAGGAGATTAAATCTAGGTACCAACATGTTCCACATCACAAGACATTAAACACAACCACTTGGTGAAACACATAGTCCACACAACATAGTACTCAACACACATGCATCAAAACAAATAATATACATAATAATAGCTTAACATAACAATAAGTAATCCCCACATAACACATACATAGTTTCATGCATCTTAAAACCCACAATTGTAAATATATAGTATCAATATGGGATCTATATCATATCATCAATGAGGAGCATTAAGCCTCAACAACATAAAACATAACCAAACTCACTCGACAAATCTTTTAAATTATAATATAAACTCCATAAGGCTCCCAAAAAAACTCCATAAACCTTCGAAAAAACTCCAAAACTTCTCAAATGAATAGATAAACCTCCCAAAAATCAAGCATCAAATACCATGTCCACTAGCACAAAATGAAGAAAAAAATTCAATTTTCAATACCAAAGAGGTCGGTTACCCTACGATCGTAGGAACATATAGTATAGGAAACTATTACCACAAGGACATAATAACCCATAGTGTGACAACCATGTAAATTATCTATAACTCCATGGGACGTACCCCTATAAGAAAAAAGTTGACCCATAGGTAGCACTCCAGTCCATAGTGAAACCATATTCCTATTACAATGCATAACAACAATAGAACCAACATGAAAATAAATTTATTAAGAGAAATATGGATAGTATATGGCTAATTTGATTGTTATTGAAGTAGTAAATAAATAATAATTGAGTAATGAAATTAACTTAAGAAAACTAAGCAATAAAATGTGAAAACCCTAGTTTTAGGAGGAGAAAGAGGGACTTAGTGAGTCATAGTGAAAACTAGATTGTGATGAAGTGTTGATCGGATGAACGGAAAGGAAGGATCATCACATAGAGAACAAAGAAAATGCAAAGCTGAAGGAGCAAGATAGACGGTGGTTCCCGAGAAAGGGCGGGGTGCCCAGAGCTACAAACTAGAAACATGCACCTATGTATATAGAAAAAATAAAAATAATCTTTTCTAGGTCATAAGTTGTTCTCTATCCTTATCTTTTGAACACTATGAGGCTACACCAAGATCATTGAGGTCATTGGAAACCTTGAATGAAGCATTGACCTGTAAAACCCTCAAATAGACATGTAATCCTATAGAATAAAGTTGTAAAATGAGGGATCAGGATCGTCCTCTCAACCGTCACTATGAATGAGTGTTTCTTTGAATCTCAGACCCATTGTAGTTATCTCTGTATGTCTCAAATCATTGCCTAGGTGGCTCTTGTGTGTGTCACATTTAGTAGTGATAAAAGTATCTAGATGGAGAAAAATATAATATATGTGTGCATGAAATATAATAGAATCCCATCCAAAGATGTGTATGTAGAATAATGGAGTCCCTTTAACCTGAATTGATGCTTTGATGCTCTTTGATAGCCTTTAGATGCAACCTTAAGTGGTGATAGCTAATTCTTACTTTTGACCCTTATTATGATCACATAACTTTATATTTATATGATTCCCTTGCTTAATTTTCATAATTATCCCCTGAAAAGGTCTAATACAAAAAGAGAAGATGCTCAAATAGTTAGAAATGACCCAAAATATGTAATAAAACTATAAAAAGGTCAAAAGAACCTAGTGGGGATGAGAGTCCTTGGCGTTGGCATCCTGGTTAGACATTGTTATCTAGGATGAGAAATTCCAAGGAGTAACAAGACAGACTAAGCTAGGAAGAGTGTAAGATGAAAGGTGGCAATCGAAAGAAGAATAAGATGGCCAAAAACATGGGATAATTAGAAATTTTCTTATGAAGGAATCATATGAATAGTAGTATGCAATCGGGACTAGATAATTACCCAAGTGCATGGTTTTATGTCTCCATTTGGCCCAAATTTATGTTGTGAGATAATTTTTGATAACATAAAGTAGATAAGACATGTGTAGTTGATAACCATGTAGATTGATGAGAAAAATGTGTCGAGTGACAAGACAAATCCGGAGTAATAATAATGTCAAGCGCATGATGAAGAGGAAAAAGTGTAAAATTTGATGATGAAAATGACCCTAAGGCAAAATGCGTGTGTATATGTCACAAATTTTATTGTTGTTGATGTTGTTGAATGATATTGAGTACCACTTCCCATATGGTGGAATTGTAAAGGAGACACATGAACAAGTAGTCAAATACACATGTATATATGTTAAAAGTATGTGGAGAAGAATGTAAAATGAATTGTTTTAAAAGGAACATACTGCAATCGATCCATAATGAAGAAAGAGTGTAGAAAGGATTGATCTGTAGATGTTGTAGAAGAATGGGTTTTTGGGAGATCTCATGATAGTTGTGTTAGCTTGAAATTTTTGGGCTGATATCACACCAATAATATGTAAGAAGTGTAGGGAGAAAATTCCAGTGTTATCATCCAACCTTTAACTACTTCTGCAATGTAGAACACCACTGCATATGGTGTGTAAAATTTGAACAATTTGATCTAACATAAAAGTGTGTAGTGCATGCATGCCAAATGCTAAAGACTATGTGCCCTGTAAAATCCGTTATGTGGAGTTCTATAGATTATTTCGAACAAATATATTGTATCTCCCCCTTGTCATAGGTGTCAAGGAAGAGTCCTGGGGGCACCTAGAAGCTACTATCCTAGTCTAGGCACTAGTGTCTATGATACTCTAAGCACAAAAGACTGATTATTAGCCCTATCCGATACGACTAGTGTGGTATACATGTATTATGTTATGTTGAACTCGACTATAAACTGTTGTATGGGGTGAATGATTCACCCAAATGATGCCCTCCCATTTGGGTCTATACAACATTTTTGAAAGAGTATTTGGCTTTGAAGGAGGACTGACCACTATGATGAAACTCTTCCTTATAGGGAAGGAATTGTGATATTTAGAAACCAAGAACATGAAAAAAAACTAGCTCGAGATAAGTTTTATTACAAGCAAACATGCATGTAAAATGGAAGCTAGTAGACAAGTAATTTATTTTATCTAAGATGCAAGAAGACAATGTAAAATTCAAAAAGTGGTTTGCAACACATGGGACATAACTCATGAAGTTGCAAGATAATCAAGGCCAACTAGTCAAAAAGCATACAAGTGTTCACACAAAACATTGGGTAAATCCCAAAAACAGTGGCAAACAGGTAAGGACAAACAACCGTGGAAGTAAATAGTCCTACAAAAAGTGTTGCACATGAAGCACTTGTTAACATGTTAGAAAGATAAAAATTATGTTAAAGAATGTATAATCCAATAAAGTTGTTTTAATGAAGAAAAATGAAACAATAAAACCTATAGTGTACAAAATTGGATGCCCCAAGAGCCTTTGTGGGATTGGTAATAAGTATTGCACAAATTATTTTATCTATGTGTATTGATATGTAGAATCTTTGATCACAACTAGAAGGTAAGTGAACCCATATATTTGTATGATAAAGAAAATGACATATAAGATATCTATCTAGCATGTGTAATAAAGTATATATGTAACAAGGAAATGTATGTAACAATGAATGTGACTAAGATATGTAATATGTTGTGGAGTGTAGATGGAAAAAAATGAAAAGTGATTGTGAGAGGGGCCACATGCCCTATGAGTGAGTGTGAATGGATATGTATGAATTGAGGCTCATTTATTTATGTCCTATCAACAATCAAGAATGAACTATAAATGAGACTGCATAATCAGGAAATGGTTTGAAATGTGTATGTGTTAGAAGGATGTTATCATCAAAGGGAAAAACATTGAGTGTGAGCTTGTAAGTGAATGGGTAAGTGATTGAATGCGTAAGTGTGATGATTTGCATTTGAGATTTTGACCTTCAATAATCAAGTATGTACCATGGAACTAGAGTGGGTTATAGGGTCATGTGTCATGATGGTTTTGTGAGGGATATGTTTAATATGTCATATTAATTTTTTTGTGAAAGATATTGATTATAGACACATTGCATGTGTGATGTATATTGTCAAGATGTGTAAGTGCTAGATCTATAATGTGTTGTATATGTGTAGATTATATAATCTATTTGGAATGATTATGTGAAATTGATATGTGTTGTATGAATTGTGACAGAGGTATGTCATGGAAGTGCCAAGTGTGTAGTAGGTTGTAAATATGTCAAGTGCATTATTGTATGTTGTGTTTGATATGTATAAAGATGTGTTGAATGTGTGCTAATTCGGTAATATGTAGTTTTAGAGGTTACTATGTATAAGATGCCCTCAACGGTCAAGTGTGAACCAAAGAAATAGAGCGCCTCATCAGGTAATAATGTTAGATCTATTAGATTGGGATTGGGAGGAAATGAAGTATATTTTCTTAGCTAGATGGTAAACAAAAAAGAAACACAATTTTGTTAAAAAAGAAGAAGAAGAAGAAGAATAATAAGAAAATGTTGATGGTGCAGAAGAAGAAAATGTTGATGATGAAGTTCGCTACATAGATAGTGCATCTCGAAAGAAGGAACCTTCAATATTTCATTTTGAAGGGTTCATTCAAAGAAAAAAGTTAATTGTTTCCGTAAACCCTAGCAAAAAATATAACTTCATCAATGTGGATGTAGCTCAAAATCTACATGTGTAAACAAAGCATATCAACAAATCTCAAATGGATGGTAATCACATTCAAGTTTTTAAAGATTTAAAGCTTTCTATGGATAAATATGTTTTACATTAATATTTTTATGCTTTAGATATGGATGGTATGGATATTGTTCTTGGATATCTTTAGTTAGAGACATTGGGAACAATTAATATTAATGTGCAAAAAGAAATTCATGAAATTATGGTACAAGAGAAAGAAAATTACATTGCAAGATATCACACTTAGAAAAGAAAAAAAGTAATGTAAAATGGGATCATGAAGATGAATTTGAAGATGGTGAAGAAGGGAATAAAGATGAATCACTGGAAGTAGAGGATGAAGAACATGATGAAAAAGTAAAAATAGTTTCTCTACTCAAGAGAAAAAGAAATAACAAACAAGTTGGAAGAGGAAAAGAAAGTGGAGGAAAAGATCGATAAGCTTTAGCATGCTAAGATTGCACCATATAGACACCCACATCATCATGAGTGGAAGAAATCATGGAGACATGCTAGCACACACACAAGGGTAGCAATCTATATTGTTATACAAGGAATTGGAGGAGTAATAATTTTGGCTATACATGGAATCAATGGAACAATAATTATATTTCATGGAATCACATGAATAATAATTATGGATATGAATGGATGCCAAGGAGGAACACATATAGACTAGGATGGAATAAGATGCGCACAATGGAATATGGAATCATGTTTGGAGTAACATCACCCACTAGGATTTCATATGGGTGGTTAGATGATCGAGCATGGCAACAAGTGTATGAAAATTTAAAGCGAACTCATTATATGGCTTCTTCTTATGTTTGGGGATGAAGCATGTCAAAGAGGGAGGCAATGCTATGTACCTTGTGATATGATAATATAATATATATGGTTTGATGGAGATGCTGACATGTGGCACACATCCTCTTAGTTATATGTATGGGTTCACATGGGATATGATAATATAATGTATATGGGTTGATGGAGATGCAAACATGTGGCAGACATCCCCTTAGTTAGTTATATGGGCATACATAGAAATTAATTATATTGGGTAATGGGTAGGCCTACATTGTGATTAGGTGTTACCCATCCTATTTAAAGGATTTGAGTATCATTATGAGGAGGTAATGTATGTATGAGTTGAGTATTCTACTGGTAGAGGTATATTGGAGGTGTCCCCCTCTAAGTGGATTCCCATCTTGGGAGATTGTGAAGTTTCTCCTTCCTTAAGAGAGAATTGTATGGTGTTGCACTACCTTAAGGGTATTATCCGCATATATTGATATTAGGGCATATTGCCCCCATATCTCTTGTGTTTTTTTATCTTCTCGCAATTTACTCGATTTATTATATGCAAGGTTCTTATCATCTTGACAATAAATCTTTGGAAAATAATATTTGACACAAAAGCATTGCATAAAAACAAGACGGTGCTTGTGTAATTTATTAATATCAAAATCAAACATTATAGATAAATGAGAGAGGAACAATATTTATAGATATTGGACAATTTACATCTCATCCACAATATATGGAAATAATTCACCTCGTATAAGAAAATATGTAGAAATAGTATATTACCCCTAACTCGCCCATATTGCCCCTCATGGAAATCATCCAGAAAAAAATATGAAAGATAGAACATGATCCCACAAACATTGGAATGAAAACACTATCACTTACTTAATTGACAACTAAGGATAACTAATAACTATTGACATAAGTTTAAAGTATTTCATTATATACTTTAACTTATTACATTTATTCAAATATCAACTAATGATGAATTAAGCTAATTTTATTCCTAATAAGAAAAAAAGAAAAATATTCAAGAAACGAAACTCAAACATGTTAATTAGATTTATGGATTCCATTTAACTAAATTCAAGAGGAAGTGACATCATTTGGTAGTTTAGGTGAAGGAATTTTATAAAAAAATATAAACTCAAATCTACATTAGGAATATTTAATAATAATTGTATTCAACAAAGGAGTTTATGAATATTAACTTTCCTTACATATAGTAGAATGCTAGTGTAAGAAATATGTGTGTTTAGAGTAGTTACGAAGTTTCAAATATAGCTTTATTTTCTTAGAAAAGTGTAGCTCTTAATGAGTGGGGGATATTAGAGATATATAATTATGGTTGAATATTTAAAATTATGAGTAATTAAGTAAGATTTATACTCTAAGAGAATAACATCCAGAAAAAATAAAGTTGAATATATTGATTAAAGATTAATTTTTATGCCTTAATTAACTCATAGAATCTATTTGAAAAGAATTTAAATGAAAAATGATGATCTTGAGAGGTGATTTCAAAAGGGATATAATAATGTAAGTTCATTAATTAATAGAATGAGAATTTTATTAAGTAATAATGAGTTATTATTAACAAATGAAGAGGATGTAAACTACTGAAAAGTTCTTAATTTGTATTTAAGAGAGGAATATTACTTAATTAAAGGAGTATTGATAATTAATAAATAAATATGGGGATTAATGTGATTTATTCAATTTACATATAAATTAGCACAATGTATGACTTATGTGTACATTTACCCTTCTTTTGGATAATTTCACATGAGTAGCGTCAGTACAAAAATGTAGAATTATAATAGACAATTTTACTGTGAGGAATAGCAGAAAAATTATTTTAGTGTAGGCGATGCCCACACTTAAACAAGAAGAAGTGTGCACTCACAAATTTGAAACATGATCGCGCTGTAAAGAAAATACATTAGATGGTGATTGAAACCACCTTGATAGCAGCTATATAGCTGCTATCACTATATGTGAGATTCTATCATGTTTCTTTATCGCGCTGTAAAGAAAATACATTAGATGTGAGATTCTATATTATTCGTACTATACTGAGATCATCGAAGACTACCATTTCACATCAAGACATGGGCTTGTGTTATGTGATGTATTTAATTTATAACTTTTGATGCTTTTGATATTTTTAAAGTGTCATAAATGCCCCATGATTCAGGGTGGAAGGAATGGTTAAACTTGTCTGGTGCATGTTTGAAGCTTAAGCCTGCAAGACTAACAGCCACACATAAAGTTATAGCGGTTGCATCAAAAGCTTGGAATTTGCGCACCAAAAGGAAACCTTAGGAGTTATGCTTACGTTTTTGAAGATACATGTTATTTGGTAGTGGTCACATCTTTGATTTTCGACCATGCTATGGAATGTAGCATTCCCACCAATTAACGACCAAAAAGCTTAATATAGCCGCTAATAAGTTTTAGGGAATGATTCTTTTATTGTATCATTTTCACTTGAATTGGATGTTTGAATAAGTGTTGAGAATTTGATGGGTGATTAATCGTTTTATTCACCATTATACAGTTTTGTGAGTGGTGTTTGGCAGCACTGAAACACAAACAAAATTCTATAGAGAATGAGTGGTGATTGTAACACTCGTAATTCATATGACAAAGCTAATTTCAATTTTTGTATAATTTATTATCTATACACCTTGGGAAAAAAAGATTTAAATTATAGCGTTGTATCCAAGTCTTATCCACAAAACATCAGTTGAAGCTTATTATTTGACTTCATGTGGGGACGAGATGATGGACCTCTTATATAGCATCAATATTTAGCTATGCATAAGAGGTGGCATGTGGAGGATATAGTTCCTTTATATTTTGTCACACAATTATCTGCTTGGATCTATTTGGGAATTATTGTAAATTATACAAGCATTCCTCATTTTGGTTGTCTGAGAAAGGGGCACTTATGTGATCTATTTAGTGAAACACATAGTTCTCCTCACATTGACACGAGACACATGGTTGAATTCTTTTAGAGGTTTCCACCGTATGGTTTGAGGAGACATCTAAACTAGTTGATGCTATAGGGAATATTGATCTATTAGACAATGTAGCCAATATGGCAACTTAGTTCGAGAATATTTCTTCTATGTATGTTGAATCTTTTTATAGTGCCATCGCATTGGGATATTATCTACTTTGCAAGGATTGGTAGTGATCAACGATAGGTTCATGCATTTTTGTCTACATTGGGGATCCTTACTCCGAGTTGATTTAGATCATATTAGTGATATTTCATTTCATCAATACGTATTCAACTATTTACTTGAGATCCTTTTCAAGACAGTGTTCTTTATTAGCAGGGATTTTTGTGTTCCTATTCCTAATGTGACACAGTTTGTAGATTAGAGAATTACAGGGAGCCATGGGTGTGGCGGAGGCTTGGAATTGATACATATTATGTGTAACATTCATTCTCAACTATGGATCCATAGGACTCGCTATCATTTAAATTAATTATAAATGTAAACATTATACATTAAATGTTAAAAATTTAAATAAGTATTAAATTGTATTTTTTGTGCACAACTTTAGAAGACACAATATAATTTTTCAAACCCTATTGCTTGCAAATACATGAGTCTTCCTTAAGGTGATTTAATGGGGGTGGGTTTTGTTGGTTCTCAATTTAATCTCTCCCTATTTGCTCAAAATTTCTCAGTCCGCATGGTTTGAAGCATTCTCTATCTCCATGTGTCGATGCGTGAAAGATTTCTCCTTCATTTGGTTACCATTGTCAGTCCTTTCCTTGGGTTGTGGATCACATCGAGTCTTGTTTTTATTTACAGTCTTCTATTCAAGGGAAAAAAACTTTTTGTTGCGTTTCTTCCATGACTATGTCTCCTTTGTAAATCCTGTCCCAACATCCATGGATACGTGGTCCTTTCTAATTGGATGTGGCCCGTCGGGTCTTTTTGGTGAAACTTATCACTTTTGTTACATTTGTAAAACATGCCAAATTTGTCCAGAGCCCCGATAGTATATAATTGGCTATTCAACAATATGAAGCGGCAAGGAAAATTTCTTACTTTGACCCCAAAGAAGGACACATCATGGTTTGAAATGTCAAAGGCGAAGAGGTGCATTGTCAAAGGCTTTGAAATTTTTTTCCTTTTTGTGAAAAGGAGAAAATTTATAAAATGATCCATGACTCCATGGGGGAAAAAATAATGTCACATGTTTAGTCCAAGCATTGAAAAGTCAAAGCAGGAGGCGGTTTGCTAGAGAAGTTTGAGATTTTAAGATTTGTTTTGAAATGAAGAAAAAGTATAAAAATTATTCGCGACTCCACAGGGGCCCACATCAAAAGTTAGAAGTGGAGAGGCGGGTCACCGAGGCATTTTGAGACCCTCATGCCCGCTTCAACTCAAATATTTTCCACATGGAGAGCTTGCACTCATTTAAGGATCCACCTCTGGGTCTTACCTTTGGAGTTGCACCAAGGAGACACGTGGAGGATTCCGCTGGCTCCTCTTTATACTTAGAATTTTCAAGTGTCTAGTGTAACTTTGTAAGACCCAGGACACGTGGAGGGCCCGCACTTATTTAGGAACCCGCCCCTAAATTTAACTTTTGAAAGAGAGTTGAGGTGACACGCAGAAGATTCCACTAGATCTATCCAAATTTAGACTTTTCAAGCACCCGATGTAATTTTCTCGGACCCTAGAAATGTGGCACGTTTTGTTGGTTATTAAAAATTTTCAACAAGTTTTCTAGGCCGAGACATGTGGAAACCCTGCGCTTGTTTGGGGTCTCCACTTTTAGGCACCATATCAAAAGTACGCCAAGGAAACATGTGGAGGCTTCCGCTAGCTCCTCTTTATACTAAGACTTTTCAAAGTTTGAGGTAACTATCTTGGGCCCGGGGCATGTGGAGAGCCTACACTCAATTGAGAGAGTGCCTACGGTTGAATGAGGTCACCTCTAGACTTCATCTTTGAATTTACACCAAATGAGACACATGGAAGCTTCGCTGACGACCTTTCCATACTCGACTTTTCAGCAGCCATTACAACTCTCTAGGGTTCGAACACATGGAAGCCATGCGCATGTTTGGGAACCTACCTCACGGACTTCACCATTGTAATTACGCCAAGGAGACAACTAGAGGTTTCTTTGGCTCTTCTTTCCTCTTGGCCGACTCAAACTCACATTGCACGAATGTAGGTATCCATGCGAGGGCACTCATTTCTCAAGGAGTATTCTCGAGGGTGGAAAGGATTACTTGTCGAGATCCAGCCACATGGAGCCATCTGTGTGTTATTAAAAGGGGATTTCTTAGATGACAAAATAAATGAATGATTAAATAGTCTATCGAAAGTTATGGCGTGGTGCCTTAATCATATCTAATGAAAATAGGAAATGTGAAAGGCTCGCAACTTTTCCACCTGGAAAAAATAGAGAGGAATATTCTCTTGAGGCTTTAGACTTTTAGGGGGAAAAATTTGGGATGAGTGAGTGAGTAAAATTGTATAAATGCAATGAGAATACTCTTGCATAAGGGGGTTAACTTTTCTAAGAATGTTTGAGAGAAACAATTTTTCTGAGAGACCATCCGAGAGACTAATTTATTTGATCATGTCAAGGTGGTTACAAGTGTACAACCATTGACAAGCTTTGAGATTGTTGAGGAAACTTTCCCCTACTGATGAATCTAATGAACCTTGAATGACTCTATGTTGATCATGAGCATAATTGTGTTTGCTTTTATTTTAGAATGTTTTCAAATAGTTTTTCATGTTCTTGTTGCAATATTATGTTAAAATCCCTTTGAATCACACAAGATCTCATCCATGTGTTAGTATTGTGGCATTTGCAATTTCATTATGAGAAGAGATTTCATCTAGTAATGAAATAAACAATTTAAAATAACTTTAATTTCATTATGTTGATAAAAATTCTTTGTAGTCTTACGAGTGTATCTTAGGCATGAAGAATCAGGGAATTTAAACATTTAATTGAGTCTTTAGTATGAGCCTTTGTGTTGAATTCTTGAATAATGTGTGAAACCGTGCATCTCGGGGCCTCCATAAATACACACATTTTGTTAAAGGAATATTTTGACTATTCCGAGGCATTATGTTCTGTGAGTTTTTCTATTTTTGTAAAGTATCTCAAGATCTAGTATAATCAACTTCATCTTTCTTAACTTCCCATCAAAAAAATTCTCAAATGGTGAATACTACATTAACCACCCTTGTTTGTACTTGTGTATCCACAAATATTTAACAAATTCCACTACCAAAATATGAAGAGACAATCAAGTTTCAATTATTATCTTTAGTAACCTGAACCTTGTCCAAGTCACATCTCCACTCTCTAGTGTGACAACTCGTGAGAGTTAGATTGTGTTGTATTGATTAGATTTTCTCAAGATTCTCATGAAAATTGTGCAAAGAAGGATCTCTTGATATCCTTCACCAAAGACGGGTTACAAAATGGGTCCTCTCACCCTGGTTGAAGGAAAAACCTAAAGTAGTGAGGGTAGATCAAGCCCTTAGTGAGGTGATATCCATTTCTCTAATGCCTGAGTGACAAAGAGTTAGTTGAATCCCCTCCCGGCTACAAAACAACTCATATCATGATTTATTTATCTCTAAGCATCTTGTCAATTATGTGATGCTACTCATCCCTCACAGGAGAATAAATTTGGATACCAACACCAAAGTGGCGCCATTGTTAGAGACTATTTGAATTGTAGAGGATTATTTTAACATTGGGACCTTTTTGTGTGGCAATAACACCAAAGTGGTGTCATTTTCGGGGAATATTTATGCAAATGCATACACATATAGACCCTGGTAATGTTTCTTACATGATTTAAGTGCAAATACGTTGTTTAAACATCATCATTTGTTGAGATTTTTAAGAATTGTGTGAGATTACAAGTTCATTGTGTAGTATTTCCAGTTTCTAGTGGTTATTGCACTAAATTTTCATCAATAGTGATGAATGTGGGTAAATGAAGGTCAAATCTACTAAGCTTTGCAGAAATTAAGCATTGATAGACACTTGGTAATTTACTTATAGTGCATCGCATAACTAAGTGAAAATCCTTAGTGCAGGGTGATTCCGTATGGAATTGAAATTTTGAATATTACCAGTTTGTTAGTCTTGTGTGAAGTGAAATTTTTCATTGATGTTTGCATCAAGGATCCTATGAAAAACTTATTTCGAACTAGGAAAAGTAAATTCTGAAGGAAAACAAGTCTAGAAAGTTGTTGGAAATCAAGAATTAAGAAAGGAAATATTAGTTCTGAAAGGTGATCAATATGTTGTTGAAGATTACCATACATCTTCAAGTGATTCTAAACTAGGTAATATTTATATAAATTTGAGTTCTCCAATTGGAGAGGGGCCATCATTTGTGTTTGAAAAGATTTCCTCTCATTTTCCTCCTATTTCTTCCAAGATTGATAGGGTTTTCCACGAAGCTGAGTCATTAGAGAATATCTATTTTGAAACCTAAATTCCTATGCTCCAAAGACACCTTGTTCCCTATCATTTGGTTTCTCCTATAAATTCACTACCTCATGGAAATATGGCCCAACCTCCACCTAGACCTCCTTTTCTTGTCAATACTTTTGGACCTATATATTTCAGAGGTATGGATGGATATCCTAATATGGTTCCACAAGATGTTAGAAATAGGTGGCCAAAGTTTCAAGGGAATAATGTCCACCTTTGGTTTTTACCATTTAAGACTCTTTGTCAATATGATGGAGGATTTTTAAATTGAGTTTGAAGACATGTATATAAAGTTGTTTATTCATACTCTTGAGGAGGATGCATGTGACTGGTACAAGGATTTACCAGATAATTCAATAGATTCATGGATAGAGATGAAAAATGCCTTTAGATTGCAATATGAGGATAAGACAGATCCCAAGTTCCTTTTATCTGAATTTGAAAATATAAAGAAAAATCTAAATGAGTCTATCCATGAATTCAATACTGGGTTCAATAAGACCTTGAATAGCCTACTTGTAATCCTAAGGCCAAGTGATGTGTCCTTTTATATAAAATATTCTGACGCTTTCGATAAAATTGTTGCTTATTACTTAAGAGATATGAACCCAAGAACATTGAGGCAAGCCTCCTAAGAGAGAAGGTTTCAAGTGATCAATCATGAAAAGCCTCTCGTGAAGCAAGGTTGTGGATCTGGAAGATGTTGTAAAAAATTTGGCTAGAGCAAAGTTAAAGAGATATCTTATAAATTGACAAGAGTAGAAAAAGGTATAGGAAAATGTTCCTAGGATCAGCACAAGCTAGACGGTGAATAGATATTTGGAAATCATCCTAGAGGTGATCACATACTAGATTAAAGAGGGAAAGGTCTCGTGGGATCAGGTAATAAAAAACTTCTTCCTAGGGAAGATAGAGTGGTTCCTAATCCTTCACTACTAGGGTTGCTATAGTGGAGAAGGCCAATGTTATCGAGTGGTGTGATAGGTGTTTATTACCACACTCCCCATGTGATGTAGATCAAGAAGTTTAGGAAGTAGATGATGATGAGACGTATGATGTGTGTGAAATGGAACACCCCTGTAAAATCATAGGAGGGGGTAACAAAATAAATTGATAAGTTCCATAACTACTGAAGATTTATCGGATTGTGTCCATCAGGTATTACCTCTTCCTCCTATTAATACTTTTGAAATTGATATGGTATAAGAATTTGATCTGCCCAATCATTATTTTGAATACTTAAGGGATTTTATGATTAAAAAGTATGATGGAGGGATCCCTTCCAAGAGGACAGGAAATTTTTGATGAATGTAGTAGTTGCTCAGGAGAAAGAATGTAACACTAGAAGTAAGGTTTTCAAAGGGTTAGGCCCACAAAATAAGCAAAATTTTTGAGTTCTTACCAATCTATTCAAGGAAATCGCTAAGAAAGATACATCTAGAAAAGGCCTAATTACCCCAAATAAAACCTGTGCTCTTGCCCATGCCCAAATTCTAAAGACTCCCATATTATCAGATGAAGTTGTGAATCTCCCTTCTAACACTGCCCTACCCAAATATGTTCCTTGTGACATAGCCCAAATCTTGAGTCAGATCAAGGTTATTATTCCTATTGTTGAATTACTTAGAATTCTGAGCATAGGAAAAGGGCATTTGAATATTTGGGATGTAAAGAAGAGAAAATTACCTAGGGAAAGAGTGTGAAAAATGTAGAGGTTCCTCCTATTATTACAGAATCAGAAATACCACAGGTATTGGAGGAACTGGGAGAATCACCTGAGGTGTATTTGGGAACTTCTCTAGTTGAATCTCAGCTTAATGTGGATCCATTTTTTACCACTTTGATTATTAAAGATAGGTTGGTACATAACTACATGTTTGATTCAAGAGCCTCATGTAATGTAATGCCTCTTGAGGTCATGAATGAGTTAAATATCAAGGTAACAACAGCTTATGGGAAATGTAATGCTATGGATTCAAGAGAAGTGCTAGTAGTTGGGTATGTCAAGGGATTAGTAGTGTAGTTGGCATCTTTTCCAAGAAAATTCTTAACCATGAATGTGGTTATTGTGGACTGTCCTGCCAAATGGGGGATGTTATTATCCAGAAAGTGGGTAGCTAGTGTGGGTGGAAGTGTACAAATGGACATGTCATACACAACCATACCAATTGAGGGGAACCTTGTGAAGTTTTACGGTGAGAAGAAAATGTTATATCTCATTGAGGACCCTAACAATGCTTCTTATGAAGTATTGTATGCAGATGTCAATGTCGACAACTTTGTGGGTTATGCTGATTTTAAGGAGCATAAAATTGATGAGTGTAAGTATCCCGAGAAGATTGGTTCTCCCTGGACTCTAATTTTTGATGGGGTTTATTCTAGATTTGGTAATGGCACAAAAGATAAACCTAAAAAAATATGGCTAGGTAGAAACTTTGATAGAGAAGAAAAACAAACATATGTCCAGTTGTTAAAGAAGTATAAAAACTTCTTGGATTTTGTGTGCTCGAATGGAAGGAACTTGAAACATCTCCTTCAATAATTTATTAGAATCAAGGTATGCATCATTCTGCAGTGTGCAAAGTGTTTTAGTTCTTTTTCATTTCTGTGTTTTTTTTGTTTTGGTTCATCCTGGTCCTCGCGGCTAGTTTTGTTGGTTTCTCGGTTCATTGTTTCGGGATTGGTTAGCATTTTTATGCTTTGCAAGCTTGTTCTCGACTTCATTGCCCAATGTATTTTTGGCACATTTTCTGTTATGTTGTTCTTACGGCACTCGTAGTGAGTTCCCATCCCCGAGTCGGAGCCAATGTTGGTGCTTAAATTAATCTCACCCTGTTTGTTCAAAATTTCTCGGTCTACATCCATGCTTTGAATTATTATCTATCTCCTGTGTGGATGCGTCAAATATTTCTCCTTCATTTGGTTTCCATTTTAAGTCCTTTCTGTGGGTCATGGATCACATTGAGTCTTGGTTTTATTTACATTATTCTCTCTATGGGAATTTTTTTTTATTGGGTGTCTTCCATGAATGTGTCTCCTTTGTAAATCCTATCCCAACATCTATGGATAAGTGGTCCTTTCGATTGGATGCGCCCGACGGGTTTTTTGATGAAACTTATCTAGTATATAATTCTCTATTAAAATATATGAAGAAGCGTGGAAAACTTCTTACTTTGATCTAGAAGAAGGATGCATGGTGCTTTGAAAGGTCAAAGGTAGAGAGGCATATCATCGAGGTTTTGAAATTTTTTTCCTTTTTGTGAAAAGGAGAAAAATTATAAAATGATCCATGAATCTGTGGGGGAAACATTAATCTCACATAGTTGAGTCAGGAATGAAAATTCAAAGTGGGGAGGCATGTCTCCAGAGCACTTTGGAGTTTTTAAGCTTTGTTTTGAAATGAAGGAAAAGAATAAAAGTAATTTGTGACTCCGTTGCACCCCACATCAAAAGTTACAAGAAGAGAGGTGGGTCTTCGGGGCATTTGAAACTCTCAGCTTGCTTCAACTCGATATTTTCCATGTGGAGATATTGCACTCATTTGAGGATCTGCCTTTGGGTCTTACCTTTGAAGTTACACCAAGGAGAAACGTGGAAGTTTTCGCTTGCTCCTCTTTGCACCTATCCAACTTGGAATCATATCGCATGAATGTAGGTATCTATGTGAGGGAACTCATTTCTTAAGGTATATTCTTGAGGGTGAAAAGAATTGTTTTTCAGATCCAACCATATGGAGCCACATGTCAATTATTAAAAAGGTATTTATTGCATGATAGAATAAAATAATGATTAAACATACTATCGAAAGTTAAGACACGATGCCCCAATCATATCTCGATAAAAGTAGGAAATGTGAATGGCTTGTAACTTTTCAAACTAGAAAATATAGAGAGGAATATTCTCCTAAGGCTTTAGACTTTTGGGGGAAAAATTTTTGATGACCTGAGTGAGTAAAATTGTATAAATGCAATGAGAATACTCTTGCATAAGGGGCGTTAACTTTTCGAGAAATTTTGAGAGAAACCATTTTCCGAGAGATCTTCTAAGAGACTAGTTTATTTTCCCGTGTTTTACATTTAATCACGTGAAGGTGGTTACAAGTGTATAGCCATTGACAAGCTCTAAGATTGTTGAGGAAAATTTCCCTTGTTGATGAATCTAATGAACCTTGAATGAATCTGTGTTTATCATGAGCATAATTGTGTTTTCTTTTATTTCAAAATGTTTTCAAATAGTTTTTCATTTTCCTTTTGTAATCTTATGTTGAAATCCTCTTAATCACACAAGATATCATCCATGTATTAGTATGTGGCTTTTGCAATTTCATTATGAGAAGAGATTTCATCCGTAATGAAATAAACAATTAAAAATCACTTTACTTTCATTATGTTGATAAATAATGTTTGTAAGCCTATGAGTGTATCTTAGCCGTGATGAATCGGGAATTTAAACATTTAATTGAGTCTTTAGCATGATCCTTTGTGTTGAATTCTTGAAGAATGTGTGAAACCGTGCATCTCTAGGCATCCTTTTATACACACCTTGGTTGAAGGAATATTTCGACTCTTCCGAGGCATTCATCGTGAGTTTTCCAAATTTTTGTAAAGGATCTCAAAGATCTGGTATAATCAACTTCATCTTGATTAACTTCCCATAAAACACTTCTCAAATGATGAATCCTACATGAACCACCCTTGTTTGTACTGTGCATCCATAAAGATTTAACAAATTCCACTACCAAAATATGCAAAGAAAATCACGTTTCAATTATTGTCTTTAGTAACCTAAACCTTGTCCAGGAAACATATCCACTCTCTAGTGTGACAACTTGTGAGAGTTAGATTGTGTATTGATTATATTTTTGTAAAGTTTTCGTGAATATTGTGCAAAGAAGGATCTCTTGATATCCTTCACCAATACTGGAGTTATAGAACGGGTCCTCTCACCCCGGTAGAGAAGGAACAACCTAAAGTAGTGATGGTAGATAAAGCCCTTAGTGAGGTTCTATCCATTTCTCCAACACCTCGAGTGACAAAGAGTCAGCTAAATCCCCTCCCCAGCTACAAAATGACTCATATCATGATTTTTCTATCTCTAAGCATCCTGCCAGTTATGTGATGTTGCTCAGCCCTCGCATGAGAATCAATTTGGAAACCAACAAGTTTATTAGAGTATATTTGATGGCGGAGGTCTCACAAAGGTGGTTTGAGTCAATATGGAAGAGGAAATGTGATTTTTGGAGGTATAACCATAACATCTCTTATAAAATCATATATGATTCTTTTATAAATTTTTAATCAATTATAATAATTTACAATAATTTATTTTTTTATTAATTTTAGTTTTTCAAGGTTTTTATCATGGGGATTTTCTTGACATGAGATTATTAGAAAATGTAGTGGACCAAACACATGAGATATTGTAATGGATATGATAAGAATATATATATCCTATGTGTAGATGTGGTAACTAAATAATTGTATTGTACTAAATGTAATTATAATTTTCTAAGTATTTAATTTTGTATCCAAAATTTATCAATACATGATATTTTGTGTGTGTATAGGTAATATTGACCCCCATAATGAGTAGGTTTTTACTTTGTTGCTTCGAGGACTAACACTTGTTCATATTCATATAACATTTGGTCAATCTAGATAGTAACTATCATTTCACTTCTAGAAAATGATGTTATAATACCCCATATTTATGGTACTAGGAAAAAACATAAAACTTCAAAAAATCTATCCTAATTTTTTTCGTAAATGTATTTAGTTTTTTTTTCTTATTAATCATAATGGTATTGGATTAAAATCAACCTATTAGTCCATAATATTTTTGTTTAATTAATTTATTAAATCCTAATGCAAAATTTTGTGACCTCAAATAACTAAAACAAACCCCTCCTTGAATAATACTTATTTAGTCCCTTACAAAATAAAATTTCACTTTATTTAAAAGTATTCAATAAGTAATTAAGTTCATCCATTTATATTATAGACTATGTTATTTTCTCCATAACTAAATAAGGCACTTTATGTTTAAAAACATCCATAAGGAACCCCACTTAACAAAAATTCAACCCATAGGATTCTTTCCCCATACCCATTTAAATCCAAAAACTAAAAATTTGAAGGGTTGACTTTGGGCCCTTAGATAAAAAGATCCTAGACCTAGATCATAGGGAATTAGAGAATTCCATAAACCTAGCCTATTTGTTCTCTTTTCATGTCTTTTCATTGTTTGTTTTGATTGTTTTTCTCTCTCTTTTTTACAGTCTATATGTAGGAAAGAACATGAGTGGAGGAGAAAACCATTGAAGCTCGAGAGCTCCATAGCATTTTAGGGAGGAAAATGCAAACCACCTTTTATTTTTAATTTGTATTATCCAAATATATTAATATATATAGTTGTGCATATACATATACATACATACATACATACATACATACATACATACATATATATATATATATATATATATATATATATATATATATATATATTACACTTTTTTATTTATTTTCTCATGGGTCTTAATATCCAATGGAATACGATTCATTCCCAAACACATCGAATGAACGAGGGTGGCGCTGCCATGTCTATGGGGAGATATAAGGGTTTTGGGGAGTGTGGTAGCATGTGGGAGGCATGGATGTTAGCATGTAATGTTTAGTTGGGGTGGGCACGATGGTAGAGGTCATTACCACCACCGTGGAAGTTTAAGAAAGAGCGGGGGATCGCGGCCAAGCTATGGCCTATTCCTCCCACACCGTATTTCATTAACACAATTGTCCATCCATAAAAGAGTGAACTGTAATATGGTTTTTTATGTTTTAATAAAAACCACAATCTCTCGTGTTTCGTGTGTGTGTGTGTGTGTGTGTGTGTGTGTGAGCTCCATGTTTTTTACAAAACAATTTCCATCTTAGTTGAATATACAAAAATATTTTCGTGAGAAAATATGTTTATCTTTGTGTGTATGTGTGTGTGTGTATTTATAAAAGGGTTTCATAATATATTGGTTAAAATAAATGGATTTTTTTAATAATTCCACAGAGTGATAATAAATCGATTTATAGAAAAAGTTATGGTTTTCAAAATGGTAATTATATTAAACCATATACATATAACACATACATACATATATATATATATATATATATATATATATATATATATATATATATATTCCTAGATATATATTTTTATATCTAGTTTTACATATTGTATACAAGGATAAAGTATTTTATAGGTTTGAAAGGTATTATAGAACAATAGGGAAAGAATCACTATAAAGTTAAATTCAATGAAAAACTCATTTCACATAAAATTTATTTAGGAACACTACCCTTAAAATGAATGAAACAATGGTGTTTTAATATTGTCAAGAAACAGGGTTGAAACTATGAACATTTTCACTTTTTCCTCATAAAAATTTTTCAAGTCAATTAAAATGCACTCTTAAAAGTCGACAATTTTAATGTTCTCTCTCACCCCAAGATGATATAAATTTCACATACTTTTCCAATTTCTATCTATGATATGCATTCCTATACAATAAAAATGCATTCTACTTTTTGAGAAAAATATTCACAACATACATGGTAAATGGAGTTATTTCCTTCCAACATAACTAAAATTTTCAACAACTAAATCAGTCCTATTTATTTCCATAACTTATATAAGTAAAATCAACATTTTATACACCATAATGATTAATTAGTGAGGCTTAGTTCTATTATTTAAAAAAGCAAAATAGTTAGGGAAAGAGTACCCATTTAACGATTTCAACAAAGATTCAATCCCCCAACCTTCATTCCAAAGCATATGATAGTACAACCTTTTGATCCCATAACCCAAGGTTTACCCTATTAATTTTTAAATAGTTGAGATGCATAACAAAAATTCCCACGAAACCATGTTTACAACATATACACTAAAGTAAGGATAGAATTTCATTTCAAACATGAAATGAAAGTCAATTTTTATACAACAACTTTCCTTTTTAAGGAGGGATTAAAAGATTCAATCTATGAAATACATCCATTCAAGCTCTTTAGCAAGGAACCAGAGGACATAACATTAGATACTACATTTTTAGGTGCAAGATAAGAGTTTCATCCTAAGATGGGAAACTTGTAAACAAGAGTTAATACTTCTTTAAAATAACAATATAAAATCCAAGTGGAAAAGCCTCCCGAGAAATCAGGGAACAACATGTGAAAAATATCCATCTTTTATTCACCAAACTTTGAGATAAAATATTTGTGTTTTCCACTCCAAAATGGTCTTCAAAGCAAAAGAGGAAAGGGCCTTGTTACCTCCCAACCTATTAGCATCATGACATGTCATCTCCAATGCATGGACGACATATAATCCTCCTTCCAATCACATGTCGAGAGAGGATGCATGCCTCGGCTTGCACAAGTGAATCGGGAAGGTAACAAACATATGAGCATGCCTTCATTTTTCATACACAACAACCAATTTAAACAACACATGTGGAAAACTCCATGCTTTTTCCTAAAATAAGGAAGAGTGATAATAATCCCATATGAAGCCAAGTGGGAAATCCAACCATAGGATTACAATGTAAATATCCAAGCACCCTCCTTATATCTCAAAATTAAAATTTCCCTCCTTATCTCTCTAACACAAACACCAAGCCTCCTCCTTGGAAGGATTTTCAAACCGTAATGATTTACTTGCTAAGGATGGGGAAGGAAGATCAAACCATATGAAAATCCTTCCCCACATCAAACCATATGAGGGGAGGAATAAAATAAGACCATCATGGCTTGCCCATCAAGCCATATGTAGAGAAGGGTCTTCCTCCCTCTTCTCCAACACTCCAAAATCCACCACAAAGCATGAAGGATGGAGAAAAAGACAATAATTTTTTTCTCAAACACACCCATAATCCAATAAACAATAGAACACACAAAATGACACCATTTTCATTTCATATACATATTATATTTCCATAAGAAAAACATATTATAATAACATGGAGATAAGCATATCCAAAAATATATGTAATTAAAACCTCCAAAGTTTCAAGTTCCATAAGCATTCTCCAAAATCTCCAACACCCAAAAGAAAGAATTCCCAAAAAGCCCCAACTCCTCTCTTTGAGGAAATATAAAAATAAAAACGATTAAAATTCTCCCAAATGAGAGGGTGACATTTGTCACCATTCTCATCTCCCACAAACTATTTCAAAAACATAATCAATAATAAAACAAATCTCCATTAAGGGATAATCTTCTAAATTCCCCAAAATGAATATAATTGCATAATACCCTATAACTTTTAAGAAACACAAAAACTAACCTCTATTACAATAAAGTGATGTGTCGGGGTTAAAAGGGAGGGAAACTTCCATTTGGCCCTCAAAAGTCCAAGGGGTCCTTTTCCATAAAAGGAAGCTCCCAAAATGAGAAGAGGTCCCCAAAATTTCCACATTTAACCCCAATTCGAGATTGTACTAAATGTCACAAGGGTTGAGGTGGTGGGACCCAACCAAGTTAAACTTAGGTGGATCAATACCTCAAACAACATAATAAACCTAAGACATAATTATCACATCTAGGGACCACTAGGTCCCTAAACTAGTATATTACAAGACTAAAATAAATTACAAATAAAAAATTACAATTAGGGATCACCCGTGGTGACAAACATGACATGCCACAAATATATAAGGCTTTGCATAATCAAACATGGATAGGACTGGCCCATTCGGTTTCTTGTGCAAACCCAAGTTCAGAGCTTTGAAACCCATGTTCTCCTATGTCATGTTATCTACACACACAATGAAAAATTTAAACATACCTTCCCAATAAAATATATGAATTAAAAAATATCAATAAATCATACATGAATAAATCATGCTAACTATACAACAATAATGTCATCATGAAATTTCTAACGCTAATCATATACATCCATACTAACTCAAAACATACTAACCATCCAAGCAACACACATGAAAAAAATCCAATTAGCCTTTACAATTCAAGTGATAACAAAGTATACATCAAAACCATAAATAAATTCATCACATATGAAATGAAACACAATAAAACATAATATTTTGATATCCAAAATCATACCATGCAAGAGTTAAGATAATTATCAATAATAATAGCTTTGCATTATGTGCCCAAATCATTGTGCAAGTGTCCTCAAAATAACCATACTAAGAGCATATAGTA
This sequence comes from Taxus wallichiana var. yunnanensis, assembly GCA_018340775.1. Taxonomy (NCBI): domain Eukaryota; kingdom Viridiplantae; phylum Streptophyta; class Pinopsida; order Cupressales; family Taxaceae; genus Taxus; species Taxus wallichiana. The sequence goes on along the minus strand of CM031240.1, from coordinate 245,724,200 downwards.
TCCAAATGATGCTAAAGTCCATATCCATCATCAAATAAAAGTAATGAGTCATCAAAATAAATATTTTGAAGAATAGGTGGGCACTACATCCCCCTCTCCTAATATTAGACTTGCTTATGGAAGTCAATGGAAGTGATGAGGATATCGAGCCCTTAAAGGTGTATCATCTTCCCATGTAGTTGTTTTCTTAACATATATGTCCCCTTGCACTGCTTTCTTGGTCCAAGTATCACTCCTAAAAGGATAATCATAAATTCTCTAGGATGCGCATGAGCTCTAGTCTCCACTGTCTTTCATCCTCCACCTCTAATGCTGAAAAATATAATTCATAACAAATGTCGGGCACATATCTATGTAATAATGAAACATGAAACACATCATGGGTCTGTGATAAGCGTTGAGGAAAATCTAAGTGGTAGGAAACTAGACCTATGACCTCCAAGATCTCAAATGGCCCCATAAAATGAGGATAAAGTTTAGAACCCTTTCCATAGTGGGTTGGGCTCTTATGTGGATGAACTCTAAATAATACTTTGTCACCCATGCAAAAATATGATCAGTCATCTTCATGTCTTCATATGCCTTCTATTGTGCAATAGTCCATTCAACATGCTTGACTAATCAATATAACCTACTACTCCAAGTCGTAAAGGTAAGTTGGCCCAAGTAAAACCCCGTTGTTTAGCCTATCTAAACTCAAAGGTATCCTCTAAGGTTATCCATACAAACTCGATAGGAGCCATACCGATATAATTGTGATATATTTTTTTGTATGTAAACTCAAGAAGGTGTAGATAATCCTCCAACCACTTCTACTAGTCAAAGCACATACATGATCAACATATCATCAAGTACTTGATCAACCCTCTCTATCTACTCATCTGTCTTTGGGTGATATGTTGAACTCAAGTTAATTTACATTCCCAAAGTGGCCTAAAAGGATGTCTAGAAGTGTAAAGTGTAGATGGTGTCACCGCACATTGATGGTTTCTTCGAGATCCGTGCAATCTAAAAATATCCTCCATAAATACCTTGCAATGGAAAATGCATTCTAGGTGACCTTGGTTAGCGAGAAGTGTGCAAATTTTTCAACTTTTCCACATTGACCATATTCACATCATGATGATAAGAAGACATAGGGAGTCGAACAATGAAATCCATGGAGATTATGTCCCATTTTGGCTTGGGAATGTTATGAGGATATTAGAGTCCGCAGGATGATAATTCTTAATCTCGACCTTTCAAAAGTCATGGAAACAAGCTAAAAATATGTTATACCCCATCGAAGAAAAGGAAAATGATATAAAACTCTCAAATCATCCTTGATCTTCTTCACTCTTGGATGTGTTACATATGGGGCTTGACAAGTATCTAAAAGAATGAAGTTGAGAATATCACTTGTCATAAAGTACGTAAACGCACCTATGAAACTAAACTAGATAATTTTCCTCTAAAATACGCCCGAATGTATACCCTCTAAGGAACCTCAGTAAATCAAACATCTTCTTAGCACCCTCATAGAATATATTGCTTGGAAGATGGTGAAGAAATCTTTCCTTCAAGATTAAAATGTAGTGTCATAGAAGCAATCACATGTTGGCATCTACTAAGGGCATCTGCAATGACATTCTCCTTTCCTTTGATATAATGGACATCCATGTCATACTCACATAAGAAATCCATCAGAGTTGTTGACGAGCATTGAGGTTAAGTGTGAGAAGATATTCTCAAGGGTACTATGATCGGTCCTAAAAAAGGATGGCCTAACAAAAGGAAATGATGCCAACGAAATGGAGCATGAAAACTAATGTGAGATCCAAATCATGGGTAGGATAATTAATGGCATAATAGTTTAGCTTACACAACTCAAAAGTAATAACCTGATGCTCCTATATAAGAATTGCTCCTGCACTCGAAAGAAGGATCGGTGCAAACCACAAATTATTTTTCAAATCCAAATCTACTAAGATAAGTACCATGATCAATCTCTCCTTAAGAAACTAAAAGGCTTGCTCACACTTTTTCGACCAAGTCAAATTTCATCCCTTTTCCTAAAGATAAGTAATATGATGTGCAATCCTGGAAAAGTCTTATACAAACCCGTGGTAGTACCCTACTACTCCCATGAATATCCACACCTATGGCACTAATGTGGGCACTTTCCAATCAAGGAATGGCTTCATGTTAGAGATATATACTGATATACCCTCTCCTAAAATTATGTGACTTAAGTAATGAATTTCATCTGAAAAGAAGCTACACTTTTCCAAGTTCCCAAAGAACTTATGATCTCTCAAAATTTGTAGTACCTGTCTCAAATGCTCCTCATTTTCCTCCTTGGAATGACAATACATCAATATATAAGGTAGGTATACTAAGACAAAGTGATCCAAAAAGGTCCTAAATACCCCATTCATGAGGCTCATGAAAATAACGGCGCATCGGTGAAGCCAAAAGGTACAACAGTGAACTCATAATTCCCATATTGAGTATGGAGAGTTGTGTTATGAATGTTTGCATCTGTAATATGCATTTGATGATATCTCGACTTGAAATCAATCTTTGAGAATTATATGGCTCCCTTCATATGATAAAACAAGTCGTCAATCCCCATATGTGGATAACGGTTCTTAATTGTTACCTTATTAAGTTTCTGAAGTCAACAAAAACATAAGAGAACCATCCTTCTTCATAAGAATAATTTTTACCCCCCATGGGGACACACTAGGGAGAATAAGGCCCTTCTATAACAACTCCTCTAATTGAATCTTGAGATTATGAATATCTGGACTCATCATCTGATAAGGTGCCCTAGAGACTAACACTACTCCTGGTACAAAGTCTAGGCTTACATCCACCTCTCTAAAAAGTAGTAACCCAAGAATCTCATGCGGAAATAGATCTAAAAAGTACCTTAGTACCTGCAAGATCATTAAGAGGTGAATGCTTTAAAGTACTCGTATGATCGATCATTGATGGTAATGGAAGATAAAAGATAACCTTTGTGCATCTTCGCTTGATTTTTTAGTGAGACAATACACAGAGAAATGTGCTTCTAAATCCTGGAGATAACAACTGAGTTACCAAGGTCATCCTAACACTCAATGATCTTCCCTCTATATTGTAATTTTTCCAATGAGAATCAAGCCAATCCATGCACATGACAACCTAGTAGGATCCTAATGGAAACACTCGAAGGTCCAAGGTAGTGGAGAATACTCCCAAATATAATATGTAACTCTCCACATAGGTATCTATTGTGAGTTTATCCCCAAAGACCAACTCAACCTATAAACTATTTGGCTCCCTAGCCACCAAAGAGCTTACACCGGTGATTTAATGAATATTAATATCCTAAATCAAAAACAACCGAGATAGAAATACCCTTAATAGTATCTTTCATCTCGATAATCATGGTGTGATGCTCATCTTTGTGGTTATATAATTTTACATAGACATGATGGGTGCCTGTATGTCCGCCATTGTCTTCTTAGAGATAGGACAAGTTTATTCAAACACATATGCACAAGTTGATTAGGGTCCCATTAGTGAAGCATCCTACTCCACCTCTCTGAGAAGTGCTCCTTCCTTTACTCTAATGGACTGAAATTTTGGCCCGACCAAGGAAAACTACCTAGTAAGGGTTGGTTTTACTATCTAGGTACCCTACCTCGTGTCTCTACACCCACCAATACCTCCTCAAATGCCTCCTCTCGCATGTTATGTGTATGCCTAGTCATTTACTACTTGTGAGCATAGTGTTTGACTACTACCGTGTGTGTGATAGGGGTCTTGATACTAACCGAGGAGGCATGAATCATCCTCTAAGGGGAGCTGTAGTGCCCCATGACCTCTTATCCTTAAATGACTACATCTTGTACTGAAACATACCCCTCTTCTTCTTCTATTTGTACTCGTAGTCCCTATTCATGTTCTCCTCGACTAGGTAGACCTTCTTTATGACCTTTTATAGTGTTGGGGGAGATAACATCCTAATAGCCCTAGATATATCTACATTCATTACTTGAATAAACTTGTTGACTTGTAATTTATCATCTTCCAAAAATCCACATACTACAACAAATAAATAAATATTCTCTCATACTATGTAACCATTCTTGAACTTTGTCGTAGGTCGTGGAACTCGACAAGTCCTCTTTTAAAAAAAGTGCTCAAACATGTAACGATCACTAAATTTCTCCTTAAATAACTCCCAAGTCACTATATATCTAGTCATGTGGATATTTTACTGCGCGTTTTTACACCATAAGTGTTTTCCATCATGGAGGAGTTGTATAGTGAACCTAGCCTTGACATTGCTCTCATATGAGTGGAATCCAATGTAACTATCGAGGCCGAGGATGCATGAATCATCCCCAAATCAATTTAAGGTACTAATGTAAGTGGTCAGATGTAGATGAAGGAGATCCCTAATTACATTTCATATGTCTCAATCCTGATGCTAATGTCTAACCATCCTCTCAACTAGTGAATGTGGTCATCCCTCATCAAGTGGCCCCTCAATTATATGATAATGGATCTAAAAAAATGAGTCCCCTCTCTCAAGGTCTATGGAGGGATTGTGAGATCTTTCCTATCTCTAAGTGTCATGAAGATGTGGCTTCGAGTGGTCACCCTCGTTTGGCAATGTATCTTATCCTAGACGAACATCCTCCTTTGTCATCTCATGCTGCGTCAAAAGATGATCTTTCACAACACCTATGAGATGTTGAATTGCCTCTAATATATGTGATCTAGACTCGACGGTAAGTGGCTGAGGCATAGGTGACCTACGTCCTAAGATGTCAATCGATTAGAATCTTGTACTTCATGTAGACGACATCTTATGTTAGGTTATCATTTTTTAAGGTGGTAGAAATGGATTAAATTGTTTTCATTTATTACTTTCACTATTATTAATTAATTTTAAAATTTCACCTGGGTATGTTTGATGTGTGAACATATTCTCTAAAACAAAATGTAATGCCCCATATTTATGGCATTAGAAAACAACTTAACAATTCTAAAAATCTTGTCTAAATTTATTAATATTTTTAAACATATTTAATTATTTTTGGGTTATTCATCCTAATTTTATCGATTAATGTCCATCTTTTAGTCCATAATAATTTTATTTAAGTAATTTATTCCCTAACATAATATTTTATCACATTAAATAATTAAAACAAACCCTCAATGAATAATACTTATTCATTACCTTAAAAAAAAAAGGTCACTTTATTTCAAAGTATCCCCTAAGAAATTAAGTTCACCCATTTATACTATAACACTATCTTTTTCTCCATAAATAAATAAGATACTTTATTATTAAAAATTTCCCTAAAGCACCAAACTTAAACTAAAATTCATCACATAGGATTATTTCCTCCACAGTCATTTATGAAAAACCATTTAAATACAAATTATAAAAAGGTGGACGAGGGTTCACTTTGGGCCCTTGGATCAAAAAGATCCCAGTCCTAGATCCTACGGATTTGGAGAAAGCCCTAAACCTACTCTATATGCTCTCTTTTCATATATTTTCATTGTTTGTTTCTAATTGATTTTCCTCTTTTTTTTTAGGTCTATATGCAAGAAACGAGATTGGTGGAGGAGAAAGCCAAGGAAACTCTTACAGCTCTATAGCATTTTAAAGGAGGAAAATACAAACCCCCTTTATTTTTTTATTTTTATTACCCACAGATTTGAATATATAAACTTGTGTGTGGATATATATATATATATATATATATATATATATATATATATATATATATATATATCCTTATTTCTTTTTTTTTTTAGGGTGTTAATATGTAATGGTCTATGGCTCATGCTCGAAGCACATAAAAAGGAGGAGGAGTGGCGCTACCTCATATTTGGGGAGATATATGGATGTTAGGGAGTGGTGGGGTGTGGGAGACGTGGTTTGTGGGGTGGAATGTTTAGTGGAGGAGACCAAAAGTGTAGGTTGTTGCCACTACTATGTTAGGTTTAAGAAGGAGAAGGGGAGGTGGGATGGGGCTCACGGCTAGGCAGCAACCATTCCCTCCCACATTGTGTTTCAATAACACAATCATGCCTCTACAAAAAAATGAACTCTAATATGTTCGTTTTTTTAAAATAAAAATTGTAATATTTAAATGTATATACATACATACATACATACATTCATACATATACATGTATATAAATGTATATGAGTTCATTTTTTTACAAAACAATTTTCACATAGTTGAATATACAAAAATATTATCTTTTGAGCAAATATGTTTATCTTAGAGTGTGTGTGCGTATATATATGATAATACATTGGTTATAATAAACAGAATTTATTTTTAATTATTTCACATAGTGATAATAAATCATATTTCCAAAGAAAGTTATGGTTTTCAAATGGTAATGGTAATTATATAAAACCATATACATATACATATTTATATGGTTTCATATTGCAGAGGAAAACGATTTGTGCCTTTTCGAGCAGCTTTTTTTTGAGGATCACGAGTTTTGTGGGGACGAGTGAGGCTGGTGGAAGCCGTTGGGAAGGTCTCAGTAGATAAGAGTAACTATGAGCATAACTTAAGGCATGGCAGCAACAAGGAACATGAGCTCCCACATAAAAGAAATGCCACAAAAAACACAACAAAAGGTCCACAACAAAAGGTTAAGCCCTCCACGCAAAAAATCCATGTAGCCTAAGAATACATGGCCATGGTGGTAGAGTATTGAGCATGAGTTGTAGATAAATGGAAAAACAGAGTGCTCAAAAGAAATTGTCGATGTGTGTGGAGTGAAAGATCCTCTCATAGAATAGATTTAGTCACCGAACCTACGAAAAAAATAAAAACAAAGTAAAAACAAAGATCTTAATAATTTCCAGTTTAATAAAAAAATTAAAATAAAACTAGAAAATACTCTATTTGGATGATTTGCTAAATTTATCCACGATTAGCTAGCTATATCTAGTTGTAAAACCCCGATAGCTCAAAGAGATCTGCACATGCACGAAGAACACAACAAAACTAAGCAACTTTCAAGAATAGCTTGTTAAAGATGTTAGCAAGGAAAAAACCAAAATATATCAATGAAAAACTTGCACAAGGAATTAAAAATGAAAAAACAAGAGTTATCGAGAACTCAAAAAAATGAGTGCACGTTTACTCCGACCTCACTCCGATACCATGAAAGAGTCGATTTAAACGTATCGAAAACTATGCACCATAATGAAGTTTCACTCAAGTTAAATCACAATGGCTCCAACGTAATTAGAAGGAAGAATAAATCAACAATCAACAACTTGCATAATAGAATAAATCTTGCTCATAAGAAAAAGACAACAAAGTGTCTTTGCATGCTCATAAATGAATAGTAAAAGGGTACATATAGGGTGCTGAGTAACCCTAGTGCATGACTCAATAGAAAACCATAAACCTAACCCTAAACCTAACCTATATGAGATGAACCTCCAATATGTGAGAGAACACATAGGATAACTCACACCAACACCCCCCCTTCATCGAATCTAGGGTAGCGGTTATGAGACAGATGGAAAAGAAGACACCCCTAAACAACTAAGAAAGATGTGTCAATGGGGCCCACAACTAAACGCCCGATAAAGTACATATACAAACATAATCTTCCTAGAAGAAGAATAAGAAAAGAATGAATACAAAGTCCGAAGAAGATGAGCAAATTGCAGAAGACCTCACCCCCAAGAAAGAGACCGTAAGTGAAGAAACTTCATCTCGGTGAAGGACTTGGTAAATACATCTTTAATTTGATAAGTTGTCTCGAATGTCGATATCGATGACACCATCTGAATAAGCTCCGTATGAAGTGCATATGGATATTAATGTGCTTCATCCGCTGATACTAAACAAGATTTCTATAAATAGAGGTAGTGCTCATGTTATCATAGTAGATAATGGTAGGCTACCAAAGTGGATGCCAAACTCTGTCTAAATACCCTGTAGCCAAATAGCTTCTATGGCAACGTTAACTACTCATCTTTAGATGATATCACAATTGCATTATGCTTCTTGCTAGACCAACTAATAGGACCCAAACCAAGAGAGAAACTGTAGCTAGAAGTAGATTTTCGATGATCTAAGTCACCGGCCCAATCAAAATTTGTGAACCCAATCAAGTCAATATCTACCCCTCCATGATAGTGAATGCCATCAGCATAGGTGCCATGAACATAATGAAGGATCCATTTAGCTACTTTCCAATGCAGCTCATGTGGCTCTTGCATGAATCTAGACATGATCCCAACAACATATGATAAATTTGATCAAGTGTGAGTCAAGTAAATCAATCTCCCCACCAACTGTCGATAAAGAGTACCATCAACCAAGGGAGTAGAGAAATATAAAACCAACTTAAACTTTGAAATAAAAGGAGTAGAAGAAGACTCACAATTGGACATCTTAAAATGAGCTAGCAAATCAAGAGCATACTTAGATTGTGAAATCAATATTCCTAGTCGATTGTGAAATCTAGATCCCAAGGAGGTAATGAAGCAAACCTAAGTCAATCATGGAAAACTTCTTGGCCAATGTGATCTTCACAGAATCAATAATAGAGGAAGAGCCTCCTGTGATCAACAAGTCATCAACATATAGAACAAGAATGAGTATGGAGTCATCTTTCTATAGAATATAAACATTTAGATAAGAATGACACCTAGTAAACCCTAATGTAACTAAAAAGGAGTCCATCATGGCATACAAGCCCGAGGGGCTTGTTTAAGGCCATAAAGATACTTATTTAACTTACAAACGAGGGAGGGATCTTGGACATAACCCGGATCTTGTTCCATATAGATCTCTTCCTCTAGGTCACCATGAAGGAAGGCACTCTTAATGTCCATTTGATGGACTTTCCATCTATTCACCTGCGGTAATGGGTAGGGTCATTCGAATAGAAATCATCTTTTCAACCAGAGAAAAGGTTTTATTATAATCAACCCCAACTATCTAGGAGAAACCCTTTTATTAATCACACTTTAAACTTTTGATGTTTCCATCTACTCCATACTTTGTTTGGAACACCCACTAACACCAAATGATTTTTCTTCCTTTTGAAAGAGTGGTGAGATCTTCAAGTATCATTCTTCATGAGAGAGGAATACTCCTCATCCATGGCGAATCAGACTCAGGAATACCAGAAACCTCCTGGAAAGACTATGGATTAGAATTAGAGGTGAAGAAAGAGTGGGGTCCAATGAAATCTGAGCGAGTACGTCTCATGTCCAAGTATCTCCATCTAAATCAGAAGACTCAAAGTCGAAAGATTCTTCACTTGAGTGAGAAGGAACATAGTCCACATCATCACTTCTATCGAATCATAAGACTCAAAGGTTTGATGGTGGGAGGATATGGAAGAGGATCACACTCAATAGTATCATCATCCGATGATTCAGAATCTAAATCAACGATCCGAAGAACCTCAATAGGTGGATAAGTATGAGTAAAAGAAAACTCATCAATCTTAAAACTTCTCTCAATGCATAGCTCATGAGAAGTAGGATTCATTAATTGATATCCCTTCACGCCATCAGGATACCCTACAAAGATACAAGCTTTGGATTGTGTTTCTAAAGCCTTGCGTTTCTTCTTGGGAATCCAAGACATAGCCATGGATCCAAAGAATTAAAAGTGCTAAACATCAGGCTTGCATCCAAACCAGGCTTCAAAGGGTGTCATACCTCTTACTGCCTTGTGTGGAACATGATTCTAAATGTAATTTTCACAATTTCTTGCTTAGGTCCAAACTCTGCGGAGGAAGAGACTTCAAGTGAATCATAAAAGTGTCCATCTCCTTAAGAGTAAAATTCTTTCTTTTTGTGAATCCATTCGTGAAGGGATATAATCAACTCGTATGCTGCAAAGAGATCCTTTCAGAAGTATAGAAATCCATGAACCTATTGTTTACATATTCACCTCCATTGTTGGTTCGAAGAACCTTGATAGACTTAGTTCTGCCTATTTCTCAGCAAGAGCCTTAAAGTCCTGAAAATGTTCAAAGACTTCAGACTTAAGCTTAAGAAAATATACCCAAGTATATCACGAATAGTCATCAATGAAGGTTAGCACATAAGGAGCTATAGTAAATGAAGGAGAAGGAAATGGACCAGAAACATCATTGTGAACAAGATCTAAAGGACGAGTGGCTCTCTCAAGATTTTCCTTTGTCAAAGTTCTTTTTAGGATGCTTTCCATGGGTACAACCCTCACAAATACCCTTAGAAAACTTGACGTGAGGTAAACCGTTGAACATTTCGTTTTGGCTCAATTGTTCAAGGTAGCGATAATTTAGATGTCCGAAATGCTCATGCCATAACTTACTAACCTCATTTGCATGAGTGACCAATGCAAATGGTCATAGAATCGAAGTAAAGTGGGAAGAGGTATATAACCGTGAATAGTGATCAGCATTTCCCTCAGCCACTGTAGTGTCATTGTTAAGCTCACGAATAATCACCGAGTTAGGACCAAATTCCACTCGCATTCCTTCACTAAAGCGAGTAAATTGATAAATCTATAGGAGATTGGTAGAGAGATTAGAACAATCAACACTTGGTTAAATGTTCCCCCATCCATCTCTACCGATCCACTACCAGAAACTGACACTATCGTGTCATTACCCATCATGATTTGGGACATTCCACAAGGTTCGATGTTGGAAAACTCAACATGTAAAGAACCCATGTGGTGTGAGACACTGGAATCTATAATCCATGTCGATGAAGGAATAACTCGTCTAGAAGGGCCTTTACTTTCTTCTTATCATTTTTAGCACCTTTTGCAGTAGAAGACTTAGTGTTCGGAGCACTTTGTTTTATGGATTCGGGAACACTTATTTTATTCTTCTCAAGCAAATGAGAAAAGTGATCAATCTATTTCTAAAAATAGTGTTGCTTGTCATGACTAGACTTCTTGTAATAGGAACACAAAAAATTCCTTTTCTATGCCTTAGGCTCAAAAGTCAAAGTGTTTGTGTCATTTCTAGGTTTGGTTTTGGTTTTTTCTTAAGTTGATCCTTTGTTTATTTCTTCTTTTCATTCTTCTTTCTCTTAGTATTACTTGCTTCTGAGGAATATGACTTGGACTTGAGAGACCCCATTTGAATGATTTTTTCCTATTCTCGAATGAGTTGGGATGAAAAATAGTCAAAGGAGGGAATAGTCCAAGTATCGCCCAAAGAAACTTTTGTAGCTTAGAAATTTGACATGAAGATAGAATATTTGGAACCTATCTTAGAGAGAATCATCAAGATTAGTTGAGAATATTTCTCATCTACTTGACATCCTTTTAACAATAATCTAATGTGGAGAAATTTCAAGAAGAAAGATTGTAGGTTTTCAAATTCACTAGGATTTAACCCTAGTAGTTCATTTTCCAACTCATGCACTCTCATGTCATCTAGTTGTCTAAACATTGCATCCAGCATTTTCCATGCAAATCTAGGTGTTTCAGACATGTCAATGTGGAAGAGCAAGTTAGGAGAAACAGACATGCAAAGAATACCTAAATCTTCATCACTACGGTTTAACCACTTAGATTTTTCAGGTTCATCATCTAGTTTAGTCTCAGTTCCCATGGTGATGCAGAATAACCCTTTACCCCTTAGTTTTATTATTATTTTTGATCTCCATTTGAAGAAGTTGAATGGCATAAGAAAGGGAATTGAAATTACATCCCTAGTGAGAGAGAGAGAGAAATGCGAAAATAAACACAACCACCGTGACAATATAACAACCCCTACTTTTGAAACTTTATAGTTTAGTGTGTTGATTACAATCAGGTCTGTGCGTGTGGTTTGAAACACTTGGTAACTCGTCTTGCAATCAGCATAATAACGCACAAGAGAGGAGACCACAACAATGTTTCATAGAGTGTAACAAATAGGACACCGTAAACAAGCACAATAAAAAAACAAGGAGGTGAAATCCAATCCTAGTTCCGAGAGAAATCATCCTACGTCATAAGTGAATAAACCCCCTTCCTATAGACTATGACGGATGCGCTCACTAGTCATGCAAGAGATAATAAGGGTAAAAATTACAAATATTGAATAAGGATTCAAAATGAAATCCCGATGATCTTCAAAAGGTTGAAAAATGCTCTTGGAAGACAAAAATAGGCCGTAATGTCGCCACACACTTGAATGCACAATTATAGAATTTTTTTAACAATAACATGTAGTAAATTATCATTCGAAAGATCCGATTCACTAAATTTAGAGCATGGTTAGGACAAAAAGGAGAAGAACATTATTTTAAATGCCGTAATGAAAAAATGTCACTAAACGTAAGGAAGAAAATGGAAATTAATAACACTAGATTTAATTAAATATTAATTAAATATTTTAAATACTTTCCCTTTGTTAATGTATGTAAAAGACAATTTTAAATTGAAGAAATCTAACTAAAAACTTTTTTAGAAAGAAATAATTTTAAAAAGTTTTTTTTTTAATTTAGAAAAAAATTAAAAAGGAGACTTACCAAACTTTTGTTTTAATAGATTTTTACATTGTTTAAATTAGAAGGAAAAAATATTATTATTATTATTTTTTTAAACAATAGATAAAAAGTATTTTGCAAAAATTGGAAAGTATGCTTTTTTTTTTTTTTAAATGGCAAAGGAAGTAAGTATATATATTTTTTTAAAATGAAAGGATGTATTTAAAAAATACGAATGCATTCTATTTAGGAAACCTTACTAAAAAAACTTACCAGGATTGGAGGCATAATTTTTTTAATTTTTGAGGCATGAATTATCTCTCTCCCATGGGATTGGAGGTATTCTCGACATGTCCTCCATTTGTGGAGATGACATGTGATGACGCCATTTGGTTTGGTGGAAACCGGGCCTCTTCCTCTTCCGCATTTAAGATTTTCATATGGAGTGGAAGCTTACAAAACATGTCCTGCATCATAAAGGAAATTTCCCATTTTGGGGAGGATTGTACAATTGCATTTGAATATGTGGTTTTGTAATTGATATGGCTACCCAAGTTATATTTTTCCCTCTCTTAAGAGAAATATTTGTAATCTTGTGTTGTAACATTCTTGTAATCCTTGTTCTATATGAAACCTTGTCATGTACTCTACTCCCTGTAAGGGTGTTGCAAAATTTATCCTTGGGTTGGGAAAAATGAATATTATTCTTGTATTACGTGTAGGATTTGAAGGAGTAGTCTTGTATTTTATTTTAACTTCATTTAAATGAAATCTAGTTTCTTATATTGCAAATGAAAAGTAAGATGCATGTGAGAAGTTTATTTGTTTGAGATTTAAAGTGTACTATATCATGTTGAAAATAGGAAATAATGTAATTCTATTTGGGAAAAATGATTTATAAAAATCAGCATGTTTTATTTATTCATATTGTATACAAAAAAGAAATCAAACTTTTGATATTGTTTAAGTGGTTTAAATACAAAGTCTAAAGTACAATATTTTGTTGTGCTTCTTTGATGAAAAAAATAGGTTACGCAAATATGTATATTCACCTATAATTATTTTATTTTAGTTCCCTTATTTCACCCATCTATTCTTCAAACCTATTTATCAAATTTTTTTATTATCATGCAAAGAAAGTTTGAGTTTTGGTTGCTCTAGGGAAACTATAGTTAAATTTTCACCATTTATTACATGTTAAGGATGGGTAAGCTGAAAGTGTAGAAGAGGGAAGGAAGTATCACACTTTTATTAATAATCAATCGAATCAAATTACAGTAGTGCAAGTTTCAATATTTATAGATATTGAACAACCAGATAAAAATAAAGAAGGATATTGCAAAGATGCAAAATAATCCTAACTATATAAGTTTCCAAAAATACATATGGGAAGCACAAATAATTAATATTAACAAATGTATTTGTTAAAAATATGTACCAGATAATGCTACATGAATAAATTTACAAAGAGATGGGTGTCACATGTCACCCTCTAATTTTGAGGATTTGTGCTTGGTTCTCCTTCATATACCTCTTCTTAGAGAGGGGTATGGAAATTTTATTCTAATTAGTCTTTCGGAAGTTGGAGAGAGCTTGGAGCTAGGAGCTTGGGAAATATTTGTATGTTCTTGAAGTTGGATAGTTATTTTAGAAGTAGGATGGAAATACCTATTTTTTTGTTTCTATGGTATAATGTGTAAAATAAAAATGGTTTTTGGATTCCTGAATGCTTACATGTTGTTGTGGTTGTCTTTGTAAATCTTGTTTGTTTCCATTTTCTCCATCCATCTCACTTGAGGTAGATTTTGGAATTTTTTGGGAAGAGGGAGGAAACCCCCTCTTACACCACATGGCTTGATGGGAAAGCCATGATGGTCTATCTATTATTTTCCTCCGCTCATATGGTATATTGTGGAAGATTACTATTCATATTATTTTAATCTTGTCTTCCATCCTTGTGATGAAAACTATCTCATGGTTGAAAATGGTTTCAAAATCCTTTCAAAGAGGAGGTTTAGAGTTTGGGATGAAGGGAAAAGGAGGGATGTATGGATATTTTTCTTTCCACTCTTCCCAAATTTTAGGAAATATGGAGTTCTCCTCTTGTGATTTTGTGTTGCTTTGGCTTGCTTTATCTTGGTATGTGTGTGTTTTCCATCCTATGTTTACCCCATACTTGTTAAATTTTTTAGGCATGAATTCTCTCTCTCCCATGGGATTGGAGGTAATTTGACATGTCCTCCATTTGTGTAGATGACATGCGATGATTCCATTAGGTTGGGTTGAAACCGGGCCTCTTCCTCTTCCACATTTAAGACATTCATATGGGTGGAAGATTACAAAACAGATTGGATCATGAAGGAATTTTTTTAAATTTTGCAATGTAGTATCACTTTTTGGGGAGGATTTTACACTTGCATTTTAAGATGTGGTTTTTTAATTGATATGGTTACCAAAGTTATATTATTCACTATTATAAGAGAAAGATTTGTAATCTTGTGTTGTAACATTCTTGTAATCCTTGTTCTATATGAAACCTTGTTTTGGACTCTACTCTTGTAACGGTGTTGAAAAGTTTATCCTTGGGTTTGGAAAAATGAATATTATTCTTGTATTACTTTTAGGATTTGAGTGAGAAGGCTTGTAGTTTATTTTAACTTCATTTAAATAAAGTATAGTTTGTTATCTTACAAATGAAAAGAAATAT
The DNA here is from genome assembly GCA_018340775.1 of Taxus wallichiana var. yunnanensis. NCBI lineage: Eukaryota > Viridiplantae > Streptophyta > Pinopsida > Cupressales > Taxaceae > Taxus > Taxus wallichiana. The sequence goes on along the minus strand of CM031240.1, from coordinate 245,709,024 downwards.
GCATGTGAGAAGTTTATTTGTTTGATATTTAAAGTGTAATGTATTATGTTTAAAAAAGGTAATAATGCAAATCTGTTTTGGAAAAAAATCTTTATAAAAATCAGAATGTTTTTTTAATTTTCATATTGTATACAAAAAAATAAATCTAAATTTTGATATCGTTTAAGTGGTTTAAATACAAAATGCACAATCTTTTGTTCTACTTCTTTGATTAAAAAAATAGGGTCTACAAATATGTATATTCACCTATAATGTTTTTAATTTTAGTTCCCGTATTTCACCCATCTATTCTTCAAACCTATTTCTCAAAAAAAAAATTACTATCATGCAAAGAAATTTTGAGTTTTTATTGCTTTAGGAAACTATAGTTAAATTTTGAACATTTGTTAAATTTTAAGGATGGGTAATCGAAAGTGTAGAAGATGGATGTAAGCATCACACTTTTATTAATAATCAATCAAATCAAAGTACAGTAGTGTAGGTTGCAATATTTATAGATATTGAACAATTGGATAAAACAGAGAAGAATGTTGCACAGGTGCAACAATAATTCTAATTACATAATCTTCCAACACTACATATGGTAAGTACAAATAACTAATCCTAACAAATGTATTTATTAAAAATATGTAACAAATAATCCTACGTGAATAAAATTACAAATATGGTTTATAAAACCATATAACAATAATCAACTAATTACCAAAGGTATTAATACAATGCATAAATTACTACAGTAAAATAAGTTTATCCTAACATCTCCCCCTTAAGTTGGCATTGTTTAACGATATGAGGAGAGGAAATATCTTAAAAAATCAAACTTGTCACGTACATGTGAATTTGTGAACATATTTGCTTGTTGTTCATACGTTGGTAAAATTGAAGATGTATATTTTGTTTCAATACATGCTCACGTATGAAATGTACTGTACCTCAATTTGCTTTGTTCTTTCATGAAAATTTGTATTGAAAATAAGTTTGAGAACACCTTCATTGTCAACATACAAGGTGTTCAATTTGTCTTGTAGTATTCCAAGTCTTTCAAGTATGCGATGTAGCCATATCATTTCACAAACAAGCTTCACTGTAGCACAATTCTCAACTTCTATAGAGAGAGAAACAAATTGTTTCTTCTTGCTTCCCTGTGATATTGGTCCAGATCCCAAAAAGAACACAAAACCTAAAATGGATTTTTGTCATCAATTTTTCCCGCATGATCTAAATCCGAATATCCTTGGTAAATCAAAGAAAGAAGAAGTTTCATTCTTCTTGTATTCTATAGACCAATATCTACCTGCTCCTTTGAGATATCTCAAGATTTGCCTTACTACCTTCCAATGAAAAAATTTACGTTCCTATATGAACATGGATATATAGCTCACTACAAAACTGATAGCTGGTCTAGTGTATATGAGGTAAATGATACTCCCAATCAACTGCCGATAGAGATTTTCATTTACCACGGGGAGATGGATTAGAAAAACATAACGTAGTCTAATATTGATAGGTGTAGTAAAAGGTATGTAATCCATCATCCTGAATTTTTCAAGTGTTATCTTGGTATATTTCAACTGAGAAACAAATATGTGATTCTCTTTCTACCGTACTTGCAATCCAAGATAGTAGTGCATCAACCCAAGATCTGTCATGTCAAACAATCATTTAAGATCTTTCTTCATTACATCGATCATGTTTATTAAACTACTAGTGATGACTAGATCATCAACATATACTAAAACAATCACATTATCCCCTTGGTTTTTAGGTAGAGATTGGGATCATATGGATTTGACAAATCCATGTTATACAAGATGCTCATCAATTTTGATGTACTAGGCCCGAGGTGCCTATTTAAGGCCCTACTGAGATAATTACCGAGTCTATATACCTTTGTTTCTTGACTAGATACAACATATCCAACAAGTTGATTCATGTAGACTTCTTCTAATAGATCTTCATTCAGAAAGGAACTTTTACATCCATCGATGGATTTTCCAACTAAATTGTGCATCTAGAAAAAGATCATCCGATCATTTTGATCTTAGCTATAGAAGAAATTGGCTCCTCATACTCTATGCCTTCTTTTGTGCATAACCCTTTGCTACCAGTCTTGCTTTGTACTTGTCTATGTTCCCATCTGCTTTGTACTTTTTTTTAATATCCATCTGCAACCAATGGGTTTCGTCCCTAGTGGAAGATTGACAACTTACAAGGTATTGTTTTTCACCACTAGATGATATTTAGTATCCATGGCATCTTTACAATATTTGACTATAGGGCTTCTGGACTATAGATGGCTCACAAGATTCAATAACTCTACTCATCAAATCAAAGTTCACTTCTTCTCATGATTTAGTACAAGCACTTCATCCAAAGTGGTGGATGAATATGGAGGATCATCCAATTTTTCATCTCATAACATGTTTGTCTATGAATTGGGCATACACCGAACTAATCCTATGATTTTCGGTTCTATTTGATCTTCACCATCATCCCCATCATCACTTTCATCATATGTGGGAACATCAAATTTTTTTAACAAAAAGTAAAAATATACATCACGTGAGTCGGAGGAGTATTTTCTTATTTCTTCTTAAAAGACTCAACGTATTCATTGGTGTAGACTTTCCAAGTATTCAAATCCATCAATCTATACCCAAGAGTCTCTTCACCGTATCCAATGAAGATGAGTTTTTATGATTTCATATAAACTTATTTCTATTATGTTGGATACGTGCATATTTTATTTCCAACCTAATACTTTGAGGTGTACAATAGATGGATTTATGTTTGACTATTTTTCTTGTGGTGTTACTCCGTCGGGAGAAATCGTGGGCACTCTATTTTAGAAATAAACTGTTATTTTTATTGTTTTCCCGAAAGTCCTCGCTAGTCAAAAATCATCAATCATGCATCATACAATTTCCATGATAGTATGATTCCTTATCTCAACAACACCATTCTTCGTGGTGTCTATGGAGGAGGCATTTTTGACAAATCCCATGAGCTTGTAGGTAGGATTTGAACTCATCCTAGTGAATTCCCCCTCGATCTCGAGTGGAGGGTTCTAATGTGATGACAAATTTCAATCTCAACACACACTTTAAACTTATGAAAAGTTTCAAAAGCTTCACTTCTCTTACGAAGATATTATTTCATCATTTTTATCCAGTAATCATTAGCACAAATTATTAAGTACCAAAATATAGAATGACTAGGTTACATTGGACCACAAAGATTGATATGAACTAGATAAGGTTTTCCATGAGCTTGATAGGTACTCTTCTAGAACTAAGCTCGTGTTATTTTCTTGTTAGGAAGTGAGGACAATTATCTGTATCCTTCTGGAGAGATGGAAATCCTTTTACCATATTATACCAGTGAAGTGTTTCTAGATACTTGAAACTAATGTGACCAAGTCTCATATGCCACAAATCTATAGAGGTAGAACTCTTATCCACAAGTTCTTGATCATCTTTATGGATAATGTCAAGATGGAACATATGTCCCACATTAGAGGAATTTGTAACTATTTTTGAGCCTCGTGGTTTGTCTCAAATCAAACACATTTTCTTTTCGGAATGAGTATCAAAGTCAATCTTTAGAGTATGATCTAGAAGGTGACTAAGTGATAGTATATTTTACATCCGATAGTCTACAATTCCATGAACCAAAGGGTGGAGAAATATTACCAATCACCTGTACTATGTACAAAGAATCATCACCTAATGAAACATGATTTTTCAAAGGTGTTTCCCTCATTGTGGTAAACCAGTCTCGCATGCCGGTCATGTGTCGAGTTCCTCTGAATCAACATACCAGATGTTATTAGAATATGTGGATGGTTCACTAGATTGAGAAGTGTGCAATAATTCTTCATTATCCGAATGTTCTTCTTTCTTAGCTATATTTCCTTACTAATGGGTTTTCTTTGTCAATTCACCTTCTTCTACCATTAATTCAATTAGAATTTCCTTTATAAGGGGTGTTTACTATGAGGTCCGAGTTTCTTGATGAACCTTTCTTATAGGTATTGAGCCAACAATATTTATACTCATGTCCTCTATTGCAGATAGGACCTTTCTTCTTTTGTTTCTTGTCCCCTTGCTGATGTTGATTTTGGGACTATTGATGAGATTTTCCTTATCCTTTTCCTTTCATTTATAATGAGAATAAATTTCTACTCCTCTTCATCATATTTATTGTACATTACTTCCTCCTATTGCAGTAGATTCACTAACTTGTCAAACCGACTGTTTGATCCGGCAAGTTGAGCGTTTTCACATAAAATTGATCTGAAGGAGGGACTTCTCACAAAACAATGGGAATGAGAGTTTTATTACTAACCTTCTATCCTAGAGCTAGAAGTGATGCCCTTAATTTTATAAGTCTTCTTAAAAAAGCTTCTATTTTATCATTTTTTTGAACTTCAATGTGTGTAACTGACTTTTCAAATTTAGAATGACACTCTTTTCTTGGCCTTGTACATTGTAATCAACTTATCCCATCCTTATTTGGTTTTTTTAGAATCTTGAATGTTGGGTTTCACATCATCAAACATGGCAAATAAGATTATAAGTTTGTCCTTTGGATCATATCTATCAAAGTGTCATAGTTGGTTATATCAGTTGTTGATCTACTTACTTAACCATGCACAACATTCCAAATATATTCAAAATCAAGATGTGTATTAATTTTTGTCTTCCATGCTATGTATTTATTTCCTCGTAGAAGTTCATAATCTAGAAGATAAAATTTAGGGTCGTTGGTGAAACTTTTTTAGAAGTACCTTAAAAATGGTAAGGCTCTTATCACTCAAGGTATACGGCCTCTCAATCTATATACCATTAGTCTCGATATACCAAATATTTCTTTATATACACCCTTCTGATTACCCATCAAATTGTGGAAGAATCTCAACCTTTATATATACTCAAAGCATTATGTGAAAGAGGCGTTAATGTACGTTCAAGTGTCGACACCTAGAACTAAGACAATACTAAAAGGGTTCGTGAGATTATTGACACCAGCTCAAATAAATATCCTCATAAGCACGCATAAATATGCTATATACTTAAATAGTTTTAGTGTCTTGATTTAAGTCGAGAAATCATTCACGATGGATGGATGGGAGGGCTTAAAGTATGTGCACTCTGTCCTTACTAATCCCAAGGGATTTAAAGTGATGATACCCATATGCCGTTATTACAGCTATATCGGGCATTATGTGTGTAGTAGTAATCATGATGAATTTACTCGTAAGCACTTCCGGAGGCACTATTTATACCGAACGTTGTGAATGAGATCTAAAGATCTCATGAGTGATATAGAACCAAATGTTTATTATTTTTTATTAAAAATATCTACTAGTTTTAAATAAGTTACAATGGTTTGCAATTGAATATGACAACCTGTAAATTAGTACAATACATTGAAATATGCAAATTACATTCAAAATTCTGAAAAAAAATTGATTGGCAGAATTTTTTTGTTTTGTAGGACCCTAGTGGCCTCAGAGCTCAATATAGATCTCTAAGATTGAAAAGATTTCTTAGAATAAAAAATTAAGTGAAATGGGAGAAAAAAATCTTTTACCCAAAAATAGGGTTATCTCCTCTAAAATGTGGTTGGTTGTTTGGATACATATAGGTGGTATAGCAGTGGTTTTAGGCCTCTATATTTTGGTGTTCTTCTAAATTTTCTACTAAATTCAAACTATATATAAAATTGTTGAGATGGGGTGGGTCAAACCCCAAAATAACTCCTCCACAAATAACTCACCCCAACCAACTTAGTGCTCTAAGCACTCCTATAATGAAACAAATCAATTAATATTCAAATAAAAATAAAGTCCACTAACATTTCAAATGTTGAAATGGTAGGTAGATGAAATGCACATGGCTAAGAGGAGGTTTAGGCTATTTCATGGAGTAGGGATTCGCATTAGGAAAATCTAAGTGTTTGTATCTCATTTTACATTAATTTTTATTGTTCCTTCTTATGTCAATGTATTTGTTTTATTGTAGGGTATTGAATTTCCCACCTCTGGTTTTGATTATTTGGCATGCAGGGTCTATTATATTGCTCCTTTTTCCTTGTATTCATATGTCTCAGGGGATGAGGGATCCTTGATGGCTCGAATGGATGGAGACACGTTGACTATGTGTAGGATATTAGGCAATGAAACCCTTTAGAGGATGGCTTGAGCTTAGATTCAAGGTTGTAATTATTGTTTGGATCGTTTTATTCCAACTTGGTCCCTTCAATGCTAAGGTGTAGGTTCAATAAGTAGAGTGATTCAAACATTGTGGGCTTGGCCATTTGACAGAGATCGGCCCGATCAGGCTATACTTGTTAAAAGTTGATCGCGTGGTGATATATTTAGTGTAAGGAAACATGTTTGTGGGCTTATATATCACCAAAAAACAATGCAACCTGATTTTAAAGACACAAAAATGTCCTCTAGTATCGAACACAACTCATTGTAGAGAAATGGTAGCTCGGTTTTAGGCTCGGTATGAGCTACAAACTCAATTTGAATGCACAACTCAGTCTTTAACCTAGATGAATAGCCAAGTCACAATGTAGAACTTAGACAAATGAAGATCTGTAGAGCTTACCTTCTTTTAAATTTTTTTAGTCTAATTGGCTTAGGAAGCAAATTTTCCTAGTGTAGGGACGCGAAAGAAAAGAAATAAATATTTTCCTTTATGTGGATAATAAACAAGAGGTTGTTGGGATACGTGGACATTCGGAGAAGATGTTGGAGGCAACATAAGATTTCCTAGAGTTAAGGTTCTTCTCCAAAAAAATTCTTCCTCCTATAACCTCTCTCCAACCTTCTCTACTCACAAATCCAAATCAACCAGCTACGATACCAAATGAAAGTTTAGAAGAGAAACATAAGCCTCACACTTTTTGAATAATAAATTAAATCAAAGTAAAGTATTGCATGTTGCAATATTTATAGATATTGAACAATTGGATACAAATAGAGAATGATGTTGCACATGTGTAAAAATAATCCTCATTACATAAGCTTCCAAAACTATATACAAGAAGCACAAATAATTAATACAAACAAATATATTTGTTACAACTATGTAATAGATAAACCTACGTGAATAAAATGACAAATATGGTTTATAAAACCATATAACAATAATCATCTAATTACCAGAGGTAATAATACAATCGATAAATTACTATACTAAAATAAGTTTACCCTAACTGTAATTTACTAAAAGTAGTAGTTTTATAAATTCTAGTGGTTTCGATTTTACAAGAAAAACTGTTACATATACTATATGTGTAAAAAGAAATACGAATTAAAATGTATTCTATAATATTCCTTTATATATATATATATATATATATATATTAATATATACACACATATTATATATGTATATATGTCTATATATATAATGAAATCGGATTAGTTTTATTTTAAAGAAAATAAAAAAGAGGGTATATGGTACATGCCACACCCTCGGTCATGACCTATCCCCTCCCCTACCATGCTCGGTTGTGGTGTGGCATAACCAAATCATAGTTTTACTATGGTGTGGCTATGTTACACCATAATCCCCAACCTTGTAAACCCTCTACGTGGCCATATAAAACTTGTTAAGTGAATTCTTGTTGAGAATGGAGCTTAATTGATTCATAATAAACTTGCTTTTACATGTTACAAAGTTATGACAAGAACAAAGTGTCGATCAAGTGTAACTAAGTGACCACGTGAGGAAGTGACAAAGACCGGTCAGTAGTAACTAGTGATGGCTACTGTGTGACACATCTTTTGTTTTTGATGAAAATTAGAATATATAAATTCTTTTAAAGATGATTTATTGATTGTAAAATCATATTTAACTTACCCAATATATATATATATATATGTATACATTTTATGAGGGTAATTAAGGAGAAGAGAATATAAATAGTAATTGGTTTTACATGTAAGTTTTCTTGGTGATAAAGAAAAAATAGTTGAGTGAGGGAAAATATTGAACATCTTGTGAGGTGTTGGAAGACGGTAGATCTTCATTGTACTTCCTCTATAAAGCATTGGATAATAATATTGGTTGCTTTTCTTTGTGAATAGAGGCCACATTGGGTGAACCACATTAAACTGGTGTAATCTTTCTCTTATTTATTTTATCTTCTAGTTATTTCCACATTCATTGCTTGTATGCTTTTTTGATTATAGATCTCATGCAACATTGCTATATGGTTTAACCCCAACAAATGGTATCATAGATTTTGTTGAGTGGTTTGTGTGTTGAAAAATTTACTCATAGTGGGTTTTCGATTGAGTGGGAGCTACAATAATGGAAGAAGGAAAAAAACACAAGGTAGAGAAATTTGAAGGTCGTAATTATCAATTATGAAAGATCCAGATTGAGGATTATATGTATCAAATATATTTATATTTACCTTTGAATGAGAAGTATATACCTACAAAGATGAGTGATGAAGAATGGAATATTATTGACATAAAGGCTTTGGGATCTATAAGATTGAGCCTTCAGCTGACATCTGTGGCTTCCAATATTACGTGAGAGGCAACTTCTATAGTAGAGTTAATGAAATCTATTTCTAATTTATATGAAAAAACTAGTGCTTCAAATAAATTTTATTCCATGAAGAATATATTTAGTTCTAAGATGCATGAATGTGGATCTGCATCTAGTCATTTGAATGATTTCGATCTATTGTAAATTAGTTAAAATTAGTTGATATACCATTTGATGATGAAGTAAAAGCACTTTTATTCTTATGTTCTTTTCCTAATAGTTGGGATAACTTGGTAATGGATGTTAGTAATACAACATCTGCTAATAATATTTTGAAGTTTGATGATGTGGTTAGTATAATCTTGAATGAAGAAATTCATAGGAAAATACAGAGGAATCATCATCTGGAAATTCTTTGAATGTAGAAAGTAGGGGCAAGAAGAAGGAGAGATCCAATAATAAGAGTAATGGGAAATCAAATTCAAGGGATACTAGATCTAAATCCGTATAAGGGAATTACTTGTTAGAAATTGGAAACAAAGGACATGCAAAGAAATATTGTTGGTCAAAGGATAAAGAGACCTAACAACCAGATAAAGGTAAAGGAACAAATCTTGTTGCATCAGAGGTAATGCAAGATGTTCTTATTCTTTCTTTAGATGATAGAATTGAATCATGTGTTTTAGATTCAATATCTTCTTTCCATGTAACCCCTAATAATGGTTATTTAAGAAATTATGTCCAAGGAAATTTTGGACATGTTTATTTTGGTGATGATGAACCTTGCAATATTACTGGTAAAGGGGAATTTAATCTAAAATTACAGAATGGAAATACATGGGTATTGAAAGATGTGAGGCATGTGCCAAACCTCGAGGAATCTTATTTCGTAGGGCAACTAGGTAATTTTGTTGCATGGTTACTTTTACGGGAGAATTGGAAAGTCACCAAGGGTGATTTTGTTGTGGCAAGAGGTAAGAAGGTAGGAACGTTATATTTATCTCCTTGTATTATTGATTCCTTTTCTCGTATTATCTACTTCAAATTCATATGCATGCATATGGCATAATCGTTTGGGTCATATAAGTAAAAAAGGAATACAGATCTTAAAGGCTAAGTATAAGTTATCATATTTGAAAGATTTAGATCTTAATTTCTATGAGCATTGTATCTTTGGAAAGAAAAAGAGAGTGATATTTCTCAAATTTTGGGCAACTAAGAAGGAGAAAAATTGGAGCTTGTAACCTCGGATGTGTGGGGACCAGCTAAGTAGCTTCTCATGGAGAATCCCAGTATTATGTTACTTTCATTGATGATGCTACTAGAAAGGTATGGGTTTATTGTATTAAACGTAAATCTGATGTTTTGAGACTTTTAAATGATGGAAAACCCTTATTGAGAATGAATTAGATTCTTGGTTAAATTTCTTTAAATATGAAAATGGTGGTGAATACGTAGCAATACTTTCAATGATTATTGTTCAGTGAATGGGAGACATAGGGAAAGAATGGTTCGAAGAACACCACAGGAGAATGGTGTTGCAGAATGAATGAATAGAACAATCATGAAACGTGCTAGAAGTATGAGAATGCATTATGGACTACCCTTGCGGTTCTATGTGGAAGTAATTGATACAACGGTTTATTTAATTAACTGTGTGCCTTCAAGTTCACTAGATGGAGGAATAACAGAGCAAGCTTGGACCGGATTTAAAAGAGGTAGATCTTTCTTTTCTTAAATTTTTTTGATGAGAAGATTTTTTCATGTTGATAAAGAAAAAAATTGGTGCAAAATATAAGAGATACACTTTAATTACTTATGGATATGGTGATTTAATTTCCATTTTTGGATTTAGAGAATTCTACCATTATTAAGAGTCGTGATGTTGAATGGAAGAAAAGAGAGAATGTATAGGAATCAAATTTTGGTACCCAAGGATGAATCGGTTGAAAATAATTTGAATGAAAATGAACTCTCAAATTTAAAAGTATTACCTATCTCAAGTTACGCAAAGAACCACCGTTAGTTTACCCCTAATCGACATTGGTCAGCGAACCGTATCGGTTATAGAAGAGCAAAACTAGCATCGGTTAACAAAATTGATGTTGGTTATAGGTGACCATCATCAGTCACTTTTAGATTTAGATACAAATGTCCACGAGGTCTAGATTGAACATCTGGTACCCCAAACTCCTGTGAGAAGGTCACAAAGGGAAAGTAAACCTCTAGAAAGATTTACACCTTCTCTATTTTATTTACTATTAACTGATAATGGTGAACAAGAGATATTTGAAGAAGTAATGTAGGATAAGACCAACATTCAGTGGGAGCATGGCATGGATGAGGAGATGAACTCCTTGGAATAGAGCTAGACTTGGGATTTTGTTAAGTTGTCAGTAGGTAAGAGAACATTGGAGAATAAGTGGGTTTACATGATCAAGGAAGAAGAGGGTGCATAGAAAAGATACAAGGCAAGGCTTGTAGTAAAGGGATTTATATAGAAAGTAGGTATTTACTTTGGTGAAATATTTTCTCTTGTTGTTAAGATGACTTCTATTTGTACTATATTCAGCTTAGTTACATTAGAATATTTTCATTTAGAGTAAATAGTTGTGAAGACGACTTTACTTCATGGTGATTTGGATGAAGAGATTTATATGAAGCACTTGTTTGGTTATGAAGTCAAGGGTAATAAGAAACTTGTGTGCAAATTGAAAAATAGCCTATATGGGTGCAAGAAAGCTCCAAGTCAATGGTATTTGAGATTTGACAATTTTATGCATGAGCATGGTTATATGGTTTAACCCCAACCTTTTTTATAGAATATATAACATATATACATAGATATATTATATATAATGTGTGTGTGTGTGTGTGTGTTTATAAGTAGAACCTATAAAGAAATAAAGAAATTAAAAGATAGAACAAAAAAATTAATGAAAAACTTCAAACTCTAGATAGGAAAACAAACCTAAAAAAAAAATAAGGGAAAATTTCTTTCCTCCTTCACTAATATAGAACAAAAAAATGAGATGGAGTTTAATTTTCCTTGATGATCTTCCTTTGCCTCCATCCTTTCCTGCAAAAACCTACATATGTTAATGAGGGAAAATAAAACAAAATAAAATTTCTAAAGAAAATCATAATGAAATATTAGGGATTGCTAGAAACCCTAAGATAATGTGCGAATATTTGTCTAATCCAATGGTGGATATTGGACCCTCATAACTTTTAATTTGGGGGAAAATGGATTAATAGGTATTGGGTAAGTTTGATAAGTGGAGACCTAAGGAAATATTAATGTGGGATATAAGAAAAATTGTTTAAATAGAAAAATTTGTTGGCAAGGGTTCATTTAGTTAATTAATGGCCATGATGGAAATCAAATATTAATTTCAGAATTAAGAAAATAATTAAACAAATAAGCATTAGACATGGGTTCGTAAGGATGGCAAATGAGACCTTTTTTAAACAAATTAATATGAAAAAAGGGGTGATTTAACATGGAAATAATTATGGAAAATAACATAGTATTATATAACTCTTGGCTATACTTCCGACCTTAAATTATTAATAAATTAATATGTTTAAAAATACTTGTCGATATTTTTAATACTTGTGTCTAGTTTAGTTTCTATAAAATATGGGGCATTACATTTGGTATCATAGAATAGGATCCAACACCGGGCGTACTACGAATAATTTATTATTTAACACTAAGTGTGTTTATTTTTCCCATCTAGCAATAATGTTTCTAGTAAACCATTTCATATTCTCCTACATCAATTGAACGTCCTAATAAGGTGTAATTCACAACACCTCTAGAACAACCATGTTTGAGAAATTATTCTACCAATAACATGTGTGGTGAATGATTATGAGCTTGAATTAGTAAATTTGAGAAATAGAACCACTTTGTTGGTGATTGGAACAAAAATTTGATCACTTTTTTCTAAATACTTGGTAAATTTAAGAAAAGTGACTCCAAAATAACACACAAAATGATTATGTGGCTCCCATAGTAGATATCATTTAGGATGTTCATGTTCTCTACTAACATGGGATGCCAATAAAACATTTAAAAAAAATTTATAAGATCATTTGATAGTTTATTTGAAGGAATTTTGATCTAGTTGATCGCATTGCTGCATGGAAAAACTAAAATCTATGAAATTGTTTTCGTTTTGGACAAGTGGTTTACGGAGTTTTAGTATAAAACTAAAATATAATACTTTTAACTTTTATTATTCCCCATCGAATTGGCTTCAAAAATTGGTTTTGAGAAAATGGTTTTGGGAGCTAATTTTTCAAGCATGTTTTGGAGGCCTCTACTCATTTATTCACAATAAAAACTAGTCAATCACAAAATAAGATTTGGAAAAAGTCACAACTAGAGTTCTAATTATAAGAATTATATTCTATAAGTTACAATTGATTATATTTATATAAGACACTAGATGCAAGTTGATATACTAAGTTGTTGAGTTGTGAACGCTTGCTTTCAAAACACATTTCTTAGCCACTTTTGCCAAATCTATTCAAGTGCAAAGTACCAACAAATTAATAGTTGGCCCCATTAAAGTGCTTCAGCTCAAGATTCATTCGTAATTTTTGGGTTCTTTATGTCTCATTGAACTCCCTACATAACAAATAATTTGTTGGATGTGTTTATTTTACCATTGGAATATTTGGTAGTTTTTGGTAGGCCCTTTTTGGCCATTTCAACTAGTGTAATGATAGAATTGGTCTTAATGACCCACTTAACGCTTCAGGAAAACCTTGGAGGTCGATGCCTTTAGATTATGATTTTTACATTTTTTCAAGGTCAAATTTTATGAGCTTGAAAATTTTGATGTGATGATAAATTTTCACTAAACCTTGGGAATTTGTTTTGGGTGTTTGGTTAGTTGGTTTTTCCTCTTGAGTGATTTGTTATTTCTTGGGACACTCACTCGCAATGTTAAGGGCACCACATTTTAAACTAACAAAACCCTTTTGGTATGGGCATGAAATAAATAATTGTACCTTGTTGTAGAGAAACCTAAGGAAAATGGTCTTCCACATCTAAAAATTTCATTATTGTGAATTGGAATAATTTTCACTCCTTGTGTATACATTACTAATATCCATTTTATAACCCCCTTCTAAGAAAATTTACCAAGTAACCTTATAACCTTGTTTTTCCTTTTGAAAGTGTATTTCTAAATTAAGCATACTTGGATGAAATTTTTGTTTAACTAAACCTCTCTAACTTATCTCTCATCAATAATTGCTAAGGGTAAAGGATTTTTATGTCTCTTCATATATGTTGGTTTTGTACAAAGTGATATTTCATAGTTATTTTATCCTTTGTAGTAAAATACTAATGCATTGAGATATTAGAAACTGAATATTGTTTTAAAAACTTCAATTTTTCATCAAGGCCTTTAGTATAACATTTGAAATTAGCTTTGCTAATGTTCTAGTTATTTATAACCCTACTTGAGCTCGATAGAACTATTTTAATACTATGATCATTTACTAAGTTTTGGTTAAATGTAACTTGGTTAAATTGTTTCACCTTAGAAGGTACACTTGTTAGAATAACCCTTCCCAAATTGGTTAGAACATTATTAATAATCACGTTTATGACACTAAGACTTATGTGTATAAAACATGGAATCACTCTCTCCCTCTTACCTTATCTCGTAGATAGAATAAAAATGATTATGTGAAAATAACAACGTTCTCTCATCCTCTCTTTCTCAGAAAAAGACAAATAACTTAATTTTGATTGCTCTTTTGGTGGGGACGAGATGGTATACCAATGCTAGTGTTGGCCCATGGAATTACAAGTAATATGGTGTAATAATGATGAATACAATGATTCATGACCCATTAAAAAAATGTGCATCTATAAGTACATTTATGTACTTATACCTTATAAACAATAATCAATCATGTAATTATATGTAAATGGGAAAACTCATAGAATATATATCTTTTATCAGCCTTTGTTGACAAATAATGTTATAGAATGTTATCCCCTTATAATCTAAAATTGAGGTAATCATAAGTTATTGTTTCAAATGAAATAAGTGATGTTTATTATTCTTTGTTGTGTGATATTCATATAGTCTGGATTACACGCTAAATTTATGGTCTTGTGTAACTAACTTAGGCATTGTGCTATCATTTTAGGTTCTACATGAGAAAGTAATGTGAATCATATAGAGTCAATTTTTTTCCCTAGAGTAGATACCCTTTTATTCTTGGACTCATAGGAGACTTCAAAGATAGGATTTTTATTTTTAAGAACATCATTAACCTAGTAATAGATAAATGGTTTAACCCTTTTGTGAAGACTAAATAATGACAATTTTCTATTCATTCCACCCACGTTAGGTATGGAAATCCTATGATATCATTTTAATACCTAATTAAGGAGTGTGAATTTTGAGTTGTATCGAGAGCTATGTTGTTTTTGGGGTACTCTTGAAAAAATGGCCCCATTGTTTCACCATTCAATAGGGTGGAAAATTTAAGTTCTTGTGTGAAATGGATTCACCCTCTAGTTAAGAAGTATATTTATATACATTGCATTTGAACCTTAAGGGACTTTGGTGACCAAGATAATTGTTGAGTTAAAGTTAGCATATGTTTTTGATTTTGAGAAGAATTAGGAATAACTTTCCGTAAGGAAAATGTGTATCGACTTCTTGAAATATTGAGGAAGGAATGAATGGAATTTGTTTTATAACTTGTCCAAGTTATAATTTGGTAATTTACATAGTATCTTGATAGGTTTTGGAAACGTCCATTTTGAATTTACTTTTCTCGACTAACTCATTCATGTATTCTCTTTGTTAGTGTGATAAAGAAACAATAAATTCAAGTAAACTTCTCATATGTTTTATTGAATTCAATTATTTTTGTTTGTTGTTTCATTAAGGAATTGTGGCCTTGTTGGGGTGCAGAAAGTTCAAAAGTTGTTTTTTCATGGTGGGAAATTAGGTAAAATTTTGAACAATAAAAAACTAAACAATTCTGTATTGTTTTTAACATAAAATTTTAAACCAAAATTGAGATGTCCTAGAAAATATTTCATGTTATATAACACTGAAACTAATATAGAAAATAAATCCTAACTTGAGGGTAGGCAATATATATTTCACACAAAATTTATTGGTAATTTCATTCCATAATGTAAGAATAATGGAAAAATTAAATTATCATATTTTTATGTTAGGTTCTATGTGACTCTAAAACCTTGACAATAAAGGAATAACACATATATGCTATGGAAGATTTGAAGGTATGGTGAACATATGGCACATACTTTAAAAATATCAGTAGAAGTTATAAATGTTTAATTTCGTACATTTAAAAATATTTCTCACTTATTGATTCATTTTAATGAAGTTCTTGGGTGGTTTTATGCCCATGATTTGTGTCTAAATTGATAACCATTTTTAGACGTAAATTATGTTCCTTGGCTCACCGTTGATAGTTTCCTTTAAATGTGGGCCTTATGTTGTACATCCACTTATGTGGAACCTTGTCGGGAAGTTAGACGATGATGCAAATGAATCTTTTTGGAAGCTAAAATTTCCCTTGATTAATATTCTCCTATTTGAGATACACTTGATTTTGAACCATGTTATAGTTGGTGAGGCATGTTTGTTGAGACAAAAAAATAAAACTTGTGGTTTTTAAGTAAATGCATTTAGAATATATTTGAAAAGAAGTTCTTTCAAACCTAAATTTTAAAGTTAATATAACAAGCTAAGATTTATTGATTGTATGGGTTAGTTTTTTTTTTTAAATTTATATTATACCATATACTAGATGTTAGGAACAAATAATTTATTGTTAAAAGGAGGAATACATTGGGTTATCTCTATAAGGTGTTGCATGTTCTATATGAAATTCTAATCCTTTATCACTTGACGTTAAGTTAAATAATTTGCTCATTTTATACAAAAAAAAGTAGTATGTGGTACAATGTGATACCTTTGAGAGGAAAATATTCTTACCCCTTCATGCGAATTCCTGGAAGAAGTCTATTTCTAGGGAAGGGGGATGTAGTGCCACTATTATCTTGCACCATTTTATTGTTGAATCCTCTTATTTTTTGGATTATTGACATTGATATCATACTATTTAGACATTATATGGTTTTTTCATAAATTACTCTTATTCCAAGGTGGTGTTTAAGGCACATTGCACCAGTAAAATGTTGTGACACATATTACTAGTTTCTTGTAGCCACACTACTATAGATATGAGAAGGATACAACTTAGATACATTTTACTAGATATATGATGGATGATTGACTAATCTATTACATGTTGTGACCATTATTTACGATGATATTGATTTGGGTGTTATCATGTAATAACTTAGATAAATTTTATGTTTTGGTATATAGTAGAAATATATTTGACATTTTGTATAATTATCTCATTTTGGGTATTGGTTGCTTTCTTGATTCGGATTGTTAGTTAAAATTGAAATAATTATTGATTTGTGTGGTTTCATTTTTATTATTTTATTATATCAAGAAGGTATGTTTGATGTGTGAAATGAGTTTGCAAGTTACAAGTCAAACATGAGAACATCGGTTTCAAATTTGCACCTCAAGTTGGACAAGCAACTGAATGGGATGGAAATCTTAATCCATAATTGACCCTTGTTTGACCTTGTGTGTGTAGATGTATATATGTTCGACACCCTTGGTGATTACTAAATGACTTATGTTATTTTATTTTTTTAAAACCTTGTGCTAAGATAGTTTATGGACTTAATGGTCCCTGCATTTACTAGTAGTGTTCCAAGTTAATTAAACTTACTATTTATGATGTGGGATTACTTAATCATAATTTGGGTGGTCCCCACCACTTCTACCTTTGATCCACTTTACCCAAAAAAAAAAATTGGCTAAATGTGGAATTGTGTCTCTTTTCACATTAGGGTCTCTCTTACAATGAAGGGTAAGTGCACTATTTTGGGGGCCATAACGGGATCTTAAGTGGACGTTTTTTTCTGAAAAAAAAACTTCAACTTGTACAAGTTATTTGAAATATTTACACTCAAAATTGGAAGATGTTGTATTAACATGAATTGTAGGATTTTGAGTCTAGTTTCTAAGATACTAAATTTTATTGAAAACTATTAAGTTTAAGTGGGCCAAATAACTAAAATACTAACAGTGTTGTTTTTTTGTTTAAAAAACATAATATAGTGACTTTTGTGTGCCCCAAAATTTTTGAGTACCATTTAGTATTTTTGAAAGCCATTTCATATAAATATAACTAGGAGCATCTAGTATGGGATTTTATTTTTAAAGATTTTTTTAGTGAGATTTTTTTATGATTTTTCTAGCACATAAATTTTAAATTTTCAAAAATAATTGAATTCGACCATATGTTGCCTCTAACTACCTCAAAAATTATTGAAAATTAGTTTTTGTTTTTAATATGTATAAAATTTGGTGTAGTTTGGACTAGTATAATTTGTTTCAAATTTTCATAAGCCAAAAAAATATATACACGATGAAACATAAAAATGTCTAAAATCCAAAAATAGCTACAAAAAGGCATAGTTAGAAAATAAATAATATGGAAACCTTATATTAGTCATAAAATTTGAAAAATTATATTTTTAGAAAGAATAAAGTTTGATCTACATCGTAGTCATATTTTTATTAAACGAATCGATCGTTTTAATTTGATTTATTATGGCGAAGCAACGTTTTAGCATTTTTCTATAGAGAAAGACGTTGTTTGTTATGTTTATATGTCCATGCCTTAGGATTGGGGATCCAAACTGGATCCAAGCCTTGAGGAATGCCTTGGAAAAAGGGGAATAACATAACATGTATGATTTTATAACATGTGCACATTATGCTCTCTACATATAAATTATGGGCCCTCAACATCATTTTGCCTCTTTCGTGGGATTTTAGTCCTCTTTCTGTCTAGTCTGTAGATTCATGTATATTATTTGTGAGTTTTGAGTGTGCCTTATAACATGTATACTTTATGTTCTTTGCATATAAATTATGGGTCCCCAATGTTGTTTTCACCTCTTTCATGGGATTTACGTCCTCTTTTTTTATGGTCTGTAGATTCATGTACATTCTTCTCAAATTTTGAGTAGTTCATGTTGTCTCCTACCCCACTATATATATATATATATATATGCAATCATGGGTGACAAGAAAATGTAAGAATAAGAATAAATTTGAAAACAAGACACTTGAGAAATTGGAAGAGATGGGAATAAATAAAGTGTAGAGGATACAAAAACTTCATGTAGGACAAGGTACACATGCTATATAAAATGTACTTAATGTTCTAGAAAATGAGGATGAAATACATAATGAAAATGTAAACAATAATTATTTTGCAATGAATATTGATATTGAATTGAATGTTATTGTTTGTATGGATGAAGAAATTGATATGAATCCAAATGTTGAACCTTTATCTCGAGAATCTAAATGTTGAACATTTACCTAAGAATCAAAATCTTAATCATAAAATTTATATGGAAACACCGAATGAAGAAATGAAACTTGTTAATGAATCTTAACGTCTAAGAACACATCCTTCCATTTTGCAAAGAAAACCAATTCACTTAACTGAAATTGATGAAAACATTATAAAAGAAATGCCTAATAATTTTTTTGAAAGAAATGTGAGAAGAAAACTTAGGGGAATTTGGAATAATTAATTTGAGAACTTAAATGACACACAAAGATGTCAATTATTTGTTACAATTATGAAATTAATTAAGATGAGACCTACAATGAAGGCCACGGGGATAATAACATCTAATGTTGTTGATCAAAATGTGTCAATTGTTAAAAATATATATAAAGCATACCACAATATAGCTATCAATAGACACACCAAGTATAGTAAGTGATAAAATAATTAATAAATGTTTGACTAGAAAATGGAGTAGAGATTTAAAGCTAAATAGAAAAACAATAGCGAAAGAAATAGGGAGACACAAAAGTCTTGAGTCAGTTAATAACACTAACTATTGGGAATTTACTACCAGACACACATTGAAAGACAAGAATACCTCTAATATTCTAAAATAATTACTTGTAAAGTATTGGAATGAGAACACAAGGTTGTCACCTAATAAAAGAGATACAATAAAAATAAGAATAGGTTCTCCTAATCGTGAATCATGTGCAAAATATTTCATGGATATGACTCAAACATAATTTTATTTAAGTTTAAGAATGAAAATCTACAAATTCACATTATCCAAAGATTATTTGAAATGAGAAAACCCTTTTGTGTGAAAATAAATCATTCACGAACCACTTGTTGTTGCAAGCATCATGTTGAATTTTCAACACATTAAGATTTTCTTTCTCAAATACATTTTGTTTTGCATATTGACATAATGTTGCAAGAGTTTTGATTAAATGTCCCACCAAAATATGCAAGTGGAATTTATTCCTACGATATTTTGTGAAAAATCAACTAGACAATTTTTTTATAACAAATCATGTTTGCATGGAATGTGCAATGTATGTGGTGGCTTGCCAAAATTGAAAATGTGTATCGATGAGGAGAGTAAAGATTCAATAGGAAAATATTTTTTTGGTTTCAAAAAATATAAATCATGGCATATCAATTATAAGATGGAAAAGAATCTAAGAGGTTTGAGCTTGTTAATAAACAATTACCTCTATCAAAATGTATGGTCAAATTTAGAAAGGAAACTATTTATGAGTATACAAGGCACACACATAAATGTCGATGGTTGGAAAGAAAATTCAAGGTAAGAAAGGAATAATTCCCACTTGGTACTATTTTTCCAGTATTTGACTTTGTAGATAATTACACATTCCAGCCACAAATGGAGGTTCAGTCTCAATACTATAACTCAGTGCAAGTTGTTATTTTAATGCATATAACATTCATGCACTCTCAAAAAAGCACTGAGAAAGATCAAAAAACATTAAAAGAGTATCATTTCTACATTAGTGATGATCGGACACATTCTACATAATATGTGCAAGGGTGTTTCTAGGTGTTTTATGTGAAATTGAATGAGAGGAATATTTTCTTCAATCAACGTTACATTTCATTGGTATACTACACATCACAATACATGAATGGATGGATGCTTTATTGGCTAAGAAACACACAAAGAAATAATTTTACAACATATTTGGAGTTTTATTGAGGAAGGACATGGGAAAGGATAACATGATGGTTCAATAGCATGTGTAAAAAGAGAACTTCCATGTGAAGAATTAAATTTTAAGAAAGGTGCTAAATTTATAAGTAGAAAAATAACTGTTGATTGGTGTGTCAAGAACATGGGCCATGAATCTCAAAGAGTTCAACAATTTGCAAAAAAAATTGGTTGATTCGAGAACAACATTTGGCAAACTAGGAAAATTGTAGGAAAATTACACGATCAAGTGATATGTACTCATTCCGTAGTTTAAATGCAAGTGCTTGGACTATTTATATAAAGTGTATGCATGATTTTGTATATCATGCATATATTTTATATGGAATGAGTGTAATTCACAAGTAGTGGGTAGATGAATATACTTGTAGAACTCTAATTCCACTCGACACATACCAAGTTCAATGAGCATTACAACTTATAGTTTCTTCAAATCATATGAAAAAATCTCCTAACTTTTACCAAGTCTTTTATTTAGTGCAAAAAGGTACATATGTATGTCATGCTTTAGATTTATAAATTATTAAATGATCAACTCTTAATGTATTTTCCATTTGACTTTAGTTTTACTTTTTTATGTAGAACATGTTTTATGGTTATTGTGACATAATTTAAGGAAGAGGGAACATACTACTTCTTGACTTGTTGTGTAGAGGGAAAAAAATTCACTTCCACAATCATTGATATGAAGGTGTTGAGTATCCCACTAGGTCGATGGTATTTAATGGAACTTGGCTTTGACAAAATCCTATCAATAAATAAAATACTTGGTTGTTTAAAGACTATGAAGTACATTGAAATATACTTTACTATTCACATGTGGTTCTTGCAACAAATATTCAATTGATGAAATATCGAGGTAGGTAATTAAGAAAGAATATATGGAAGGTATCGATCATGAAGCAATTCTTGCTACTATCAAGAGTATAACTGATATTTGTAGTTAATTGGATTGAATTTGCAAAGATATGTTCTTCATGAATTTAATTTGAATATTTACTTTAATGATTTTTTAAAATTCTATAGGATTTAAAAATCTATTTAATTGGTTACTAACATGTTTATGTAGGTTATTCATTCCCAAAAATATTCCACCTTCACATTGTTTGCATTGTTAGTACATAATTTTTATTCTCAAAGCCAATAGAAGCTAAGGGAAATTGAATATAAGAAAGGAAAGATAAACAAAAATTATTATTTCACCACCTATATTATTCACATGGTTGGCAATGGATATCCTTACACTAACTTACACTAGATTATTTGGTGGTTTTTGAAACAATAAGACAACAAGAGGACTAAATTGATATGGAGAAAATCAAGATGACCTTTTGTAGAGGGTGCCAATGTGGAGGTGTAGGATTTGCGGGGAACTTTATAGGTGACATGGTCTTGAGAAATCACTCGTTCAAGTTATAGCATTTTTTGGTGTTAGGGCTCATAAGGGACTACACACTGACGAAGTATCCCGAAAGCCCTGCGAGCATTGAATACCAAAATGATGCATCCATTAACATTTACCATGCCATCCCAACATAGTTTCGGTTCCACTAGATTCTATTTTCAAAATATAGCATCACACAACCTTACGTTGACTCAAACTACACTATTTGGCATGGTTGCAAACAACAAGACAACGACAGGAAAAAATCAAGATGGAGAAAAAAATATGGGGTTTCATATAAGGTCTCAATGCAGAGGTCTAGGATATAATGTCCCCTTTCTAGATGTCATAGAGTCCGAGGAATCACCCCGTGAACTTATAGTATTTTTTTGTTTTAGGGATCTTAAGGGACTAGGCCTAGACAAGTGTCCTTGAAGAATTAGGAGTGTAGGGTACCAAAATACACCTCCCATGCATTTACCAAGCCATCAATATTTTTATGAGTATTCAATTTGGTCACACAAGATTACATTTGCATAATATAGCATCGATAGCCTTACACTAACTCAAACCGCACTATTTAGTACTTTTGTAAATAATAGGACAACGAGAGGACAAAATTGATATAGATAAAATCAAGATAGGATTTTCTATAATATACCAACATCGAGGTATAGGATTTGACGTGACCTTTCTAGGTTCCATGGTGTATGAGAAATAACCTATTAAACTTATAGATTTTTTTTGTATTTGGGCTCTTAAGGGACTATTCCCAAGAAGTAACCCATAAGCACCGGGAGATTTGGCTATAAAAATATGCATCCACTAGTATTTACTGTGCCATCCCAATGCATGTGCATGGTCGTTTCGGTGCCAAAAGCTTCTGTTTGTAAACTATAGCATCGAATAGTTATACATTGAGTCAAAATAAACTATTTGGCATGGTTTCAAAAAATAATACAACGATATAACCAAATCAAGATGGAAAAATTGAGACATAAATTTGTATAAGGTACTGAAATGGAGGTGTACGATCGATGATACCTCTGTAGGTTTCATGGAGTCTGAGAAATCATCCGTTGAAGTTATAACCTTTTTTGGTCTTATGGCTCTTAAGGGACTATGCCCAGATGAAGTATCTTGGAACCACCATGAGGATTAGATATAAAAACAAAGCCTCAAAAATCATTTACCTTGCCACTTGGATATGTTAGAACATTCATTTTTGTCCCATGAGCTTCCGTTTGTAAAATATAACATCAAACAACCTTACATCGACTCAAACTGCACTATTTGTCATGGTTTCAAACTATAAAGCACAACAAGATAAGTGAATCAAGATGGAAAAAACTAAGACATAATTTTATATACAATCATGACATGGAGGTGTAGGATCAAATGAGACCTCTTTAGGTTTCATAGAGTCTAAAATATCACTCATCGAAGTTATAGCATTTTTTGGTCTCAAGGCTCTTACGGGACTCTACTCGGATGAAGTATCGAGAAGAATTAGGATCATTGACTACAACAGTGAAACCTCCACAATTTTTTTCTTAGTCACTCCGATGTGTTGGAAAGGTCATTTTGCTCCCACGAGTTTTCCTTTGGAAAATATAACACCGAACAACCTTGACTCAAACTACAAGATTTGCTTTGATTTGCAAACAATAACACAATGTGAGATCCGAATCGATATTGGAAAAAGCTGACAATTTTTTTGTAGAGGGTCCTGACGTGAAGGCGTAGGATTTTACAAGAACTTTCTAGGTTCCACGGAGTCTAAGAAATCACCCATCAAATTTATAGCATTTTTTATCTCGTGTTTCTTAAAGGACTAGGCATAGGCGAAGTATCCCGGAAGCACCGGGAGCATTGGATAAAAAAATTCCTCCACTCGTATTTACCTAGTCATCCCAACATGTGTGCATAGTTGGTTTGGTCCTACGAGCTTCCCTTTACAAAATATTATGTTGGAAAACCTTACACGGACTTTAAGTACATTATTTTATCTTATTCAAGTAATAGGAAAACGAGAGAACCTAATGGATATTGATAAAAATAAGAAATCATTTTTTAGATGGTGTAAAAATAAGGGTTTATGATCAAACATGAGCTCTCCAGTGCCATAGAGACCGAGATATCACAAGTCAAATTCATATCCTTTGTTGATCTCAGGGCTCTTAAGGGACTACGCTCAGATGAAGTATCCTAGAAGGATTGAGAGAATCCAGCACCAAAACGAAGCCTCAAAAGTGTTTATTTAGCTACCCAAACTTTTGGTACCCAAAATTCCATTTGCAAAATATTGCATTGGAAAACCTTACACTGACTCAAATAATAGTATTTCACACAATTGCAAACAATAACACAACAACAAAACCAAATGGAGATGGAGTAAACTTTGATATGATTTCCTATATGGTCCTGATATAGAGGTGTAGGATTAAAAGATACCTCTCCATGTGTCACGAAGACCGAGATATCATCCATCGAAGTTATAGCCTTTTTGGTGTTAGAAATCTTAATGGACTATGCCTAGATGAAGTATCTCGGAAGAACCAAGAGTTTTCGACATAAAAAAAAATGCTAGAAACATTTACCTTACTACCGCAATGTGTTGATGTAGTAGATACAGAGCCACACGCTTCTTTTTTAAAAATATTGCATTAGACAACATTACACTGACTCAAACCGCAGTATTTTGAACTATTGGAAATAATACCACAACGTGATAACCAAATTGAGATGGAGTAAACCGTGATAAGATTTAATAGAGGGTCCCGATACAGAGGTACAAGATCAAATGAGACCTCTCCAAGTTTCATGGAGACCGAGACATCACTTGTCAAAGTTATAGTATTTTTGTCTCATCGCTCTTCTTGGACTACGACCAGAAAAAGTGGCCCAAACGCAACGACATCTTCCAGTACCGAAAAAAACTCTAAGAGGATATCGATATAGAGGTGTTATGGAGTTGTATTTTGTTGTAATGGTCATCTTGTTTCACTCCCTCAACTTTTTCCTTTCTCTCTCCACCGCACTTAGCTTCGCCATACTTCCTCTACATCCACATAAACTAATATAAATATAAATATAAGATATGTCTTTATAACATAAAATCTAGAACATGATCTTTTAACAAAATTAGAAATAAAAATGACCATACTAGTATTATGGTTGGATTAGGGTTAAACCTTGAGGATTATATTCATATTCCATGTATCATCATCAAATAGGTAGGCTCCTCTGTCAAATTGGTTATTTAGTATGATGTGGAAGATTGAACAAAGAAAATAAAAGTAGGAGAATTAGATTTCATGGGTAATTAGTAATAAGTGTGAACAAGACAAATATGGATTCTAATTTTCTCATGTCAACGTAATCAATGTACCTTGAAAATTAAAACTTCGGCACTTCTTCTTACTAACAAGAACTCGTAAATTTTTGTATCGCTTTCGATGAGGAGGGCATGACAATATTAGGACCATATAGTCCTAGTATTGTTCCTAGAAACATGGGAATGGATAAGAACACACATGGGTTATCAATTACCTAGTAAATCTTTCTTGTTTAGTTCTTAATGGGATTTAGTTGTCCTACGATTTAGTGACCTTCCATTCATTGATAATTCCTTCTATGAAAAACCCATGGATGCTTTCAAAAGATAGGGGTAGTCATCAATCCTAGTGAAGGTTGTGATGTGATTTCCAAATAACTTGAAATGCATATAGATTTAGACATCTTAAGACAAATTTACAAATATCTCTATCCTTATAAATGGAATCTAGGTAATGGTGTCTCCTTATATCCATGGATCAAGAACTACGGGCTCTGTGGCAAGATTGGAAATTTATGAATCATCTAGATAAAAAAATTTAAACATTAGAGTAATGCATCTTGGAAAATAAAATTGAATTCACAAATCCTCTCAAATTGCTAGTCCAGGTCTGGTCTATATCATTTTCCTAGTCTTGTTTCTATTTCAGGTTCTTGTTTTGGTCGTGGTCATCGAATATGTAAGTTTAAGAAAGGAATTCAAACTTGAATAATTATTCCCATTTAGTTTTTTGGAAATGCTAATGGCTCTGGAAGTAGCAGTTCTTGTGGAATTCGGTTGGTGGAACGTGGGGTTGTTCCCTTTTTATTTTTGTCATAGCATTATAGGTATACTTCTGGTATTATTAGAGAGAACTCCCAATGATTGTGTGATAAGTTTAAAATTTATCCCTTCGCTCACGGGAACTTGTTTTTATCATGATGCAATAACAAGGCTAGTTTTAGCAAGATTAATAAAAAAAAGAAAAAAATTTAATAGAAATACTTACAAAATGTATTCCTTCACTTCAAGCTTATTTGTATAAATGAAATTCAGCTTTCCGAGTTCTCTATATTTTCCAAATTTGGGGAGAATTGAAATCGTGGACCTTTGAAAGCGTGAAGAAAATGGTGAGTTATTTTCCACCAACCTTTCTTTAAGAAAATTGCAATGAAATGAAATTTAGAATTTTGAGGTGGCACGTGGTAGACATTGATTTTACCTCCACCTAGTTTACTTAATGATGATTAATTTTTATTAGTTGGATTTATTTTCCATTATTATGATAAGTACGTTTTTGAGATTTCCAAATCACTATCAGGTTTATTCATGAGAATATAATTATTATTATGGCACAATGGAGGAAACTAATTAAAGCCTTCCATAATTATGAGTACCTCTCCTACGGAATCTCATACAAGTGGATATATGCTACATAGTATAGTGGGACAAGGCTAGTTAGTGCTTCAAGAGCAAAAAGTTAAAAGGTTAGCTCTAAGGAGATGTAGAAGGAGTTGGAATCTAAGATTTTTGGGAGCACTTTAGGTATGGAAAAATTTAACTAATGAAAATTTTAACACTTTCTAGGTATCATTGGATCCTTTAATCCATGGTTCTTTCAAAAACATTGCCTTAAGGGGCATAGTTGTGATTTGGTAAGATGAACAAAAATGCTATTTGGATCCTAATGAATCAAGTTAGTGACGGTTCTATTGATTGTCTTAGGTGTTTTAACAGGAGATAAGACTAATAAGAATTGAATAATATAACAATTTCATGCTAATATAGGAACCAATATAAATATACAATGATAAAGAAGAAGTGCAAGGTAAATAGACATATACACATTAATAAATTGAATGAATAATTATTGAGATTAAAGAAAACTCTTTATATACATACATTATATAAATATTTATTTCCAAATTTTTGTGCATATTATACATTGAAAATTCTAGTATACAACAAGAATAAATGAAAAAATAAACCATAATGTCTTATATTGTCAAGTGCACATCATATTACTTTAATAAAAAAACTAATCTTAGAAATGTATGGTCTCATACAAAAATATCGAGTTCCAAATTATATTAACATGCACAATAAATATAAAAATGCATGAATAGGTCATATAATATCAAGTGAATGCCATATAGGCGTACATACAATGTCGAACGTGCATACAATGCCATGCACATAGGCATACAAAAAATGTCATACATATATATATATATATATATATATATATATATATATATATATATATATATATATATATATATATATATCCTAATCATCAAAATATATCCCTCTCTTGGCCTTGCTCGAAGAAGGCCCTCCCTTAGACATAGATGGAGATATGTGAGATGACTTTAGAACCTCCAAGTGCTCCATAGTATGAGTCCTCTTCCACTCAAAACTCTCCTCTTGTTGAACCTGTAAATGCAAAAAAAAAAATCAAAACTTAATATATAAGTTTTCAACATGTATAAAAATATTCTAATTGTACTATTTATGTTTACACGCACTTATCGCAATCTCTTCGTAACACTAAATATGTATCTCTCACTTAGTTTGGTCATCCCTAGCTCTTGGAGCATGAACGGGGGTATCAAAATGATGAGCTTGAGGATTTTGTGCCCTTGAAGTAAAAATGGAAGGGGTTGAACACTACATACACATAAGATCACAAAATCAAACATAAAAATTAGCCGAAATAGAACCGTGTTAACAAAAAAATTTCACGAGATCAATAAAATTATGCCAACTAAGTACATGTATGTGTAATGATAATATTTTAGCTAATTTTATCAATAGAAAACTATTTTTTTACCATGCCATGCTTGTGAATCATATGAACAAGTTTGCTACCTTTCACATGTAACTCTGCGTATACACAATGAAGGCCATTCTTAATATAATTTAATAATGATATAATGAAGGGCATTATTTTAAACAAAATTTAACATAATATGAAATACGCGAGCCATTTAATGAAAATATATGTATTTTTAATGCCTCTCGTGAATTGTTGCATGATTAAATTGTAATGGCAATACTTTGATCTAATTATCATAGAAATGGTGGTGTGTCTACAGTGAGGTCATCAACTTTATCAAACATATATCATGTCAAGTTAGTTGAACATATATAATTTATATATATATAGATATTTGAGTTCAAAAGTTTGTTTAGTTTCATATGTGAAAATTTTACATAATTAACATTCTAAATTACCTTTTTGAATATATACATAAGCATGGTTCTCATAACGTATGGTCGAGATGATGATGCCCCTCTTGCACATTGTAATATCAATGCATACATGTGTAGAAATATAATTATTTAATTTTTTTATCATATATAAGTAAATCAAGTACTCGGACATTTTTGTAACATGTCTAGAATCCAAATGTATCGCTCAAAAAGGTTTCTAACATAGTGACATTATCATGTGTACCACTAGTGACAACTCCACCAACACCAGTATGCATGAAAGTATCATCCTCCTCGGGCCCCAAGCATATGCTACCACATGACGAGAAAATATGTGGCCTCATGCTAGTACTACATAAGGAATACTCTGTGTACCTCCAAGAACATCTAGATCAAAAATGTCCCTTGTATGTCAGAAAAGGGTATTAAACAGCTCGAATCGAGTGGAATGTATTAATCTCAACTATCTCCTTCTTTGCTGTAGGGATAGTCTCAAGGTGAGGGGGATTTTTGTGGGAATTCTACCCTAATAAATAGGCACACATTGTGCACCTGTTTGATCCTATGTAGAGCCTTTTTCGACCTTGGAAATCTGGAATTCAACATAGTTTGGGATCTCATTAAGGATAAAATTAAAATAGTGTTTCCTAGTAACATCTAGTATAATCTCGTTGTTATTGCAAGGTGGAAAATCAAACACCATCCACTATTGGTCCCACAAATCATTTTTAATCAAATCACTATTTCACCAATGAATTGGAAAGCTGTTTCCATGAAAAGGAACATGGAAATTGGTTCGTGGGTCCATGAATAAGGAGAAAATGACGTATTTCATAATTTATTTTTGTTTACATCCACATATGACAATTGTTTGAAATAATATTCCCTATAACAATCTTTATGAGATTTCCAACAATCAATTTGACTCATTTTCTCATCAACTTGAGCCACAAATACATCCAATGTGTTTTAAGAGAGGCACGGTGGGGGTTTGTTGAATGGGAACCCTTAATTTTTTTGATTAATTCCTCTATTTCTATCATGTTTTCCACTATATGGGCTAATAAATCCTCCTCACTAACTGGGGATGTTAAAAAGCGTAGAATAGCTTAGAGGTTAAAAAGAATTACGGGGTTTGGTTGTGGTTGAAAGTGGAATTGTAACAATTAAGCAATGTATTAAATTTAAATTCTAGTATATAATTACCAAATTTTAATGCAATTTAGAGAAATTATTTTTCCTACCTCATCTCCATGGCACCATTATCGATTCCAATCTTCACGGTGATTCTTAGACAATCGTGGGAGCTACATGTATTTGAATAGAAAATGCAAGTGCGGGGTTTTCCTATCCAACTTACCTTTGGGGAAAATAAACTTAATAGGGCTTGGATCAATTTTTTATTTATAATTCAGTATAATGCATACACTTTATAGGTTAGTGAATTACCTAAACAAAGAAAAAGTAACATGATCCGTTATTGCAAAACGTGATCACTTTTTTCTCATTTTCACTTTCTTGTCCAATTTTTACCCCCAACTTGGTCCACTTACATTGTAATGGACCCCTAGAGCCTACCTATGGTTAGGGGACATTGTTTCAAGGTCAAATGGGAGTTTTCCTCCCATTTTACCCCTCTTTGTCATAATCTTGTAAGTGTGTTATCTTAACGGTTGAAGTAAGCTACCTTATTGTTATTTTGAGAAGTTTTGAGTTTTTCTTCCTAAATGTGTTTTGTTTTATGTTTAATAGGATTTTGAAATCTTGTTTTAGAGAATGCGATAGGTGACACATGTCACCCTATCATTTGTGAGGATTTTCAGGTTGATTCTTCTTCATATACCTCCATTTGGATAGGGGTATGGACTTTTGCTTATTTTTTTACTTTTGGAGTTGAAGAGAGCTTGGAGCTATGATATTAGAGCTTGTGACAGCTTGGTTTGTTATTGAAGTTGGATATCAATTTTTGAGGTAGGCCTTCATACCTTTTGGTTTTGTTCTTTGGTATAATGTGCAAAATAAAAAAATGGTTGTTTTGATTCTTGAATGCTTGCATGTTGTTGTGGTTGTCTTTGTAAATCTTGTTTGTTTCCATTTTCTCCATCCATCTCACTTGAGGTGGAGTTTGGAATTTCGAGGGAAGAGCAAGGAAACCCCCTCCTGCACCACATGGCTTGATGGAAAATTCATGATTATATTTATATTATTTTCCT
The DNA here is from genome assembly GCA_018340775.1 of Taxus wallichiana var. yunnanensis. Taxonomy (NCBI): domain Eukaryota; kingdom Viridiplantae; phylum Streptophyta; class Pinopsida; order Cupressales; family Taxaceae; genus Taxus; species Taxus wallichiana. Next base: position 245,678,168 of record CM031240.1, on the reverse strand, counting down.
TCCCTCATATGGTTTCTTGTGTAAGATGACTATTCATATGATTTGAATCTCATCTTCCATCCTTGTGAAGGAAACTATCTCATGGTTGAAAATGATTTTAAAATCTTTGCAAGTAGGAGGCTTGGAGTTTAGGATTTAGTGATAAAGAGGGATGTATGGGGATTTTGGTTGGTGAACATATGTTTACATTACAATTTTTTTATAATGGGCTCCTTGCTACTCTTCACCAAATTTGAGGAAAATTGGAGTTATCCTCTTGTTTAATTGTGTTTCTTTGGCTTGCTTTCTCTTGGTGTATGTGTGTGTTTACCATCCTATGTTTACCCCATACTTGTGTAATTTTTGAGGCATGCATTATATGTCTCCACGGGCTTGGGAGGGAGGATAAAATGTCCTCCATTTATGGAGATGACATGTGGTGATACCATTTGGTTGGGTGTAAACCAGTCCTCTTTCTCTTGTGCATTAAAGACTTTCATATGGAGTGGAAGCTTACAAAACATGTTTGAAGCATGAAGGAAAAATTTATAAAATTTTGGGATGTAGTTCCAAATTTTTGGGAGGCTTGTAGACTTGCATTTTAATATGTGGTTTTGTAATGGATACGGTTACCCAAGTTATGTTATTCCCTCTCTTAAGGGAATTATTTGAAATATTGTGTTATAAAATTCTTGTAATCCTTATTCTAGATGAAACCTTATAATGTACTCTACTCCTATAAGGACGTTGAAAAGTTTATCCTTGGGTTTGGAAAGATGAATTTTATTCTTGTATTTATTTTGGGATTTGAAGGAGAAGGCCTATAGTTTATTTTAACTACATTTGAATGAAATATAAGTTCTTATCTTGCAAATTAAAAGAAAGATGCATGTGAGAAGTCTATTTGTTTGAGATTTAAAGTGTATTGTATCATGTTCAAAAAGGAAAATAATGCAAATCTATTTTGGAATTTTTTTATAAAAATCACCATGTTTTATTTAGTTTCCTATTGTATACAAAAAAAAATCAAACTTGTGATATCCTTTAAGTGGTTTCTGAGACAAAATCTAGAGTACGATATTTATTGTGCTTAATTGATAAAAAAATAATGTCTACAAATATGTATATTAGCTATAAATTTTTTAGTTTAGTTCCCTTATTTCACTATCTATTATTAAAATCTATTTCTCAAATCTATTTTATTATCATGGAAAGAACTTATGAATTTTGGTTGGTCTAAGGAAACTATAGTCAATTTTTCAACATTTGTTAATTTTCGGGATGGGTAACTTGGTAAAATAGTAGTTTTATAAATTCTGACGATTTCAATTTTACAAGAAAAACAATTACATTTATAATTATGTAAAAGGACTACAAAATCATTTGTATCCTATAATATTCTTGTATATCTATATTACATTATAATTATATATATATATGTGTGTGTGTGTGTGTGTGTGTGTGTGTGTGTGTGTGTGTGTGTGTGTGTGTGTGTGTGTGTATATCTGTGTGTGTGTGTGTGTGCGTGTGTTTGTGTGTTCATAACAGAATCCTAGTAAGAAAACAAAAAAAAAAAAAGAGAACTTAAAAAATGAAAAACTTTAAACTCTAGGTAGGAAAACAAACCCAAAAATAATAAGGGAAATTTCATCACTCCTTCACTAATCTAGGACAACTAAATAAGATGGAGCTCAAGTTTCCTCCATGATTCCTTTTCCACCATCTTTTCTACAAAAACCTACCTATGCAAATCAGTCCAAAATAAACACAATAAAAGCTATAAATAAAATAATAATGAGATATTTTGGATTCTGGAGACCCTAAAATCATGTGGCCTAGATTGGTCTAATCCAATGGTGGAGATTGGACCCTCCTAACTTTTATTTTGAGGGAAAATAGATTAATGGGTATTGGGTAAATTTAATAAGTGGAGACCTAAAAGAGTACTTAATATTAAATTTTAACCTAAGGAAATATTTAGAGGCCATGGTGAGCATTAAATATTAATGTGGGACATAGGAAAAATGTTTAAATAGACAAATGTGTTGGAAATGGTTCATTTAGTTAATTTAAGGGTCGTGATGGAATTAAAATATTAATTTGGGGCATAAGAAAATAATTAAATAAATAAGCCTAAGGCATGGGTTAGTAAGAATGACTAATGGGACCCTTTCCGAAATTTTTATTATTAACAAAGGGGTGATTTAACCCGAGAAATAATTATGGAAAATAACTTAGTATTAATTAACTCCTAGCTATAGTTCGACCTTACTCAAATTATTAATAAAATAATATGTTTAAAAAAGTCGGGTTTTAAATAGTTTTGTATGGTTTGGGTCATGGAAAATATGGGGAATTACAGTGTTAATTATGAAATTCTAGCTAGGTTATCATATAAATATAAAGTTATGTGATCATAATAAGGGACCAAAAACTAAGCATTAGCCATCACCACGTAAGGTTACATCTAATGGCTATCAAAGAGCATAAAAACATCGATTCTAACATCCATATGTGTTAGGAAATATAGTTAGGAAATATAGTGTTAACATGATTATTTATGTGTGAGTAAATAATATTTACATATGTAAAATCTACCATATGATTAATATGGTAGTGCAGATATATTGTTTGGTCATATATTGTTATAACAATATATCATGAATAGATTATTGTTTTGGGAGAAGTTGTAGGATATATTCAAGGGATTGGAGTTCATTATATTTTGGAGCAGTCTCTCCTTTATATATGAATTGTATGTATTAAGAAAGACACGAGTATGAAATTTATTATTGTGTTATTTTCATGATCGAATGAATTAAGCTCTATATTTAGTATTAGAGAATGTTTTAAAAGTGGTTATGGAGTTCTATTGATTCATTGTGGGGAAACCACATGAGTCTATTTATTTCCCGGAGAATGAGAAGGATGGATTTGAGAGGATTTTGTAGGATAGAATGTTAGATTGTCTATTTGTGTGGATTGTTTATGATTAAATTGACCATGTAATTAAGGTGTTGCGATTTATTTTTCGGGAGAAGTTTAGTTTTATGAAAACGTGGCTTTTTTTCCTCATTAATTAACAGTTAATATTTTTCCATCTACCACAAGGATTTGCACTCAACTGTAGTTAGAATCTTGGTTTGGTATTCATCGGTGTATAGACTGTATTCAATTTTTGTGTAGTTCTTTCATGTAGATCTTTCAAAGGAAATGAATGTTTGATCGCTGCACATCCAAGATTTGTTTTCTTGTTCATGTATGCATCAAATAAGAGTGCTTTCTACACCTGCCAAAGTCTACCAAGACACCTTTGAGGTGACCATCCATTGTTAGGCTCCACGTGTCTATCTTCAGATCTACGTATATCTCTGATTGGAGTTTTTTTAACATTGAGGTGACATTGATCTCTTTGTGTGTTACTGCAGCCACCTACACCATATTGGTGAAAACTAGTTTGGACATTTGATAATTGTCAACTTCTGATTTTTTCCATCAGTAGTGGCTTGCTTTTCTGTGAGATTTCACCCTTCCAGACTGGTATTCTTGCTTCAGATCAAGAGGCCTGAATTCACCGTGATCTCTTGGGACATCCATGTAAACCCAAAGCCATTGCATTTAATTAAAGGCTACTTTTGTAAAATCTTTTGTTAGAATTTTTCAATCTTATTCATAGGTCAAATAAACGTCATTGTTTTTATTTATAAGACCGATATGAGTACCATGACAATAATTATTTAATATAAGATTTTATTGAGTAAACATTTGTCACCTTGTTTAAGTGTTCTTGTCATTTGTCGTTTTATTGAAAAGTAATTAAATATTACTTTTTCATCATATTTTTCAAGTAAAAAAATAAAAATAGGGTTAGTCTTTATCATCCATTGTGTTCTAGTTATTGTCCAATCAATATTTTCCTTGTAATGTCATTGTAAAAGTTGTAAAATTGTCAAAATTGTGTCAATTATCAAAGTCATAAGTGTTTTCTGGTTAAAATTGTGTCACTATTACCTTGTCTAAATGTGTCATTATTGAGAGTCTCATCAAAATTTCATTTTGAGTTAGAGTCAAAAGTTGTGAAAATAAAAAAATACCTTATGGATGTATTTTCGGTGTTACCCGACGTCCGAAAAGTAAATTTTTTCACATTGCGGAAAGAATATATAATAAACAATGTGGAAATAATTAAGAATCATATCCAAATCCGGATGAGTTTGGAACATGTTACTTGAGGATGGAGGCAATGAAGGAAGGAGGTTAGATAACAACCGCTCATCGGTCATCAACGACGGGGCCACACTTTTGGTATGATGACATTTGTGTTTTTCAGTGTGGCGTGAAAAATAACAACAGATGATGTAAATTTCTGTTCACTTGTGTGTATTTATTATTTATCCCCTTTTGTTAAAACATTTTAGAATGTTTATCATGATGTGAAGGTTTTTTGTAAACCGGGAAAACCAATATTGTAAGGTTTTGGTAAACTCAGTAAAACCAATTTTGTAAGGTTTTTGGTAAACCTGTAAAACTAATTGTGAAAGGTTATTGGTACACCTACAAAACCAATTGGGTAAGGTTATTGGTAGAAGATAGAGAAAACCATCGGTGGAATAAATGTGCATTGGTACATGTGCATGTTTTGTGCAAGCCCAATGCTTGTTAGCATAGTCTACGTACTTTTTTTATTATTAGACTAGTTGTTCTATCTATTCCATTATTCTCTCCTTGTTTGTAACTTCTCCATCCATTTAGGGGAGTCTTGTTTATTCCCATACCTATAAATAATGTACATGGGTTCTTTGTTCAATAGAATAATATGAGATATCAATCTCTATTCTCTCTCCTCTGTTTCTGCCTCACATTTTGGTATCAGAGCATGTATGATCTCTGACCTATGTGTGTTTGAAGGGAGAAAATAAATTTGCCTTAAAGCTGAGGGATATACGTGAGGAAGAAGGATAATATCAGAGATCTGGTATATATTCTTCTTCTATTTATTTGCCATCACGTGTTGTTCTCAAAGAAACCTGCGTGGAAGATTGGCTATCTCTGGAGAATTATGTTTTCAAAATTTGCATAAAAGTTAATCGCTCTTGCCTGTACGTGGAAGTCTGCGTGGAGAATTTTTGAGACCTGTGCTTTGTCTCTTGTGCATGTGGAAGGACATGCATGGAGTTATGCGTTGGAAGTCACCTTGTATAAAGGCTGCGTGGGAGATTAAACCTATTTTGTCTTCTAATTTGCTGTAGAAAATTTAGATCCATCTGCCTGAATGATGCGTAGAGAGGTGAAACTTGTGCAAAATATGAGTGGAAATTGTGTGGAATAAAATTCCATGAAGATTTATATAGTCTACATATTGCATTGAGTTGAACCGACCTACAATTTCAACATGGATTAAGACATATGGAGTGAAAATCTAGAAACTACAAGAATTATTACGAGGAAATATGTATTTCATTTTGTCTTTAGCTGTTATTCTTGTGTGGATTGTTGTTGTGTGATCTGGAGGAAAAGAAGGCAACCTGTATTGTTTTTTTTTACCTACGTGAAGGGATATGTGGCATATGTATTCTATGTGGAGTGTTGCACCTGAATTATCATGTCTTCTACGTGTAGTGCTTTTGTGTGAACGTTACCTAGAGATGAATTCTCTACCAATAAAAATGAGGAAATATCTTCTATAAAAACTATGTCTAATGTTGAGTGTAGACAACTCGATTGATAGCATCAATAACACGGTCACCACACCTGAAAGCCGAACATCAACTTGCCAGTCAGAGAACACCGTGAAGAAGCTCTTGAGAGCTCCGGGTTCTACTTTGCTTTGCTGAATGAGCTTCAGAATACCGGAAATCTAGCCTTTGACAAGCTAGTTCGAGAAGGACTTCTTGAATACTTCCTTTTCGACGTCATGTTGCCAAGTAAAGAAAGTATAGGAAGAATTAGAAGCCGGGAATGATGCCAATGTGATGAAAAAATAATGCCCCATAAAGCATCATCATCTCACAAGCACATGAATATCGCGAGCATCTACGAGCCAGTAATTCTCATCAGTGAGTCAAAGTTGTAATAACTCTTGAAATAAATAAATAAATAACTTTTTTATTACGATGTCTTCTCTGAAGTTACTTCTTCGATGCTCATTTGCTCAAAGGTACAATTTTGTAGCTTGGAAGACAAAAATGAAGACAATCCTTTAGTTTGAAGGATTATGGGGCATTGTCACAGGGTCTGTGCCCACTCCCACAACCCCTGATGAATTAATAAAGTATGAGATGGCTAGTGCAAAAGCCTTGATGTTGATAATGCTCGGTATCAGTGATGATGTGCAACTTCATGTTCGGAATGTGGAGAAACCCAAGGAGGCCTGGGACAAGTTGGCAACCATTTATGAAGCCAAAAATCAAACGAAGATTCTTCATCTTCAGTCAAAGCTGCACACCTTCTCTATGGGGTCAGATGAGAAAGTGGAGGATTTCTTATGTCGTGTGGCTAAGATGAGATTTGAGTTATTATCACTCGATGAAATGGTGGACGATAAACTTCTCATCGCAATTACCTTGAGAGCACTCCCTTCTCAATTCCAAGTGTTCGTTATGACACTAAATGTGTCTAAACAAACTGTGACATTTGAAGAGCTTGTGAATTTGCTGCAATAGGAAGAAGCCATCACTTCATCCCATGAGGAGTCTCAGGATAAATCCCTATTCTCAAAGCCTTACCATGCATAGAAGAATCAGAATGGTCCCCCAGAGAATCCAAATCAAGTGCAACCAAAACAACAACAAAAAGATCAAAATTCAAAGAGGTGGTGTCATATTTATAGAACCAACACTCACGACACTGATCACTACTAGTATAATAGCTTAAAACAAGGGTCTTCAAGTCAAACAGGCACATTAGGGCGTGAAGATTTTCAAAAGTCTAAATGACGTCCCTGTTGGAGAAAGCACAAGGGACATCTTACAGCCCAACAAGAAGATGATGAATCTGATGAGGAGACATCAGAAGGAGCCCATTGTGGTAAGAACCTTATACTTGTCTCTTAAACTTCTTAGCCCATGAATAAATTCTGGTTGATAGACTCTGGTGCAAGCAAGCATATGTCAGGTGACAAAAATTTGTTTGATTCACTACATGAAGAACCAACTAGAGATCGAGTTTGGATAGTGGATGACAAAGAGTACATTGTAGAAGGAATAGGGAATGTCACCATTCCTCTGGGACCATGAAAATGTACACTTACAAAGGTACTATATGTTCTTGGCTTGACAAGCAATCTCTTGTCAGTTACTCAGCTCTTGAATCATCATCTTAAGGTAGAATTTCTTGTCCAAAATGGCATTAAATCATGTTTAATCTCCGAAAAGGTACGGTTCTTGCTAAAGCATTTGTAAAAGATAAGTTATTTACTTTAGATATTGTTTCATCTTTTGCAGTAGCTTTATCTACTTCAACAATAGAATCAATTGACCTATGGCATTTTAGATATGGACACTTGTTAGTCAGTTCATTGCACTAGATGAGTTCAAAAGCAATGGTCCATGGACTACCCAAATTTTCCAGTTCCTTGCCTATTTTCCCTGGCTGTCTTGCAAGAAAAAAACATAGAGATCCATTTCAGGTAAGCACCTTTCATGCCAAGAAGCATTTGGAGGTAGTTCATACCGATCTGAACGACCCATTTCCTGCTTCATTTTCAGGATACAAGTACTTCCAATTGTTTGTGGATGACCACTCTCACAAGATGTGGGTATATTTCCTGAAGAATAAAAGTGAGGCTCTTCAACATTTCTAGAACTTCTATTATCGTTTTGTGAAAGATCTTGGATAACAACTTCTTCTACTTCACTCAGATCGAGGGGGGGAATTTACATCAAAGAAGTTCTTGGTCTTCTTGAACCAACACGGCATTAAGTAGCACCTGACTGCTCCCTACATGCCCCAACAAAATGGCATTATTGAGCATCGCAATCACACAGTGATGGATATGGCTCATTACATGATAACAACAACAAAACTTGAGGAACGCTATTGGGTTGAAGCAGTACAGACAGTTGTATATCTTGTCAACAGGGCACCAACAAAGATTCTACAAAATAAAATGCTAGAAGAGGTATGGAGTGGTAGAAAGCCATCAATTTCTCATTTACGAGTATTTGGTTGCACAACATACATGCATGTCCCAACTCAGAGGAGAAATAAGGTTGAGCCAAAGTCACTCCCATGCATCCTACTTGGCTATAGCACTACCTCGAAGGCATACCGTCTCATGGATCTTGAGACAAAGAAAATATACGAGATTCGTGATGTGGTTTGTGACAAGTCATCTTTTGACTCAATAGTATCAATAGAAGATCCACTTCCAACCACCTCTCACCGACTAGTCTCCAAATAAAATGATGAGCCAAAGGAGACTACTCAGAGAAAATAAATGCTAGTAGGAGAGCTATTTGTGGACCATGGAGAACTGGAGAATGTGACTCCAGATCAATCCACATGGAAACGGCATAGTTCTTCTCAAAAGTAGCCAAGTTCTTGTCCAAAGTGGGTACAAAGCACCATCAAGGACTCACATTTGCAACAACTCCCAGATACATCATCTAGAGTCAAAACGAGGAGTCAAACAAGAAATGAGGTAAACTTTACACTCATGAGTTCATTGATTAATAGCTTTGAGCCAAAAATGTTCATGAAGCACTCAGTCAACCTCAGTGGAAGGAAGCCATGGATATAGAAATTGACTCACTCAAGAAAAATCAGACATGGGAACTTGTCGATCTGCCTATAAGAAAGAAACCCATAGGATACAAATTGGTTTTCAAGACAAAATATAAGGTAGATGGATCCATCAAAAAACATAAAGCACAACTTGTAGCAAAAGGATATGCTCAGAAAGAGGGCATCGAATATGAAGAAACCTTTGCACCCACTGCAAATATCAAGACCATCATGTTATTTTGCACACTTGCATCACAAAAAGGATGGAGACTTCAGCAGATGGATGTCAAGATTACTTTTCTAAATGGTGATGTGAAAGAAGAAGTATACATGACCCAACCTAAAGGATTTTTTGATGAAGTGCATCCTAAAAAGGTATTTCATCTCATCAAATCACTGTGTGGACTGAAACAAGCTCCAAGGGCATGGTATATCAAGATCAATGATCACCTTCTACAGCATGGGTTCACTCGTATCCCCTCGATTCCAATTTGTATATAAAGAAGGTAGGAAAAGAAATTGTCATTCTTGTTGTGTATGTAGATGATCTTGTGATCACTGGAAGTTCAGAAGATCAAGTTGATATTGTAAAGAATGATCTCAAAAGAACCTTCAACATGAAATATTTGGGGCTACTATATTACTATCTTGGCTTGGAGATATGGAAAAAGGAGAATCACATTTTTGTCTCTCAAACAACGTACGCCAAGACAATCATGGAAAAATACAAAATGTATGACTGTAAACCTATATCCACTCCCATAGAGAAAGGCTTACAAATTTCAAGATTCCAGGACTCACCTCAAGTAAATGCTACTCTCTAAAGACAACTTATTGGAGGGCTCATTTATTTGACATATACCAGACCATATCTATCCTATGTTGTTAGCTATCTTTCCAGGTTCATGCAAGAGCCAAAGAAATGGCACTGGAATGTGGCAAATCATGTTTTGAGATATGTCCGAGGAATAACTAATTATGGTCTGGAATATAAGAAGAATGATCAATTATTCTTATAGGGATACGTCGACTCGGACCACGCTGGATCTGTTGATGATAGGAAGTCAACTACAAGATACATATTTCATCTCGGATCTAGAACCTATCTCATGGATAAGCAAGAAGCAGAGTGTTTTTCTATCTCATCCATAGAGGTAGAATATCACACCACATGAGGAGATGTGTGCAAAGTGATATGGTTATGTCACATTTTTGATGACACTGGGAATTCCTGAAAAATAGTCACCTATTCTCTATTACGACAATCAGAGTGTGTTGAAGCTCATACAAAATCCAATCTTTCATGAATGAACAAAGAATATTGAGATTGATTGTCATTTCATTCGAGAGCATGTCTTGAACCATCACATTCAGCTCTAGTACTGTCCTATGAAGCACAAGTAGCTGACATTCTCACAAAATCTCTTGGAAAAGTGAAATTTGAACTTTTCAGGGGTCACATTTGCAAGAATAATGTAATAAGGGGGAATGTTAGCATAGTCTATGTACTTATTTTTTTTATTATTAGACTAGTTGTTCTATCTATTCCATTATTCTCTCCTTCTTATTTGTAACTTCTCCATCCATTTAGGGGAGTCTTGTTTATTCCCGTACCTATAAATAATGTACGTGGGTTCTTTGTTCAATAGAATAATAAGAGATATCAATCTCTATTCTCTCTCCTCTGTTTCTGCCTCACAATGCTACAAATTTGAGGAGTTGATCATGAGCATATAGAGGTGGGATGCTATAATAAAAGAATGAGATATGTTTCATCATGTAAACACTATGGGGGAATGTTCGGAAATATAGTGTTGACATGATGATTTATGTGTGAGTAAATAATATTTACATATGTAAATTCTGCCATATGATTAATATGGTAGTGCGGATATATTATTTGGTCATATATTTTATAACAATATACCATGAATAGATTATTGTTTTAGGAGAATTTTTAGAGATATTCAAGGGATTAAAGTTCCTTATATTTAGGAGCAGTCTCTTCTTTACATATGAATTGTACGTATTAAGAAAGACATGAGTATGAAATTTAGTATTGTGTTATTTTCATGATCAACTGAATTGAGCTCTATACTAGATACTTTTCTCGCTACCAATTGAGACATGCACAAGATCCACCTAGGGCATGATTATTTACACACACACATAAAAATAATTATGTCCGAGATTTAGTGCAACACTCGGTGATAAGCTCACCATTTTAACAGATGAGGATGGTCTAACCCCTAATTTTACATTTTTTTTTTAGAATTCGATATTTATTTGATGGTTTTGTAGGTCATTATTTCATTTAAGGTTTCTACTGACCTCGATGATCTTGGTGCAATCTCATAGAAACCAAAAGTGAAGGAAAACAAACAATTTGTGACTAGGAAAAATTAGTTTATGATCTATTACATAGACCCATGCACCTATTTCAAGCATGTAGCACTTGTTGGTGCCCCGTCTTAGGCCTTCTCCTCTTGATCTACATTTTCTTAGATATTTTGTGACGCTCATGGATTTCTATTCACCTAGTTAGCACTTTGGCACAATCCAATATTCACTATGAATTAGCTAAGTCCCTCTATCTTCCCCTTGCAAATAGGGTTATCCAAATTTATTTCTTAGTTTTATTGAGTTAATTTATGTAATTTATTTTTATTTATTTACTACTATAATAACAATCAGATTATCTCGTATATCATCCACATTTATCTTAATTTTTGAACTTATGCAATTTGAATACACTTGGATCTTTATCTTTCTTCTATCATGGATCGTAAGTTCTCTCAAGTATATTTTCTTCAATTGATTAAAATGAATCCATCTTGTAGAGACGCTCTTCACAAAACCCTAAAGAATATGTATCCCGTATAAACATGTTTCCTTCACAATTTATTATTATAATCAATCATATCTATGTTGAATCTATTAGTTCTAAAGTCAATCAATCAATTTTGAATTATACTCAAGCTTTACATTCTTTATTTTAAGATAAATTTAAGACTATGGAATCCATGATTACATATCTAAAATATGAAATCCAAAATCTTAAGAATACTTATCGGGATCATGTTTTTATCCTTCACATCTCATCTTCATTCTATGTCTTCTACATGTTCTCATATTAGTGAACCTCAAATCTTGACACTCCCCACGACTCTTGATTTTGCAATAAATGTTGAGAACAATATATTATGGAAAAACTCATAATCCATCAATTAATCATATTTCCATCTACTCATTGTTATGCTCCTTATCAACTTGCAAAATACCAATGTCTTCTATATTGAAATTATCATCAAATCAATGGACATAATGATAATGATTGATATTCTTTATCTTGAATAATCAATAATCTTGAGTGTCAATGTTTTATCTCATTCATTGTAAAATTCTCTATTACATTGTCCTCCACACTTATTACATCTCAATGGGTTCATAAATATTATTCGTTTACATCATATGAGTATCCATTCATCACTTCTAATTTTTCTTCTTCCACCACTCAATCACCACCTATGCAATCTACTCAAGTAAAAAAACTAAATCTTAATTTTAGTCTTAATCCCCCTCCTCTAAAGGAATCTATGGAACTATCAAGTCAACCTAAGAAAACTCCTTTAAAAATAAGTTCAACACCTCCTCCTCTCAAGTCATCCACAACATTACCAAGTACTGACTACATAAACACCTCTCAAAATGAGTACACCTTATTCTCATATCAAGTCTTCTGTAATGTCATCAATCCCACATAATATTCAACTAATCACTTTTGTTGAGTCAACTACTCCTACTGATGGCCAACACAAATATCAAATTCAGCCACTATCACATGGTGCTACTATTGGTTCGGCCTACCATTGTGTTGGCCCTCACTCTTATTATAACAAAGATAACACTCTCCCAAAATAGAATGGAACCTCTTGATTAACTAAAATTTAATATACTAGTGTAATTTAATGCTATGAAAAGAATTAAATAACAACTAAATAAATAAAGTAAATGACCCAACTAACTAAGTACATAGGAATGTAAAACAGTAATGTGCAAAAGAGGGTTAATAAATCCTTATATGATTCGATGAATTTTTGGGAATGTGTCACAGTGTGAACTAGGTGAACAAGAGGAGGAAATAAACATAAAATAAATATGAGAAAGTAGAGATATAAGCTCTTTGACTTGACGAGGGGTGCCCAGAAATGGATAGGGGAACTGTGGGAACTCTGGTCACCCGGTCAATGGAAATGGCTTAAAACCCTCCTCTAAGGTGTCACTAAGTGGTTGCATGCCTTTTCTTACTTTTGTGTGAATGACGTTGAACTACACTAGATGTTTGCCATAAATCAAAGATGAAGTAAGAACGTGAAAAACCCTACACATAATATCAAAACCCTAAAAAAATAAAGATGCATATGAATGGGTCGACTATCCTCGTAGCCACAATGGTTTACTTACTAACTAAGCGCTACACTACATCTCAACCCAATGCACTTATATGGGTGTGTGTGCAAATCATGCCCTTGGTTTCTCTTGTTTCAGTCACACTTTGTGAAGTAGCGCAAAAAAACTAGATGTAGAATGTAGTAAATGTGTGTATGGAAACAATAAACTCCCCTCCCGTGAAGTATGATGCACCTGATCAAGCCTTGTGTGCCTTGTGATGGAGCTAGATGGATGAAAATTTAGATTTAGGTTCCTTTGATGGATGAAACTCTAGATGGTGATAGTAGATGCTTAGTGCTTGGTCCCTCATTATGGTCACATAAATTTATATTTATATGCTTCTCTTTTTATAATTTTCTAATTAACCTGAAAAGGCTCACCACTAAAAAAATAGAAAGCTCAAATGGATAGAAATTTCCCAAAAGCTAAGAGGAAAGTCAAAGAGGATTAGGGCATCCAAGGGGAGCAGGTGCCTATCACATCCCAAATCCTAACCTGGGCACCTCCGTCAGAAATAGGATGAATAGAAAATGACAAAACACACTAGGAAAGTATAGGTGTAAGATGAGAAATAGGAACAAAAATAATGTAAAAATGGCCAAAGAAATGGGTTTATTACTACTCTTTTGACACGATAACCATTTGAATAGTAGTATGAGATCGAGACTAAATATTGAATCAAAGTGTGTGATTTAGTGACTACATTTTCCTTCACTTTATGTTGGTAATCTGAAATCTTGGTACCATAAAGTAGATATAGATCTATGCCTAATAATTGATGTAGAGTGATGTAGAAACATGTCGAAGGACTAGAAAAAGTGTGGAGTGACAAAATATGTGGAGTGTGGAGACTAAAGATGCAAAAGTGTAAAAAGTTGTCGAGTAAACCTAGGGAAAAAGCACGTGTGTAGATTCCAATGTATGTAGTGTACCTAAATGGTTAGTATCATGTGTGATGTACTCTCCATGTGTGTCTTTTGTTTTTGAGTGATTAGTTCCCATATATATAGACCTACAAATGAGAAGATGATCAAGTAGTCAAATACACATGTATATGTGTAAAAATGCATGTATATAATAATAATACTAATTGAAAGTATGAAAATTTAAAAAAAACATGTGCACTTGATCTATGATAGTACAAAAGGGTGTAGAAAGGATATCATGTAATTTTCGATGAAATGTGATTTTTTTGGTGATATCATGACACTTTGGTGAAGAATTGTAGCGAGAAAGCTATGTTATTCTCCAACCTATAACTAATTCCTTGAGATTGGTGAAGATATCTTTGTATTGTCTATTTTTTTCGATGATCTGAAACCATTGGCTGAAGTAGTGTATATGGGAAAGTCCATTGTATCGTCTAACCTTTAACTACTCCTCGAATTCTAAGGACAATATACTATGTAAAAGCCGATGTTTATGGGGCTTATAGAAGTTTCTAAACCCACTTTCTATAAACCAAACTTTGCCTTGGATGCAAATTGTAAAATAAACTATAATGGTACCATGTGTAAACCCCAAATTATCCCCCTATTTGGGGGCACATGTGACATTGTGGATAGGATAATGCAGCCCAAAAGAGTAATGACCATGTATATTGAAATTTTTCCTTATAGGGGAAGGGAATTTCCTTAGTAGAGACCAAGGAACACAGAAACAAGTGGATAGAAAAATATAAACAAGCATGCATATAGAGAATAAGTATAAACCAAACAAATAATGTATGAGCTAGAAAATAAGTAGTAAATGCAAACACTCGAAGAGACAATCATAGAATGTGAAAAGTGGGTTATAAACATGGGATTCCACTCAAAATGTCACAAGAAACTCAAGGCCATCATGGCTGTAAACAAAAAACTATGCACATTAAAAATGGAAAGCCTACAGACAATACCAAGTAATAAAAAAAAAACAAGTATGGAATCAAATATACCTGCATAGAAAATGATCCACATAAAGCACTCATTAGCATGTTAGAAAAATAACCATTATGTCAAAACGTGTATAACCTGATAATGTAAAGTTCTAAATAAAAAATGAAACAATAGCACTTGTTGTGTACGAATGTGGATTCCCCAAGTAGGTAGTGTGTGAAGAATCATTATTTCCCGTAGAAGCTCAGTACCTATGATGACAACTATAAAACGACATGAACATGTATGTGTGTATGGTAAATGTATGACATACAATGGATTTATCTTATATGTGAAGTAAAGTGAACATTTAAAAGAAAGTGCAAGAAAGAGTGAATAAAACCATAAAAGTGTAGTATGTTGTGGATGGGTTGACTAGAATGTAGTATGGATGATAGGATCCATGTGCCCCTGAGTGAATGGAATTATATGTTGTAAGATTCATTTAGCAGGCCCCCTCATCATTCAAGAATGAACCAAAAATAAGAGTTCGTAATTAGGAAATGATCAAACTTTACATTGTCTATAGCGCGTTGTGATGAGTGTATGGTGATGATATGTGACATAGATATGAATTTTGCATGACTCTATATCCTAATCATATATCATGACAAAATGAATAAAAGGGGGTGGTGATTTAGCCTAAAGCATATATCTTTAAACAATGTAAGTGAAAGTAATGATATATACTATCATTAGATGATGCTAGAAGAATTAACCCTATAGTTTAAGGCATATATCACTAATACAAGGAATGTCACATGATAAACATAGGATTTGAGTGGATGTACGAGTATAATGTGGTACATTATGTGATGTATACCATAACTAGTCTAGTATAGACTTTGAGACTATAGTGCATCATCGGGTAATGAGCGCAACACATTTAGGCATAATATTACTTAAGGTGCATAACATTGAGCCATTTTTTGAGTGCTTTCCCCAAAATAGTGGTTAGGTAATAAACTTCACCGCCAAGTTTTTCAATGAAAATTTATGGTCCAAGCCAATTGGGATTGAATTTACCTTTAATAGGAGTTTTGGCATTTATATTTTTATTATTTTATCTTAAGACCAGATCGTAGATGTTGAAATCACGGGAACAATTTTTATGATTGTATGTGTGTGCAGTGTGAGATTGATATGTATGGAGATGCTCAAGTTCTTGCACTCAACATGAGTCCAATATTTCTAATTCATGTAACCGGTTTTCATGATATTTATTATTTTGAGGACACATTTGAGTGAAATGCACAAGGAAGGTATTTGAAGTTCCAATGGAATGACAACCTCAGATCCGTAAACTAATGAAAATGGAGTAGCATTATTAGGTGTGTGAATGCTAGTGTGGCAGGCCCATAGGGTGTAGAATAGTTGGTTATGACAATCATTACCACTAGAATATTTTGTCTGCAGCGTAATATTTTGACAATGGTTTTGTTGGTCACCTTAGCATGGACATTGTCTTGTAGTTAGTAGGGAGTAGAAAATGATTGTTTGATTTTTAATTTGGCACATAATATTTTAACTTCCTTAATTTTAAAATTGGATCCATCATAAGTGATAATAACATAAGGCACACCAAAGAGTGTGATGATGTGGGTAGTGAGGAAACCGCTAATATTAGTAATAGTGATTGTGAGTAGTTGAGTTACCTCGACCCATTTGGTTAAATATTCTGTAGCAATAATAATGAATTTGTGTCCTTCCTAAAATTTTGGGTTGATGATACTGATGAGGTCAAGTTCCCAAATATAGAAAGGCCATGTTGGTAGGATATAATGTAGCTCATATGCAGTGCATGATAAAGGTTTATGTGCATTTTGCATTTCTCACAACAGGTGGCCTATTCAAGAAAATCCTATTCCATTGTAGGCCAATAATATCCTTAATACAAAATATTTTACAACATAGATTTTCAAGAAAAATGACCTCTACACATTTTGTCATGTATTTGTGAGATAGAAAAATGGATATCTTCAAGTCCTAAGCAACATAATAATCTTCCATTAATGACATGTTTAAATAGTTCCATCCCTACAATGACATAGCAAGTAGCCTCATGTCGTAAATGCCAAGCCTCATGATTTTGTAGGTTATCAAGGATAGTTTAATTTTACATGTAGTTGTGAATGGGTGTAACCCATTTAGGGTTATCTTGATTGCACATTATGGCACAAGTCTGTAAGAGGTAACAGAGAGAAGGAGGAATGTCTAAGATGTGTTATGATGAAGGTTTTATGTTCATTTGTAATTTATTCTAGGATAAGTGAGGCTTTAGTACCCATGGTGTCTATATGATGATTATCTTTGCATGGGATAGTAGTGATAGAGTAAGAGTCAAAGGTATCCAAGAGATATTTAAGGAGTTTGTTTTATGGGATTAAAGGTTTCTCCTTTGTATGGTAGGTATCGTTAACTTGATTCATGTCTAACTTAGAGTCACCATGAATGCACAAGCAATGAATGAGGAGATTTTGAGTTGTGAAAAGACAAAAGATGAGAGTTTCATAGTCAATAACGTTATTTGTAATAGACAATCCTAAGAAACATGTGAAGGGAATTGGATCATTCTATGGTGTAATGAATACAATGCTTGCCCAAGCACAAAGTTATAATGTGATCCATCAAAGTACATTTTCAATGTATGTGGTTCAACATTATAATGGTTAAGGTCATTGGAAAAAGAATCAGAGATAGGTGAAGTTTCTATAAGAGGTGTGACGATTAATTGATCGGATATAACTTTTCATTTAATTAATTTTTGGGGTATGAACTTGAAATCAAATTTGGTAAGAAGAATAACCCAACATGTGAGGCATCCTGACAGATGTGTGTGGGATAAAAAATATCACAATGGTTCAACCTTGGTAATAATATGTACCTCATTATTAATGAGATAGTGCTTTAATTTGTGAACAACAAAAACAAGGCCAAGACATAACTTTTCGATGTAGCTATAATTGCACTCGTAAGAAAGCAATGTTCAACTAATGTAGTAGATTGGATTTTCACACTTAGAATCATTGTGTTGTGTGAGAAAATCCCCTAAGGCCTGAAATGTGGTAGAAATGTACAAGTAGAAAGGCCGATTGGCTAACAAAGGCACTAATATAGGTGGGTTTAAGAGATATGCCTTTATGTCCTCAAATGCTTTTTAGCATTGCTCATCCCATATAAATTTAGTATATTTATTCATAAGATGTGTAAATGGTTGAGTTTTATCAACAAATTATGCAATGAAACATAGAATAGCTTGTATTTTCCCTTGCAATGATTGCTTTTTATGTATATTTTTAGGCTGAGACATGTTGACAATGGCTTTAATCTTGTTTCGGTCAATTTCAATGTTGCATTGTGAGATAATATATCCTATTAGTTTACTAGTTTTGACCCCGAAAAAAATTTTTTTGGGATGTAAGTGGCCATGGTATTGTGAAAATGCTAAAACAACATGTGTAGATCTCGTGCATGGGTGGAAAAATGTTTGGAATTAGATAAGATGGTGTCAACAACATATTCGATAATATTGTGAATATAATCATGAAACATATGTGTCATTGCACATCAATAAGTGACCGCGACATTCTTAAGGACAAAGGGCATGATAGTGTAACAAAATATTCCCCAAGGTGTGGTAAAAGAAGTATTATCATGATCAATGGGATTTATTTTGATTTGATTGTAGGTTGTCAAATATTATAGGAAAGAGAGGATGTTATAAGTGGTGGTAGAGTCGATAATGGCATCAATATGGGGCAATGGGAAGCTATCCTTAGGATATGATTTATTAAAATTGTAAAAATATGTGTCATAATTGACATGACCATCTGGTCTAATTATGGGCACAAAGTTATGTACCTATTCAAAATAATCAACAGCCCAAATAAAATGAATGTTAAGAAAATTTTAAATTTCTTCCTTGACTAAGACTACTAGCTTCGGGTGTATTTTAAGAATTTTGTTTCACTATTTTGACACTAGGATTGAGAACAATGTTGTGCATGGAAATATATGGATCAATACGACATGTAAGTATATTCCCAAACAAAAATGTCATAGAAATCATGTAAGACGTGTTTGATATCTTTTTGTTCACTAGGTGTGAGAGAGATAACTAATATCTTTTTGTTCATATAAAAATGTATGTGGGTTCTCATATATTTCTTGGGTTATATTGGATGGTTTCTTCATTAAGAAGGGTATACCTATCCTTGATGTATGGATCCATAGGAATAGTTTCTTTAGAATAAGTCAAATGATCACGTGTACCAAAGTCTCTCAAGTAGGTGGTAGTTTGAAGCGATAGTCGGTAACGTCATTATACGCACCAAAAATTACATGTGCTGTATTGTCAAAAATATTTAAAAAGGTCACCAACGATAACTCATGTCCTTTGGAAGGTTTTAAAGTTCCTAAATCCATTCATAGTGTATATTTGTATCCTACACATCTTTAGCTTTTCCACGCTTTCTTCCCACTTTCCACTCATTTCTTTGCATATTTTGGCCTTTAATGTCATGACCGCTACCTTGGTAGGGTGGTGGTTTTGAAACTACCACCCTACACAGGGAAATGATTCTACGTGCTTCTTCTATAACTCTTCATGTGTGGCTTTGACATTTGTGATGTTACTTAACTTGACTTCCAAGGCCTATTTATGAACCAAATTTCATAAAAATAGTCTTGATTTCATGGTATATCTTCCCTCTTCTATTTTTGAATAGATTTAATTAGTTTGAAATTACTCTTCACCCAATGATTTGACACTCGAAGGATGCCTTATGCATGAAGTCACATCCCAACCATTTCCTATATATTCAATGTTTGTATTCAGAAAAATGGCCCTAAGAAATTTTTTTATCTTGCATAGTATTGCTGCCATAATCCTGTTGGAAATTTCTTAGCCAAGCTCTATTGATTCATTGCGCTATCTCTCTTCTACATATATTACAACTAGATTTTTTGTCAAGCTACCATCACTCAAGTTCCTTCTCCTAGTGTAGTCTTTGCATTCAGAATTCCTTGGACTCATATGGACACCAAAGAAAGAAAGGATAAACCGAGGGGATAAGTCACCACACAACTAGATTTACCTCTATTATGAAAATTTCAAGTTGTAGTTATTGTTTGATTTCCTTTATTGTGAAAATTTATCATTGTTACATCATATCAAATAGGATAGAAATCAATTTCCTTTCATTTGCAAGTAATTAGTTAATTTCAAAGAGGGTTTGAATCATTAACAATAGCTCCGGTGTGACGAATCCTCTTCTTCCCATCCCTATGGAGATGAAGGAGATAATATCTATAGGAGGTTGTCTACATATCATAGATCATTTGGAAAAGTTCTTATTTTAGATTAGTTTAGTCTACACCGACTCATGGACAGACTATTGGATACTGATATTATTTTTATATGGATATATTGCATGTGTTCTAACATTGGATTTCTTCGCCATGATAAGTAGAATGTAGTTGTTGAATTTACATTACTATAACTTTGGATAATGATGGAATGCATAATTAAGTTGTGATTTAAACCTTGAAATAATGGATAATTGAATTACGTATAGATGTTAATAAATTTCATGCATATGGTTATTTTGGACATTTTGACATGGCTGCAAGGCCGAAGGAGGTATTTTGTATTTTGCAGGAAACACAACATGATCACAACCTAAAGGGGGATTGGGAACCAAACACAACAGGATGTCGGGTGGTTACAACATTTGGTCATCAAGGCAACTAGTGAATTGTATTGTGTTACTTTTTTTTTTTTATGTTGTTAAAAAAAAAATTTCCATGAGGGGGAAATTTTCTAATGTGACCAAGGGGTTAAGAATTTTATTTACTTGTTTTAACTTACTTTAGTAGATGATTTCATTTGTGATGTTTTTTTATTACTTTTGCTAAGTATGTTTAGATTAATTTAACATCTTGTTTTAATTTTTAAGTTTTGGAGGGAAGTCTAGTAGGTGTAATTAATTTTGATGGTTGGCTCCTTGAGCCTTGTGTTTTCCTCTTGTATTGAATGCTTGTTTTGAGTGTTGACCACTCCAAATCCTTTGAATCTCGAATTTGAGATTTAGGGCAATTTTGGGGGACTTGTGGGACAAGTTGAACTTGTCCCACACTTCCCAAAACCCCTTACCAACCATATCTATGGGTTGGGAAGCCAAAAAGGGGATTATTTATTGTTTTGGGAAGGGAAATATGACTTTGGAGTGCACTTTTCTTCCATTTGCATTTATTTGTGCCTTAAGACACATGGGAAGGGATGGATGTGGAAAAGAGATGTCATTCAACCCAACCACCCATTTATTGTGTTTTGGGAGTTGAGTTGACTATGGGAGGTGGTTTGAGGATGTGTGATGTGGCATCCTACATGGAGCCACATCATCCTCACCCTTCCTTTTGTCTATTTATGGAAATTTCCTCTCTTGTTGAGGGGGTTGGAGGTTTTTTGTTGAAGAGTTCTTTTTTTTTATTTTTGGAGAGGAAAGAATTGGGAGAAAGAAAGAGGAGCTTGGACTTGCATGCTTGGATTGTTTTGGAGGGAGCTTGGTCAAAGCTTCTTGGTTTAGGCTTCTCCAATGGAGAGGTAGGAAACCTTCTCCCTTTTGCTTTCTTATTGTTGTTGCTTCTATGCTTAAATTTGTAGAAAATGTATGTTTACTTTTGTGTATTGTGGAAAAATGGATAGAATGCTTAAGGTGTAGTGTAGGAGAGGTCTATGGGAAAACTCATGAGGGAGGCATAAGAGTAGAATAGGAAATTGTGGAGGGAGTTTGAGAGGGATGCCCATCTTGGGTAAGAATGTTCACATTCTTACCTTGTCCTTGAGGGAGCCATAAGAGGAGGGAGGTATAAGAGTTTGGGAGGAAAAAGGGGTACTTGAGGGAGGCATAAGAGTCATAGGGGCTTGAGTTTTATTGTGGAGGGTTTGGATGGGCATCTCATTTCAATGGGGAGGCATAAGGAAAACTTTCCCATAGTTCCTTCTCTTGTTGGCTTGGATGAAAGCCTTGTTGTGAAATGTTTTGTGTTATTTGTGTGTCCTTTTGTTTCTTTTATTTTAGCCTTGAATGTTGTGAAGAAATTGTATTGTGGAAGCAAGTGTTGTTGCCTTGAGTTGGAGACCACCCTTTCATTGTGTTGTGTTTGGGGCTCGGGGGTCAATGGAGGAGATTGCTTCTCTTCTCCATTGAGTTTTTGGTTGGGAGGAGAGTGTTGCCTCTCCCCCTATCTTGGTTGTGATTTGAGCTACTTGGAACTTGGAGCATGGATGAAGAACACCTTGGAGCTTGTGAAGACTCTTTCCATTTCCCTTATATACATTATTTTGTTGTAAATTTGTATGAGAAAGAAAGTTGTATCATCTTGTTTCATTTCAAAAATAAAGGACATTGTAATCTATATTTGCACCAAAAGTCACATGGTTGAATGCAAATTTTACTTGAAAGATGTTTACATTATTGAAAAGATTGTAAGGAAATAAAGAAATGATATGTACAAAAAGGCTTGTGATAATCTTGTGAATATACTAATGGGGAAATTGGTTGTAAATACCTTCTTGTGAAATGTTGGTTTTATTTCATTGTATTAATCAAATGATATGTGTAGTAAAAGCTAGCTTCCTTCTTGTTGATAGATAGAAATTTGAAACACAATTACTTCTACTTTGGACAACAAGTAGACTAAATATTAAATTGTAGTAAGAGTTTCTTATTTGGATCTCATTGCAAATTATTTCAACATTGGTTAAAGAAATGAAATTTACTTATTTCTACCTTATATGCAACAATTATCAAATCGTAAGAGAAAAGAGGATTAAAACAAGTTTATAACTTGTCAATATTTCCTTCTATGTTTATTATTATCTTGATTAAAAAAATGGTAATATTTAATACTCTCAATAATGAAAATATTTTAATAATGATAAGATAAGTTATTATTAAAATATATTAATTTTAACAAACTGTAAATTCCTTTATTTATTTTCAAAAAAAAAAAAAACTTGTGTGTACATATATATATATATATATATATATATATATATATATATGTATATGTGTGTGTGTGTGTGTGTGTGTGTGTGTGTGTGTGTGTGTGTGTGTGTATATATGTATAACGTAAAAATAAAGAAATAATGATTAAATTAAAATGGTTTTAAAACAAAAAAACACGGTGCGGCACATGCGCATAGCTGCGCTATGCTGTTTGGGGTTGATGATGTGTGGGGGGGGGCAGGCCCACCCCACCCCCAACCCATATACCATATGGGGTGGGGATGGGGTCGCGCCCCTCCCCCATCTAACTATTCCCTGCGCTTTATACGGCAAAAATTTTTAAAAAAAAAAAAATGCGCCATTACATTACGCGCTGCTGCGCGCTGCATGTGCAGTGCCTATGCAATCCGCCCCTTCCACGGTCTTTACGGCCTACAAATTATATATGTTTCATATATATATATATATACATATATATATATATATATATATATATATATATATATATATATATATACACACACACACACACACGAATCACACACACACGGGGTTTGGGTAACCAAACAAAATCAAAACCAGAGTAGATCTTCAAAAAAACTCCATCCATTAAAGCTCTAAGCCCGAAAATTGATTTGAGTTAAGCTCCCATGGCTGTAATGGCCTCCATAGATTGACCTCCTCCTCCTTCTCCCTTAACCTGCAAGTGAAAATAAAATAAAAATAAAATGAGAGCTTTGGGTGTAGAAAGGAAATTAAATAAAAGGATAAATAAAAACATAAGGCAATCCATAAGGATTTCTAGGGTTTCCTTGCCCAACCTAGATCTAAGGGTGGGGAAATAATAGATCCAATGGTGGAGGATATATCCTACACCACTTAAGTGATGGGTTTCTTTTGGTGGGAATGAAAAAAATAGAAATAAAAAGGGGGGAGAACTAGCAAAGTTGTGCACACTTGACCCTTTAAGCAAGTAATTAATTATTTTATATGTATGACCTTGAACTACAAATTTTGGGTCTTGTATTATTAAATTTTAAAATTTAATTAAGGGTCTTTAAATAATTTAATTTAACCGGGATTAATGGAGTCATGTTTGGAAAGCTAATGAAGTTTCTTAAATAAAACTTTAGAACCTTGTTGGGAAAGAAACGAAGATGTATATTGAATTTGAATTTTGAGGTGATCTTAATAGATCGATAATCATCTCCGATGCCTCGCAACTGTCCTCTTATAACCTGAACCTAATAAAAAAAAAATTATTTCATAATTTTCTCTCTCTAAACCTGGTTTGTATTTTGGCCTCGTGCGAGTAGTTCCTACGGGGTGTTACACTTGGTATCAGAGCCATGGGTTCAAAGGCTTGGACCTTTGGGCACACTTAGAAAACATGAAAACATGAACGTTAAACCTAGTGCTAGTTGATATTTTTTTAAATCTATAAAACCACAATGTTGATAATTATTTAAAACACAAACTTAGAAAATTGGCACAAAACCTAGATCAATGAACTAACTCTCACCTTGATCTATGCAGGAGGCGCGGATTAGGCGAGGGGTCTCTTCATATAGACCTAGATATACCACCACCGAGGTAGAGCAGTCATGTAGTAGCCATTCTACCTCAGATCTTGCAGACACTCCAGGATGTTAATGCCGCTATACGCGGAGAGCCCTTGGGAGGGCGAATTGCAGACATAGTTTGGAGCCATCAGTAGATGCCCAGGTATCCCCTCGACATAGCGAAGGGCATAGGGCAGAGAACTTCCGTACGGAGTCGGCTAGGGCAAAGTCACCACGAGAGAGACATGGGGACATGGGGGATAGGATCTCGGGACATGGGGATAGAGTCTCGGAGCCAGTCTCTGGAGCCCTAGACAGAGAGAGGAACTCACAGATAGACCTAGGATTCGTCATACATCAGCTACAGACCATATCAGGGAGATCCTGAAGCTGCGGCCATCTCACTATTCGGGTGATACAGGTGGTTTTCAGGCAGAGGCCTGGTTGGTGAGCTTGAGCGGATGCTTCAAGCTCTGTCCTTGTACTAGCAACACGAAAGCTCGTGTTGCGATTCATCTTCTGAGGGATGGAGCAGGAGTCTAGTGGAGGACCGAGGAGCAGAAGCTCCATGTTGACTCAGAGATGGTTACCTAGGAGTTATTTGAGGAGCGTTTCAGGAGCAGGTATTTACCCAGGAGATTTATTCAGCAGCGGATAGATGAGTTTCATGACCTCCGTCAGGCATCGATGACAGTAGTTGAGTATGAGAGTCGATTTCTGGACCTACTCCAGTACGTCGACTATATGCAGGATGAGCAGTACAGATTCACAAGTTCATCCGGGGCCTGAATTTGGATTTAGGTGGCGCAGTGCGCATTCACGCCATACGAGACATTAGAGAGGCCGTGGAGAAGGCCTATATTGCAGAGGAGACATGGGGAAAGACAAGCGAGGCTAGAGATAGAGTTCGGAACCGTATCCAGCAGATGCAGATGTTAGGTCGAAAGGGTCGATTCCTCCTCCATGGGGTGGACAAAGTTAGGGCAAGCTTCATTAAGGCCACCACAGCAGCAGCAGTAGCAGCAGACCCGCCCACCTTATAGACCTCCTCAGAGATTTGATGCGAGAGAGGATGTAGTATGGGTCCTCCTCCTAGGGGTCCCATCGGGACACGAGTGTGCCGAGAGCTCGGTCGCGAGGAGCTCATCGGTGAGACCTCAGCACTCCATAGCTGGATCGTCGAGATCTATATCTCGAGACATCTAGAGTACAGTGGAGCTGCTTCTCATTGGAGAGGACCAGGCATCTGTTATGGTTGTGGTGTTGTTGGACATCATTGGAGAGATTACCCACAGAACCCTAACAAGGGTAAGACGCAGAGCTCGAGCCTCTTGTTGGAGATATGGCACGAGTCATCGGATCTACGCAGTGGTCGAGAAACCAGGTGAGCATCGAGTCTTGTGATTGAGATGATAGTAGTATTGGTGGTATTTCCACCTCTATATTATTTGATTCTAGTTCTTGATTCCTTTATTGCACCATCCTTAGTAGAGCGTTGTAGGTTGGTGGCAGTTAGGCAGGGCCGTAGTTGGGACGTTGAGATGGCTTCTGGAGCCAAAATTTCTGTAGACTCCTTAGTTAAGGAGTGTGTAGTGGACTTGGGACCCTTCACCACTACTTCTGATCTTCGGATCCTTCCATTAGGATCTTATGGCATCATTTTAGGTATGGATTGGTTGTCCGCTCACAGAGCTAGAGTGGATTGTTACCACAAGACTATTGTTTGCATAGATGATCTTGGAGTAGAGTTAGTGTTATCAGGAGTTAGGAGACCCGTTTCTATTCACACCATCTCCATTATGCGGCTTAAATGGTGTGTGTGCGACGGGTTTTCGGTTGTTTCTTTATTACGGTTAGTGAAAATCAGAGAATGAGTCTAACGGACCATCCCTTGATGACCATTCCATCTTGAGGGAGTTTGCTGATGTGTTTCAGGAGAGCTACCGGGGTTACCTCCCCCACGTGAGATAGATTTCCACATAGATCTAGTTCCGGGAGCAGAGCCTATCTCACGAGCACCCTATCGGATGACTACTCCTGAGCTATGTGAGCTCAAATTGCAGCTCGAGGGCCTTCTAGAGAAGGGCCTAATCCACCCTAGTGTATCCCCTTGGGGTGCACTAGTGATCTTCGTGAAGAAGAAGGATGGATCTCTTCGGTTGTGTATTGACTACCGTCAGCTGAATAAAGTAACGATCAAGAATCGTTACCCCCTTCCACGCATTGATGATTTGTTTGATCAGATGAAGGGGGCTACCATTTTCTCCAAGATAGATCTTAAGTCAGGGTACCATCAGCTCAGGATTGTGGAGATGGATATTCATAAGACCGCATTCCGTACGAGGTATGGCCACTACGAGTTCACAGTAGTACCTTTCGGTTTGACGAATGCCCCCGCAGTGTTTATGAGTTTGATGAATGGGGTATTTAGGACATTCCTTGATCGCTTCATGCTCATTTTCCTTGATGACATTCTAGTTTACTCATGCACACGTGAGGAGCATGAGGAGCACATTCGCGGGTTCTTCGGTGTCTCGTGAGCAAATGCCTTTACGGGAACTTGGAGAAATGTGCGTTCTTTCAGACTGAGGTGCAGTATTTGGGCCACATCATTTCTGGGGAAGGAATCGCAGTTGATCCTTCCAAGATTCGAGCCATCATGGACTGGCCAGCACCCACTAGTGTGACCGAGGTGCGTAGCTTCATGGGTCTAGCAGGGTATTACAGGAGGTTTGTTCAGGACTTTTCTCGGATTGCGCACCCCATCACTTCCCTTCAGCGAAAAGGGAAAAAGTTTTTATGGTCAGATAGATGTGAACAGGCCTTCAGTACACTGAAGAAATGCCTCACGACAGCACCTATTCTTGCAGTGCAGATCCGCAGGGTGAGTTCTACGTTTGTACAGATGCTTCTTTAGCAGGCCTTGGAGGAGTACTGATGCAAGGGGGCAGAGTTGTGGCTTTTGAGTCTCGCAAACTCAAGGATTATGAGCTTAATTATCCGACTCATGATCTTGAGCTTGCAGTAGTGGTACATGCCTTGGTCCGATGGAGGCATTTTCTTCTTGGTCGGAGATTCACACTCAGGACTGATCACTTGAGTCTTCGCCACCTCTTCACGCAGCCCAATCTAAATGCTCGTCAATCGGACGTTGGATGGAGTTACTTTGTGAGTATGACATGGAGATAGAGCATGTGAAGGGAAAGGAGAATGTGGTGGCAGATGCCTTGAGTAGACGGAGACATGTGGCTATGGCCACCACTGTGGGCACAGATTTACGGGATAGGATCTTGCAGCAGCTTTCTCAGGATAGTTTCTACCTTGCAGCCAGAGCAGAGATTGAGTCTCAGAGACCTCTTGAGGGGAGGTTTGATGGATTTTCACTAGAGGCAGATGGTCTTCTCAGACACAGAGGTCGGATATATGTTCCTAGAGATGGAGGCTTGAGACAGGAAATTTTGACAGAGGCCCATCGTGCACCTTACTCAGCCCATCCGGGGTGAAGAAGATGCACGCTACCTTGAGACAGTTGTATTTTTGGAGAGGACTTCGGAGAGACATAGCTTTGTTCGTATCACGTTGTTTAGAGTGTCAGAAGGTGAAGGCCGAACACCAACATCCAGCTGGCCTTCTCTATCCTCATGCCATACCAGAGTGGAAGTGGGACACCATTTCTATGGATTTCATTGTTGGGTTGCCGACGTCGAGATACCACCACGACGCCATCATGGTCACGGTGGATAAATTGACGAAAGTAGCTCATTTTTCCCCAGTGAAGACTACCTATACGGCTAGTGCAGTGGCACGAGTATATCTTGATGAGATTGTCAGACTACATGGGATTCCGTGGAAGATCATATGCGACCGCGACCCTTTGTACACTTCCCATTTCTGGACCACCATGCAGCATGCCCTTGGGACGAGGATTAATTTCAGCACAGCTTATCACCCTGAGACCGATGGACAGACTAGAGAGGGTGAATCAGATTTTGGAGGACATGCTCAGGATGTACGTGATGGATCATCAGTCGAGATGGGAGGAGTATCTGTATTTGGTGGAGTTTGCCTACAATAATAGTTTTCAGAGTTCTATAGGGATGGCTCCTTTTCAGGCATTATATGGCAGAGAGTGCAGGACACCTCTTAGTTGGGACAGGATTGAGGACAGGGTTTCCCTTGGGCCAGCATTATTACAGGACATGGAGCAGCAGGTTACCTTGATCAGACAGAGATTACAGGAGGCACAGGATAGACAGAAGAAGTATGCGGACCAACATAGGACAGATCGCAGTTTTGAGGTGGGATCGAAGGTGTTTCTTCGTGTCAGACCGCATAAGAGCCCTATCCATTATGGGAAAGGTTCTAAGCTTGCTCCTAGGTTTGTGGGTCCCTTCGAGATCTTGGAGCGCCTCGGTCCCTTGGCCTATCGCCTAGCATTGCCACCTAGCTTGTCTCGCGTCCATGACGTGTTTCATGTGTCTGTTCTTAGGAAATATGTAGCAGATCCTTCTCATGTATTAGATTGGACCTCATTGCAGGTACAGGATCAGGGGCAGGTGATGGTGGAGCCCGTACGTATTCTAGAGCGCAGGACCCTGGGCCTTCGAGGCAGAGAGATTGATCAGGTACGTGTTCAGTGGGACAGGTACGATGAGACTGCTGCTACTTGGGAGGATGCTACATCATTGCGAGCTCAGTTTCCACACTTATTTCAGTGACTTCCAGGAGGAAGTCTAGTCTAAGGGGAGGGGGATGTAATGCCCACTTCCCTATGACACTTAGTTGATTATCATTTTGAGTTATGCAGACTTTTGGATATGGACATGACTTATACTTACGTTGATTAGCATGATGTTTTGTGAGTAGATGCATTTGGGTTATGATTGGATTTTGTTTTAGTATGATCTACACTGACTCATGGACAGACTATTGGATACCGATATTATTTTTATATGGATATATTGCATGTGTTCTAACATTGGATTTCTTCGCCATGATAAGTAGAATGTAGTTGTTGAATTTACATTACTATAACTTTGGATAATGATGGAATGCATAATTAAGTTGTGATTTAAACCTTGAAATAATGGATAATTGAATTACGTATAGATGTTAATAAATTTCATGCATATGGTTATTTTGGACATTTTAACATGGCCGCAAGGCCGAAGGAGGTATTTTGTATTTTGCAGGAAACACAACATGATCACAACCTAAAGGGGGATTGGGAACCAAACACAACAGGATGTCGGGTGGTTACAACATTTGGTCGTCAAGGCAACTAGTGAATTGTATTGTGTTACTTTTGTTTTTTTATGTTGTTAAAAAAAAAAAAATTTCCATGAGGGGGAAATTTTCTAATGTGACCAAGGGGTTAAGAATTTTATTTACTTGTTTTAACTTACTTTAGTAGATGATTTCATTTGTGATTTTTTTTATTACTTTTGCTAAGTATGTTTAGATTAATTTAACATCTTGTTTAATTTTTAAGTTTTGGAGGGAAGTCTAGTAGGTGTAATTAATTTTGATGGTTGGCTCCTTGAGCCTTGTGTTTTCCTCTTGTATTGAATGCTTGTTTTGAGTGTTGACCACTCCAAATCCTTTGAATCTCGAATTTGAGATTTAGGGCAATTTTGGGGGACTTGTGGGACAAGTTGAACATGTCCCACACTTCCCAAAACCCCTTACCAACCATATCTATGGGTTGGGAAGCCAAAAAGGGGATTATTTATTGTTTTGGGAAGGGAAATGTGACTTTGGAGTGCACTTTTCTTCCATTTGCATTTAATTGTGCCTTAAGACACATGGGAAGGGATGGATGTGGAAAAGAGATGTCATTCAACCCAACCACCCATTTATTGTGTTTTGGGAGTTGAGTTGACTATGGGAGGTGGTTTGAGGATGTGTGATGTGGCATCCTACATGGAGCCACATCATCCTCACCCTTCCCTTTTGTCTATTTATGGAAATTTCCTCTCTTGTTGAGGGGTTGGAGGTTTTTTTTTTTTGTTGAAGAGTTCTTTTTTTATTTTGAGAGGAAAGAATTGGGAGAAAGAAAGAGGAGCTTGGACTTGCATGCTTGGATTGTTTTGGAGGAGCTTGGACAAAGCTTCTTGGTTTAGGCTTCTCCAATGGAGAGGTAGGAAACCTTCTCCCTTTTTGCTTTCTTATTGTTGTTGCTTCTATGCTTAAATTTGTAGAAAATGTATGTTTACTTTTGTGTATTGTGGAAAAATGGATAGAATGCTTAAGGTGTAGTGTAGGAGAGGTCTATGGGAAAACTCATGAGGGAGGCATAAGAGTAGAATAGGAAATTGTGGAGGGAGTTTGAGAGGGATGCCCATCTTGGGTAAGAATGTTCACATTCTTACCTTGTCCTTGAGGGAGCCATAAGAGGAGGGAGGTATAAGAGTTTGGGAGGAAAAAGGGGTACTTGAGGGAGGCATAAGAGTCATAGGGGCTTGAGTTTTATTGTGGAGGGTTTGGATGGGCATCTCATTTCAATGGGGAGGCATAAGGAAAAACTTTCCCATAGTTCCTTCTCTTGTTGGCTTGGATGAAAGCCTTGTTGTGAAATGTTTTGTGTTATTTGTGTGTCCTTTTGTTTCTTTTATTTTAGCCTTGAATGTTGTGAAGAAATTGTATTGTGGAAGCAAGTGTTGTTGCCTTGAGTTGGAGACCACCCTTTCATTGTGTTGTGTTTGGGGCTCGGGGGTCAATGGAGGAGATTGCTTCTCTTCTCCATTGAGTTTTTGGTTGGGAGGAGAGTGTTGCCTCTCCCCCTATCTTGGTTGTGATTTGAGCTACTTGGAACTTGGAGCATGGATGAAGAACACCTTGGAGCTTGTGAAGACTCTTTCCATTTCCCTTATATACATTATTTTGTTGTAAATTTGTATGTGAAAGAAAGTTGTATCATCTTGTGTTCACTTCAAAAATAAAGGACATTGTAATCTATATTGCACCAAAAGTCACATGGTTGAATGCAAATTTTACTTGCAAGATGTTTACATTATTGAAAAGATTGTAAGGAAATAAAGAAATGATATGTACAAAAAGGCTTGTGATAATCTTGTGAATATACTAATAGGGAGATTGGTTGTAAATACCTTCTTGTGAAATGTTGGTTTTATTTCATTGTATTAATCAAATGATATGTGTAGTAAAAGCTAGTTTCCTTCTTGTTGATAGATAGAAATTTGAAACACAATTACTTCTATTTTGACAACAAGTAGACTAAATATTAAATTGTAGTAAGAGGTCTTATTTGGATCTCATTGCAAAATTATTTCAACATTGGTTAAAGAAATAAATATTTTATCTGACTAGTAAATAAATAATTAAAAAATACTATAAAATTTAAAAAATCAGGTAAACAATTATCAAATCGTAAGAGCCTCTTAAAAATGCAGGTCATTTTAATGTGTTTGGTCATATAAGTTTGTTGAAAGTAAAAAAATACAAAAAATTTCGGACACGATTATATTTTGATCGATGGGTTTCTTATTTGGATCTCATTTGCAAATTATTTATCATTGATTAAAAATTTTAATATTATGATTTAGTTATATATTAAAATATATCAAATTAAGAAAAGATGATAAAACAAGTGTTATTATTTCAATATTTCCTAATGTTTATTATCATCTTGATAAAAAATGGTAATATTTAATACTCTCAATAATGAAAATATTTTAATAATGATAAGATAAGTTATTATTAAAATATATTAATTTTAACAAATTGTAAATTACATGTTATTTATTTTGAAAAAAAAAAAAAAACTTGTGTGCCATTCTCACATGTGTGTGTGTGTATATATATATGTGTATGTATGTATGTATGTATGTACAAATTAAAAATAAAAGAAATAATGATTAAATTAAAATGGTTTTGAAAAAAAAAAAAACACAAGTACGGCACATGCGCAGCCGCGGCATGCTATACCATTTGTACCACGGTTGGGGGGGAGGGCGCCACCCCACCCCAACCCATATACCATATGGGGTGGGGATGGGGTGGCGCCCCTCCCCCATTTACACTATTCCCTGAGCTTTATATAGCGAAAACTAAAATAACAAAAAAAAACGGCCATTACATGCGCAGATCTGTGCGCGGCCTGTGTATTCGGCCCCTCCCACGGCCTTTACACGGCCAATATTATATATATTTATCTATATATATATATATATATATATATATATACACACACTCAAAATCATGTGTGCCTAGGGTTTGGGTAACCAAACAAACCAAAACCAAGGCAGATCCTTCAAGAAAAATCCATCCATTAAAGCTCTAAGTCTGAAGATTGATTTAGTTAAGCTTCCCATGGCTGAAATGGCCTCCATATCATGACCTCCTTCCTCCTTCTCCCTTAACCTGCAAGTAAAATAAAAAAAAAAAAGAAATGAGAGCTTTGGGTGTAGAAAGGAAATTAAATAAAAGGATAAAAACATAAGGCAATCCATAAGGATTTCTAGGGTTTCCTTGCCCAACCTAGATCTAAGGGTGGGGAGATAATAGATCCAATGGTGGAGGATATATCCTACACCACTTAAGTGATGGGTTTCTTTTGGTGGGAATTAAAAAAAAATAGAAATAAAAGGGGGAGAATTTAGCAAAAGTTGTGCACACTTGACCCTCTAAGCAAGTAATTAACTATTTTATTTGTATGACCTTGGACTACAAGACTTTAGGTCTTTGCATTATTAAATTTTAATATTTAATTAAGGGTCCTTAAATAATTTAATCCAACCGGGATTAATGGAGTCATGTTGAAAGGCTAATGAAGTCTCTTAAATAAAACTTTAGAACCTTGTTGGGGAAAGAAACGAAGATACAGTATTGAAGTTGAATTTCGAGGTGATCTTATGGATCGATAAACATCTCCGACGCCTCGCAACTGTCCTCTTATAATCAGAACCTAATAAAGAAAAAAATTATTTCATAATTTTTCTCTCTAAACTTGGGTTGTATTTTGGGCCTCGTGCGCGAGTAGATTTTTTATTCGTACAAATTGGTAAACCCTACGTGAAGGATTAATTCGTTCTTGTTTCCTTATATTTCATTAATATTACCTCGTCTTTCCATTTCTTTCCCTATTTTTGTAGGTACTTTATACCTTCTAAAATATGGCTAGAAGAGATTTTGTGGGACATTTGGCTCACGATAGATATTACTCCAACGTTCAACCACACGGTCGCCTTCTATTTCAAGATGGGGTGAGAATTACACAAGAAAAATCTAAACCTCCTCTAGTTACACCTCAAACCCCATTAGCTATGAAATGATGGAGGAGGCTAATCAACCGTTAAACATGAAATATGGTAAACAAAATGCAAACCACGTTGTTATCACAAATGGAACAAGTTCTTACCATAGAGTTTTTCAAGACCTCACAATTCCATGTAATCAACAAAAGATGATGCATTTTCACAAATAGAAAATCCTCTTCATTAGATAGATGAGTATTTAGATATAATGAAGGTGAAAACCTCTAATATTTCGAATGCCTATCCTAATATTCTTACTTCTAAGGAAGAAAAGAATTATAACATTGAACAATTCATGATAGGGTATCATGAGCTTGCTTAATCAAACCCTACGCCACAGGAACCCCAACAAGGGACTCAATCCTCTCCCAATGATCTCATTTCTACTTTAGTAGGGAGGATTAGAGAAATAAAAAGTTCCCAAACTTCACAACCAACACATGCACTAGGGAAGAACATGAGGTATCTAGTTGACAAAGAATGATACGTCCCTTCGAATGGGCAACCAATGCATTATCCAATTCATTCAAATTTAGGTGACCTTCTCATAGGTCTAGACACACTAGGGATGGGTCCTCATCCTTCCCAAGCTTATCCCACACAAGGGATGTTCAGAATTTTGTTCTCAAATGTCATCGAATAGCAATGTGACATTCAATTGTTTTATACCTACTAGTCCATATCCTTGTACTATCCCACCATACATGAAAATGTATTCAAAAACTCCCCATATAGACCCATATGCCATTCATGCTCCCTACATGTCATATCAAGGGAGCCCATACATTCTCGTCAACACTTATAATGCAGCTTATTCAACTACTCCTCCTCCACCTCCTCATCAAGTATCTTCAATGGTGGAATCTTACACAGTGGGTACATACGTTGAGTACTTAAAGGATCCTTTTACCTCCTTTTTACGTTGAGTACTTGAGTACATGTTCGTGCCCATTTCCCGATCTTCCAAAAATTATGGGATAAGGAGACTCGAACACTCATATCAAGGCCTATGCTACTACTATCATTAAAGCATTTAACATGAACAAGATTTTACATACAAGGATTATGGAGTTCATGTATATGAGACACGAGAAAAATGAATTTTATTCCCATTTCATCTATAGCTAGAGACAAGTTCTCTATTCCTTTGCAAGCATGCCCAACATGGACCAGATGTAATTTTTCGATCTTTTCCTTCACTTTCTCAATCAAGAGACTAAAGAAGAGGCCAAAATTTTTCCTTTCCATAGTTATGAGGAAGTTTTGGAAGGTGCACTTCAAATTGACCAAGCCGCTATTAATAGTGGGTGTAAGATCTAAGGTCAAACGGAAAATTGATATCCCGAATAAAAAAACTAAAAATAATCATAATAATGGTGCCAAAAATCAAGGACCAAAGGGTATGAATCACAATAATGGTGCTACCATGAATAGTGTTACTGATCATGCCAAAAACACTAGTTTAATGAGGAAGAATAACACCAAAAAAAAAATAATAACAACTCAAGAAATCAAATAGGCCCTAACATTATGTCTTATGTCAACAAAGTTGATGTAAACCACCCCTCACAAAAATAAAATCAAACCCCATGCCCAAACTAGTATGAAAACTCTTTCCAAGGGGTAGTGAATCATTGTTATAACTATAAATTTAATAATTATAACCAAGGTTATAATCAACAATATTAAGATGTTTATAAAAAGTTGAAATATTACTACCATAACCTATATTTTGATTTCCATAAGGTTCAAGGCCGAATGATAGGACTTGCCTCGATTGCAACAAGTTTCTACAAAAACTTACCGAAAACCACAAGAAACTCTGTATAGACATGTTCCTAGAAAATCCTAAAACAAGCTGGAAACCTAGTCGTATCGGACCTATCACACCTCAAAATGTGAACCCTAAAATTCCTTTGGATTATCAATGAATCCTTAGAATATAAATAAGGGAATTCCTATTGGAAATAAATACCGAGGAAGCTGTAAAATTCTAACAACTCTCGGGTTGCTCTAACCATTGTTCAAATTATAATACAAAAATATTGAGGTTTGTCCAACTAGAGGTAAATCTAGAAATTAATGCAACAACTTGGGACGAAGGAGTAAGTTTCAAAACCCCTACCCACTCTTTCTTTCCCACAGGATGACATTCCTACAATCTCAAATCCATTAGGAACCTAAGATGTAATATCGGATTTGGACAAGACCTTTCTCACATTTTGGTTCTATATTTTTTGAAGAGCTCACTGCGCATCGTTGTTCCTTTCTCAATGCATTGGGTCTTGGTCATATAATCCATGTTATGTTATCTCTTAGCACTCAAATAAATTATATTGACTTTGACATACATCCATTTGGATAGAATGATAGGGATACTGGTTTTGTTTTCATTTTTTTTACAAGTCTTGGTTTATAACAATTGCATTAAGAGAGCCGTGATTAAACATGGGGCTGTTATAAATGTGGTTCCCTTCTCGTTCTTGTACAATTTTAGATATGGAGAGAGAAATTGTTCTCGCTATAAGAAAATTATTACAGTGTGTGAAAATCTTAAAGTGACCCCAATTGGAACCATATTTCTTCAAGTCACACTTGGTCCAAATACCATTGTTATCCAAATAACTCTCCTAGTTATTTGGATAAATTATTCTTTCATTTTGGCTCTGATGGTTCACATTTCAAGTTGTGCACACTTCTTGCTTGCCTCTTTACATTCTTACCTTCAAAATTGGCTCTATCAATTTCCGCATGCCCTTCCTTAGTTGGATGCTTGCACCCTACTTGAATACCTTCCTTCTGTGAGTATGCCTTCTTTCTTTCTACGTGTGCACCTATCCGAACAATTTTTCCTCTAATTTCCTTTTATGCACTTATATCTTGCTTCATGCCTTGCTTCCTTGCTACAATCCTTCTACATACCTATTCTTTCCTTCTTGTTTCTCCCTTTACATTCTTCTCCTTCCATTTCCCTTCCGCGCCTTCCTATGCATGTGCGCATTCCGCACCTTCCTCCTTGTGCGCCCCTCTAAAGACTTGCCTCAGATTGGATAAGCCATATATATTCCTCTTGCTTGCTTTCTCACATCCTTCATGTCGTGCACCGTATTTTCTTTTCTAACACACACGTCCTCCTTCGAGATGAATTCCTATCATGCCCGACCTCCAAACTTCAAATGGTCAAAACTTTTGACCCGGAGCGTGTTTTTTACAAAGTTTGACTTTATAAAACAAGCACGAGGTCCTCTATGCCACGAAATTGGATTTCTTGATTTTATTGATGTTATATGTGAAAAATATTAGAAAACATCTCCAGCAAGGAAACACATAGTTTTAGCCCCAACTAACACAATTAATGAATAATGGTAGCCCATTTCTTCTTCGAGAAGATAAAGTACATTATGCAAGATGATTTGTAAGGGTGCACATGTCATTTTAAGACCATTTAATGGTAGTTGTTGGTCAAAGTGAGAGAATAAATCCGAGTTTAACTTTTTCTCTCTCTCATTCATTTTCTATATATTGTAAACACTTCTCATTTTGATAAGGAAGATATTCTGGGATGTGGGGAAGCTCTGTAAAAAAATTCTCAACACCATTGAGCTACAAACCCTCTCATGGGCTTGACAAGTGTATTTGTGCCTCTATTTCAATAATGTAATAGGTGTGCATATTCTACAAGTAATAAAATTGTGTTCGTGGTGTTCTTTCAACCATTATTGTTTTGTTTTATCTCCTTGCACCTCTATTTTTGTAGTTATTATGTGATTGTATGTCTCATTTGCAGGTGCATGATGTTGTGTTTCATGGAGATTTAGGGGTAAATGAATATCCTGGGTCGAGTGTCACACTCATATGGCCTATCTCAACTCCATTTTCTTTTTGTATTCTCCCTCAAAGACATGATATTTCACCTCCTTTTCTTGGTGCTATCACCTCTATAGTGTAGGATTTTTAACTTTAATGCTCTCTCTCTCTCTCTCCTTGGTCCCTTGGAATTGTTATATTTCCTTCCTTAGAATTATTTTTGCGTTAGGATTAGGTAGAGGAATCTGCCCTGTCCAGGAGGACCATATCAAGTTCGCAAGTCCCACAAAGCCTTGAGAGATAGTCCAATGTTACCTTAAAAAACTAGTTTCTCATTCACACATGCATGAAAAATCGAAGGGTGCTTGTTTTTTGTGATAACAGATTCAGCACACCGGTGGGACATGGTTTGAAGTACCTTACCACTTCATCTTAGCAAGTTGGTATGTTCTGTTAAAGATTCAACCTCTAGAGGAACATGTAAAGCATATCTCAAAACTCTATCGATCAACAACCCATTCTCGAGTTCAGAATTTCTTTCCATCAATTTCCATCCATTCTTCTTTCCACATCTTTCATCTTCTGTCATTCATGAATTTGTTTAGTCATGGCTTCAATCCCATCTTGGAATTCACACTTGCAGCAATAGTAGTGCAGTCCACCTCCAATATATTTAACAACTCCTCCAGATCAGCATTATGATCAGATTCAGAACCATTATGCTTACCCATATGAGTAGTGTCAAAACTAGTTTGGTTATGAAACATATCAGGAACAAGGGTATGCATACAATGACAATAGTCAAATGGAGAATGTTGATTTGCTAGAGAAGATTCAAAGGATGGAGGTTGGCATGGTTCATTCAAGGGCTATAACACAAATGAAGGCATTCAAAATTGGTTGCAGGGAACCTTGTCCATGGGAAGGCCCTTTTCCAAGACACTTTAGCCCACAAGAGAAGCTTGAATTCATGGTTGAAATGTTGCATCAACTTGAACATTCGACTAAGGAGATAGAGGCCTACGAACTTGGTGCCAGGAAACCTTGTCAATGGGTAAGTCCTACACCATCATCTAGTAATTTTCTCTCCATTCCCCAAGAAACACCATCTCAACCTGAGCTTCAGTTTCCAAGCTTCCCATCTGTTGCTTCTATTGTTGAATTCCCTTCTCCATCTTCTAGTCTCCCATCCCATCTTAATTTCTCTACCATTTTCCCTTCCAAATCCAAGTCCCCTCCACAAGATCCAAAAGAAATATCTTCCCCTCCACCAAAAATAAAGCAACAACTAGTGGAGACCCCACCCACCACTCCTCCTACTCTCTTGAGTCCATGTCGGGAAGAGACTAAAAAATCCAGTCAATGAGAGAAGCAAGAAGAAGAGATGGGAAAATAAGAAATGATTAGAAGCTTTGTGAGATTGGCTCTTAGATCAAAATTGAAAAAGGAGGAGGTCGAGTTCAAGAGCGAGTGAAGAGCCGAGTGGTGGCTAAGGCTAATTTTGTAGCAGCTGGAACAAGAAGATCAGCAGTCCATATGCTCTTAATGTAGCGTCCATGATGGCACTTTATTTGAGGAGAATGCTGACTGAATTCAAGCTACACAATTGGTCAAAGTAAGTTAAGAAGAGTTACTCCAAATGTAAAAGAGGAGGAGTACCATATAGTTTCAGAGGCTTTGAATACAGAGAAGGCCATAGAAGAACCTTCAGTTCTTACTCCCACTTCATCCCCTTTGAGATCTAATGTCAATCAAGAGTTTAAACTTTCAAACTTTGTGTTTGATGATGAGGGGAACCATGGTGATCAAGTTGCAGATCAAGAGGACACTATGGAGGAGGTCGAGCACACGCGAGAGCATAACAATGAGGCATATTATACTGTCCGACTTGGAGGATTGCATTGATGGAGAAGAGCCTATGGAGATAATATAATTTTCTCATCCGTCATCCACCTTCTAGAACATGAGCTTATTGTCATGAAGGAGGGAATTTGATTAAAGTAACCTACATTTCACAATAGCCCTATGGAACCAAGGTTAGAGGATCCAAATCTTCCATGTTCTCTGCAAGAAGAGGAAAGAAACAAAAATGAAAGGCATTGCACATCAGTCATCAAGGTAGATGATAATCTGCTTATAGAGTCAATGCAAGGAAAAATTACACATGCAAGAAAACTCTTTTTCAAGAAGGTCCATGCAGGAGAAGACTCCATTTTGGAGTTGAATTTTAGAGCAACGGGAAAACTTCACCGATCATACCATGACCAACCAAATTCTTGCTCCCGAGCATGAGGATAAGTTTTAGAGTACCAAGGATCAGTTGCAATGCCTCATTAATCCAAATAAATGACAACTAAATGAGGTATTTGTCTTGTTTCTAGTTGATACCTTGATGATTTGGGTGGAGGATCAGCCTCTTGTCATTTTTCACTCATAATAAAATCCATGTTCAACGCCAAATCATATACATGGCTGCCTATTTTGAGAAAGGAAGTTACTTTTCTCCGTGCCAATTTCAGGATTTGTTTGAGTCCCATTTGCTTCCTATTAGTGTATAGTAGTTAAGTTTTCTTTCAGTAGAAGAAGTGCTTTGGCACACTCTACATGTTCCAAATGGGGCATGTATGTCTTTCCCTTTTGTACATAGTGTGTTGTGTATTTTTTTCTGCATGCATCCATTGGACGTAATGTTTGGAGAGAACATCTCTAGTTCCAATAATGTTTCAACTAGCTCGGGGAAAAGATTTTAGAAATTCGGATCAGAATTATGTTTATCAAGCTTGACTCCATGCCTAATGGATACTCCTAAGGCCGCTAATCTATTCATCTAGCAAGCAGATGGCCACAAAAGTTGTGAAAACTATTATCTAAATAACTCTCCTAGTTATTTGGATAACTTATGCTTTCTTTCCGGCTTCGATATTTCACATTTAGGTCACGTGTGCTTCTTACACACTAATTTATAGTCTTTCCTTCAAAATTGGCTAATTCCTTGCTATTCTTTTCGCATGCCCTCTCGTGAGTATGCCTTCTTTCTTCTACATGCTGGCACCTACGTGCATGGTTTTCTATTTGTTTTCATTTCACACACTTGCATCTTGCTTCGCACATTTCTTCCTTGTTGCAATCCTTCCGCGCACTTGTGCACACCTTCTTGTTTTTCCCTTTACATTCTTATCCTTTAATTTCCCCATCTGCGCCTTCCCCTTACGCGAGTGCCTTCTACACCTTCCTCCTTGTGTGATGCTTTGCAAACTTTCCTAAGATTGGATAAATCCTAGCTCTTCCTCTTATGTGCTTTCTCACACCCTTCTTTTCATGCACATTCTTTTCTTTTCTGCCATCATGCTTCCTCCTTCAAATGAATTCCTCTCACGTCGACCTCCAAACTTCAAATGGTCATAACTTTTGACCCTAGAGCTGCATTTTTTACAAAGTTTGAATTTCTTAAACAAACACGACGTTCTCTACGCCATAGAACCTAGATTTATTAATTTTATTGAGGTTATATGTGCAAAAAATTGGAAAACATCTCTAACATGGAAATACACAGTTTTAGGCCCAACCACCACAATTAATGAAGTATGGTACCCCATTTCTTCTTCCAGAAGCTAAAGTACATATGTAAGATGATTTGTAAGGGTGTCCATGCCATTTTTAGACCATTTAATGGTATTTTTTGGTTGGTGAGAGAAGAAATCTGAGTTTCACTCTTTCTCTTTCTCTCATTCATTTTCTATATATTGTAAACACTTCTCATTTTGAGAAGGGAGATATTCTGGGATGTGGGGAAACTCTGTAAAAATAATTCTCAACACCATTGAGTTGTAAACCCTCTCATGGGACTGGAAAGTGTATTTATGCCTCTATTTCAACAATGTAATGGACTGTGCATATTCTAAGAGAAGTAAAATTGTGTTCATGGTGTTCTTTTAACCATTGAATTGTTTTGTTGTATCTCCTTTCCCCTTGATTTTTTTTTTTTTCGTGCATGAATATCTCATTTTCAGGTGCATGATGTTGTGTTTCTTGGATATTTAGTGGTAAATGAAGATCTATTTTTTGTCACATTGGTGCTGGTCTCTCTTAACTCCATTTTATTTCCCTCAACAGGATATTTCACCCCCTTTTCTTAGTGGTATCACCTATGTAGTCTAGGATTTCTTAATTTTCATGCTCTCTCTCTCCTTGGTCCCTTGGAATTGTTAGATTAGGAGTAGATAGTCACATTTCCTTCCTTAGAAGTAGTTTATCATTAGGATTAGATAGAGGAATTTTTCCTTTTACAGAGGACCATCTCAAGTT
Organism: Taxus wallichiana var. yunnanensis; assembly: GCA_018340775.1. NCBI lineage: Eukaryota > Viridiplantae > Streptophyta > Pinopsida > Cupressales > Taxaceae > Taxus > Taxus wallichiana. The sequence goes on along the minus strand of CM031240.1, from coordinate 245,636,136 downwards.
CGCAAGTCCTAAAACTTGAGAGATGGTCCAATATTACCCAAAACACACTGTTTCTCATTCACACATGCATGACCAATCGGAGGGTGTTATTTTTTTGTGATAACAACAATCATAACATACTTCTACATAATCAATAGGGAAACAAGTTATAACATGATCCTTCAGATACCTGGATTCATCGAATGAAGGCTATCCCTTCTACCCTCTTCTAGGAGACTAGATTCATCCATTTGGGGAAGGTATTCATTGCTCAAGGGTATCGTAAGTACTTTGATATACACGTAGAAAACCTCAAGAAGAAGAAAGGAGTTCATAAGGAGTATGAGATTCTTGCAAATCAATTTGAGCAAGCCACCTCCATCAAAAGAGATAGTCCCGATCACCCGGGTGTGCTAAAGGCTAAAGTCGTTGACCCAAAAACATATGTGGTGGAAAAAAACATATAAATTAATATCGTGGATAAATTTTCCACTAAAACCACAACGGAAATTATGAAACTCTTAGAGAATGATTATCAAATTTTCCTTTCGTTTGAACCAAAATGGATGTGTACTCTTCGTAGTTTAGCATCTCTTCCCTCCGAAAATGTAGGTGTACGTGTAAACATGATTAAATTAACAAACGAAGAAGGGAGTTTATAGATTGAAATGATGCCCATCAAAACCATCTCCAAGGGTTGTTCTATTTGAAACCATGGTCTCAACCCATGTGCATATGAAACTAAGCTTTCCATATCCATGGAGTAAGGCCTCATCATTCGAAAGTGTCACGAGTAAATACAACTCTCGAACTCGGAGATAAGGCCGATCATCATAGTCATGATCACCCACACACGATGACTCAAGAACATGATAAAGAGGTTCACGAATGTCTCTTTCAGAAAAATTATTTTAATAATTGGACATATACACTTCGGGAGAGGGTTATAAGTTTAAACCCAAAATGGTAGGACCTTATACGGACAACAAAAATTTTGAGGATCATGGTCCTCCCTGTGTACTTTTAGGGGTGAAGAATTCACTATTCATCAACTTTATTCACCTTATTCATCATGATGTATAGTTTCACTTGTATTTCTATATGTACATTGTTACATGTGCATTACATTTTCATCTACTTGTTCAATTCATAATTTTTTGTTCAAGGGACTTATTCTTATAGAAATTCCTAAAAACTTCTAAAAACATTGAGAGAACATTCAAATCATATCTCTTCAAATCCTTATAGTATCATCAATTATTTCCGAATCATTTCATCAGTTCAAGAAAGATAAGACAAATCTTTGATAGTAACCATACCAAGGCCTTCATACTTGGTTCTACTTATAGTTTCTTCTAGATTAGGTTTCTTTTCCTATAGTATGTTTTAGAAGCTTCATGCTGTCACATCTATCCCATATACTTCTCTTTGGAAATAAGAACATTCAAGACATTTTTCCTAGATAAATAATTCAAATGAAAATCCACAAAAAAATATTTTACACATTTCTTTACCCTACCAACCTTCGGTTTTGAGCCTATGTCTCTTACTAGTGATGTATTATTAGAAAAGGAGAGAATTTCCCTTACTCACCTATGCCTTGTCCATGGTTGTGAGCTAAAAATTCCTACTATTAGCATGAGAAAAGGTGTAGGGGGTCTCTTTGAAAATTTGAAAGTTAGAAAATGTTCATTTCAATGCTTTGAAATCATAAATCTGAACAAACTGAGTTAGATGTTGGAAATTCCAAAATGATTTTAAAACCTAAAAACCATATTTTGTCAACTAAGTGACCATCTATGGATCTAATTCTAGGTAAAATTGAAATCATTTCACATTTTAAATTATGAAGTAAAATTGAGTAGAATGAGGTCAGAGGGTCGAATTTGGTTCTACTGCAGATCCTTATCTTTCTCTCATCATTACCATTCAACAAATTTAAACAACTTGTGCCCCTTCCGGATCTTGGTGTTAAGCCCCCACATCTTACCGGTTGCGTGGAGTTATGAGTGTAGCAAGTTTGTTCAATTATCATATAAATTTTTCCCGATGTCTTGCAAGAACAATATGAAGTGCCAAAATTTTCTTAGAGAAGCTATAGTTCAATATTACGGTGTGATTGCATTATCATATATTAGCCTTACAAAACAAAAAAATAGAAATCATTCTATTAGAATTCGTGTCTACTGCACATAAATTGAAAAGCATATAAAAATAGAAGTTCTAAACAACTAGAGTACACATGATAAGTGTGCCAAGAAGAATTCAACTCAGATATAATGAACTACTAAACAAAAAAGAAGAATTTGTATATGTCATAATAAATCAAGTTTATGTATAATGCCATCATGCACTAGGCATTGTTAAAACACTTGAAATAACCCCAAAATATACAAAAAATTGTATAATTATCTGAATAAATGACAACTAAGAAATAAAGGCATTCTGCCTATCCGCCTCTTTGAGCCCCTTATGACCACTCTAGCTACAAATTTCTTAGGATTTTTTCTCAAAAGCATTCAAACAAAGCAAAGGGCTAAGCCTAATGTAAAATACCATTACTAAATCCATTTCAATTCAACCATACTCATAAATTAAACGGTCACCATGGGCTCAAAGATTTAAAAAAATCACAATGAGACTATGTGCAAATGACTTGAAAATAAGTTGTTTTGATATATATATATATGTTTTTTAAAACCTTGTTTCAAGTGTATGTGTCAGAAGGTTGGAGCATTGGTGTAGGTATATTCCTATCCCCACACAAATGGTAAGTCCTCTTGTCATTTTGATTTAGTGTTTATTTTTTGATATCATATCTATCTGCACTTGATTCTTCATTTCATTTTGCACGTAACAGAGTTTAGTCGGTGATATTTTTTACACATGGGTATGTCAATTATATCTTCTAACTCCCCATTTCGTTAAATCCATACTCAGAATCTATGTTTTATGCCTCTTCGTGACTAAGACAATTCTCTAAGGGGGCAATATGTATGCATAAAAATGGCACATGTTACATTGTCATAAAAATAGTAACAAAAGGTCCCCAATGATGATTCATGTCCTTTTAGAAGGTGTTCAAGTTCCTAAACCCATTCGTAGTGTATATTTGTAGCGTAGACATCCTTAGCTTTTTACATGCTTTCTTCATAATTCCCACTCATTTCTGTGCATGTTTTGGCCTTTAGTGTTAGGACACCGACCGCCTTGGTGGTGGTTCCGAAACCGCCGCCTAGGTAGAGTGGTGCTGTCGTGATTGGCACCCTACAGAGGGTGGTGGTCCCGCTTGATTTTTTCAAAACTATTCATCCATGGTTTATACGTGCATGATTTCACTTAACTTGACTTCCAAGGTGCATTTGTGAACCAAATTGCTTAAAAGTAGTCTTGATTGCATGACATTCCTTCCCTCTTCTATTTTTAAATAGATTTAATTAGTTTGAACTTTCTCTTCACCAAATGATTTATCACTCCAACGCTTCCTTTTTATGAAGGCACATACTAGCCAATTCCTATAAATTCAATGCTTGTATTCAAAGAAAATGGCCCCGAGAAATTTATGTATCTTACAAAGTATTACGCCACAATCTTACTTGAAATTACATAGCCAAAATATGTTGACTTGCATTAAAACCATATTTTCCATCAAACTTGCCATTAGTTAAGTACCTTCTCCCTTTTTTCCTTTACATTCCCAATTCATGTCACTCATATAGACACACAAAGAAATAAATTATAAACCGAGGGGACAAGTCATTACACAACCTAGATTTATCTCCGTTCTATGAATTTAGGGTGACATTTGTTGTTTGATTTCCTTCATTATGACAATTTATCAATTTTACATCATATCAAATAGGGTAGAAATCAAATTCCTTTCATTTGTAATTAATTAGTTAATTTCCAAGAGGGTTTGAATCATTAATAACATCTCCGATGACAGATCCTCTTATTCCCATCCCTCGGGATCTAAAGGATAGAATATCTATAGGATTTTGTGTACATATGATAGATCATTTGGAGAAGTTCTTGTTTTAAGTTAGTTTGGTTTCAATACACTCAACACAAGTGAATAACTACACCGGGTTATTTTGATTGTTTCATTTTAGTGTAGGAATAAATTTGATTATTTAGAATAGAAGTAAATTGTTATTTTTATTGTAATATTTCAGTTTTGTGATTTTTTTAGATTAGTTTCCCTTTCAGTAGTAGCATAGATTGTTAGTTTCATCTTAGTGTATTTGACACTTCAAACTAGTTAAACATTGAGATTCGAGTTAGAAAAATCGTAGGGAATTTACACTACTTGTTCATAGCCTCTAAATATCCCTTTGCCAACTCAACTACCATGAGATCACACTACACAATCTTATTCATTGATCCTCCTATAGTTAGTCACACACATTCAACATCATCTCGCTCTGAAATGACCTAAGGGGTTGAGTGCGGTTGAATATTATGTTGAAAGGAAGGGAATTTATCATAAACTCCCATATGTTCTAACATATCATCATCTATAAAAAAATTGTTTAAAGTGTCTAAAACTATAGAGGCATTTTCAAATTAATGAATTCAAGATGGATGAGAAGAGAGAGAAGAGGTGTGCAAACTAGTATAAACATCCAAAGGAGGGATGGGTGGGGGATGATACCCCAATCCAAATTTATTATATTATGTGGGATGATCCAAAAGTGTTGTTATTCTAATTTCTTATTGGTCTAGGTTTGTAGTGAAGAATTTGTAATGGTGCAAGTATTCATGTTCTAACCCATATTTAGAAGCATTGAGTACTATTGGAAGAGGTTGGGGTGTCACTAGATTGATTAATAGATTTGAAATACGTAAAGGGAATGGATCATATAGTAAATCATAGAAACCTCCTTGATAATGAAATTTAAGTTACGTGTGAAAGGTGGATGGGACCACATGCATGGTGTGGATCTATGGCCACCTAAGAAGAATGTTATATTTAAGGTTGTTGCACATGACATAACATGGAATGGTGATTGTACATGGACCAATAGTGACAGAGATGCTAACGGTACCTAAAACACACTTAGGAATATTAAGAAAGCCACGATAGATACTAACGAAGGTGATAAAAAACTTTTTAAAATTACCAAGTGATGGAGAAAGGTGACATTAAAAATGTTAAGGCCAAAACCATTTTCAACTAAGGCACTCTTAACGTCGATATTTTTAGTACAAATTTATTATATAGTGGGGGTCATGTTCTAATATTTCTTCGAGAGGGTAGGTCATCTAAGTTTTAAGTGATTATTTCCTCATTAGGAGATAAATCCAAAGTAAACTTTTGGTATACATATTCGCGTGACGTGTGAGGAGAAAAATAAGTATCAGCCAAATATGATTTGATTCTATTAATACAATCGGGATGATTATGCAAATAGGAATAGATAAAGATATTCATCAGGACAAGATAGTAAGATGAGAAAGAAAATTAAAGAAATTAATGAGATCTTAAGAGTGTAAAGGTCTAGTTGGGTTCACAAAAATGATTAACTAAAATGTAATATCCTAGTGTAAGCTAATGCTATATAAAGAAGTAAATAAATAACTAAATAACTAATGGAAATTACCCTAGCAACTAATTACATAGAAATATAAAACCCTAATGTGTAAGAGAGGGTTAATAAATCCTTAGGTGATTTGATGAAGGTGTGGGACTATGTTGCAATGTGAACTAGATGAAAAGCAAGAGGAAATGATCACACAAAAGTATGAGAAAGAACAAATTTGATCTCTCGTGCTGGTGACCGGTGTGCACTGGAAAGGGACATGGGCACTGTGGGTGCTCGGTCTAAGATCTGGGCACCTAGTTTACGGAAATGTCCTAAAATTTCCCTCTAACGTGTCGTTAAGTGATTTTGTGCCTTCCATTCCGATGATCTGAATTTTTTTGAACTGCACTTGATATCTCGTAAATCAAAGATGAAGAAAGCACCTAGAAAATCCATATACATAACATTAAAAACCTAAAAGATAATGATTTTTATGGAGGGGTAAAGCTGTCCTTAGAAGCCATAATGGTGGACTTACTAATTGAGCATTGAATTACATCTCAAACCCAATGTAGTTCTAGGTGTGTGTTTCCAAATCATACCCTACATTTCTCTTGTGCTAGTTACACTTTGTGAGGTAGTGAGAAAATAACTAGATATAGAATGTAGTAAATGTATGCATGGAAAAGTTGACTCTGTCCTAGTAGATGCTTAGTGCTTGGTGCCTCATTCTAGTGAAATTAATTTATATTCATATGGTTCTCTTGTTATAATTTATTAATTAACCCCGAAAAGGTTGACCACCAAAAGATAGAAAACTCAAATGCTAGAAAGTTACCAACAGGTGAGTGGAAAGTAGAAAGAGGATCAGGTGCCGAGAGGGAATTGGGCCCGTTGGGTGCCCGATCCTAGTTGGACACCCCTGGTTAGAAATAGGATGAATGTAAAATGACAAAACAAATTGGGAAAGATCAAGTGTAAGATTGGAAATATGACAAAAATCAATGTAAAATTGGCCAAATACATGGGTTAATCATTACTCGTTTTGCTCAAGAACCATAGGAATAGTAGTATGAGACCAAGACTAAATATTGACTTAAAGTGTGTGATTTAGTGACTACACCTCTTGCGTTGCTGCATAAATATCCATCATTGTAAAACTTGGGGGCATTGCTCTTATTCTCCCTCATTCTCGCACTATCAAATTTTTCTAGCATGTCCAAATAAGAATACCTAGGTCGCACTTTCGCACCGAGATGAAGATAAAAACTAACCCATACTAAACGTTCCTCAAAATACATTTGTTTAAATTGTATCCACAATTTTTTTGCATCAATTTCCCCATTACCATAGAAAATTGGTATATCCATGATGCATAAAAATTAAGGTTTCACAAACTTACTCCTTTGAAAAATATTTTACCTGATGATTTCGTCAATCATTCAGCCTCAAATCTGAAACCACAAAGAAGTAACCCCTACTAAAATTTTGAGATATTTCCGAAAATGTAAGAAATTTAGGAAAATTCCTCAAATTGTGGCCTATGGAGTAAAATAGTGAAAAAAAAAAACTGAAATAAATCTGACAAAATATATCCAAAAATTCTGAAATTTCAATGTTATCACCTTTTAATATATTACAATCAGCTCAAAAAAACTTATTTCCTAATTCGTCATTATTCAGAAGATATAGACGAAACCGTAGAATTAGGGTTTCAACCCTAAAACAAACACAACTTTTGCAAAACAACTCTAAAAAATCTGAAATTTGGAGGGAAGCTCACTTGAACGATGTATCCACTTCCCACAACAAATATCTAAAAATTCCATGCCAATCTCTAGATATAGATGAATCACCAACATTAGGGTTTCATTTCACAAATTGGCCGGATCACTACTCGATACCACTTGATAAGAACCTTGCATGTAATAAATCTATAAATTATAGAAGATAATAAAACAAAAAATATATGGGGGCCAAGATGCCCTACTATGAAAAATATTAAGAATAATACCCTTAAGGTATTTCAACACCATACAATGCTCCTTAAGGAAGGAGTAACTCCACAATCTCCCAATATGGGAATCCACTTAGAGGGGGACACCTCCAATATACCTCTGCCAAGTAGAAGAATCAACTTATATATACATTACCTCCTCATAATGATACTCACATCCTTTAAATAGGATGGGTAACACTTAATCCCAATGTAGGCCGACCCATTACCCAATATAATTAATTCCTATGTGAGCCCATATAACTAACTAAAGGGATGTGTGCCACATGTTGACATCTCCATCAACCCATATACATTATATTATCATATCCCATGTGAACCCATACATATAACTAAGGGGATGTGTGCCACATCTCAACATCTCCATCAACTCATATATATATATATTATATTGTCATATCCCAAGGTACATAGCAAAAGATTTGGTATCATAGCAGATTCGATACAGAGAGAGGAGTGTAGGAAGTTTTAGGGAAGTTTATGGAGATCTGGAGAAATTATAGAATTATGAGGAGCCATAGATGCCCCCACCATTTCACAACCCCTACCAATATCCACACCTCGATTCATGGTTGATTTGCGAAATCAAGAACACCGAGTGAAATCACAGGCCTTACCGACCTAGATGTAAATATCTTTGCAAAAGGTGACATTGTTTCATTCTCTAGTATGTTTTTTTAAATTACTTGTCACGAATTTTAAAAAAAAATTGGATGTATTTTTAAAAAGATGTACAATATTTTTGATCTTTTGGGACCTAATATTTTGAAGCTCCCCACATTACTTCTTATTTCTCTTCTTTGTACTTTGTCTTATCCTTCTAATCTTTGTCGGGAAGAATTTTAAGCCACAAAAAAGGGAGATTCAATCCAACGTGAAAGATTCTCTAAGATCCTACACCTACAAGAGGAGAAGAAGATAGAAGATTTCAACTATCTTCAACATGCTTGCATCCAAAACAAAGACTAAAAATTAAACATGGAGAAGATTTGCAACCTGCAACAAAAAAGTAGCATTGAAAAAAGGAAGAAAAAGATGTCTCGCAAGAAAAATACCTGTGTATAAAGGGAAATAAGAATAAAACTATGGCTAAGGGTTATTATAATGCTTAGGAAAAGTTGTTGAAGCTGCTGATTGTGCCTAAATCACATTATGTATGCATGTAAGTCATTATCGTGTTTAGTTTTTAAAAAAATCTTTTACATTTTTTTGCCATATTTCAATGTCGTGGAAAAAATCCATTTTTTGAAAGGGCCTCAAAAGATATTGAAATCATAACTTAAAAGAGCCATAAATTTTAATCGGTACCTTGGATTGAGGTGTTGTATTTTTAAATTCGTGTTTTTATGAGCTCTATGTCTTTGTCATACTTTTAATAAGCTTTGTTTTGTAATAAAATTGAACAAATTACATATTGTTTGTATTTCAAAAGAGACCAAAGAGACCAAAAAAAAAAAAAAAAATTCAAATCGGCCAAGAGATCCATTTTTTTGTAAATTGGTCACCGAGCTGAATTTTTAACAAGGCCAATTGTGCCAAAAATTCATTATATGTGGACGAAAAGGAGCCCAAAATAAATAAAATTATTTTTTTTTTTTTTTTTTGGGGGGGGGGTGGGGGCGTGCATGCTTTTAAGGGAGGAAAAGTGTTCAATTTTTTTCTTCTACTATTTATCACTTTTCACAATGGCCATGCAATTTCGGCACAAAAATTATTTTTCCCGATTCTCAACTTTTACGTTTCGATAATTATCGTAAAAGAAAACAAAAATCACATACAACTTAATTTTGAAAATCTAAGGTCTATTGTTTTTGGTGCATTAACAAGATCTGCATGACATATGTTATGCATTAAACTACATTTGAACGTGCATATAAAAAACCAAAGTTAATGATCTTCTTTAGTGTTTGCAGATGAGGTACAACCTCATATTCATGAGACCACAACAACAAAATAATCGTGGGAAAAGTTGAAAACAATATATGAGTCAAAAATAAGAACACAATACTTCATCTTTAGAGTCAACTATTGAACTTGAAAATGTAACCAAATGAAAAAGTTGAAATGTTTTTGAGAAGAATAGAAAATTTGTGTGCATCACTTCAAGCTTTGGAAGAACAAGTAACTGACATGTCATTTGTGCCTATAGTATTGAGATATCTTCCTCCTTCATATAGGATTATTTTTACCATGTTAAACATAATCTGGTCAAAAATAACTTTTGAAGAGTTAGTCAATATGTTACAACAAGAGGAAGCTATTCACTCAACTACTAAAATCTGAAGAGAAGGCATTTACTTCTAATCAGAAAGGTAAAAATAGGATAATTATAATAAACAACTTGAGAAGCAAGATAATACTCAACAAGGCCAAATGGAGCAAAAAAATGTCTTAATTGTGGTGAAAATGACATGAGTTAAATAATTGTTGGTACAACACATTCTAACAAGGATCATCAAGTGGTAACAAGATTAATTACCAAAAACAAAATTTGGTTAACAACAAGAGTAAAAAGGGACAAAATTTAATAACAAGTGGAATAAGAAACCAACTCAACAAGGAAATGTAGCCAAATAGGAAGATCAATTTGATGATGAAGACTTCCTATATTCTACACAGTGAAATGAATTATCCAATTCTACAAATCAAATTTTATATGTTGACTCGGGTGCAACACGACACATGACATCAAAGAAAGATTGGTTCTTCACAATGATTAATACACCCACCAAAAATCATGTCTCTTTGGGTGATGATACATCATACAATGTTCAAGGCATTGGTTCCATTTCACTACCACTTGGGAATCATAATTATAAAATTACAGATGTTCTTTATGTCCCTGATTTAACAAAAATATTTTATTTGTGATTCAATTATTAGATCACAATCTAAAAATTGAATTTGATTGTGAAGGTTGTAAGAGAATGTGCCTAATTCGAGATAAGTCACGAAAATCCAAAATTGTTTCAAAAGCTTCAAATGTGGGAAGAATGTTTCAGTTGGATTTTATTCAATGAAATGATCAATCACTTGTAGCCAAGGATACATCATCAACTCAACTATGGCATCGAAGACTTAGACATGTGATTTTTGCTATCTTGACACACTTCATAAATACGATATGGTTAGGGGTTTACCACCTGTAAAAAGGGTACATATAAATGTTAGTATTATTTAGCAAGAATACAAACTAGAGCACCATTCAAACATAATATATTTTGAGCTAACGGAAAATTTGACTTGGTGCGTACCGATCTGTGTGGACAAATGAGACCTAGCCACTTTGGGTTTCAATATTTCATACCCTTTGTTGATGATTTCTCAAGAAAAATGTGGATATACTTCCTTTCTATAAAATTCCAAGATTTTGAAACTTTCAAGAAGTTCAAAGCGCTTGTTGAAACAAAGTCTAGTATGAAAATAAAAACACTCCAATCAGATCAAGGGGGAGAATACATCAGCAATGAATTCAATGATTTTTTGTAAACACATAGCAGTGGTCGTCAAATGGATCCTCCTCACACACCGCAACAAAATGGTTTTCTTGAAAGGAGAATTGTATTATCACGGATATGATACGATGTATGATTTATGATGTAATTTTATCAAAAACATTTTGGGTGAGGCAAACTAAAACGGAAGTCTTTTACTAAATAGAGTTCCCACGGTAGCTCTTGATGGAGTAACACCTCGGGAAGAATGCTCGGGAAATAATCCATTTATTTCACACGTTAGAGTTTTGGATGTAAAGAAAGTATGCACATTCCTAAGAAACAAATAACTAAGCTTGATATGAAATCAAATCAACTTATCTTCTTGGGATACGTGGTGATGAACCATTTGGCTACGAGACTAATGGATTCAAAAACAAGAGGGGTATACACTAGTCGAGATGTTGAGTTATTTAATAAGAAATAAGCACATGCTCCTTCCATTAACTCACATGATGAAAAAATCATCCCTACAAGTGAAAAAGAGGATGGTAATCACTTTGATGAAGACAGTGATGATGGGGAACACAATGAAATTCAACCTCCAGAGGAACCATAAAAAGTATGCCTAAATGGTATACAAGTATGATTAAAGATGCAAAATTGGATAGTTTCCCCAAAACATCTACCATTGGAATGAGGACTCATGTAAGTATGGCTCAAAATGAGGTCAATTTGGCCTTAATGGGTAAATTTGTTGAAACTGTTGAGCCTTCCTCAGTTTTAGAATCCCTACAGTCTAAACCTTGGAAAGATGTTATGGATGTAGAATATAAGTCACTTTTTAAAAATAATACATGACAACTTATAGATCTTCCACAGGAAAAATCTGATTGGATGCGAGATGGATCTTCAAAATGAAGTACAAAGCAAATGAAAAAATTGATAAGAAAAATGCTAGACTAGTTGTTAAGGGATATGCTAAAAAAAGTCATTGATTATGAGGAGACTTTTGCTCCTACGGCTAAGATAAAAACTTGCATGTTAATATTTGCTTTAGCTGCATAATTTTGTTGGATAATATGCCAAATGGATGTGAAAATTTCCTTTCTTAATGGTGATTTATAGGAAGAAGTTTACATGACTCAACTAAAAGGTTTTGTCAAACCAGGTAAAGAGGAAAATCCATGTAAACTCATCAAATCACCATATGGTTTTAAAAAGTCTCCTAGGGAATGGTATATTAAAATTGATGAGCATCTCATTAAACATGGATTCAACATGATTCCATACAATCCTAATCTCTATATCAAAAAGTAAGGGGAAGAGATAGTGATCATTGTAGTATATGTAGATGATCTAGTCATTCTTTGGAGGATAAGTAAGGATGATTGAGTCAATAAAGAAAGATCTCACATGATTATTCGATATGACCGATCTCCAGCTTCTGAATTATTGTCTTGGAATTGAAGTCCTGGAAAAGAGAAAATGATATCTTTATGTCATAATTGAAATACACTAAGACAATGCTTGAAAAATTCAATACGATGAATTATAAGCCATTTTCCACACATTTATGGAGACAATACTTCAATTCTCTAAAACAGATCCATAACGTTTAGTAAATGCAAATCTCTATCATCATTTGATTAAGAGTCTCATCTACTTGACTTACACTAGGTCGGATATCATCTATTCATTCAACTATCATCCACGGTTCATGCAAGAACCTAAGGTTTCTCACTTGAAAGAAGCAAAACGAATACTAAGGTACCATAGAGGAACTATGGAATATGTCCTAAAATACAAGAATAATAATAACTTATTCTTGACAAGATATTCGATTTAGATCATGCAGGAAATATAGATAATAGAAAATCCACTCAGAATTTGTATCCTTTCTAGGATCCGGAGCGATATCATGGGGATTTTTATCTCTCGAAAGTGCACCTGTAGAGATATGATGTAGGGGTTCTAAGCACACTCTTGATTTCTCTCTTTCATAGATACAATGGAAACACCTCAAGTCTGTGGGTATACCTATTGTTGAGGTGGGTCTCTAGTATCAAGGTTAGTTACTTCTTGATGTATCCTAAACTAATTTTTGGGGTTTTGAGGGTAATAAATGAATTGAAAACTCGGATGATACACAAAAATTTTGAGGGCTTTGATCGCGTAAATAAACAAATATTTGAGAATTTATTATGGGTGTGCGAACCAATAGTTTTCAACAGAATATTAAGGCAAAACACTTGATGTATTGAGGGAATGATTCACAACAATACTGTTAAGATAAACATGCACACTAATATTATGTAGAAATAACTAAATTTGCAGTAAGGTAAGATGATCAATCAGGGAATTTAACATTCACAAGAAATAATAAAGTATACATGACACTGAAAATAATTGGAAAGCCATAAATCAACGCTCATTCAAAGGGAAAACTAACAAAATATACTTCAGCACTCTTCTGTCTAGAAGGTCCTCCCTATGCCTTGTAATTGCACATAATATATATCAAGTTTATTCATCCCACCCCTTCCTAAAAATAGACTAAAAATTGTACTCGCCCATGCATCCTATTTTTATCCTTTATCATAAATAAATAAAGGAATAAAAATAAACATGCTAATACAATGAGGCATTAATAGCCTTGGTTACAAAAATACAACTCAGTCAAACTGTAGTTGACTGTTCTATTTTTAACAAGGTTAGATGAATAACTTAGCTAATAATAAGAGTTACTTGATGAGTAAGTTTTCTCCAATGCATGCAATCTTTTTCTTCTAGCTGATGATGTGACATCTGTAACTTGACCCACTTGCTATGATAAATTTAGCACTTTAATCTTGTCCCTTGGATGCATATGCAAGAATGAATCTTTGTGTGTGAGTAAAATAATTTCTTTATTTGCAACACTTTGAAAAAATAATTCACCCATGCATTCATCCTGATGGGGACCACCTTTGGTTCTGATGTTGACATTTGTTCTGTCCTCTTGTGATTACATGTAAAATTGAACCTTGTACACATAATATTATTTTTACTTTCTAATCTTCCCATCGTGGGGACCCCGTGATGTTCACACTTTGTCATCATTCGGTTTTGACCTCATTTTGAAGAATAATTGGATGATACAAAATCTTCATTCTTCCACTTGGTTGGTAAAGATATTTTTTATAGGAATAATTTTATTGCTTTTGATGAAAGACCCATAGAAAATAAAGTAAGGTTTACCTTTTGCTTGTTGGTACATAGACTATGGTTTTACAATTTTATTCGGCCTTTTGATCATAGATAATATAAGGTAAATCTCACCCTTTTTGCTAATCATTGTGGTTGGCTTGTATATTTTATACCTTTGATAGGTCAAAGCATATGATAAGGAAATGATAGGGTTAGCCCCTTTTGAACGATGATTCGACCCTTCTCATGAATGTTGGTGGCAATTGGACTCACTTAGGTTAAGTTAAATTATAACCCTAGATTTGCATTGATAATTTAAATTGAACATTGTCTGTTGATTCAGTACTTACCTCATCTCGATCATCGATATCAAGATCCATGATTAGGTTTTCTACTTTGTAATAATGATGGTCGGTGATCCCGAGCCATTACTATTATACATCTTGATCTACACCATTAATTGTGAACTGGTTAAATTAGGGTTTCTGGAAAGTTGGCACGTTAGTGATTTTCTTACCATGGTAGAGTTTCATTAACTCACTTTGAGAGTTATGGTAGAAAAATGTCAATAACCTCATCATTTGTGCATTATCACTTGAGCTCTCTATGAGATAATGGAGCTATGTTGAAACTTTTCGTAATGGCCATTTGAGGTTTTGATGTTGTGTATTTCTTCCTCATAGTCAAGCCATTTCTGGGGATTGAAGCTTTGTGCCTAGTTCAAACTCTCTATGTAAGCTTAGTGTTATATTTGTATTGAAGGTGGTTCTTAGGAAAGTCTTATAGAAATTTGATCTTTATCGAGCCATTATCAATGGGTTTTCTCTACTTGGTCATCGTTGTGGAGGAAATTTGGTCTCTCCCTATACAATGCCATCAAAATGAACCTATGAGCTTTTCAATCCCTTTGTGTTTTCCTCCAAGGATCTGCTATTTTGAAAATTGGTGACTAACTGCAAAAGTTTGAGCTCTTTTATTTCTCTTTTTATGTTAAAATTTTGCACAACTTTGTTTAACGCTTTTCACCTATTTCTTAATTGTGCTTCGACATTTCTTTTACTATTTATGTGATCTTCATACCATGTTTCTGTTATTTGAATATTTTAGGTTTTGATAATATTGCTTAGATTTTATTACATTTGAGCTAGCCCCTTTTGAACGATGATTTAACCCTTCCCATGAATGTCGATGAAAATTTTACTCACTTAGGTTAAGTTAAATTATAACCCTGAATTTACATTGATAATTTAAATGAACGTTTTTTTTTTTTTTTTATTCTAGTACTTACCTACTCTCCGATCATTGATCTCAAGATCCATGATTAGGGTTTAAACTTTGTAATAATGATGGTCATTGACCCCCGAGCCATTACTATTATACATCTTGTTCTACACCATTAATTGTGAACCTAGTTAAGTTAGGGTTTCATGGCAAGTTGACACGTTAGTGCTTTTCTTACCATGGTCGAGTTTCATTAACTCACTGAGAGTTACGGTAGCAAAATTTGGATAACCTCATCATTTGTGCATTATCACCTTGAGATCTCTATGAGATAGAGGAGTTATGTTGAAATTTTTCTGTAGTGGCCATTTGAGGTTTTGATGTTATGTATTTCTTCCTCATAGTCAAGCATGATTTTGGGGATTGAAGCTTTGTGCCTAGTTCAAACTCTCTATGTAAGCTTAGTGTTATATTTGTATTGAAGGTGGTTCTTAGGAAAGTCTTATAGAAATTTGATCTTTATCGAGCCATTATCAATGGGTTTTCTCTACTTAGTCATCGTTGTGGAGGAAATTTGGTCTCTCCCTGTACAATGCCATCAAATGAACCTATGAGCTTTTCAAGCCCTTTGTGTTTTCCTCCAAAGATCTGCTATTTGCAAAAATTGGTGACTAACTGCAAAATTTTGAGCTCTTTTATTTATCTTTTGTGCTAAAAATTTTGCACAACTTTGTTTAACGCTTTGCACCTATTGTTTAATTGTGCTTATGAGATTTTGTTTTACTATTTATGTGATCTTCATACCATGTTTGTTATTATTTGAATATTTTAGGTTTTGGATAATAGTGCTCATATTTTATTACATTTGAGCTCTACCCCATTTGAAAAATGGGTGCCATGAGTTAGATATTTCTTAGAAAATTCGGGAATTCCTTACTATTCTTTTAGTTGTGGTGGATGAAAATATGGGTTTCCTTATTCTGTCCAAGTTGCATCGTGCCATTCACTAGCCATTACCTAAACTCTTGGCTATCATTTTATTTTGGGCTTCAATCCTAGTGCATTTATTTTTCCTATTTCATTATTCTGGATCTTCTAAACCATGTGTGTTCGGCCATGGAAACTATGAATGCCATTTCATTGTGGGTTTACCATGGCTCACTCTTTCTGAGATTTGACTTGTGTAATTTAGAGCTTGATCTGTGTGAATCTCCATCTGGGTATCCTTCCGATGGGGTTTCAGCATTTCTATTACTTTGAGTGATCATTTACCTACTCGATGTCATGAATGATGTAAGAAAACTTAGTATGACTACCTAGATATTAATGGAGCTTTGCTTGGCTATAACTCCTTTACTGTATTTATTTTGATTGAACTCTTTTTTTCATGGCTTATCATTTCACAACCTGGGATTTTGATAATATCATGCTCTTGTTCGAATAGATATCTACCTGCATGATTTTGTTTGAAATTACTCCTTCTAAAACTTTGTACCCAAAACCCTTGGCGTGCTTGGAGTTATTATTTTGTATTTTGAGAAACTTGTAAAGTTTTTGAATTGTACCATTTATTATGGGTATTCTCCATAGGAATCAAATTAGGAGCTTGAAGATTGATGCACTTTTGTTTGAAAATGTTTAGATGCTCTAGTTCGATTTTACTGGCACTCTTTCATCTTTCATTCTGATGGCTAGCCATTTATCTTTGAACTGGGAGTTAGACTATCTTGAACTCGAAACTGGATATTTCCATTACATTCTTATGTACCCTATGAATGCACTGGTTTTGAATTTAACTTTGGTCCATCAGTGTTTTCCCTTTTGGCTAAAAGAACTTTAAAAAGATGCATTTATTCACTATCTTCATGTTTTTTATCATATTTATGCATTCCTTAGTATATTTTTGTTCATTTCTGTTCCATCTCTCGTTGTATTCCGGTTGATATCTTATTGTGATAACTTTCCTACTTGCATCAATATATCAGTACCTGATTCATTTATAAGCAATATACTATCCCTACTTATCAATCATGAAGATGACATTTTCTTATAGTTCCTAGAATACTATCCCTACTTGAGTTGGAACTCTTTTAGTTTTTGAACTAAAATATAATGATATGCATAGCTGAAAGTGTTCTTCAATTAGTCCATAGAAGCTGTCTAGTTTTAACTTTATGATGGGAAGCACTTTTGAAAACTTGATGCTTGAAGATGCTCAAATTTGTTGCTCTCATGAAGTGATTTGCATCCATTTTAATTCCTTATATACTTATTGAGCTCTGTATATCACCTTCACCTTTACAATGCATTTTAAAATCCAAGAGATTGTATCTTGTGTTTTCTATGTCCGATACCAATCCGTTCCTTCTAATATCTAAAATTGTTGATGTATCTCGCATGATAATTATTCGTGCTCATTTTGGTCTCACCCCGTTTATCCTTAAATTTCTCCAATTTATGGGATCTATTGTCTTCTCTATCTCCCCCATATTCATGCATAAAAATATGTCCTCCATTTGGTTGCCATGATTAGTCCCTTCCTTGGTCGAGGATCACTTAAAAGTCCAGAATTTGTTTTTCGTTCCTCTATCTGTGTGAAATAGTCTATAACTTGGGTGTAAACTTAGGTTTTTTCCCTTCCTTCCATTTTCCACAATCACGTTTTGTTGTCCCTATATTTTTGTCCTAAGTATATATGAAAACATGATTGGATGCGGCTTGGGGATCATATTTGGGCCTTATATCATTTCCAAATTCTTCATCTTGAAAGAAAGATTCATTTTCGGGTTCAAATGGTGATTTATCTACATTTTACGGCTTGACAGGAGAGTTTTTCCCCATCATATTTACATCTCAACATCTGTGGAAACATGGGCCTTTTAGGTTGGATGCAGCTCAGCAAGGCACTTTGAAAACTCTAAGGCTCGCTTCAACTCAAAATTTTCCACGTGGAGGGTTGACACTCATTTGAAAATTTTCCCTTTTAGTTTGGCCTTGGAGATGCTGGGGAGACATGTGGAGGTTTCTGCATTGTCTTGCACGAACTTAGAAAAATTTTCATGTGGCTGGTATAGTTTTGGAGGACAATGGACATGTGGAGGGCTGAAACTCATTTGAGGATACCACTCAGGTCCCACCTTAACAATTGTGACAAAGAGACACGTGGAGGCTTCATCGGCTATAATCGATACTTAAACTTTTCAAAGTCATTTTGAAAGGCCTAGGACACATGGAGGGACCGCTCATGTTTGGGGAATGGCCCCTAAATTTTATTTTAAAGAAGTCCCATGAGGACACTGGAGGGTTCCCTCACTTCTTCCCTTTCTTGGACTTTTCAATAGAAAAGGAAAATTGTCTTGAACCCCTGGACACATGGTTTCTTCCACTAATCCTTCAAATTTTTAAATAGCTCTGCTTTGGATTGAGACACATTATGAGCCCACACTTTTTTTGGGTCTCTCGATTTTGGGGATCATCTCAAAGTGTGCCATTGAGATATGTGGAGGCTTCCACTGGATCCTTTTTCCTGAGACTTTTTCAAAGGCCAAAAGGAATTTATCTTGGGCCCAGGGCACGTGGAAGGCCCGCGTTTGTTTGGAAACTTTCCTTGTACTTATCCTTTGTAGTTGCACTAAGGAAACACGTGGATGACTATGATATAAAGTAGAAAAGTAGTAGAATTAGTAGTTATTGTGCATTGCATCTATTTTTCCACCATTTTTCTCCAAGACTCCTAGAGATGCGAATACGCACTATTTTTCATCATTTTTGATGAAATTCCTTGTCATCTTTATGTCTGCAAAGTGCCATTGAATGGATTCAAAACTTAATTTGTGAGTCCAAGGATTGTTAAGGTTGATATTTTGAAGTTGGAATTGCTCAGGCACTTGTAAAAATGGGAATTACCAGAGAAGATGGATGTGGGGAAAAATTGCAGAGGAAAGAGAGGGAAAAGGATGAAATGATGAAGGGTGTAGGCATAAAAGATGAAAAATGTGTTGCCTCGAGAGCAAAAAGGATTACCTATCAGATCCAACTATGCAAATCCTCTAGAAAATGATTAAAAAGGGGATTTCTCACATGAAAGAATCATAATGATTAGAAGGATTGCCAAAAATTTATGGCATGGCATCCTAGTCATTAGTCAAGGGCCCAAGAAACGTGATCAGTTCATAATTGGTCCACCTGGTAGCTTTCGAGATGTGAATTTGTTAAATGTCACTTTTTGAGGAAAATTGGTAACAAGAAAAGTTCCCTCAAATATTCTTCTCTTTTGGGGGAAAATTGAGTGAGTAAAATGTATAAATGTAATGAGAATACTCTTGCAAAGGGTCGGGTTAAATTCTTAAGAGAAAATTTGAGAAAGTCATCTTCCTGAGAGACCAATCCGAGATACCTAGTTAATTCCTTTTGTGTTATATTTTCTATCATGTCAAGTTGGTTGCAGATGTATAGCCATTAAAAATACTAAGATTTCTCTAGAAGCTTTCCCCTACTGATGAATCTAAGCAATTTTGAAATTAATTTGTGTTCAATCTCTAGCAATTTGTGTCTTCTTTGTTTTAGAATGTCTGTAAATGGTTTCTTTTGTTCCTATTGCAATCTTACATTAAAAACTATGGAAATCACATGGAATCTCATCCCTATGAGAATTTAGTGGTATTTGAAATTTCATTTCAGGAAGATCCTTCATCTTATGATGATATAAACAAATTTAAAATCACTCCACTACCATTTGTTGATAAATATTGTCTATAAGTATTTAGGTGTACCTTAGGCATGATTGATGGGTGATTTTGGTTTTAATTAAGTCTTTTAACTCGATCCTTCATGACAAATTGTAAAATATTGTGTGAAAAATTGTTGATCTAGGCCTCGATTGAAGCATACCTTCTCGGTTGAAGGAACGTCTTAAATATTCGAAACTTTTCGTTGTTTAGTTGTCCATTATTGTGAAGTTTCTCATAGATCTGGTATAATCAATTTTATCCTACCTAATCTCCTCCAAAATCATTCAAAACCATGAATCCATCCTAAACCCCTGTTTTCTGTATATCCAAAAAGTAACAAAATCTATTTACTAAAATATGTAGAACAATCAGGATTTTAAAATATCTTTAGTAACATTAGCCTTGTGTTGAAAGTATCTCCATCTTGTAGAAGTGACAACTCTTGAGTTAAATTATGGAGTATTGACCATATTTTCCCAAGGTTTTCTTCATAAAATTTGTGTGAAAAGGAAGGATATCTCCATCTCCTTCATCAAACAGAGGTTACACTACGGGTCCTCTCACACTTTGGTTGAAAGGTATGACCTAACGTAGTGAGGACAAGTCAAATCCTCTTCAAGGTGTTATCCATATATCCACAAATATGAGTGACAAAGGGCCAGTTCGGTCTCATCCCCAGCTACAAAACTACACACATTATGATCTATCTGTCTCTAAGCTCCATGTTGAATCTATGATGTTTCTCATCTTGAAAGGAGAACAAATTTGGATACCAACACTAGTGGCATTGTTTCATGGAATTTGATTTATGTTACTAGGGATTATTTGATCACCGAGATTTATTTGTGTGGCAACAACACTAGTAGCGCCAATGCCAGGATTATTTGAGCTCCGATATTTGTTTTTGTGGCAACAACACTCGTGGCACCATTTTTGGGGACTCTTTGAATTATTTTACAAATACAATACATACCGACCTGATAATGTTTCTTACATGATCTAAGTGCAAATACATTGTTGAAGAGTCATTATCTGTTCATATCTATAAGAATTGTTCAAATTTGTAAGTTCTCAAAGTGAAATACATTTAACTTATACAATAATTACACTAAACTTTTGTATCCTCATTTATAAATTTGGGTAGAAGAAGAGTAGATTTGATAATAATTTCATGAATCTAGTATTAAGAGACATTTGATAGATATTTTATAGTGCATTTTCATAAACTAAGGTGAAAATCCTTAGTGGCGACTCTATGTTGTTTAAATTCTTTATAAATACTAGTTTCTTAACATATATCAAGTAAGATTTTTCACTAATCTCTGCAAAGATGGAAGGAAGAAGATCTGTCTTCACCAAGGACTCTAGTAGAAGGTTTTTCAAGAGTTGGGAAAGTCTAATTTAGATGGAACAAGAATTAGGAAGGTTGTTGGAGATCAAGTATCAAGAAAAGAGGTCTTCATTGGTGAACTGATCACTGTGATTAAAGATTACAATACTTCCTCAAGTGTTTTCAATCAGGTAGTCTCTTTGTTGAATTGAATTCTCCATATAGAGAGGGTCCTTGTTTTGGATTTGAAAATTTACTTGCAATCAGCCCCTTTATTTTCCAAATCTGATAGATTTTTCCAAGAAACTAAGCCTTTAGAGGGTAGTCGTTCTAAAAATTACATCCCTGTACCACACATACCCCTCACTCCTCATGGTTTTGTTCCTCCCTGTAAGATCACCTCCTCAAAATAATATGGCTCATCCTCCACCAAGACCTCCATTTGTTGTTAATACTTTTGGTCCCATCAATTTTAGAGGTATGGTTGGCTATCCAAATATTGTGCCACAAGATGTAAGAAATATATTACCTAATTTTCAAGGAAATAATGCAATCACTAGTGATCAAAACTTAAATCTCTTTTTCATTATGATGGAGGACTTCAAAATGAAATTTGAGGATGTGTACATTAAATTATTTATCCATACTTGTAGAAGAAGATGTATGATGGTATAAATCTCTGCAGATAATTTTATTTAGTCTTGGAAAAAGATGAAGAATGATTTGAAAATGCAATATGGTGATAAAAAGCAGGACCTAGGTTTCTTTTATCGAATTTGAAAATATAAAAATAATCCTAATGAATCAATGCATGATTTGAATATGAGATTTAACAAAACATTGAGAAGACTTTGTTAATTTGAGGACATGATTATGAATCGTGTAATCGATAAAGTATTTAGATGCATTTGATAAGAAAGTTGCTTACTATTTGAGGGATAAGAACCCTAGAACTTTGAGGTAGGCCTTTACCATGGCTCTGCAAATTGAGAACAACATTAAAGTAGTTGGAAAACCTCCTAAGAGGGAGGGTGTTAAACTAATTAACCCAGAGAAGCCTCAATCAAGTAAGGTTGTGGATCTTGAGGAAGTTGTAAAGACTTTGGTTGAAGTTGTTAAAGAAATATCTTACAAGCTAGCTAGGAAGAGAAGGAATTAGACAAGGTTCTCAAGGTTAGCATAGGTAACAAGGACAAGACAAGATTCACAAATCATCCTAGAAATGATCAAAGGTCTGATGAGAGAGGTAAAGGACCCATGGGAGCTAGAAAACCCCAAGCTAGGGAAAATAGAGTAGTTCCTGATCCTCTAAATTCTAGAGTTGCTGCTGTTGGTGAAGATCATGAAATTGAGTGGTGTGATAACTTTTTCTTGCCACATTCTCCATGTATAGTAGATCAACAAGTTGAAGAAGTTGATGACGTTGATAACACTAATGATGATGCATGCATGGTGGACTTCTCTACAATCTCACAACAAGGATCAACTTAAATTGAAGTAATAAGTGCAAGAAATGTTGCAAGTTTTTGGGACTGCATTCACCGAGTACCTCTTCTTCCTCCCTCTTATGATTTACAAATAGATATGGTACAAGATTTTTAACTTCCTAATAATTATTTTGAGATCCTAAGAGCTCTAATGATTAAGAATTATGATGGAGAAATCCCATCAGAAAAGGATAGGAAACTATTAATGAATGTTTTTGTTTCCCAAGAAAAGGAGTATAACACAACAAATAAATTTGTCAAAGGTGTAAGTCCTCAAGCCAAACAAAAGACCCCAATTCTCACCAATGTCCCAAAAGAAAATAAAAAGAAAAATGTATTTGGAAAAGGCCTTGTTGTCTCAAGTAGAATCGGTGTTCCCACCCATGCCAAAAATTTGAAAAATCTTATGCCATCTCGATGAGTTTGTCAATCTTTCTCCAAATGTTTCTTTTTCCAAATAGATTCCTATGACATTGCCCAATTCTTGAGTTAGATCAATATTTATGTCCCAATTGTTGAACTTCTTAGGATTCCTAAACACAAGAAGAGGTATTTTGAGTATTGGGGATTGGAAGAAGATAGGAGTGCCCAAGGTAGAAATATAAATAATGTAAACAATCCTCCTCCACCATTGCAGACCTAGAAAAACCACTAGCATTAGAGGAGATAGGTTAACCACCTAAAGTTTACTTAGGAATATCTTTGGTTGAGTCTCAATTAAATGTTGATCCATCTTTTATAAAATTGATTATTTAGAGATGATTGCTACACAATTGTATGTTTGATTCAGTATCATGTAATGTTATGGCTCTAGAAGTGATGAATGAATTGAACATAAAAGTGTTAATAGCTTATGGCAAGTGTACTATAATGCATTCTAGAGAGGTGTGTCGGTTGTAGGGTGTGTAAAGGTTTGATGGTACAATTTGCAGCTTATCCGGGTAATAACTTGAAACTTGATGTTGTTATTGATTGCCCGAAAAATGGGGGTTGTTATCAAGAAAGTGGTCTGCATGTGTTGGTGGAAGTGTTCAAATGGATATGTCTTTTTCCACCATTCCAATTGAAGGCAGCCTTGTAAATTTTATGGAGAGAAGAAGATGTTGCACCTCAATTAAGATCCCAATAATGCCTCTTATGAAGTGTTGTATGCTGATGTAGATGATGCTAAATTTGTTGGGTTTGCTAATGGAAAAGAGAAAATAATTGATCAATATAAATTTCTTGAACAAGTAGTTTTACCTTGGACCTTGTTATTTGATTGATTTTGTTCCAAGTTTGGAAATGGTGCTGGCATTGTTTTGATTTCTCTAGGCCAAGAAGAGTTTGTTTTTTATTTCAAACTCAACTTTGAATGCACTAACAACATTGTTGAATATGAAGAACTGTTATTAGGCTTGAGAATTGCATGGAAATATGGTATAAAGGATATCATTATCAAAGGGATTCAGAACTGATTGTCAAGTAAATTACAAAATTGTATGCTACTAAAAATCAGAGAATGAAACAATACAAGCATGCATTCTAGGATTTTATTGAAATGTTTGAATCTTTTAATATTGTGCACCATGATAGAAAGTTTAATGTTCTTATAGACAAGTTAGCAGTGTTAGGATCTAGATTTGGTAATCAGTTATACAATGTATCCATTTTGTGAGTATGATGTTGAAATACTAAAAGGCCATCTATCCTAGTAACATTAAAAAAGCAAGTGTTTGATGATGATGCCAAGGTGAAAGAGTTTCTGCTGAGAACCAAGGTGACTTTTGACAAAATTATAGATTAGGAACAAATGGTGTGTGGTGTGGAAGGAAAGGAAACTTTATTTTGAAAATACATCATCCAATTGAAGACAAACACGATTCGTAGAGGTTTAGTGGCTCTTGAATCAAAATTTGATAATGTTGATTGCATTATTAACTGAAGTATGTTAGTTTCAAGAGATGTCGAAGAGCATGACCTGGGCATAAAGTAAAAACCACATAAAATATGGTTAGGAAGCAATATCAACAAGGAAGAGAAGCAGTCCTATGTTTAATTGTTGAAGAAATATCAAGGCTACCTAGCTTGGTCTTACTCGAAATGAAGGCATATATGGTAAGATTTGTTCCAAACATGAAATTCCTCTTGAATTTAATGCCAAGCCTTTGAGGAAAAACTAGTGGCCCATCAATCCTCTCCTTTCTTTGAAGATGCAAGAAGAATCAAGACGTTGAGGGATGGAGGGATCATTCAAACCCCACAAGGTACTCATCTTGGGTTACAAATTTAGTTCCTATCGGAAAAAATAATTGTGATATAAGGTTATATGTAGACTTTAGGAACTTGAATAAAGCATCATTAAAAGATAATTACCCTTAGCCAAACATGGAGAATACACTATAATTGGTAACTAGTTACGAATTTCTGCCCACTTTAGATGGTTTATTTGGTTATAATCAAGTTGTTGTGAAGGACTCGGAAAGAATAAAAACTATCTTTACCACTCCTTGGGGAACTTATGTCTATGTTGGGATGCATTTTTGGCTTAATGAATGTTGGAGCAACTTTCCAAAGAGAAATGGATGTAGCATTTTCAGTTATATTAATGACTTCATTATTGTTTATCAAGATGATGTAACTATGTTTTCTAGAAAAATATGTAATCTCTTGCAACACTTGGAAATAATGTTGTTAAGGTGTAGAGACTATGGCATATCATTGAATCCCAATAAGTGTCATTTTGGAGTATGAAAGGAAAAATGACTTGGTCACATTGTATTAAAGGAAGGGGTCATGATAGATCCAGAGAGAGTGGAAGCAATTAGCAAAGTTCCAATTCCAAGAACTAAAAGGGAGTTCAATACTTCTTTGGACAAATAAACTTTATCAGAATATTTGTATCTAACTTTAATGAGTGAGTATCCCGATTACTACTATGTTGAAAAAGGACCATGTTATCAAATGGGAAGAAACTTCAATTCAAGCTTTCAATGGGATCAAGGAAGCACTAAAGCATGCCCCTATTTTTGGCAGCTCCAAATTACAAGAATCATTTTTAAGCGTTTTCTTCTTCTTTAGAAAAACACCATTGCATCTATTTTGTTGCAGAAGGATGATGAAGGGCATGAGAGACCAATTGCCTTTTTCTATAAGGCATTGCAAGGAGCTGATTTGAAGTACACCATCATGGAGAAGCAAGCATTTTCCTTGGTGAAAGCAACAAAGGTTTTCAGACCTTACATCTTGAGCTCTAAAGTTGTTTCTTATGTTCCCCACACCATGGTGAAAGATATCTTATCAGAGATGGAGGTCTCAAGCAAAAGATGCAGATGGGTAAACAAGCTGCAAGAATATGACATGGATATCCAAACCATGAAATTGGTAAGAGGTTTGGGCCTAGCTAAGCTTATGGATGAGATCAACTTACAAACTATTGAGGTGAATGAAGTAGAAGGAGAAAGGGTGGATGTCCTTGAAAAGTTGATAAGTTATAAATGGTACAAAGATATAATATTTTATCTCAGACATCTATGCTGCCCTGAAAATATGAATAAAAATCAGAAAAGATCTCTAAAGTTAGCCTCTCAAAAATATGTTATCACTAATTTTGGGTTAGCTTGGAAGAACCTAGAGGGAGTGCTCTTTAGATGCATTATTGAAAATGAGGACCCCAAAAAAATTGCTGATCTCCATGGAGGAGTCTGTGGGGGACATTTTTCTGGAAGAGTTATAACACATAAAATCTTGAGGGCTGGTTATTTGTGGCAAACTCTCTTCAAGGATACAACTCTATTGGTTAGGAAATGTGAAAATTTCCAGCATTTTTGGAAGAATGAAATCTTCAGGCTCCCTTCATTTGCAGCTTGTGTCAGTTGAAGCCCCATTTAAGAAATGGGGAATGAATTTCATTGGAATTTTTTTATCCTTCCAGTGCTGGTAATAAATGGATTCTTGTAGCCACTAATTATTTCACTAAGTGGGTGGAAGCAATCCCTACCAATAAGAAAACACACCAAATTATGGACTTTATGTTGAATCAAATCATATGCAGATTTGGAGTGCCATTTAAGATTGTTGTTGATAATGCCATGAGTTTCTGAGCCAAACCTTTGGAGGAAATGTGCAAAGAGTATGGAATAAATTTGACATATGATTCTAACTACAATCCCCAAGGAAATGGAAAAGTCGAGTCCAACAATAAAAACTTGTTGAAGATCATTAGAAGAATCTTGGAGCTGAACAAAAAGAAGTTGGGTGAGAAATTTAAGTTTGTTGTTTGGGATGATAGAATCATTATCAAAAGGGCTACTGGTAAGAGCCCATTTGAGATGGTATATGGAACTCAACATTTGTTTCCCCTTCATTTGCAATTTTCTTCATTTCATTTTGTTCAATAAATTAAAGTTCAGGAAGTTAGTCAATATGATGCTCGAATCAATCAAATTATTGAGTTAGATGAAGAAAGAAGGGAATCCCATTAGAGGCATGTGAAGTTTAGAGAAAAGTTGAAGAATTTATTTGACAAGAAGGTGACTCTAAGAGATTTCAGCATTGGGGATCTTGTGCTATTATGGGATAGCAGGCATGAAGATAAGGGCAAGCATGGTAAATTTGATGCATTATGGATGGGTCCTTATTCAATTGACATTTGAATTGGTGAAAATACCTTCTTCCTAAAATACTTAGATGGGGAACTACTTGAATTTCCTGTTAATGGAAGGCATTTGAAACATTTCCTTGATTTATTTCTCATAATCAAGGTATACTCCATTGTATAGTGTATAGTTCTTTGTTTTTGTTTGTTTTGGTCCTTGGTGACCTAGTTTTACTGCTTTCTCGGTTCATTTTTTGGAGGATGGTTATGGTTTCTTTGCTCTGTAAGCTTATTCTTTGACTCCATTGCCCAATGGTTTTTTTCAGCACTTGGTCTACTATTTGTTCTTTTGACACTCACAGGAGTTCCTATCCCCTAGTCGGAGTCGATGTTGGTGCTCAATTTGGTCTTGCCCCATTTGTCCTTAAAGTTATCTAATTTGCGGGCTCTATCGTCTTCTCTATCTCCCTGTATTGATGCATAAAAACTATTTCCTCCATTTGGTTTGCCATGATCAGTCCCTTCCTTGGTCGAGAATCACTTAAAAGTATAGAATTTGTTTTTCATTCCTCTATTTGTGTGAAAGAGTCTGTAACTTGGGCGTAAACTCTTGTTTTTTCCCTTCCTTCCGTTTTCCATAGTCATGTTTTGTTGTCCTTGTCTTTTTTGTCCCAAGTATCTATGAAAATGTGATTAGATGTGGCTCAGAGGATATATTCGAGCCTTATATTATTTCCAAATTCTCGTGTCTTGAAAGAAAGATTCATTTTGGGCTCAAAATGATGATTTTCCTGCATTTTATGGTTTGACGGGTGTTTTTTCCCATCAAATTTACATCTCAACATTTGTGGAAATGTTGCCCTTTCTAGTTGGATGTCGTCGATAGGAAATTTCATAACTCTAAGGCTTTCTTCAACTCAAAACTTGTCCATGTGGAGGGCCGACACTCATCGAAAATTCACCCTTTTGGTTTGGCCTTAGAGGTGCATCGGGAGACAAGTGGAGGTTTTCCTTGTCTTGCCTAGACTTGGACAATTTTTTCATGTGGCTAGTATATTTTTTGTGCAGCATGGACATGTGGAGGTATGTCACTCATTTCAGGATCTACCTCAAAGTCCCACCTTAACAATTGTGATAGAGAGACATGTGGAGGCTTCCGCCAGACTCCGCTCTATACTTAAAATTTTTAAAGCAAATTTGAAATTCTGGAACATGTGGAGGGAACATGCATGTTTGGGGACCAGCCCCTAAAGTTTATTTTGAAGAAATGTGAGGAGGACACTTGGAGGCTTCCACTCACTTCTACCCTTGCTTGGACTTTTCAATGGCCAAGGAAAACTATCTCGAACCCTGGACACATGGCGCCTTCCACTGATCCTTTAACATTTTTAACAACTCTCCCAGACCGAGAGACGTAGTGAGCCCGTGATTATTTGGGGACTTTTGGGGACCATCTCAAAGTGTGCCATTGAGACATGTGGAGGCTTCCCTTGGCTCCTTTTTGTTGAGACTTTTCAAAGGCCAAAATGCATTTTTGTTGGGCCCAGGGCACGTGGAAGGCCCACGCTTGTTTGGAAACATGCCCATATACTTCTCCTTAGCATTTACACCAAGGAAACATGTTTATGATTATGATATAAAGTAGAAAAGGTGTAGAATCTATGGTTTCTCTAAATTATGTCTATTTTTCTACCATTTTTCTCCAAGACTCCTAGAGATGCAAATACGCACTATTTTTCATCATTTTTGATGAAATTCCTTGTTGTATCTATCTATAAAGTGCCATTGAATGGATTCAAAACTTAATTTGTGAGTCCAAGGATTTTTAAGGTCGATATTTTGAAGTTGGAATTTCTCAAGCACTTGCAAAAATGGGAATTACCAGAGAAGATGGATGTGGGGAAAAATTACAAAGGAAAGAAAGGGAAAAGGATGAAATGATGAAGGGTGTAGGCGTAAAATATGAAAAAGGTGTTGCCTTGAGAGAAAAAAGGATTACTTGTCAGATCCAGCTATGCAGAGCCTCCAGAAAATGATTAAAAAGGGGATTTCTACATGACAAAATCAAAATGATTAGAAGGATTTCCAAAAATTTGTTAGATGGCATCCTATTCATTAGTCGAGGGCCCAAGAAACGTGATCAGTTCACAATTGGTCCACCTGGAAAGCTTTTGGATGTGAATTTTTAAATGCTTCTTTCGAGGTAAATTGGTAACAAGAAAAATGTCCTTCGAATATTATTATCTTTTGGGGGACAATTGAGTGAGTAAAATGTATAAATCCAATAAGAATACTCTTGGAAAGGGTTGGGGGTTAAATTCTTAAGAGAAAATTTTAAAAATTTGTCTTCTTGAGAGACCTATCGAGATACTGGTTAATTCCTTCATCGTGTGTTAGATTTTGTATCATGTCAAGTTGGTTGTAGATGTATAGCCATCTATGCAAACCGAGATTGCTCGAAATGTTTCCTGTTGATGAATCTAGGAAACTTTGAAATTAATTTGTGTTTGATCTCTAGCAATTTGTGTATGCTTTATTTTAGAGTGTCGGTAAATGATTTATTTTGTTTATTGCAATATTACATTGAAATATTTGTGAAATCACACAGGATCTCATCCCTATGAAAATTTAGTGGCATTTGCAATTTCATTTCAGAAGAGCCTTCATCCTGTGATGAGATAAACAAATTTAAAATCACTCCACTATCATTTGTTGATAAATATTGTTTGTAAGTCTTTAGGTGTACCTTAGGCATGATTTATCATAGATTTTGGTGTTTAATTGAGTATTTTAACTCGATCCTTCGTGCTATATTCTCAAAGATTGTGTGAAAATGTGTTGATCTAGGCCTCCATTGAAGCACACCTTCCTCGGTTAAAGGAATGACTTAAATATCCACAAGCTTTTCATTGTTGAGTTGTCCATTATTGTGAAGTTTCTCAGAGATCTAGTATAATAAAATTTATCCTTCTTAATCTCCCACCAAAATCATTCAAAAACCATGAATCCATCCTAAACTACCCTTGTTTTCCCTGTATATCCACAAAGGAACAAAATCTATTTACTAAAATATGCAGAACAATCAAGATTTAATAATGTCTTCAGTAACCTTAGCCTTGTGTTGAAAGTATCTCCATATTTTATAAGTGACAACTCTTGAGAATTAAATTATGGAGTATTGACCATATTTTCCCAAGTTTTCTTCATAAATTTTTGCAAAATAAGGATATCCCCATGTCCTTCATCAAACAGAGGTTACACTATGGGTCCTCTCACCCTGGTTGAAAGGCATGACCTAAAGTAGTGAGGACAGGTCAAATCCTCTTGAAGGTGCTATCCATCTCTCCACAAATTTGAGTGACAAAGGGCCAGTTAGATCTCATCCCCGGCTACAAAATGACACACACTATGATCTATCTGTCTCTAAGCTCCATGTCCAATTTGTGTTGTTGCTCGGCTTGAAAAGGAGAACAAATTTGGATACCAAAAATAACCACTATTGCTTTTATGTGCATTTTTATTCTTGCAATTTGTGTCTACTATGATATCTAATCTATTTCTCGCTACCTGAATTAGTTGGCTTGATTTTGATAAAATCTATATCCGACAATGGATTACTTGGAACTCGTATTATTTTCCTAATCTATAGAATCGAACATGAGGCTTGATCTTTATTGAATGCTGGAATTTTTCTGAATGTATTCCATTTGTTAGAATCTACAACACTAAACTTGAATTTCTATTATGGATTAGTATAGGTATATCTTTGTATATTCATCCTTTAGTCTGAAACTGAAATAAATGTACTTTTTAGTTCAAATTGCAGCATGCAACACTTCGATATGCAAAACAATAGTTAGTGTTTATTTGCTTCTTCTTACCTATACTTGCACATTTAGATAAACTAGTTAGAAAAAATTAGGCTTTTGGCCTCTCTCATCTTTCTTAGTTTTCTTTTTTATCTTTCTTCTATGAAATGATTCTAGGAATCATATACACCGATGTAAAATACTACTCTTGTAAATTTGTATCTGTCTATGATGTATCTTATGCCTATAACTCATACCTCTTGATGTCGGGAGATCCATTTGCATGAAATTAGATAAGACGGGAATATGAATTAACCTTGAGCTCTTGGTGAAAGTCCTTCCTTTTTCTATTTCTCAAGTACAATGCCAATGTGGATGGAAATGATGAAGAAAAAGTAAAGATAAAGATGGAAGTGGAGCAACGAAGGCAAAAGAAATTGAAGGAAATGATGGATTTTTCATCCTCGTTCTCTTTTCATGCACATGTACCTTATTATTCACTAGTTATGATTTGCTTTTAAGTTACATCCCACGACTTGTGTGTGAAATTTTTTATCCTTTATGACTAAAATATAAAATTCGGAAATGATTTGTGCACTTATTTCTTCATTTTAGTTTTATGTATGGATTATATAACGAACTAAAAAACTTTATAAAATAATTGGATGTATTTAATCATGAAGGAACAAACTTTAAAATACCAAGTAACTTTAATAATGAACTCCTAATTACTATAATCGATACTCTACATTCTTTGACAAAAGTTAACACTCCACCTATTCTCTAATTCCGGTCTTCATCAAGCTAATACATCTGTCCTTAGGGATTTTTTCTTCTCTTTTTGAAGATAAACATGGAATTACAAACTATGTGGTTTGTTGTGTTTTTTAATAGCACACATAGATACTTAATTTGATAGTACTGAAAATATGATAATTCTTAATGCTTAATGTATTTTAGAGTGACCAATCCTTGGGGCAACCTCGCTTATTTTTAATCTGAAAATTTTATCACCATAGAAGTGATATAAGTTTTCCTAATTTACTACAAAAAATTCAGCTTCTTGCTGTAAAAATCTATAAATTTGTTTATCATCTTTGAAAACCTACCAATTCTCTCCATTGTCAGGCAGTGAAGCTCTATTAATTAATTTAATATGTTTTATACCTTGTTGTTTTCGATTTGTTCTAGTACATCAAATCTAGCACAAACTGTTGCAATTTTGTCTGCATGTTTATTTTTAGCTCTTGGGATAGATTGAATGTTAATAGCATCAAAATCATCCATTAATTTTGAAACTCTATGTTTGTAAGACTTCAGCAATGAATTCTTACACACATTAAAGTTTTTCACTTGATTAATAACTAATTTTGAATCTCTGAAAACTTATAAAGTGTTTGATACCTCTCTTTCTAGCCCATTACAAGCCATGAATTAACACTTTGTATTCAGCTACATTACAAGTACAAGAAAAATGTAAATTTAAAGTTGAAAAGTAACTTTCATTTAAAGGGGAAGTAAGCATTAAAACTACACCTTGTCCTTTCTTATTTTTAGTTCCATCGAAGTGAAGCTTTCATAGCCCTTCTGTTGCTTCTTCAATTTATAACAATAAGGAATTGGTGCATTTTCTTCATGTAACTAATAAACACCAAAAAAGTCTTCCTGTATTTCCATAAAAGGGTCATAAGAATGTTATTCTTGAGTCTTTTCATCCATGAACAGATTAGAAACACCATCAAGTATGGAAACATGAGCTATAACATCGAAATCAAGATTGATCTAAAATTGAGTAATTTGTTGCAGCATTTGAAGCATGAGGCTCAATATGAAATCTAGCTAGAGGCTCTGAATTTATGGTAACCTTAGTTCCATATCATGTAGTAAAGAAAAAAAATGACCAATCTAAAGAAATATAACCTCCTATTTTTGTTGTAAAATCTCATGATAAACATAAGGCAAAATAAGGAGGCAAATCTACAACAGTCACATCTTGTAGAATTGTAACATTGGGACAAGCATGTAAAGTTACTTCTAGGTTTTTGATAATACCAACTGTATTAGTTGTTTATGCGTTCTAGTTGTAACAAGATTTTATTTGTAGGCTCATACCACAGCCCAAATTTTCCGTGATTTCTTTTGGCATAATTGTGCTACTTGTACCACTATTAACCATGCAATTATGAACTAAATGATCTCCAATAATTATATATAAATAAAATGGTGGTGGCTTCTTGATATCATGAGTGTTTAAGACATTTTAAACCATCCATTTAACTTCTTTAATGTGGTCATGTTCCATTGTTCCAAAGACCATGTCCGCTTTCTGGACTTCCTTTTTTTCCATTTTGAATAAATTTGTCATCTTAGCAAGTTCATGAGAAAGTAACTCCTGTTGTCCTGGAATACTTAGAGAATCCCACATTGAGATATTAACATTATGATTTTTCATTACATCAACAATGTTAAAAGAAGAAACATTTTGGAAAGATATTTTATTATTTTAGCATAGGCATTTTGTGAAAAATGACTCTACTTTAACTACTCTTGATATTTGAGGTATTAAACATCTTCTTGGATCAGGTTGTAATTGTTTTTGTTGTTCTTTACCAGTTGAAACACCTACTATTTTTGTGGAACAACAATGTTATTTTTTAATTTCAGGTCTGTACCTATTGTTTTATCAATCATTGTAGGCAAAACAGGTTTGTTTTGATACTTTTGACTTTCCTGAGCCTTTTCTTGGGCCCTAGTAGTAACTGCAATAAAATCATCTTCACTAAAACTGACCAAGTTCTATTCAGGTGCTTTCTGAACATGAGTTTCTTATTGCCCACCCTCCATTTGAGGCATGAACAATGTTTTAGGTTGAGGTTGTGCAATAAGGCTTATATTCAAGAATGCATTTGGACAATTTGTAGTTGTATGAGGTTGATTACAAGGTTGACACCATTCTTCTATAGCCATATTAACTAAGGAATAAAGCATTAGATGAACTAGGAGCTTTTGGGTCAAATTGCCTTGGTTGATATGGCTGTCTATAATTTTGATTCTATTGATAAGGCTACCTATTTTGTTGGTTTTGTTGATAAGGAGCTTGATAAGGCTTGCTAGGTAATGCAAGTCTATTTTCAATCAAATTTAGCTTGTTTCCCATAGTCTGCAAATCTTTAAACACATCATTTGATGGGGTTGCAATAGCAGGTTCTAAAATGGTGATAGGTTGTGGGATAGGTGCCAAATTTGCTACAAAAGGCATTGAAGGCCTTGGTGCTAATTTTTCAGCTTGAATAAGACTGTTTTCAACCTTTATAGAAATATCATAAGCTTTTTGGGAGAGTGTCACCTCCCATAGATTGAATCATAGTTGAAATATCATTGTTTAAGGCTCTAAGATAATAAAAAAGCATTGTCAGCTTGAGGCTTAACACTAGCTGGAATTCTTTCCCAAGTTCTAGATAAACAGATATTAAAATTGCTCATAAATTCATGACGGGATCTCTTAATTGTAGACAATTTTTCTATGAGGGATAAATGATCCGAATGATCTTGAAATTGTTTTAGCAATTTTTTACCTAACTCATCCCACCTTCTTATACTTCCAATTTATAAATTTATATACCATTGTAAGGATTTCCCTTTAAAGGATGCAGCTAAAAGTCTCAAGGCTACATCTTCATGTGTTATATTATGGACTGCACATAGGGATGTAACATATTTGATGTGTTTTGTAGGAGTAATCTGATTTTCACTAGTGAATGAAGGAAAAATTTTCATGGAAGCATTAGGGATATCATGATAAATTGGAATTACTAATGGGCTGCCATTAGTAAAGGTCACAAAATTCCTAGGTGGTTGAATAGCCATTGGAAAAATTGGGATTTGAACAAAGAAATTAATACATGGTGAAGGAAGATTAGGAGGAGGGTTGTTAAAACCATGCCTATTATAAGGTAGGGTGTTACCAACTCTTCTTCTTCTTACAGAATTTAAATTTAAAGAAATAAATTCAGAAGGAATTCCCTTACTTGATGATCTTTAAGTCACTTTAGGCATGGAACATTCTCTGAAACTAGTCTGAAATCAGCCTTATAGAGTCACCAAATAAATATTTTAATCTTTAGAATAAGTTGATGTAGCTTGTTGCTCCAAAAGTAACTTTTCTTTGTTGTGAATCTATTGTAAATTGCTATAATTTTCTCGCATATCTGATTTGTTTATCCCACTGGGCATGCCAAAAAAATTGTCTCTCGAAAGTGCACCCTATAGAGAGATGACTGCAAGGGTTCTAAGCTTGCTCTGGATCTCTCTCTTTCGTAGATACAATGGAAACACCTCAGGTCTGTGGGTATACCTATTGTTGAGGTGAGTCTCCGTATCAAGGTCGGTTCCTTTTGATGTATCCTAAACTAATTTTTGGGGGTTTGAGGGTAAAAGATGATTGTAAATGAATTGAAAACTGGGGTGATACACCAAACTTGTTGAGGGCTTTGACTGAGTACATGTAAAAATATTTGAGAATGAATTTGGGTGTGCAAACCAATAGTTTTCAGCAAAATATTAAGGAAAACACTTGATGTATTGAGGGAATAATTCACAACAATATTGTTAAGATAAACATGCACACTAATATTATGTATAAATTACTAAATTTGTAGCAATGTAAGATGATCAATCAAGGAATTTAACATTCACAAGAAATAATAAAGTATACACAACATTGAAATAATTGGAAAGGTAGAAATCAATTCTCATTCAAAGGGAAAAACTGACAAAATCTACTTCAACACTCATGTGTCCAAAAAGTCCTCCCTTGTGCCTTGTAATTGCACACAATATATAGCAAGTTTATTCATCCCACCCCTTCCTAAAATAGACTAAAATTTTTACTCACCCATGCATCTTATTTTTATCCTTTATCATGAATAAATAAAGGAATAAAAATAAACATGCTAATACAATGAGGCATTAATAGCCTTGGTTACAAAAATACAACTCAATCAAACTGCAGTTGATTGTTCTATTTTTAACAAGGTTGGATGAATAACTTAGCTAATAATAAGCTTTTCTTGATGAGTAAGTTTTCTCCAATGCATGCAATCTCTTTCTTCTAGCTGATGATGTGACATTTGTAACTTGACCCACTTGTTATGATAAATTTAGCACTTTAATCTTGCCCATTGGATGCATATGCAAGAATAAATCTTTGTGTGTGAGTAAAATAATTTATTTATTTACAACACTTTGCAAAAATAATTCACCCATGCATTCATCCTAATGGGGACCACCTTTGGTTATGATGTTGACATTTGTTCTTCTCTTGTGATTACATGTAAAATTGAACCTTGTACACATAATGCTATTGTTTTCTTTCTAATCTTCCCACTGTGGGGACCACCTATGATGTGCACACTTTGTCTTCATTTTGGTTTTGACCTCCTTTTGAATAATCATTAGATGATACAAAGTCTTCATTCTTCCACTTGGTTGGAAAACCTAGTTTTTAAAGGCATAGTTTGATTGCTTTTGATGAAAGACCCATAGCAAATAACATAAGGTTTACCTTTTGCTTGTTGGCACATAGACTATGGTTTTGCAATTTTATTCGGCCTTTTGATCATAGGTAATATAAGCTAACCTTTTGCCCTTTTTCTAATCATTGTGATAGCTTGCATATTTTAGACCTTTGATAGGTCAAAGCATACGATAAGAAAATCATAGGGCTAGCCCCTTTTGAATGATGATTCGACCCTTCCCATGAAAGTTGATGACAATTGGACTTGCTTGGGTTAAGTTGAATTGTAACCATGGATTTTCATTTATTATTTAAATTGAACACTAACCATTGATTTTGGTACTTACCTCATCTCTAATCATTGATCTCAAGGTCCATGATTAGGTTTTGCACTTTATAATAAAGATGGTTGGTGATCCCTGAGCCATTGATATTGTACATCTTGATTTGCACCATTGATCATTACCCTTGTTAGTTTAGGATTTCATGGCAAGTTGACACGTTGGTGCTTTTCTTACCATGGTCAAGTTTCATTAACTCATTAAGAGTTATGGTAGCAAAACATCGAGAACCCCATCATTTGTGCATTATCACTTGAGCTCTCTATGAGCTAGAGGAGCTATGTCAAAAAAAATTTGTAATGGCCATTTGAGGTTTTGATGCTCTATATTTCTTCCTCATAGTCGATTCATTTATGGGAATGAAGCTTTCTGCCTGGTTCGAGCTCTCTGTGTAAGCTTAGTGTTATATTTGTATTGAAGGTGGTTCTCAAGAAAGTCTTATGGAAACTTGATCTTTACCAAGCCATCGCTAATGTGATTTCTCTAAATGGTCATAATTGTGGAGGAAATTTTGTCTCACCCTCTACAATACCTTCAAAATGAACCTGTAATATTTTCTATCCCTCTATATTTTCCTCCAACGATTTTCTGTTTACGAATATTGGTAAGTAATTGAAAATTTTGAGCTCCGTTATTTCTCTATTTATGCTGAAATTTTCACACAACTTGGTTTGAGGATTTGAGCTTATCGATTATTTGTGCTTTTTGTTTTGTTTTCTATTTCCATGATCTTTTTTAGGTAATTTTGTTTTTTGATTTGAGATTTTTTGAAAATGGGTCATGAGTTGGAGATCTTACAAGAGGAAGCCCCGACTATTCAAGCTTTATGGGCTTCCATCTAAGTCAGCATCATGCCTTCACCAGCCATTACCTAAACTCTTGGCTATCATTTAATGCTTTAGTTTTTCTAGTTTGATTTTTTAAACCACGTGTGTTCGGCCATGGAAACTATGAATTTCATTTCTTGGGTTTCGTTCACTCTTTTTGAGATTCAACTTGGCAATTTTTAGCTCAACTGTGTGAATCTCCATTTATCCTCTTGATGGGGTTTAAGCATTTCTATTACTTTAAATGAATGAAGAAAACTTGAGACCCATATAATCTTGAACTCAAATGAACCTTTAAGATATCATTTCCTATTATTCTTGTTTGAATAGATATTCACTTTTATTTTATTGAAACTCATACTTTTTCCAAAGCCTATGAATGCAATCTTTAGGTTTTGAATTTAACTTTGGTCCATTAGTGTTTTCCTTTCGCTAAAAAAACTTAAAATTTTATGCATTTATTAACTATCTTAATCCATGTTTTAGCTGTTTTTTTATGCATTCCTTAGTATATTTCTTTACATTTCTTTATATCGAAGTTAGACAATCCCTCCTTTTATTCCTTTGATATCGGTTTTATTGTGATAAATTTCCCTACTTGCATTTATAATATATCCATATTTTAGCCTAATTCATTTATAAGAATTTCTAATTCCAATCCCATTTCCTAAGAATGGTATTTATAAGAAATATAATGAATCCCATTAAGAATTGTATCACCGTGTAATCTTCCTCTGAAACATGTTGATTTCCATTTGATAATGAATGTTGATGTTGGAAGTTACATCTTTATGTAATGAGTTCATAAATTGAATTTCCTTGTTGCATAACCTATATTCAATTGATGGTTACAGTATGAAACCTTGTGACTTTTCTCCTTTATCGAGCTCTTCTATTTTTCATGGATGATCATTCCTTCTCTGTTCCCACAAAAAATGGCTATGATGGAACTTAATTTGGGCTATTGGTAACTCCATTGTTTTCTTAAAATTATTTTGTTTATAACACGAATTTGGGAATTTATTAATAGAAGATAATTTACATCAGAATCGAATTGAAAAATCTTTCTTTGGTGTATGGATGTTCTCTATGTTTTTGGAGTAGTGACTATCTTTGACTGTGTACCCATTTATGCCTTGGTGACTATCTATAACTATTTTCTTAGAGATTTGTGATTCATTGTAGCTTGCATTGATGACCTATTTCTATAGTATCATAAATCATTTCTAACTTGAACTAGCATCTTGATATAGACCGCTTAGGAAAAAAATTCCTCTTGAAAGCCTATAGACCTTTTCCATATTTCTAGAAATTATTTCCACTATATGTTTCATCATTGCTTCTATATTTAAGATGCAACTCAAATATTACATGCTATAATTTAAGGTGTTGGTATCACTTCATGATCTTCATACCATTCTTTGTAGTTAAAAACTTACAAATAAAAATAATACATTGATATTTATTTTTACTTTCTTTGCACTACTGAGCTCATCTCGAATTTTGTACTTTCTAAAAATGTATGTTTATTCAATGTACAATTGTAATCATTCTTTCTTTTGATTGTCTCCTGAAGCTTCAAAAGCATTTACTTATCAAGTTGTAACTTGTATTTTCATACTGTAGTTTAAAATTAATCATAGTTGACACTGCACTATGCTTTTGATCCATTAATTTCTATTTTTAAATATGTGCCTTGGATGAATGATTCCTAGCTCAATTTCATTACATCTCTTTCTAGATAACTGTATGTTACAAAACCATACTGATGGGTAGTGCTTCCTTTGATAGTTGGTCATCAGTAAATTTACTTCTCAATCCTGAAGATGAAATTTTCTTATAGTTCCTGGAAGACTATCCCTGCTTGAGTTGGAACTCTTTTAGTTCTTGAACTAAAACATAATGATATGCATAGTTGAAAGTGTTCTTCATTCAGTCTATAACACTATCTAGTTGCAACTATATGAATAAAGCACTTTTGAAAGCTTCTTGATGCTTGAAGATGTCTTAAAATTGTTGCTCTCATGAAGTGATTTGCATTTGTTTTCATTCCTTGTACATTTTGAGCTCTATATAACACCTTCACCTTGACAATGCATTTAAAAATATGAGAGATTGTATCTTGTGTTTTCTATGGCTGATATCAATCTGTTCCTTTCCGATATCTTAAATGTTGATGTATCTCGCATGATAAACACTTTACTTTGAAATGCATTGTTCTTCCTCGCAAGTTTTTTCTACTATAATATATGATTTTTTATGCTACGTGGAATTAGTTAGCTTTGATTTTGATAAAATCTGTATTTGAGAATGGCTTACTTTGAACTTTGTATTCTTTTCCTAACCTCCGGAATTAGAACCTGAGGGTTGATCTTTATTGAATACTTGCATTTCTTGGAATGTATTTCATTTTTTATAATCTGCAGCACTAAAATTGAATTTATATTCTGGATTAGTACAGGTATATCTTTGTATATTTAGCCTTTAGTTTGAAACTAAAATAAATGTACTTTTCTGGTTCAAATTACAACATGTAATACTTCGATATGCAAACACAACAATTAGTGTTTATTTCCTTCTTCTTACCTATACCTACACATTTAGATAAACTAGTTAGAAAATATTAGGCTTTTGGCCTCTCTTATGTTCCATAGTTTTCTTCTTTTATCTTTCTTCTATGAAATGATTCTAGGAATCATATTTGTGTGTGATTTATCTTATTCCTGTAACTCATACCTTCTGATGTTAGGAGTTCCATTTGCACGAAATTAGATAGTACATGAATATGGATTAACCTTGAGCTCGTGACTAACAATCCTTCTTTCCTATTTCTAGGTATAATGCAAATGTGGATAGATAGGATGAAGGCGAAGTAAATATGGAGATGGAATTTGAGAAATGGAGGTGAAAGAAACTCAAGGAAATGACGGGGTTTTCATCCTCCTTTACTTCTCTCTCATGCACATGTACATTCTGCTTCAGTAGTTAGGAATTTCTTTTGAGTTACATCCCATGGCTTGTGTGGGAAACATTTCAATCCTTTATGAATAAAATATTAAATTTTGGAACTGATTTGTGTACTTATTTATGCATTTCATTTTATGTATGGATTTTATAACGAACTAAACAACTCAATAACATAATTGGATGTATTTAATCATGAAGGAAAGAACTTTAAAATACATGCAACTTTAATAATGAACTCCCAATTACTATAATCTACAACTCTGTCTACTTTTCCAAAAGTTAACACTCCACCTATTCTATAATTTTGGTCTTCATCAAGCTAATACATCTGTCCTTAGGGATTTTGTGTTCTCTTGCTGAAGATAAACATGGAATTGCAGACTATGTGGTTTGTTACGTTTTGTAATAGCACACATAGCTACAAATCACACGTAATCATTAATTTTCTAGTACTGAAAACATGATAATGCTTAATGTATTCCCCTAGTTAGGTTCACTTCACCAATGCCATCCATCATAACAAAGTTTTAAGTTGCCCATTTTTGCACAAGTGGAACATTTTTTAATGGGAGTAAGAAGGAAACTTATGTTTCAAGATCCTCCACAAAATCAATATATTGTGCATCAGGTGGAGTTGTCTCAGTGAAGCGATATGGCTCCAACGTATACTTGAAGGATTAGGAATACCACGGAGAAAGATCCAACTATCCTACATGTTGGTAACTAAGGAGTAGTAAAACTTGTTCAAAATCCACTTTTTCATGATCACTCCAAACACATTGAGGTGTAGGTACATTTCATTCATGAGCATGTTCAAAACAACAACATCTAGATCCCAAATTTCCCAATGTATATGCAACATGCAGATGTCTTCACAAAGTCAACTTTCTCGAGGTAAATTTGAGGGTTTTAGAGAATTTCTCTCTGTTCAATTGAGACCATGTTGAATTAAGGGGTGGGAATGTTAGGAATAAAACTTAGATTAATTCATCATTAGTTGATATTTGAATAAATGTAATAAGTTAAACTATTTAATTAAATACTTTAAAGTTATGTCAATAGGTATTAGTTATCCATAGTTGTTAGTTAACCAAGTGATAGTGTTTTCTTCCAAATGTTTGTGGGATCATGTTCTATCTTGCATATTTTGTTCTCGGATGATTTCCATTAGGGGTAATAATGACAATTAGTGGAAATATGTTATTTCTGCATATTTTCTCAAATTAGGTGATTTGTTTCCATATATTGTGGGTGAGATATAAGTT
This sequence comes from Taxus wallichiana var. yunnanensis, assembly GCA_018340775.1. Classification (NCBI taxonomy): domain Eukaryota; kingdom Viridiplantae; phylum Streptophyta; class Pinopsida; order Cupressales; family Taxaceae; genus Taxus; species Taxus wallichiana. Next base: position 245,593,924 of record CM031240.1, on the reverse strand, counting down.
GTCTAATATTTATACATATTGTAGCTCTCTCATTTGTATGTAATACTTAATTTTGATAATAATAAAATACACAAGCACCATCTTGTTTTTGTGCAAATCTTTTGTGTCAAATATTGTTTTCAAGTATTTATTATCAAGATTTCTTTTTTTAAATAATTTATTTTGATGTAATAGTGTGGAAATTATTAATCTAAAATAGAATTTTAGGTGTAAGTTGTCCATTTCTTTCAATTAGGCCTTTTTATACTTAGCTTCCTAATAATTGACATTTGATACATACGTATTATTTTGTGATATATATTTTTATTTTTATTTAACATTTGTATGTGTTGTGTTTAACGTAATTTTTGCCTCTACAAAGTTTTGCACATCTTTTGGTCTTTTCAATGAGGTTCATAATATAATATAAGGTGTTCTATAATATATAATTTCTATCTATAGTCAAATTTATGATTACATAAATTTATTCATAAGAGGAAATAGACCATTTACACATCATTTCCAAGCACCATTAGGCAATAAAGATTATTTTTATAGATTTTTTTATCACTATATAGAAATGTGCAATCATAACAATGACTAAATTTTCAAAAAATATCTACCGAAAAATAATTGTAAATTCACTTAATGAATTTATGATTTATATATCCATGGAATTATATAAACATAAAAACTAGAATCATAATGAAAATTTGATTGTGAATGACCAATAGACCAATTGATCTTGCCCCGTGTACATAGTTTCATTTAATTATTTTAAATATTTTAATATATGACCTATTAAATACACTTCGATAATGGTTCTAGTTTTGAAGTGCATATGATTGTTTAAGATCCCATGTGATCTATATTAATTGTAGCATATATGTCCACATGCTCTTTCAAATTTTTACAAAAAAAAAAAAAATTGTTTCAAATTATAATGTAAAATTGTCAATCGTATAATTAAATATTGTAGTGGCCCTCCCATTCCCATCTATTGATTGTAGTTACGTGGCCTCAAATGAGTTCTTGGTAGGAGTGGGATCATTATTTTAGTGTCGTGTTCATGATATGAATATTTGGAAAAAGAAAACAAGAAAATGAAGAATTAGAAATATATTACTACCTTCCTAAAATTATAACATTAGATGTTGATAGAGGATAAAATAAATTTAATTGAGATCTATCTTCGTATCGATCGCTCCTTTAAGGTTCGTGAGTACAATCATCTTTATTTAAGAAAGAACTAAAATTCATGTCTCGAGACACTTTAATTTTCATAGGATTCAAGCCTCCATACAACATCATTAATGCCACTTTCGTGGATGATGATCCTCTCGATTCGTCATGTTATTGTTTCCATCTTGATGGAGGGCTCGATGGAAATTTGTAACCTCTTCCATGATTTTAAAATAATGTTAACCATTAAATAAAGAAATTTTGATAGTAAAATAATAAGAATTTGGAAATCATCTTTTCGCAGATGAAACTTTGGAACCCTGAAGTGTCTTTGTGCCTTCCACTTGTTTGGTGATGTTGTTATTCCTACAATCCTTTCTACTTAAGAGAAATTGTGAATCTTGAAGTTTAACACATGTATATGTATATTTGGTTTTAACATTAAAGTCGATCTAAGCAACTTGTAATACAGATAACAATAAAATTAATCTAATATGCATAATTTATAAATGAAGACTCAATACATGATATGTGAGTGATTTAATAGGAACATGTGATGTTTTGGTTAAAGTGAATTTTAAAATAAATAAACAATCAAGGAAAGAAGTTATTTTGAATGTTTGAGAAAATTGAATAATTTAAATCTTGTAAAAATTTCAGGGTTAACAAAAAAAAAGAAAATAATTAAATTATCAAATATTTTTAAATTCCTAATAAAATTTGGAGCACGTGCCAACATTATACAAAGAAAGAATTAATAATTTTATTTGATCCGTTAGAGAAATTTTGGTCCGTATGTGGATGAATGACGGAGGATTCTGGTTAGAGGATCCATTACGATAATTTTTGGTTTTGTTTTGAAAATTTCATGTTGAGGGAAGAATGTAGTTTAGGTATTTCTCTATTTGTGTCCAATTTTATTGAGAATCCCTAGGCTATTCCCTTTGGTAGGTGTAAGCTAAATTTCCCCTCATTTCTTGTATTCTCGATGTCTGCATCTATATCAGAATTTTGGAGCTGAGTATGGACGTTGCCTAGATTATTTGGAGGAATTTGTTGTTTAATTTTTCTCTCGGCAGAAGTGGGTTTTTGAAATGAATTTGGGTTATTAACCGGTATAAACTGAAATTCCACGACCTCTACCAGCAGTCTCCCTATCAATGTCAAATTGGGAGCCTACAGTAGGGTGCCTAGATGTTTGGACTATTGCCACAAAGAAATGCGACCCTTAGAATCCATGTATGAAAGGTTATGCTCTAAATGTAATTTACAAGTGTAAACTCATACGCCATTCCTATGTATTTTTTTATTCATGTGCCAAATTGGGGATCTTCAATGCTGGAGAGCAAAAATGATTTTTATTCAAAAGCAGGTTCTTTTGTTTTCTGCAAGCAAACGCAATTGTGACAGGTGTAAAGCCACATACCACAACCGTTTCCTTGTACTCATTCTAATATGTTTCAAGGGGAGAAATTTTTGTATTTCTACTTTGTTTCTTTATTTGTTTGGGTTATTCTTGGAGGCTAATTCAGAAAAAGTAAACTAGTAATAAAAAATTACTGAAAGAATGGTGGTCTTGGACAATTAGGAAAAGTTAGAATGATATAGTATAGTTATCATAACCATGCAAAAGTTTGTGTATTGTTGGTTGTTTATCAAAATGCCTCATAATAGTGTGGTCAGGTGGATGACAAGGATTGCAAATTTTTGACAATTTAATTCGGTTGAAAAGGATTTAGAAACTTTTAAACTCTTGTAATTGGTTGGTGTAAATTTAAGTACTGTAACCTTGTTAGAATTATCCTGGACATTGACAAAACAAATGGAGCTTCAGAACATTGTATGAATAGTCATCAAAGCATAATAGATAGAGATTTTTTTCTCGTTGAATTTTTCAATTCCCCAATAAATATACTTGCAAATTGTTGGAATTTATTCAAGGTATGCAAAATTGAAGTTCTATTGAAAGGTATTAGATTTTTTTAATTAATGCAATCAATTTGTAAAAATCTCAACCCAACAACCTTTTTCAAAATTTTCACCACTTTTACAAAAATGGAAGTATTCACAAGGCCGTAAAATGTTTGATGTAATGTTTGGACAATTACAAAATGCATACTTTATGTTTTTCAGTTAGTTTCAGCTCAATCTCGGGATGGTCATCTTACTCTAACTTTGATTATTTAAGCATTCCTAGTTTTTTTAATTGTAAGGGAATTGTAAATCAGTCTAAAGAAAAATAATGTTTAGGTGCATTAAATAGGATGGGTTATACTATAGTGAATTACATCTCTGTTGGTTCACATGAAGACCATTAACCATGAATGAAAAAACTATTGTCCTTTACCACGTAATATGGATGAATAAAATAGGATACCAGTTTGGATAAGGAAACCATGGGGTTGGAAAGATAAATGAGAAATGTATTAAAACTACTTTTTTAACTTTGTGTAATGTTAATAAAACTTGTTTTCATGGAGGTGCAAATCATCCCTATAAAGCTTGAAATAAGAAAACCAATATTTAACTAGGTATCTAGTCATGTGGAGTTTTCAACCGAACCTCGAGTTGTTCCTGGGATGTCCATTTTACATTGTTTCATAACGTCTTTTCGATCCCAAAGTAGGCTATTTCACAATTTTAAACAATTGTTGAAATTTAAAAATTTAGTTTGGTTTTGACCCACCTTTATAGCCCTCGGTGTTGAAACGGATTTTGGCTTCCTCATACCTATAATATTTATACGAGGCAATTAATAAAAGAAACCAAAGTTTCATTAAAAGCATCCGGAAGGTAGTTTTCTTGATATGTTTTGTATTCCTCTTGTCATTGAGAGAAAAGGTCGCTCGAGTGAATTTATGATCGGTAGCTCCAGAAAGATGAGTTCCATTTTAATCCTATTTTCTATATTGAGGTTATGTCGGCTCTGAGTGTTTCCTTATATATAGGAGAATATGTAGGAATTATTTCCCTTGTATGTTTGAATCTTGAAGATGCCTTTTGAATGATGATTTTTATAAATGTTTCTAAGTTTGACTTTTTTTGGAAACTTGTGACTCTATAGAGAAAAATATCATATGACCTTATCCAAGAAAAAACAACAATCGTTAAACCTTATAAACACAAATGCGTTCCTGTAAGAATCCTTTTCATGCTTTCTTGAAAAGATATTAAATGTTATAAATGGTGTGTTTCTCTCTCCTCTCTCAATCTCTTTCAATAGCTTGAAAATGAAATGAAATTGAAATTATATTATATTACTCTCCTTTGAAGTGTAATAAGTATAGTTTCATTAAAGTTAGAAAATTGTGAAAATGTAAATCAATTTTTATTGTCATTTGATGTCATAAAAAACAGGTTGTGTTGACCATGCGGTCGTTTGCTGTAAAGTACGTTGTAATTCCCACAAAAATGAAGTTCAAAACTACACCAAAGTCTATTAATTTATTAGGAGAAAATTTCATGGGAATTTTAATTTTATTTTAAAAGTCACATCTGGTTATAAATGTCGACTACGTTAATTAATTCTGTTAACAAACTCTACTCATTCACAAGGTGGTCACAACTAAAATTAAATAATTAAATATTATTAGTTTATTTTCCAAATCCTTTTCGAAATATAAACCCCTTCTAAGGTTCACTTGATTTTTATTTAAATGTTGGCAACATTAATCGTACTGGTTTACACATTCAAATTTTCCTTAAGCTCATGATTTAATCATTTCCTAAGTCAATTTAAATTTACTTCCTTGTCAATTAATTAGTTATCTAACTATATATTTAAATACTAACTTATTTAGTCCCTTTTTTATTATCATCTAATTGTCCATGCACAATATTATTGGTTTAATCCCTAAATAAAGTCATGTATTTATTTATCAAATTATATTAAAAGGTGTCACATCCTATATTACACACTGAAAGTCCCCTTTCCCTTAATACCCATACTATTAATTTAAACACTTTATCCCACAAAAAGCCCACAACTTAAAAAGTTGTAGGATTCATTCTCTACCATTAGATTGATTCTTTTTGGGCCCTTAGATCTTAGGTAATCACTACAACCCTAAAAATCCTTATGAGTTTCCCTTTTATTCTTTTTCTTGCCATATTCTCATCATTTTCTCAATTTTGTTTTGCAAGTTAAGGAGTAATGGAGGCCATGGATGGAGGTGGAGGATATGGAGTCTAAGCTCTTGATTCAAGATCTAGAAGTTAAGAAGAAGCTCCTTCCTCCATTATTCTCATTTATTTTTTTATTTTAAGTTTTAAACTATTTTTATTTGTCTATTAGGGTTTGTAGATTTAAGATTATATATATAGTCACAAACTTGTAAATATTCAAATCTTAACCTAAATAAAATGGGTATCTATTACCCTCATTTTATTTAGCTTAATATTTGGATATTTACAAGTTTGTGAATGTGTGTGTGTGTGTGTGTGTGTGTGTGTGTGTGTGTATGTGTATGTACGTATGTATGTATGTATGTATGTATAAGTTTTTAATAAAAATATGGAGATTTTCATGTAAAAATCCGTACCTAGGCATTTCAGCATCCATAATAAAACGATATTACTTTTTAAATAAAAATATATATGTTTTCATGCAAAATCCGCAGCTAGGCTTTTCAACATCCATAATAAGAGATGATGTGTGTGTGTGTGTGTTCAACCTATGTGTATGAAGCCAACTATATTTTATTGTCTTTGGGTTAATAAAACATGGGTAAGGTCAGGTGCTGCCCCCACGCTTACTTTATTTTATTATTTTTTATTATTTAAAAAAACTTTGCGCCCATAGTAATATGTGGTGCCCCAAATAAACCTTTAACCTTATTTCATATTGAAAAATCTGTAGCCCATTTGGCATTTAGTTAGGTTTTAGAATTTTATGTTTTTAAATAAAAGTTTTCTTTAGACCAAAGTAACATTTTAAAAGCACGTAGTATATCTCTTCTTAAATGATTTTACTTATTATTATATACATGTCTAGTATATATAATTATTTGATTATATAATTATCTTATTAACCTCTTTATATATATATATATATATATATATATATATATATATATATATATATATATATATATATATATATATATATATAACCATTTTTATTTAAAATGTCAATTATAATTTATCTATATAATAATATAAATAAATACATTTGCATAAGCATCTCTTCCATTTAGGTAAATTTAATCATTATATATCTATATATGAAATTTGGTAAATATGTATGCATAATTAAATGGCCATAATAGTTTGATAGTTGTAATGTTTTGAGCGAGTTTCACTAATGAGGGGAAGACTAATTTATTCTTATCCAAGGAACTAGTTGTATAATATTTTTTTCTATTTTTTGTTACGAAAATGCCAACTTGATAATTTTTACCATTGAACAATTTACAAAGGAAACAAAAAAATGGAAACTTTAACCAAATGCAACCTTTTTAATTAAAAAAACTTGTAAATGATATACAAAAGCATCATTTTAAAAGAAGCAACAATACATAAACTCCTTTATAAATCAATTTCAAACAAGGATAGTGTAACACACACATTTTTCGACGCTCCAAACCACATTAAATCTTAAATAATTACTTACGAAATTTTGGGAAAAAAATTCTTTAAAGGGTTACAAGGGTGTTAAACCCTAGAGTACATTTATTTAACTTTTGCCAATAATTTTATTCATTACATTAGGTTGATTAAGCCTAGATTAATAATTAAATATTATTAATCTATTTCTAAAGTTATTTTCGGTTATAATCTTCTAGAAATGCATCCATAAATTCCTTGCTTAGTTTAAATTTATTTCCTTTAATCAATTAATATCCATATTCCACACTTATAACATTTACCCTTGGTTAAATTAATCTCTTTAAATCATTAGCTTTAATTTCCATCCACCTTACCATTATTAATTTACTATAGTTTTGCTTCCATTTAATTATTTACCAAACCATAATATGAGGGTTACATTTTAACTTAAAACACTAATGCCCTAAGTGGCCCCATTCACAAATTAAACATACATTAAATAAAAAATACATTCCTAGTGATTTACATTTGTAACCACATAAAATTCCATCGCCTAAATGTTGTAGGAGGGATTCTCTACCCTTAGAGTGATTCATTTTAGGCCCTTAGATCTTATGTTTTCATTCTAACCGTAATCATCCTTATGAAATCCATTTAGCCTTTTATTTCCCTAGTTTCCTCATTTGTTCTATTTAATTTTCTTTGTTTTGCAGGTTAGAGGGGAAGAAGCCATGAAAGTATGAGAGAAGCCATGGAGGAATTTCCTCTAGGTTTTAGTATTGCATTAGAAGCAAAGGTATTTCCAAATTTGGCTCACTTATTTGTTTGCATAGATCTTGTAGAGTGTAGTTATTTTCACTCATTTTATTGGAATAATTCATCCACAAATTTGCTTGAAGTTGTTTAATGGTTCTTATTTTCTTGAGCTACATTTGGGGAAAACTCATTTCAAGGGTTTAAGAGTATACACATTTATATACATATATACATGAGGGTATATATATATACACATGTATATATGCTTGTGGATCATTAGATCTACATTTTTTTCAAGTTTAATTTCTCTCAAAACCCTTGGTTTCACCCAAAATCATGTTTTTTAACAAACTAATTTTACACACATATGACTAGTGGTGGTCATGTTGCTGAGCACAATACGCTCCGGATGAGACGAACGCATAAGCCGGCAATGGGGCGACACCATTTCTACTACAAGCGTTGCTTCCAAGAAAAATATGATAAGTTTGATAAAATAGTGTATACAAGTGAAAATATCCTCGATATATTCACTTGTGTATATTTTGTGTCATTTTATACTTTACCATAATTCCTAAGTGCTCTGGTTTTTCACAAAAAGTGAAAGTTTCTAAGTTTAACATTGAAAGTGTGGTTTACATACAATTTCGAGTGATAGGTTCCGTTAGAGGATTGTTGATGTCGACGAGCAATGCCGATTCATCGAGGATTTAGTATATATCAAATAACACGAGTAAAATATGAATATTTTCGATCTATTCATTTAGATGGATCTTTAAATAGTCTAAAACCAGAGGATTATTTGAGTGCATGATAAGTAGAGTTCCATAGTTCATTCAAGGTGTAGGGGAGAATCATCTCGTGGATGGGAAAAGTATATAATTTTATAAGCTTAAAATTGTATAATTTAAGAGGGAAATGAATTTTCTAAAACTATAACAAGATACTGATAACCAATCTTGGTACAAAGTGTATCAAAGTGGTTAACCTACCAAGATTGGTCACTGTGGGAGGAAAAATGTTATAAAAATTGATGTATATATATATAAGAATATATATATCAAGTGATATATGTATCATTATATATATATATATATCAATGTGAGTCTTTCGATAAAGCTGTAATAAGGCGAAAGCAATTATGAAAGACAACTAAATTCATTTCTTAATTAAAATACTATGTTTGAAGAATACTTTCCTTGCAATAAGGTATAAAACTTGAGCATAATATCAAATCCAAACCATTTTTTCACATATAATATTTGGAGATCAAAGATAAGATACAACACACTTAATAAACTCATTTTTCATCTCAAGTTTACAACAAGACAAAAAAGAAATCAAATGAATGAAGAATACTTTATTTACAACAACATCATTCCTTTCCAAAGAATACATATTACAACTTAAATAAAATCTAGAATTTGAAGAGTTTTATTTCCAACTAAAAATGCAACTTATGATTTTTTCTTTCAACTACCACATTGTAAATTGATAAATAGAATTATAAGGCTTTATTTTAAAATTCAACAATTACGAGCCTTTCATTCTAAGTGGAAACTAAAATATATCTAAATTTTACAAATGTAGGATTCCATTTTTTTGTCTTCTACAAATATTCTAAGTCCAAATCTTCAACTTGAGATACACCATTTTCTTATCTTCAAGCACACAAAAATGAAGAAGGGAAGGAAGCAATTCTCTCTTCCCAACTAATAATCCAACGAGGAGAAGAAGTTATTCTCCTCATTAGACCCTTACCCAAACCATAAAGCAATAAGAAATGGATATAACCAATGACGACTTTCAAAAATGCTTCCACAATACAACAGACATGCCAACAATATTTTATCACACACAAGCAAAAAATAACAATATCAAATAATGTAATTATTTGAAACAAGGCTTGAAATCTCTAAGACAATGGAACAAGGAACTATGGGGAAATCACTTATTCCTCCCAATGGGATTGGTTTCCCATCTTAAAGCCTCCAAAACAAAATTCACACCCAAAACAAGACTCTTATTCCTCCTCAAATTCTCTTATGCCTTCCTCAGTCTCTTATGCCTCTCACAATTACTTATGCCTCCATCAAATAAAACATATATGTTAAGTAAGCATTTTTATTATATAATAGGTGGAGCACCCAACCCAAATCCCTCCCAAAATGTGCAACAATACTCTTATGCCTCCCTCTAAAAGATCCCTCTAAACATTCTCCTACATCATGCTTAAGGCCATACTACCCAAGCCCAAAATATGCACACACAAAAGTCATTTATTTACTTACACACACATAGATAAAAATAAATTGCATGGGTGGAGTTCCTACCTTACCATTCCAAGAACTTGATCCAAAATCACAACTCTAAGCTCCATCCAAGCTCCAGACAAAATCAAAGAAGCTCCATGACTCCCAAACCAGTAACACAAGATAAAACTCCAAAATAACCATGTAAAACAAAATGAAGTAACCCCAAAACCTTCAAATTAATATGCATATATAGAAAAATAGGAGAGGAGGGTGAGGTGGCTCCATGTAGAATACCACATCAATTCTCCTCAATTCCACATCACCAATTGAAACATCAAACCCAAGGTTAATAAATTGGTGGTTGAGGAAATGACCAACCTCTTACACACACAGATTCTTACCCACACCTCTAAAGGACACAATTAAAAATTCATGTAAGAAAGTCCATTAAATCACCTTTTACCTTACAAATCACATAATGAGGTATATTCTTTACCCTTTAACCCATAGGTATATTTGGTATTTGAATTTAAGAGGTATGGGAAAAGCTTAACATGTCCCATAAGCCTCCAAAATTTTCTCTTAGGTGCAAATCCGAATTTGACATAAAAGTTTGAGTACACAACACTTAAACAAATAAAAACCCTTTCAAATCAAAAATAAAATCAAGGAAAATCTACCAAACTTAAATACCCCTTGGTCACATCTGAAAATGATTTAATTAACAAGATTAATTAGCTTAAATAGAGCACATTAACTAACAATAATAAAGTGAATAACATTACTTAAATACAACACATACTCAAAACATAATAAAAAGGAAAGGGGAAAAGACACATAGCCCATGGTCACAATTTGAGGTCATCCCCCCATAAAAATCTCGTAAAACTCTATTAACACACAACAATAAAACTTAGCATAAAGATGGTATAATTACCTTCATTGTATCCATCCAATATTCCACTATGGTTAGTATCCTATCCCAATTATGTTTGTTGTGATATAATCACTTGCATAAATAAAATAAAACCTCCTTTGGCCTTGTGGCCACATCAAATACATCAATAATAAAATACACGAACATCTATAAATAAATATCATTATATCATGAAGCCATCATCAAAGATAAGCAATGCTATTTTTTTATCATTTTAAAACATATTAATTCTACCATTTCATCAATATTAGTGAGATCGAAAGATTAGTTCAAACACTAAAAATATTCTATACTGATGAATTTCAGAATGTCGAGTATCTATATAAGATAATCAACACATCATCATCATCAATGAATAATTTATATCCATGCCTTTAAGAATCCATACAATGATAATATGAATAACAACATATCAATATTCGAACATCTCTAACATCTATCATCATGTTAAACCAAAATAACATAGTAAACTCCATGTCTATAGTCCATTGTAATCAAAATAAAAATATGATAATTTTCGAAGAGGAGTGGCCATTACATTCCCTCCCCTTAGAAATAGGTGTGAAATTGGGCCCATAAAAATTAGCGTCCTCTCATGTAGTTGCAGTCTCATCATATCTATCCTCTGGAATCACACCTAAACAATCACACGGCCTCAAAGACCCAAGTTTCTATTCTCTATTATACGAACGGGCTCCATAGTCACCTAACCTTGCTCCTACACTTACAATGTGGTCCAATCCAATACATGAGAAGGATCTAGAATGTATCTCTTAAGAAGAGAAAAATGGAACATATCATGCATGTGAGACAAGCTAGGTGGAAAGGCTAGACGGTAAGCTAAAGGACCGATCCACTCCAAGATATCAAATGGACCCAAAATGTATGAGATAACATAGATCCTCCCCCTAATGGATAGGGATCTTATGAGGTTTGACACCAAGCAACAACTTTGTGCCCACCTCATAATTAGTGTCAACTCTCCTTGATCTACATATTTATTTTTATCTTCTACCTCCTACAATCTCTATCTGATAAAAAAGAAGTTGCTCCATGTCCTATAACATAGTTTTCCCAAGAGATACTTTGTCCTCTAGTATTTCCCAACTCAAAGGTGTCTTGCACTCCCTACCATATAATTCCTGAAAAGGGGAAATACCAATAGCAATCTTAAAGTTTTTATTGTATGTGAACTCAACCAAGTACAAATATTCCTCCCATCTTGACTGATGATGAATAATGTACATCTGAAGCATGTCCTCTAAAATATTGTTCACCCGCTAAGTCTTTGCATCTATCTTTGAGTGATAGGTTGTACTCAAATTGATGCTCATCCTAAGTGCATACTTCATGGTAGTCCAGGAAGTGTGTTGTATATAAGGGATTCTTTGTCATAAATGATCTTCCAATGAATCCCTTCCAATTTGACAATCACATCAAAGTACACTCTATCTACTGCAAAGTTTTTTATATATGGTCTTTACCGAAGAAAAATGAACCACTTTCATCAATCTATCCACCATGACCATGATGGAATCATTGTAGTATCTCAACGTAGGTAGCCCTACAATAAAATCCATGGATATGGTATCTCATTTTCACTCCAAAGTATGACACGATGAGGATATATATAAGGTTTGATGGAAATAAATTCTTGGCCTTCACCCTCGGCACTCTAAACAACAAGACAAAAATGATCTACATCTCTCCTGAATTCCTCTCCGGTGGTATAATTGTCTTAAATTGGCATGCATATTCTTCACCCCTAGATGGGATGAATAAGTTGCACGATGAGCCTCTATCAATATATTTTTCGAAACCTCCATTCTTAAGTATAGATTTGGCCACTATGTTGAATATTTCTATATTAATCTAATGTAAATCCATCAAACTTATAATCAAGGGGTCTCTTAGACTCAATCTATGCTCTAATTCTTGAAGGTAGAAGCTATTATGTGGAAGTTGTCGCAATATCTTGCTCCATAAATTTGTGTCCACTAAATTCACCATAAGAGAATGGCTATGATGACTCAATGCATCTACAACCATATTCCCATTCAATTTCACATGCTCAATATCCATGAAATATTCACAAAGAATCTCCATCCAACACCGTTGAATGGCGTTGAGTGATCCAGAGGATCCTCACAGAGAAACACCGATCTAAGATCTTCTTAGAAATTGTTGTAGTCATTTTTAAAGCGTGGAGAAAAATTATATGACTCCAATGACATCTTGTTTGCAGGAAATGGAGCTCATTTGCAAAAGTTATAGCCCGCTGAAATTTTTGGGCAACTAGCGAAATTTGGAGTTTTGTGTAGGTTGGACGTGTGCACGCTCGCCAAGTGTTTCGATCATATTGCGACACGTGGACGAATTGTGTGACGTACTAAAAAAATGGGTTTTGGAACGCCGGTCTTGGACACTCATTCTGGACAAATGGACCCCATTAATTATTGGCTGGGGGCCCTCAGCCAGGTTTGACACACTCGATTATGGAGGGGTGCCTTGGCCTCCTTCTCATTTAATCATTAAACCAACTTGTGTATATAAACCTCTATATTTCCTTTTGTGCCATGCATGTGGGACATTGGGCATGTATTATTTAAATTACCCACGCCTAATTACCTATTTGCAATTTTCCACGCATATTTCTTAAACTATTCAACGCATTACCTATATTCCATGTTCCACGCATATTGTAAACTATCCACCGTACCATGCACATAGGATGGGATTGTTGGCGCCTAAAATTAAACAATGTGCCATCCCCAATGCAATGCGCCCCAAGTAAAGCGCCCTCCACATAGGCTTAGGCAGCTCTTAAGCCACTCAAAATCATAGCCCACCTACCATATAAAGCCTTGACCAATTTTACATGTGCCAAATGTGGGATAATGATCCGAAAAGATATGAGAAAAAGAAAGGGAGGAGAATGGAACTTGGGTGGGCCATGTAAATGATAAACGCCCAGCCGGAATGCTAGGAGGTGTAGAAACAATATAAAAGGGGTGATATTCTATTTGTATACCATTTGGGGACTGTGTAGTAATATTGTAATGCTCATATCTTGAGCTAGGAGTGGAGTTTGAAGGAGATGTAAAAAGCAACCCCTGTTATTTTCGATAGAGGAAGACTGTGAGAAGGTCAGAATTTTGTAGAATTCTTTGTAAAGAATTATTTTCAATATTTTAATAGATCGGTCCCATTCAACCGGACCCAGAGACGTAGGCCTCAAGCACCGAACTCCATTATCAATTCTTGCATCACATTGCTGGTGAATCCTCTTCATTTCTTTCAATATTTGCATAGTACTTGTAGTTTTTATTCTTTTATTAAAAATACAAAAAGAAATAATGCACAATTTTTACATCGAAAATCAATACAAAGCAAAAAAATGTGTGTGCACAATTGCTAGTTAAATTTGGTTTTCAGATCATTGGTATCAGAGCTGGTTTTGACTGATTTTTGGTTCAGTTTAACGTGTTTTGGATTGCAAGTTGTGTGTTGGATGTTAACAAGGTCTCGATCTAAGAAGGGTGAAGGAGAATTAGTTGAAGGAGATCCCAAAATTGGTACCAGACGATCTCGAAGTCCTACAATGGCGGATCGAGAGGAAGTGGAACAAAAATTTTGTCAATCCTTCCAACAGATGAAGGAAATGGTGGAAGAAATGTACCAAGATAGGAAAAGGGAAAAGGGGACTAGAGAAGGTAAGAAAGAAGAAAGCTCTAGTTCTGACATTCCAAAAAGAGACTCTTTAAAATCTGATTTTCTTTCATTAAAGTTAGATATCAAGTTTGAATTGCCTATGTATACTGGAGAGCTAAATGCAGAGAAGTTGGATAACTGGGTCAAGCAAATAGAAGTATATTGCAGGGTTTAGAGAATTGTTGATGATGAAGCAAAGATTCATCTGGAAACTCTTCGGATGGGTGGAACAACACTCATTTGGTGGGAGAGTAAGCTTCAGGAAGTGGAAGAAAACAAAGGTATAGAAATCACTTCTTGGTCTGAATTTGTTTCAAATCTTAGGCAACAATTTTATCCTCTTGGTTATAAGCAACAAGCTATGATGGATTGGAAAACATTAAGACAAACTAAGGGACAAAGTGTTCAAGAATACACACAGAATTTAGGAAAAGGGCTCTAATTCTGGGAATTTCCTAAACACAGAAGAAACAATGCTCAAATATATTGGTGGATTGCATAGTTATCTAAGGCATATGATACTTGTTTTAGGTCCTACTAATCTTGATGCAGTATGTGTTCAAGCAACCCATCTGGAAGCACAAGGGAAAATGACAAAGGAGTCCTCTTTCTCTTCTTTTAATCAGAAGAACAAGCAATCTGAAGGAAAAGGTTAGAAAGAACAAGGAAAAGGAAAGGGTAAGCATAAAACAAACTCTACTGTTAAGAAGGAAGATGAAAAACCATTTTGTAATCATTGTAAAAAAAACCATGATGAGTCTAAATGTTGGAAATTACATCCTGAAAAGAAGCCTAAATGGATGGTTAAGAAAGGAAAAGAAAAGAAAACAAACACCATAGTGCATGATCTTGGTTCTGATTTAGGTGATGAAACCAAAATCACAGCTATGAGTTTTCAAGGTAAATCAACTCTTTCAATTTCCAACAATAGCACTACAGATGTTGCATCTTCTTCTAGTAAACAAACTATACTTGACGATAAGAAAAAATGAGCTTTTCCACATTAGAGTAATTTCAAAGCATACGAAAATTGATACTCTTTTTGATAGTGGATCTCAAGCTAATCTAATTTCTGAGGAGGTTGTTAAAAACTAGGACTCAAAACTACACCACATCCTAAGCCTTATCCTTTGGGCTGGGTTTGTGATGATGTAAAACTGCAGGTAACTAAAACTTGTACTTTCAAATTTGCCATTACAGACAAGTTTATTGATGAGGTTGAATTGGATGTAGTTCCTTTGGATATCTGTGGGGTGGTTTTGGGAAGTCCTTATTTATATGATCGTAAAGCAATTTTCTATAGGGAAGAAAATAAATATTTTCTTGTAAAGGATGGAATTGAGTTTATTATTCGAGCTCACCATGAAAATAATAATCTATCCTTGGTAACTGCAGGTCAAATGAAAAGGCTTGTAAACTCAAGCAAAAGTTTTGTGCTCATGGTGGTCAAAGCCAAGGAAAAAGAAAATGAGATGGCTTTTGAGACTTGCGATCTAAAACATAAGGATGAATTGGTAGAAATTGTTTCTCATTTTGATGATGTTTTTCAGGATCCACAAGGTCTACCTCCCAAAAGAGGGGTTCAACATGAGATACAATTGCTTCAAGATGCACCTCTTCCCAATATCGGAATGTACAGGTTGTCAGTAGTAGAGAACGAGGAAATCAAGAGACAGGTAATGGAACTTTTGGCTCAAGGTATAATTCGTCCAAGTACATCCCCATGTGGTTCACCAATTATATTGGTTCCTAAGAAGGATGGCACTTGGCAAATGTGTGTTGATTTCCATGCTTTAAACAAGATTACTATAAAGAATCATTACCCTCTTCCTAGAATAGATGATTTACTGGATCAATTAAGGAATGCAATTTATTTCACTAAGTTAGACTTAAGAAGTGGTTATCACCAAGTAAGAATTGCAGAAGGTGATGTTTGGAAAACTACTTTTAAAATGAAACAGGGATTGTTTGAATGGTTAGTGATGCCTTTTGGTTTGTGCAATGCACCGACAACATTCAT
This sequence comes from Taxus wallichiana var. yunnanensis, assembly GCA_018340775.1. Lineage (NCBI taxonomy): Eukaryota > Viridiplantae > Streptophyta > Pinopsida > Cupressales > Taxaceae > Taxus > Taxus wallichiana. The sequence goes on along the minus strand of CM031240.1, from coordinate 245,577,537 downwards.
GAGAGTTATGAATGAAATTTTTAGACCATTCATTGATAATTTTGTTATTGTCTACTTAGATGATATTCTTATTTTCAGTAAATCATGGGATGAACATATTAAACACATCCAGAAAGTCTTAGATGCACTAAGGAAAGAGAAATTGTATTTGAAGATGTCAAAATGTGAATTTGGAAAAACATCTTTAATTTACTTGGGGTATATTGTAGGAAATGGAGAATTGAAAATTGATCCTGCAAAAATAGAGGTTATTGTGAAATGGCCTAGACCCACAAATGTGACGGAAGTTAGAAGTTTTCTAGGTGCAGTTCAGTACTGGAGGAAATTTATTGCTAACTTCTCATATATTGCATCTCCTTTGCATGCTTTGACAAGTATTAAACAGGTCTTTCAGTGGGGAGGAAAACAACAAAAAGCATTTGATACACTGAAAGAGAAGATAAGTACCGCTCCGATCTTGGCACTTCCGGATTTACAACATTCATTTGAGATTGAGATGGATGCTAGTGACTACGCAATGGGGGCAGTTTTGATGCAGAACAAATGACCAGTGTGTTACCATTCAGAAACCTTTACAAGTGCGGTAAGAAACTATCCAACTTATGATAAAGAGTTGTATGCTTTGGTTCAAAGTGTTAAAAATGGAAGCATTATTTAATGCGAAAAGAAAAAATTATCCATACTGACCATCAACCACTTCAATATTTACAAACACAAACCAAATTGCAGCAAGTCTATACATTTCAGGTGGATGGGATTTTTGCAAAATTTCATCTTGTAATCAGATATAAAAAGGTATTCAAAACAAGGTTGCCGACATGTTATCCAGACCACCAGTGGTAGTAGCATCTATCCTTTTATAGCATAGTTCTTTGGCTCATGTTAGTTACAAGGAACAATATGCAAATGATGTTGATTTTAGAGAAGTGTATGAGGATTTAGTAAGTGGGAAACAAGTAGGAGAAAAAGATTATCATTTGCATGAAGGATTGTTATATCATTCTAGAAAACTTTGTATTCCAGAAAATGAGCGTGTGCATATGATTAGGGAAGCACATACTTCTCTTATTTCAGGGCATTTTGGTGTTAGTAAGACAGTTGCACATTTACAAAAATATTGCTATTGGCCTAGAATGCATGAACATGTAAACCGATATATTAAGGGATGTGTTCTTTGTGCCACAAGCAAGCCAAGTAACAGGAAATTAGGACTTTACACTCCTCTTCCTATTCCAACACGGCCTTGGGAAAGTGTTTCCATGGACTTTGTAGGAGGCTTTCCCATGACACGGAGAAAACATGATTACTTATATGTGGTAGTGGACAGATTTAGCAAAATGTGTGTGTTGGTTCCATGTACTAAACAAATAACTGGTGAGGGAACTGCACATTTATTCTTTTAGTTTGTTTGGGTTCATTTTGGTTTACCTACTTCAATCATATCTGATCGGGATTCTAGATTTCTTGGGGAATTTTGGTCAACATTGTGGGGGTTAATGGACACAAAACTGAAAAAGAGCACTGCTTTTCATCCACAGACTGATGGTCAAATAGAGGTTGTAAACCGCACAGTGGTACAATTACTTAGGGGCTATAGTAACAAACATCCTAAATTGTGGGATGAACATCTTTATTATGTGCAACATGCTTATAATCGTGCCTTACATTCTTCTACTTTAAAGTCTCCATTTGAGACTTGTTATGGATATCTGCCTAATTCTCCATTAGATATATATTATGGACATGAAACTGTTGTTAATGGTGCAAGTGATTCTGACAAGGCTAAAATATTTGTGCAGAGAATACAACAGGTTCATCAGTATGTCCATGAAAAATTGGAGAAAAGCCAGGCTAAGTACAAAGCTAGGCATGATAAACATAGAACTGATCACAAGTTCAAAGTTGGTGATTCAGTTTGGCTTCACATCAGCAAGGAAATACTGACAGGTGAAGGTAAAAAATTGAAACCTATACGGTATGGTCCGTTCCAAATATTGGAAAAAATTGGTAACAACACTTTCCGGTTAGATTTACCTCCATATATGAAAATCTACTCAGTTGTAAATGTTGAGAATTTAAGATTGTATGAACCACCTATGATTATTGATCATGATGATTCTAACATTATGCCTTCCATTAATGATTTTTCTCCTGAGTATCTTGATGAGTTGCAGGAAGACATCATTTTGGACAGGAAAGTAAGAACTTTGCAAAGGGGTGATATTGAGTATCTTCGTGTTGGGTTCAAAGGAATGCATCCGAACAAGGCAAAATGGATGGAAACTGGAAAGGTGAGGGAGAAATACCCTCACCTATTCACCAATTAGGTTGAATTTTGGGGTCCAAAAGTTTCTCAGTGGGGAGGAATGATCAGAGGATCCTCACAGAGAAACACCGATCTAAGATCTTCTCAGAAATTGTTGCAGTCATTTTTAAAGTGTGGGGAAAAATTATACGACTCCGACGACATCTTGTTTGTAGGAAACAGAGCTCGTTTGCAAAAGTTATAGCCCGCTGAAATTTTTGGGCAACTAGCGAAATTTGGAGTTTTGTGCAGGTTGGACGTGTGCACGCTCGCCAAGTGTTTCGATCATATTGTGACACGTGGATGAATTGTGTGATGTACTTAAAAATGGGTTTTGGAACGCTGGTCTTGGACACTTGTTCTCGGACAAATGAACCCCATTAATTACTAGCTGGGGGCCCTCAACCAGGTTCGACACACTCGATGATGGAGGGGTGCCTTGGCCTCCTTCTCATTTAATCATTAAACCAACTTGTGTATATAAACCTCTATATTTCCTTTTGCGCCATGCATGTGGGACATTGGGCATGCATTATTTAAATTACCCACGCCTAATTACCTATTTGCAATTTTCCACGCATATTTCTAAACTATTCAACGCATTACCTATATTCCATTTTCCACGCATATTGTAAATTGTCCACCGCATTAGACTGTACCATGCATATATGATGGGATTGTTGGCACCTAAAATTAAACAATGCACCATCCCCAAGAAATGCACCCCAAGTATAGCGCCCTCCACATAGGCTTAGGCGGCTCTTAAGCCACTCAAAAAATGCGCCCACCTACCATTTAAACCCTTGACCAAGATTACATGCGCCAAATGTGGGATAATGATCCCAAAGGATATGACCAAAAGAAAGGGAGGAGAATGGAACTCGAGTGGGCCGTGTAAAATGATAAGCTCCCAGCCGGCATGATAGGAGGTGTAGAAACAATATAAAAGGGTGATATTCTATTTGTATACCATTCGAGAATTTGTGTAGTAATATTGTAATGCTAATATCTTGAGCTAGGAGTGGAGTTTGAATGATATGTAAAAAGCAACCGCTGTTATTTTCGATAGAGGAAGACTGTGAGAAGGTTAGAATTTTGTAGAATTATTTGTAAAGAATTATTTTCAAGATTTTAATAGATCGGTCCCATTCAACCGGACCCGGAGATGTAGGCCTCAAGCGCCGAACTCCGTTATCAATTCTTGCATCACATTGCTGGTGAATGCTCTTCATTTATTTCAATATTTTCATAGTACTTGTAGTTTTTATTCTTTTATTAAAAATACAAAAAGAAATAATGCACAATTTTTACATCGAAAATCAATATAAAGAAAAAAAAATGTGTGTGCATAATTGCTAGTTAAATTTGGTTTTCAGATCATTGAGATTGGACTATGTGAAGAGATGTTGTAGACTCAAATGATCGATCGAGAATAAATCTCCTACCTAATATGAAATGTTGCTAATGCACCAAAGCATGTACAACTATCGCGAGTCTCAAGGTCATGAGATAATTGATCTCATAATCCTTGAGTTTGCAGGACTAAAACACAACTACATAGCCATCCTACATCAAAATACCTCCTAATCATGTAAAAGAATCATATGTAAACATGAAGAAATCCCTCTATGGATCCGACACTTTGCTATAATTGGTGTTTTTGTAAGGAATTTCTTCATTGTCTCCAAGTCCCGATCACATCCGTATGACCAAACAAACTTATTCCCTTTCCTCTAAAGGGAAGTGATGGGATGAGAAATATGCGACAAATCGAAGAGATCTCCTATAATAGCCTATCAAGCCCATGAAGTTGTGGACCTCAGTCACACTAGTCGATACTAGCCAATCCATAATAGGTCTAATATTGGAAGGATTGACTGTGATACCTTCCCTAGAAATAATGTGGCCAATATAGTGAACCTCATACTAAAATTTATTGCTCACGAAGACACTACTGGAACCTATCGAAGGTTATTATTTTACTCCTCACGTTTGCGTGAGTATATCAATATGTCATTAAGGAATATGACCACAAAGTGATATAAAAATTTCCTTAATACCTCATTCATCAAACTGATGAACACTGTGGGGGAATTTGTTAGACCGAATTGCACAACCATGAGCTTAGAGTGGCATTATCAAGTATGAAATATTTCCTTATGAATATCTACCTTACTTATCCTCACATGATGGTAACCACCCTTAATATATATCTTGCAAAATATTTTCCCCCTTCATCTAATAAAATAAATAAACTATTCTTGGAAGGGGGTAACGATATTAGATCCTTACTTTTTTAGTTGGCGGTAATCAATACATAATCTCAAGGATCAGTCCTTCTTCACAAAAATCACAAAAATCACTAGGATGCAGGCCTTTCTCAAGAAGGCCCTCCAACTATAAATTGAGCTTATAAACCTCATGGGTAGTCCTCATATAAGACGTGCATGAGATAGGATCTGATCTAGAAATCATATCAATATGAAATTCTATCTCTCATGGGGAGGTAGAGCCGAGAAATCCATGGGAAAAACATAAGAAAAATCCCTCAAAATAGGGTGATCATTAAGTGACAGCCCACTAGACTCATCCTTTGACTTGTCACTAACATTTACTGAGAATAAAACTTGCAACCTCATCATTCACACCACTTAAGCTACATAGTGGATATGGTGCAAATGGATAAAATTATCCTAACTCTAGCAATAATTGACTCAACTCCTAGATCCTCAACACAAGATATAACCTTGTTCTAACAATTTCCTCTAGCTCTGTGGGAAGATAACCAATACATGCCCAAGAAAACTCCATATGAACCCAAGGGAAGGATACAAAGATCAAAATTCATGGTAAAGGGGCCTAGGTCAACTATATACTCCTTGACTAAGGAGTGCACCGAGAGCTTGGCTCCGAAGCCATCCGAGCATCCCAACTAAGGCCCCGCCTCATTGCCACCATCCTATATTTCTCTACTAATTATTTAGAAATAAAAATATTTAATGATCCTGAATAAAATAAGATAGAGGTAAAAATACCACTAATGTTACCTAAAGTCTTAACCATTATTTTCTAGTGCTCAGCTTGGTGGTTCTCGACCACAACATAAATCCCGTGGCTCTTAGGCATATCACCCACTATAGGCTATGAAATAGGTCCCTTACCATTATTATTAGGGTTCTCTAGACACTATCTCTAATTATATCCGTGCACACCACATCCATAACAACTACCTTCTCCTCCAATGAGATTCAACTCCTCCAGGGTACTCTAGTGGTCTATGTCATGGATCCTGATGATCTTGTCATGGACTCTTGTGGTTGTTGATGTCAAGCTCAAGTGGATGAGATATTGGTGGTGCTCGAGTCTTGATGGCCCCCGAGAGGAGGCCCCATACTCCATCCCCTATGTGCATCAACTCTCTATGGAGGTCTATATGGTAGATGATCCTCGCTAGTGTTGTTGTTGTGGTTGTTGTGGTGGTTGAAAGAAGACAAGCAGTGTGGAACCATGTCCTCCACAAGGAGGAGGAGTTGACCCCCTCAATCACATGTCTTGCATCTACCGAATATGACTCCTCATTCTATCTCTTTCCTACCGTGTGTTCCCCCTAGTGTCCTCTACAATGTATACCTTCTCTACCGCCTAGCTAAATTCTATAGAAAATGAATGCACACTACCCCTCCCAAATTTTCAGGCCCCTAATGAACTTGTGGATTCTCGACCTCCTCATCCTACATATAATTGACATACTGAAGAAAATCCACGAACCTATTCTCATACTCCGCCACCGTCATGTTATGGTGTCGCAGATCATGAAATTCATCAATCCTCGATGAATAAATCATTTAGACAAGAATCGAATCTGAAACACTCCTCAAAGAGCTTCTATGTAACTATATTTGAATCAACATGGAGCTTTGTTCCTCAATCCTCCATAAAACCTTGGATCCATCTCTCGGAAGGTGGATGGAAACACGATACTTCATGTCACCGGTACATGGACATATCTCGAAAGCATCTATTCAAGATAACCCACCACGCCTTTTCTTAAAATACCCCAAAGTGCTTCCAACAAAATGAGACATGGATAGGTTCAAGATCTCGTTGATATGATCTTTAGTTATAGATTGTCTACCTCTAGGTCTCTCATTACGGTCATCTCTCAATCTAGGGATCCTACATCTCTCTCTATGTCTCATAGCCCTATCACCATGTCCTCTGGTGGTGAATCTAGTCTCGCTGACTCTGCATGGGAGTGCTCTACTCTATGCTCATCATTATGTAGTGAAGGGTTTTGACCCTCATGTGATGGATCCCTATCATACTAGCAAGGTAATGCCCCTATTGTTCCACCTCTTATAGTTGCATTGACCTCCTGTTAGGTGTGCAAAATTTATGGTAGTATATCAGAAACTACATGCTCTCAGGGTGGTAGATCTAAGTCGACATGTAAGAACTCATCATCTAGTCCACACCTCCTACACAGACCAAGGTGAGAGTTATTTCATCATCATCTAGGTTTTATAAAAGTTTAAGTTTCTACATTTTAAGTTATCTTAATGTCATGTGGTCTAAGTGTTAGAGTTGCGCTAACTTTATTGTTTGTTTCCAAGTGTTCTTAGCAAAAGTGTTAAACCTACGGCTCTGATACGAAGTGTAATGCCCACATTTTCAATGTTCCAAACCACATTAAATGTAAAATAATTCCTCAAGAAATTTTAGAAAAAAATTTATTTATTTTTAAATGGTTCTAATGGTGTTAAACCCTAGAGTACATTTAATTAACTCATGCCAATAATTTTCTTCATTAGATTAGGTTGATTCAGCCTAGATTAATAATTAAATATTATTAATATATTTTTAAAGTTATTTGTGGTTTTATTCTTCTAGCAATGCATCCATAAATTCCTTGCTTAGATTAAGTTTATTTCTTTTTATTAATATTCATATTCCACACATACAACATTTATGCTTGGTTAAACTAATCCCCTTAAGTCATTAGCTTTAATTTCCATCAACCATACCATTATTTAGTTACTATAGCATTAATTTCATTTAATTATTTACTAAACCATAAGAAGAGCGCTACATTTTAACTTAAAACACTAAGGCCTTAAGTGGCTCCATTCACAAATTACACATACATTTAATTAAAACATGCATTCCTATAAAATACCTTTACCTAAAAGTTGTAGAATGGATTCCTTATCCTTAGATTGATTAGGTTTAGGTCCTTAAATCTTAGGTTTTTATTCTAACCCTAATCATCCTTATGAAATCCTTTCAAGCTTTTCTTGCCCTACTTTCCTCATTTGTTCTCTTTTATTTTCTTTGTTTTGTTGGGTTGAGGGAGGAATCCATGAAAGTATGACAAAATCCATGGAGGAATTTTCTCTAGGTTTTAGTATTGCATTGGAAGGAAAGGTATTTCACCATATGGATCACTTATTTTTTTGCATAGATCTTGTAGAGTGTAGTTATTTTCACTCATTTTATTGGAATGATTCATCCACAAATCTGGTTGAAGTTGTTTAGTGGTTCTCATTTTCTTGACTCACATTTGGGGAAAACCCATTTCAAGTGTCTATGTGTATACACACTTATATGATTATATACATATATACATGAGGGTATATAGATACATGTATATATGATTCTAGATCATTAAATCTACATTACATTCAAGTTTTATTTCTTTAAAACCCCTTATTTTTCCAAAAATGGCATTTTTTAACAAGCTGATTATATGCACAGTGACCCATGGTGGTAACTTGACCGGCTATGAGACCCTTTAGCTACCAACACCAATTACAAAAATCTGGGAAATTTTATAAAATAGTGTATACAAGTGAATATATCCTCAGATATATTCACCAAGTATACATTTTGTGTCATTTTATAGTTTACCATAATTCTTGAGTGCTCTGGTTTTGCACAAAAAGTGAAAGTTTCTAAGTTTAAATTTGAAACTGTGGTTTACATACATTTTCCAAGTGGATCTGGTGTCGATCGAGAGATTGGTGATGCTCTGCATGCAGTCAACGCCGAGTTCTTCGAGGATTTATTATATTACAAATAACATGAGTTAAAAATGGATATTTTTTGATCTATTCATTTAGATGAATATTTAAATAGATAAGTAGAGTTCCATAGTTATTGTATATGGTTTTCTAAGAATAAAATTGGATAAATTAAGATGGAAATGATTTTTCTATAATTGTAACACAATACCGTAACCGATGTCAAGTATAGATACTACCGATTCCAGTTAAGCTACCAAAGTATAAGTCACTATGGGAGGTAAAACACTATGAAAGCTGGTTATATATAAGAATATAAACATGAAGTGATATATGTATGTTTATATATATCAAAACCGAGTCTAATAAACTATTCTAATAAAAAAACAATAATGAAATACAACTAAATTCATTTCTTGATTAAAATATTGAGTTTATAGCATTCTTTCCTAGCAATAAGGTATAAAAATTGAGCATAATATCTACCCCAAACCATTTTTTCACATTTATTACTTGAATAACAAAGACAAGATACAACACACTTAATAAACCCCATTTTCATTTCAAGTTTACAAAAAAAAAAAAAAAAAAAGTCAACAATAATTTCTATACAACAACATCATTCCTTTCCAAAGAAAACATATTACAACTTCAATAAAGTTAGAATTTGGAGAGTTTAATTTCCAACCAAAAATACAACTTAACATTATTCATTGTAAATACAACATTGTAACTTGATAAATAGAATTACAATCCTTCCACTCTAAGTGGAAACAACGTGGCTAAACTTTACAAATGTAGGATTCCCTTTTTTGTCTTCTAAAAATATTCTATGTCAAAATCCTCAACTTGAGCTCGACCAATTTCTTCTCTTCAAGCACATAACAATAAATAAGGGGAGTAAGCAATGATATCCACCCAACCAAGTAATCCAATGAGGAGAAGAATCTATTCTCCTCATTGGCCCCGATCCCCAACCATAGAGAAATAAAAAATAGATATAACCAATGGAAACTATAAAAATGCTTCCACAATACAACACACATGCCAAATTTATTTCAACACACACACAAGCAAAAAATAACAATATCATATAAAGCAACTTTTCCAAACAAGTCTTGAAATATCTAAGCCAATGGAGCAAGGAGCTATGGGGAAATCACTTATGCCTCCCAATGGGATTAGGTGCCCACCTTGAGGCCTCCAAATCAAAACACACACCCAAAAAAAGACTCTTATGACTCCCTCAAATTCTCTTATTCCTCCCTCAATCTCCTATGCCTCCCAAATCTCTTATGCCTTCCTAAAATAAAACATATAAGATAAGTAAGTGATTTTCTTATCTAAAATGTAGGGAAACTAACCCAACTCCATCCTAAAATGTGCAACAATACTCTTATGCCTCCTTCCAAAATATCCCCATAAACCTTCTCCTACACCATACTTAAGGCCATATTACCAGATCCCAAAATATACACACACAACATTCATTTATTTACATACACACACATATATAAAAATAAATTGTATAGGTGGAATTCCTACCTTATGATTGCAAGAACTTGTTTTAAAATCACAACTCTAAGCTCCATCCAAGCTCAAGCAAAAATCCAAGCAAGCTCCAAGACTCCCAAGAAATAAATTCAAGATAAAACTCCAAAATAACCATGCACAACAAAATGAAGTAACCCAAAACCTTCAAATTAACTTACATATATAGAAAAATACGAGAGGAGGGTGAGGTGGCTCCATGTAGGATACCACATCACTTCTCCTCAACTCCACATCACCAAGTCAAACATAAAACCCAAGGTTAATACATTTGTAGCTGAGGAAATGAAAAACCTCTTACACACAAAAACTCTTACCCACACCTTTAAAGGACACAAATAAAAATCATGTAATATAGTGCAATAAATATCACCTTTTACCTTACAAATTACAAAGTGTGGTATATTTTCTACCCCTTAACCCATAGGTATAGTTGGTAGATGAATTTATGAGGTGTGGGACAAGCTTAACTTGTGCCACAAGCCTCCAAAAATGGCCCTTAAGCCCAGATCCGAATGTGACATGCAAGGTTGAGTACACAATAGTTAAACCTATAAAAATCCTTTCAAATCCAAAATAAAATCAAGGAAAATCTACAAAACTCAAATACCCCTTGGTCATATCTCAAACTACTTTAATTAACAAGATTAATTAGCTTAAATAGATTTGTAAGGCCTCCTATTACAGGCTACTGAGAACATTAGGAGAAGTTACTGAGATGGATAGAGGGTCACACCATTTGATTAGCTAGATGTGATCCATTCTAGATCCAGGTTAAGAGGAACTCTCAATCAGCAAGACCGTTGTTATAGCTTCGATTGGGCAATCACATCGGTAAGGACCTCCAACTTAGGGCCCTATCTTTGGGAAGTATATGAGAGGGCGAGTCATCGATAAATCTTTTTATGTATTGTATGAATTATTTATGTTTCCTCTTATGAAGGAACATTTTTGATTGAAAATATGATGTATAAATTTGATAATTCCTCGTGATGAAGGCTTATTTTGATTCATTCCCTTGATGGCATATTTTATATTGATGATCTATATATTTTGAGACATACATTATATATGTGATGGACACTCGATGTTATATTGGTCATGTACTAATATGAATTTATGATAATGATTATATACTTGATGTGGTTTGAATTATTTCTAATGTATGTATCATGATTGATTTTGATGATGTATTACATGCATTATTAAGATGTATGAGATAACATTGTTTAGATTACATCATATGCTTTGATAAGATGTGTTACTGCTTTACTTTATCATATTACCATGTATGAGGTAGCAGTAGATTATAGATCTCATTTTTATGAGATGTTATGTGATTTAAGCCATGTTTTATCATGGATTTTGAAGTTAGGGTAGATAAATTTGTGATCATGAGCAACCCCTCATGCCCCATTGATGATACAATACATGATGATTAGTTTAGTATACATCCTTGATGTAATACTTAGCATTTTTTGATATATGATGTATAGATGATGTTAGATGTGATGATATGGATAATAATAAAAAATGTGCATGGAACAAAAAAAAAAAGAAAAAGTTAAGAAAACTAAACAAATATACACATTCAAAACAACACAACTATCTACAAATAAGAATGATCTCACACATGCTTGTCATCAATAAACTAAGTTGTTATTCAATATTTTAACAAGTGAATGAATCCTAATAAATGCATATAATTAATGACGAAAACACACCATTATTTACAAGTATGAAAGTATAAAATGAACTCAATGCAAAATACAACAGACCAAATAATATTTAATATAAGTCAAGAAAATAAACCCATGTTAAATCATACAGGCAAAAAGATAATGCAATCAAAACTATACAAACCAACAACTAAAAGCAATCAAACCACAACCTTGTTTTTTGCGGGACAATTTTGATTCAGTTTCTAATGTTTTTGGTGTCATTTGAGAGATAACTTTCAAGGCTATTGTTGACATTTTTTGTGATTTTATCTCTAAAATGTGGTTTTCAGATGTTTACGATTTTCTAATATTTTTGAATGTTTTTGTGTTTTTGTGAAGTGATTTTCCAACATGAGGTAAAGAAGCGTGGATACCCCCAACGTTAGATGGGAATATACAAAGGTATAATTCCATGCATTATGTTCAGGGAAGAATATGTGAAGCTTCCCACAACATTAGATGGGAATGTACAAATGAAAAACCTTCAGAATTATAAATAGGAGTAGAACAAGATAGATCAAGGCCAAGATGGATAGGTTTGAGAGGATTCTTAGACTTAAGTAAACTAGCCCTAAGATAAGAAATTGTTACTTATCCAGTTATGTGAGTGCTTGTAAATAATGAATCCTCCTAAGGTTCTGGAAATGAATTTTAATCCAAGGACTTGCTCAATGTGCCACAATTGTGTGGTTTTCACACTTGGACGACTTGTTTTCTTTTTACTAATTTCTTGATTTTTTGCTTGTTTTTTTGCTTTTCTAAGAAACTTCTTATTTAAGCATAGAAGAACTTGATATGCATTACATTCATTGGTTCCTTTAATTCCTCACTATCTGAGTGAGAAATTTTGTAAGCCCCCGATCCATATTTTTTAGTGACCACATAAGGTCCCAACCAATTGGCCTAAAACTTGGCCTTCTTTTCTTCATCTTTAATAGTGATTTTCTGGTTCACTTTCAAAATGTTATCACCTTCCTAAAATTGACAAGGTATGATCCATTTTTTGTACCATCGTGAAACCTAGCTATGGCAAAATTTTAAATGATTGAGGGCTCTCATTCTTTTCTCATCCAATAGCTCCAATTATGCAAGGCGATCAACTCGTATTCTTCTTCCTTTTGTAGATAATCCCAAAGAGATATAATGGAATCAGTTCCGTAGACTACCGAATATAGAGTAACACCAGTAGTAGTGTGAAAGGAGGTTCATTAGGCCTAGAGGGAAAGATAAATCTTGAGGTGGCAATTATGACCTATTTTGCTAACCATTTTCTCCATGATTCGAACAAGAGACTTATTTGTGGCCTATGCTTGTCCATTACCTTGATGGTAATAGGGAGTAGACCATTTAAGCTAATATATTGATGGTAATAGGGATGTCGTAACAAAAAATGAGGTGTTTCATGATGAACTTTGAAATCGCACACCGGTGATAGAAGCTAGAGGTAGATCCTCTACCCATTTGGTTAACTACTCGGTGGTAGTAATGATATGGTTGTGGCTATCCGAGGCAAGTGTGAGTGACCTTCCCTACGAGATCAAGTCTCCATTTGGAAAATGATAAAGGTGTTTTGACAGTTACAAACCTTTTTCCGGTGCATGTAACAAGTTTCCATATTTTTGGCATAATTCATATTTCTTGACATGATTGCAACAATTTATTTCTATAGTGGGCCAATAGTAACCCACTCTCAATAGTTTATTTGTAAGGGACATTCTACTTCTTTTGTGTTCTACAAAAACTCCATCCCACTGTAAGTGCTTGGATTTATCAGTCTAATCCAACAAATGAAGCATATTCCCATCATAGCCACGATGATAGAGGGTTCCTCCTAGGAGGGTATAATGGGATATATGGTACATAGGAGTATTTTTATTCGTTTGCGTGATATCATGTGGAAAGGTTCCATATTACAAATAATTATAAATGGGATTGTACCAGGGGGAGAAAGGACCAACAACTTCACATGCCAAACATGATTCTGGCATGTCATACATGTGCATTTACAGATGTTCAACAAAGAATGGCATTTTGTTTTCATGTGGTGGAATGCAAAGTACGGATCCAATCGTAGCCATCACATCTGTGGATTTATTATGAGATCTTGGTATTTATTCAAAAGTGATTTGGATAAAATATTCTTTTAGAGTTTCAACCAAATTCTTATAGGGATGAGCTTCTCATCTTTGACCTTGTATTCATCATTGACCTGTTTGATAATCAACTATGAGTCACCAATGACTAGTAAGCTGTATGATATTAAATCGGATGGATAATCTAAACATGGAGATGAGTGCCTTATATTCTCAGTAATGTTATTTATGCAGGGGAATCCTAGACGGAAGGCCTGTGGGATTATCTCTCCAATAGGGGTGATAAGTATCACTCTTGCTCCTAAACCATGATAGGTGAATGATCCATCAAAGTGGACTTTCCACACAATAGATTCTTCTATTTACATCATGGATACATATGGTAGATACAAACACAATGGTTCCATTCTGTTATGGGATCTTTAACCGAGTTAATGTACGAGCACCTGTACTTTAAGGGATTTATTATTTACAAAATCAATGTCGAATTCACTAAGGAAGATGAACCAATTACATATCTGTCCTATCGGGAAGGTTTAGATAAGAGGTACTTTAAAGGTTCAACCTTGGATATTATCTTGGTTTTATTATTTAGGAGATAGTGGTGTAATTTCTGAAAGGTGAACACCATAGCTAGGAAAGCTTTCTCAATCTGAGGGTAATTTAACTCATAGGAAATGAGGGTACAACTTAAGTAATAAACCACTCATTCTTTATGGCTTAGGTCATATTGGGAAAGTAGTGCACCAATAGAAAATTGAGTAGCTGAAATATAGAGTAGTAAGGGTTCACCTAGGGTCAACGACATTATAACTAGTGGACTTGCTAGATATTTCTTGAGTAATGCAAAGGCCTTTTGGCAATCTTCTCCCATGTAAATGTAACATATTTCTTCAATAGATGCGTAAAAGGATGGCACTTATCTGCAAGTTGTGATATGAATCGGTGGTTTTCCTGAATTTTCCCTTGTATACTTCTTAGTTGCTTAAGGTTTGTGGGTGGAGGCATCTCTGTTATAGTTGCAACCTTAACGGGATCTACTTTATTCCCTCTTTGTGAGATAATAAAACCCAATATTTTTTTGATTGTACACAAAATGCACACTTCTTGGGATTCAACCGAAACTTATAATCTAAGAGACATTGAAAAAATATGCCTGAGCACTTCAAGATGTTGTTCTCTAGTTTTTTATTTTGCTAATATATCATCCACATAATCTTCCATGATATCATTCATCATATCATGGAAAATAACAATCATGGCTCGCTGATATGTTTCCTGGCATTCTTGAGGTTGAAAGGCATGACCTGATAGAAAAATGTCCCCCAAGGGGTAATGAAATTAGTCTTGTGTTGATCTTCCTCTGTGATCTTGATTTGGTTATAACCTGAGAAGCCATCCATTAAATATAGCATCTCATAACCAACAGTCGAATCAATAATCATGTCAATGTTAGGCAAGGGGAAGTCATCTTTAGGGCATGCTTTGTTGATGTCATAGAAGTCGGTGCATATTCTAATACCAACTGGTTTCTTTTGAACTAGGACTACATTAGATATCCAATTTGAATAGTCAATAGGTTTGATGAAACCTACTACTAATAGTCTTTCCAGTTCCTCTTTGACAAGTAATGAAATTTTGGATGCATCTTTCTTAGTTTTTGTTTGATAGGTTTGGCATTTGGGTATACAACAAGGTTGTGTACAACCAAAATAGGTTAAAAATGGCATATCTGCATATGACCATGCAATTATATCCGTATGATATTGTAATAGGGCTACGAGGGTCTTATGTTCTTGTACTGAGAGTGAAGCTCCCAAATTTATCATTTTAGGATCCTCTATTCTCCGATGTTTACACGATGATATATTCAACTAAATGTTTTGATGCATCCTCTATTTGTGTAGGATCGGGTGGAAGATTCAGTCTAATTCTATAGATGATTAAGAGAGATCATCACCTTTGAGTGGGTCAACTACTTTGTCCATTTATTTTTCTAATTGTTTTTCCACAAGTTCCTCTAAGAGGTTTTCACTATGTGTCTTGCTCTATTTCTTTTCCGTGACTTTTTAGTAGTATTTTTTCCCTCTAGCTTGTTGATATTTAGTTCACCACACATTTTCTTCTCTTCTCCAAAATATTCACCTACATCTAAATCAATGGAGAAGCCCTTTTTATGATCACATATTCGAATGTTATCCCTGATTCCCATGAACTCTTCAAGTACCTCGTCATTTTTGAAGATATCGATCATCATGTGAAGTTGTTTAAACTAATCAATCAGGTTAGTATATACTATGTTAACTTTGGAATTATCTTGGGGATTTCTTTTGGAGAGAGTAAGGATGAAAAAATAAAGAAATAGGTTAGTAGAGGAAAGATATTTGTATAGGATATACTAGGACTCTACTTCATTATACGAGTTGGATAAGTCAACATCACATTCAAAGTAATTGTCATTTACTTCTACAAGTAGAGCTCTATGAGGTAGACTGCTAAGGAAATGTTAATTATACTTCTGTGGGGGAAGTGGAATAGGTTCCAATCTACCTTGTGCATTTGGGCTGCATCTAGCTCCTTGATATCCCATGACTTGCATCATGTGGTGTGCTTTGATAAAATGTGGATCTTGGTGACATGAAGCCATAGTTCCTTCGGGTACCCAACTAGTAGGTGTATCTAGCATCTTCTCATCTAACAAGATACCAGTAGGAGTAAAATGTTTAAGGGGTGCAAGGAAACTAGCTTGAGTGCTTTTGGATTGGAAATATGGTCTGCCATGTGTCATAGGAGACACTAAAAGATTAGATATTAACAAGGCTTGTTTTATATTGAATTTATGTGTTGGGCCGTATTTCCCAAATGTTTCTTCCCATGTAGAAAAGGGATTAACCAACATAGGAAAATTTTGATTACATGGTGTCAATGTATCTAGATCTACACGATCTTTCATAGCCTTCGTTTGTAATGGAACCAAAATATCCACAAAAGGAAACTCATATGGTTCACGTCAGAAACTATACAATTATCTACAATGTGTAAATGGTTCAAGGTCACCTAGAATGGTGATCGTTTGTCCTTCATGAGGAAACTTGATACACTGATGATAATTCAAAGGAATGACCTTTATGGCATGAATCCATGGGCGTCCTAAGAGCATGTTATATGGGAGGTCCAAATCAAGAACCTAAAACTTTGTATCATGATAAGAAGGCCCTATCTCTATGGGTATCATTATGGTACCAGTTGTCTCATGTTCCTCATTATCATATGTTGTGATGGTGATGGTATTAGGATCGAATGCAGTTGTGCAGCCCAAAGTATCCTGAAAAGCTTCAAAGTGCATATATTCAAACCGGATCCACCATCTACAAGCACTCTTTTGAATTTGTGATGAGTAACAAAGACTTCTATATATAAGGGCATATTATGACTAGGCTTGTTATGCGGTATCTCATTTTGGTCAAAGGAAATAGACTCATTAGAAGCAAGGTTTCCGACCATTGTTTGGAGTTTTGCGGGATCTACTTATGTGGATATTCCAGACCCCTGAAGGGTTTTATACAATATGTCTTTATGACTGTTTGATATTTTTAGAAGATCTAAGATTGAAATATTAGCAGTGGTCTTCTCTAATTGGTCTAACAAGTCATATTGAGTTTCTTGAGGGAAAAATTGAGTAGGTTTTGAGATTAATAAGTGTGTGTGTCGTGTTCCTATGACACAACTATCACCTACAATCCTAATGGTGTTCACTTGTTCATTAGACAATTTATATACAACCTATAAGGGAATTAAAAGGATTATCTATAGAGGTATACACATAATATTTAGCCCTATAATTATTAGATGAATCTCCTTGATCTAGATTCTTGTTCTCCTATTTCTTATGGTTAGGGAAAGGTTGTTTAAATATCCCCATTTTTATGTTAGGACCTTCCCCATATTTAGGTGAATCTACCTCAATCTTACCTTCTTCAATAAGGTCTTGTATATAGTTTCATAACCTCATGCACTGTCGGTCTTGTGTTCTTTGCATGAAAGTCACAATACTTGTGCTCTTTATACCATCTTGGTTTAGGTGTATCTTCAGGGAAGGGTATTCGGCTTAAGGATAGGTGACCATGTTAACGATATCTAACTATTTCAAAATTACACATGATGGTTCAGTTAAAGGTGTGAATGTCCATTTTGAGGCTCTTTCTTCATCTTAATGAGGTTCTTATGTAATTTTCCAAATAGGACCACTCTAGACAACCTAGACTCTCTTAGAGTTAGTTATGCCATCTCCTACGACATTCTTGTTTTTAAAGAATTTAGGATTCTCTATAGGTTTTGATTCAATATGTTTATCCTTGGAGAAGGTTTTAATAGTCCCTTTCACGATTAGATCCTTTTCAATGTTACTACCCTTCTCTATAACCTCTTCAAAATTAGAGACACAGTGCATTTGAAAATGAAACACTTGTCTGGGATTATATTGGATACAAATATGCTAGTAATCTATTTTTCAATGATATTATAGGGAAAGCAACTAGCCAAACCGTTTCACCATTGTAGGAAACCGAGGAAGGTTTCATTAGGTATTTTCTTTGCAGAAAATAATTCTAGTATGGTTATATCACTCTCTATGTTGAAGGAGAAGTGTCGCATGAAATTTTCAACTAATGTGAGCCATGTAGCAATTTGTCCCTTAGGTATGTGTAATCCATTCTAGTGGTTGTACCACCAAACTGGTAGGAAATAACCGAATAAGGTAGTTATCACTAAATGCAACTTCCTGGAAATCCATGTAGAAGTATTTTATATGATCGTGAGGATCACCCTTTCCTTTATATTTATCAAACTTAGGTATATCAAATTTTTTGGGGAATAACACTCATAACATGTCTCTATTGAAAGGGTAGGGACATAGCTCCTCATATTGATATTTCTTGTTATGGCCCATGTTAGTTTCTTGTAGCATTATGAGCATGTTCTTCATTGGATTGTAGATATTTTGTAATGAATAGTTCCTTCATTGGGGATGGTGGAATTATCAGACTAACCTTTAACTCTTCATCTTTGTGAGGTAAGTGTATAGTTCACTAGACTTATATTTATGTTTCTCCTTTTATGGACCTGTGTTTACGTCTTTAGATGTGGGTAAACTCAAGCTAAAATTTGGCTGAGTTTAAGTATTTGTTGTTGGATGACCTCTTCTTTGATTTGGAGGTATCTCCTTGTTTTTGTGCTCTATTTTGACCAGGTAAGAGGCTCTAAAATGCACTCTTCAAGCACCATCATTTTATTTTAGCACTTCACTCTTAAAATTGTTATTGTCGCGACTGTAAGTGGAAGCATATCCCACATCAATGGGGTTAGTTTAATTTGTAACGTTTGTGTTGATAAGAGGTGGTCTTTTTTACTCTTCCTCGGTCATGTTAATAATTTTAACAAACATGTGATGGTCTTGTGGTTAAGTATTTGGTCTCTATTTATGTATAATACATTGTCAAATCATGGGAGATAAAGGTTGTTCTCACCTTGTGATTAATTGTTGTCATTTACTCTTGGAAAAACCCAAGCTTCGGTGTCTTTTACTTAGTAAAAGTGAGGGTTTAGGTTAGTACCAGTAAAGGGATTATTCCATAAATCGTTATCAACATCGAAGGGTTCATTTCTGCTTCATGTTCCATTCTTCTAGTCATCATCCTTGTGATAGGTGGCATGGGTACATTTTACTACGAGGTTTATCTATATTTGACTAAGTTATAATAAACCTATGTATAATGTAATTTATCTCAGCTAGATTTCTCTAAATGGTTTAGCCCTAATATCCTAAGAATGATATTTAAAAAAGAATCAAGGATAAAATAATTTTTCTTTAGTACAAGTATATGCAATCTCAATCATACAAGGAACAAACCATGTAAGTATAGGAAGTAAATCAATTGATCAAAGTGTTTATACCTTTCATTTCCAATGATAGTTTTGACGCTAGATAGCCAACTCTATGTCAATACTTAGGTCAAGTTAAAAATGAATCAAGGTGTAAGTATTAACAAAGTGTAAACATGACTCCCAATTGAAGGATACCATGAAAAGTTTATCAACCAACAAGGCCTAACATTAAGCAGTGAGGATTACAAATGTAAGCCACGTAACCACACCAATTGGACACATTGATCAAGCTTTGCGAGAGAAGCAAGATATTTGTGTAAAAGTGGTATCAGAATGATGCAAACAAAGTAAACGACACTCTTCAATAATTTTTACAATGTTATAAGTCAATCTAAGTCAAAGTATACTAAGGACGTCCTAGAATGTGGGAAGCATAACACCACAAAGGAGACACTTAGATAAAATTTATGAGAAAAATGACATAAGTATCTCAATTGTGTCGAGGTGATGTGAACAAGATAACATTTCTAAGTGGAACAAATGATGAATCGATCCTAACTATGATGATGATCTTGAAATCAAGATCAAGTGGATACCAAGATATAAAAATGTACCCATGCTTGAGATGTTTAACAACTCAGCCACAAACATGGATGAATGTAAATGGATAAAAATTTGGTGAACACAATTTATTGATAACACTCATGAAACATGCATCCATAAATAATAATTTAAATCAATAGACCAAGTGATGGTGAAACAAGCTAGTACAACTTCGGCATAGTTTCACCTTGTAGGGAAAGTGAATAACTAGGCAAAAGTGATACTTTGCAAGCTTTGTGATGAATATCACTAGACCCTAACTTTGAGGGACTCTCCCTTGTTCATATAACAAGGTTTGACTCAAAGAAGTTAATTTTTCATGATGGATCTTTACTCGATGACTTAGACTAGGATAAGTTTTCCTATTGAAGATATACCTCCCTAGGTAGTTTTCTCAACTAGGTACGAAAAAACCCTTTGCGAGGTTGATTTACCAAGAAATTCACAATGAATAATCTTGAATTATCTTGGTTTTACTTTACCCAATTCAAATACGGTGAAAAATGAATATGTTCAAGTGTATCTTTGACTGGGTCATAATGGAGAATGTTTTAGTGCTAACTAACAAAGATAATACTAGTCAAGTAGGTGGGTAAAGTGAGGTGCTTCCCATTTCATAGATGAGGTTACTCAATAATGGACTATTTTAGGGTTCTTAGAACCACCCCCATTGTTGTAGCTTAAGGCATTACGCCAAAGGGGCTATGTTCTAGCAGAGCGGATAGGGACGTACCCTTTCTAAACCTCTATATAATGTGTTGTGTTTTTTTATCAACCTGGAAATATGGTAAACTGGTGAGAGGGGGTGAGAGAGGGGGTTTTGTATACCCCCCGGAAATATCCTAGCTTCAGGATAGAGCCTATCTAGAGAAATATCCCACCCACTCCCAACCCACCTTAGCCCAATCAGGCCAGGACTAGCCCAACCTCGTATAGGTCGGGAAAGGGGTGGGCTAGCCAGAAACAAAACTGAAACCCCTAAAAAGTAGGTTTCGGATCCTAAAAAATATAGATCCAGCTCCTGACTAGTCAAGGGCTAGTTTAGAATCTTGATAGATTGAGGCTCCTTCTCTATAATATCGAGAAATCTAAGGCAATTCTATCAAAATAGTCCTCCCTTTTAGAGAATCGACTATCTCTATAGAAACCCTTGATTTCAGATTATGGCTTTTTCCTATAAAATATATTTATTACACTCTTTTGTGTGTCCCATAAATATGTATACACCTCCCAAAATGAAAAGAAAATACAAATCAACAAGGATAAGCCCATGGGAATCCACTTGGAATCCACATGATTTTGACTTGATCTTCTCAAATTTGCCTTTCGTTTTGTAGTGGGTCACCGTATACCCAAAAACAAATTTTCCATGCAAATAACCGGTATGCTACATGGAGGCTAGTAGACCCTATCACCGAATCCCTTTAGGTGTGGGTTTTTTTTATGGTAGTCCTCTATCAGATTAAAATAAACCTCCAAATCAAACAACCGGTGAGACATGCCCCTACTTGAGGGTTTCACATGCTTTAGTATAGCCTCTATTGACCCAGCCAGGTTACCCACGGCTCCATTCTCAAGTGATATGCTTGATTTGTGTTCAAATATACCTATTCCCCTGTGCTCACGGGAGGGACTAGACATAGTGTGGTTTTTGTCACACATTATTTGACAACAAATATGAAATACGTTAGTATTTTTTATTCCAATTCTTTCGCAATATGATTTTTGTCCTACACACAATGGTTAGTAATTTTCCAAGTTTTCAAAACATCATATAAAGGATATAACATGTTGTTTCTTATTTCCAAGATCGTCCTAAGACGTAAGGAAAGAGAATATGCAACGCGAAACCACACTAGACTTGTAAAATGAAAAATACTTAATCAAATTGTAAAAAATTACAATTCTTCTTATCCAACTTTGAAATTCTTTCCCATTTAGAAACTTAATTAAAGTGTTTGGAAAGCATAAGAAAATAAAACAAAGGTAAAAACCTATAATAAGGTTAGTATAAAATAAATAATCAACAAGAACCTATGAACCACTGTTAAAAACCTACAAGAATGTCAAAATAATATGAAATTATGCAACATGAAAAAAGTTAAATTTTAACAACGAATTTCTGCACGCCCTTTTCGCATGTGCACATAAATTTTGGTATGTGTGCGCCCTTTGGGATATGTGCATGGGTCTATGGAAATGACATAGGGTATTTATGCCTGTGCATCCATAATGATGTATGCATGGGATTTTAAACATGTGCAAACCAAAAATGATGTGTGCATGTCCGGGTAAA
Source organism: Taxus wallichiana var. yunnanensis (assembly GCA_018340775.1). Taxonomy (NCBI): domain Eukaryota; kingdom Viridiplantae; phylum Streptophyta; class Pinopsida; order Cupressales; family Taxaceae; genus Taxus; species Taxus wallichiana. The sequence continues at coordinate 245,555,065 of CM031240.1, read as the reverse complement.
ATTCAAATAACATAGAAGGTGGATTTATGCTTGCATGTCTCGAATGATGTGTGTGCGTGGGTTTGGATAAATACACAACTCTAGTTTAGTGGGTCGGTGAAGAACAAAACTTACATGTACACGCCCTTTTTGATGTATACATGGGCCTTCCAATAGGTATGCTTACTTTCTTACATGTATGCACACCCTAAAAATCCACCAAAAAAAGAAAAACCTAAAATCTAAAAATGTAAACATGTCCTAAATTAGTCCTTTAACTACTTTTCTAACACAAACCCATTAAATACCTATGCTAAAGGGATATTTAACACATATAAGTTTACCAAATGCATGGAAAAAACTAGTTTTCCCTCAAAAAAGCATAAAAATGGTTAGAAAAAGCATGTAAATGAAAAAATTTAAACAACTTCTAATGGACTATAAGGAAATTCCCACCGGGCGTGCCATATGTATTCATGTGTAAGTTGGTGTATCTATGGGATGAAGCCTAAAAAACTCAAAAAACCTTTAAAGCTTTCCAAAATTCAATAATGAACCATCATATTAGCGATAAGTGAGAAACTATCTCTTTACATGCATATATAAACTTGAATTAAACATTAAAACCCTATCATATCTAGGTATCTCTCTTCTCCTTAAAGCTCCTAACAATCATTTATGCTTGTTTGATCCTTAATAAATCTTGAGAGTAGAGTCTCCCCATTAGTGGCTACAACGCCAATGGTTCTCTCTATTTACCAAATGTTTTTGGGTGAAAGATGCAATAGTAAAGCAAATATCTCAAATACCAATGAAAACTAAATCTAGAAATGACATAAGCTATTCTAAAAATGGAGGAGTGTTCTTAGCAAAAAGGGGGAGGGGTATGCTTGTATTTATAGGTTTCTAATTCTAGGAGGAAAGGGATGTTTTGGACTCATGTGGGACTAAGTTCCAAAAAGGCCAAACTCAAGTGAAACTCAAATTAGAAAGGTGAAATTGACATTTGGAAAGCTAAGTCTCCTTCTTAGAAAGTCAACAAAGGTTTAATTATCCTCAAATAGGCTAATTAATAGGATAATGACTTGTAGAATCCATTTAGAAGGGTGTTAGCATGATTTAGGGGTTTAGAAGAGGTTAGATAGGGTAATTCACTAGCGTAGTGTAGTCAATTAGTGGGTATTGGGATAGTTAGTGCAATTTTAATAATAAAGTTACATAGACCAAATTATAGGTGTCTACTATGCCAATTGTTTGACAAAATTTCTCAAGTAAAATAAAATGTTTGAATAGTCAATAAAAGGAGATAAAGGAATGATTAACTTGAATGCATCTCCAATTAACGAGAGACTCCTGGTCAACACAAGTAATAACCCTTAACAAAATTTGTAGGCCCTCAAACAACAAGTGTTGGAGTTATCTTCAGTTGTCATGGAACAAAATAAATTGATTCCTAAGAGTCTTAGCATATCAACATTTTACAAACCTCTATGGTATAATTTAAATCCTCTTTTATCATAAATCGTATTAGCAACAATAATTCTAAAGAGCTTGCCCATCTTCATGTTGAACTGGTGGTTAATAGAGAAGAACCAAAAGGTTCAACTAACAAAGTGGATTCTATAAATCGAAACACATGGGTTCAAGTTATAAAAATAGTAAGAAACCACCTCTATTGGTTGAAGTTGTAATTCAAGAAAATTTTGAAGAAGATAGATAAAGACAAGCAGAATGTGTTAATCTATGAGTCAAAGGATTAACCAAACAAGAAAATTCCATTCAAACGATGTCCAAATTCATTACTAACGAGTTAGGACTATCCAATATATCCCTAGATAATGCTTGGTTCAATCAAGATAACTCTTTAGTTATTCACTTTCACACATCACAAGATAATTGGAGGCACTTAGATAAAAGAAAAGGCTATTTGATCATGTTGACAAAATCTATCTAGACAAGTATTTAACTAAGTTACAATAAAAGAGGAAGGAAAGCGAGAAACAAGTTTTTGATGCCAAAAAGCAAGGGAAATGGGATGTGATCCATAATGGAGGATCTTGGATCAAGGATTATCCTCCTGAATGGTGGACTAAACCTTGGCCTATTTCTAAATGACACAAGAGCTCAATATCATGATCTATAACCTCAATAAATATAGTAGTTTATAATTTCTTTGGTTCTATCTTCTTTTCCCCAAGGTCTTCTAAAGATGTGATTCTTAACTCAGATGTCATCTTTCTCATGGAAAATCATGAAACCAAGGAGAAACATCTACCCTTTTTTCATGATACTCATGGATTAGTGTTTACAGAACAAATATTTGACATGGAGCGAAAGGATTTGGTGGAGTTGCTTTCCTTTATTGAGATCAAATCCATTGCTTTATCCAATTTGAAGGATCTAATGAATTTGCAATATTTTAATGGATATCACATACAAGAATACATCCTTTGCAAAAATTGTTCATTTATCCTATTATTTCCATCCCAAGTACTCAAACTATGCTCTGGATCTTGATGGTGAATCTCCCTTTGTAGACTTACATCCAAAAATAACAAAATACTCTACTATTGGTGAGGTACTTCTTCTTGGTGACTTCAATGCACATATTGGACACCTTCAGTATTATAATCATGATCTTCATAACAAACCTTTGTTGATTCATGAAGTTGATCACTATGAATTAGGGATACAATGTTATTCTGTAGATTCTATAGTGAATGATTATGGACAACACCTAATCAAATTAGGTGAATCTCATGATCTTGTTATCTTGAATGGTACATAACACTTCCCTAATTCTAGAGGCTTTACTTGTTTTCCTCATCTGGTGGAGCTAGTGTTGTAGACTATGTTATATCATGTAAATATTTTTCTTTGAGTATATATGATCTCCATATTTTGACTTCTCCCCCACCTCTCACAGACCATGCCATTCTCTCTTTTCATTACACCTCTTGCCAAACCTATTACACCTTCTTCCCTTGGGATCTCTCACAAACATACTACTATTCATTTTGATCATGCATATGATGAGAGCTACACCAATATCCTTAAAACCAACCTCATGAACATTTATGATATCTTATACGTGGTGGGGAGGGCTACTAGTCTATCCTAAGAAATTATTGTTTCTTCTTTTAAGGCCTTCCCCCACTCCAATCATACTTCCTAAACCCATACCCATGGAATTTCCCCTATAAATTATTAAATGCACGGTGTGAATTGTAAAAATGTTCACAAGTTAACTACACGTATTATGACCAAAACCTCCTATAAAGCCAAGATGTCTCAAAAGCTATATAGAATTATTCTTAGAAAGAAAAGAATTAAAATACTTGTATAAAAAGGAAGAGATACCATATACCAAATAAATTTGAATCCTAAGTATTTCTAGAGATCATTTTCAATGAAAAATCTTTTGTTCCGTTATCGACCCACATACATGGTCTACATATACTACCTCTCTCTATGAAGCTTCTAATCATCCCCCCATTCATTTGAATCCTAGACCACCTAACTATTATTTCTTCACCGACAAGATGGTCCTTAAAGCCATCTATAAACTCAAGTCCAATAAAGCCCAACATGTGGAAAATTTAAAAGTTAAATTCTTCCATCATAGCCCAATTGTTCTTTCTGTCCATATCTCTAATCTTTTTAATTTTATTGTTTCTTATGGTCTTCCCCCACTTGGACATCTCATATTATACACCCCATCTTCAAATCTAAATATTCTCTTAAACCCAAGAACTATCGTACCATTATGATTAGGCATACTCTGGATAAGAATTTTTCTATTGTGCTGAATGATTATATCTCACAATGGGTAGAGAAAAAATAGATTAGAGTAAAAGGTCAAGTAGGATTTAGAAGGAATCACCGAAAAAATGATCACATTTTCACTCGATTGTCATTATAGAGGAAGAAAAGGATAAAAATAAGAAGGTATATTGTTTTTTATAGACTTTCGAAAGGCATTTGATATAGTACCAAGGCATATTTTGATCCCGAGGCTTGAAGAGTTGGGTCTTCTGACATGGAAATTTCTCTTGTCATAAATTTGTATGAGGAAATTTTCGACATATTCATACCGAAATGGTCACTAATAGTGACATCCATATTACCATACGTGTGAAACAAGGTTTTCCACTCTCACCTACACTTTTGGGCTCTTTATTTATGTATTAGAGAATATTATCTTGACAACCTCGGGTAGCATGAATGATTGTAACCTTTTGGGATATACATTGCTATTTTGTTGTTTTGCGAGATGAAATTATTTTTCTTCAAACTTAATTACAAGACTTCAAAATCAGCTTTATGCATTGAGCAATTTTTGTGATAAGAAATGCCTCAAAGTAAATCTTGTAAAAAAAAAATCATTACATTTAATACAACCAGGAAATTATCATCTATAATGAATTTGATGTTCAAAGGAAAATAGATTGAGGTGGTGTACTCCTACACCTACTTAGGTGTGGTTTTCTCTTGACCACCTTTTAGCTTTGTTCAAGAAATCTAAGTAAGACTGAGAAAATGGTATTGAACTTTGACAACCCTGGAAAAACAATGTTTTCAACTTCAATTTCAAGATATTCAGACAAAGATTCGAATTTTTCATACATTGGTTACCCCAACACTATTATATGAATGTTATGTTTTGGGTCCATATTTGAGACATAATGATTTCAGATGTATGAAAATAATTTTAATTTCCATGTTATCAAAGAATATTCAATCCAAAAGAATGGTTCCTCATTTAATTATTCTTACAAGTGTTTGGGGTATGTGCACTCTTTATCACTTTAATTTTCAATGTTATCACTATGTTTCATAGGCTTCAATGCATGGCATATTATTTTCATATCAGAATAGATATCCATATTTGGCACTCCAATCTTCTATGCAACTTGTCAAAAAGGATGCAAATCTTGTTGGTATGCAAGAGTTATGACTCTCCTTCAAAAGTTGAATATTGATAAAAAAAGACTTTCTCCTCTTGGTTTTTCCATTAATTCTCCTCAACTCACTAAACATAGGGATATACATGTATAAATCACCAAGTCTTATTTGAAAGCTACATGTTTTTCTCCCAAAGGGCCTTTGAAAGCCAAACTTCTTCACTATTTTAAATTTTATTCGTGCTTCCATGAAGATAAAAATAAAATTCCTAAATACATGAAGAATTCATTGCCTTCATGCCTAAGGATCCCTTTAGCTCTGTTTCACTTTTTCACGCACCCGCTTTTGATGGAATCGAACATAGCCTCCCATAACATGAGCATACATGTCGGTTGTGTTTTTATAGCTTGAGAAAGTGAAATGAATTTTATATTCAAGTGTCCTGTAAACTATGAAATTCATGGAAGATACCATTGTCTTTTCACATATTGCGATGGATCTCTAAAGAACCTCATTCGATATGAAGATCAGAAATGTTTAGCTTTTTTTATTTGTGAGACACTTCAACTCTGATAAAGAACACTCAAATTGAACACCCTAACTACAAATAATTACAGGAATCTAAATTTTTGCTTCCAAATAACTTATTTCTAGAATATGAAGAGATCTCATACGTGGACAAGTTGTTCCAAATCATAGACAACATACATTCTATTGGTTTCCAATTCTTCAACTTGCTCGTTGTTGATTTGATTTTTATTTCTATTTTTCTTGGAGATGCTATTGGCACTCCCTTTATGTATTAGTCCTTGTACTACCTTTTCTATCACATAGGCTATTCTTGTCCTTTTGTGGATGTTAATATCTAAATTTAATTAAATTAAATCACCATTGTTGTTTCCATTTTCACACATACCACTTGAGCTGTTGGTGGTAGATTTGAAGCTACTCCTAGTTTTCTATAAATATATTTTTCGTCGGGGGAGGTTGTGGTGTACACAACATGGTTTGCTTTAATTCCTTGCATTTCTTCCCACATGTCTCGCCAAAAAATGCACACTCTTAACACAAATAAATTAATTGCACGTAAACGATCTAAGTGCATTTATGACTCAATAAATGCAATAATTAAAAAAAACCATGCGGGAACTTAAACCACCAGAATTTGACACATTCCAACAAGGGCATCTTCAAAAGTGGACTACTTGAACAAATTAGAGGCATCAAATAATACTTAAGAAGAGTAATTTTTCATTATTACCCTTTAAAATATAATCACATAAGTCTATTTACAAAATGATTATCATATTTTAATCACATAAGTCGAAACATATAATTATATAAAAATTTGCAAGTCATTTCCAACTAAAAATAAAAATATCATCCAATCAATTGTAGAATTTGAACTCTAGATGAGTTAATATGTGAAAAACAAGGAGTGAAACTTAGGAGTGATAAAGGTTGCAAGCAACTCTTATAATGGAAAAATGTCGGATTCCATGCAACGGAAAACAAAGAAATTGTTAGCTAAAGTAGAAGAACGAACATCTTGCTCATGAATAAAAAAATGACCTTGGAAATAAGGCAGCATTCCCATGTAAGGGGAAATTATAGTGAACATTTTATCTACATCACATGGAATCTATAGAAAACCATATGCAAGTCAAAAGTAAATCAATATCAAAGTATATTTTATAGAATCGAATATAAAATCTCTTATAAGAAGTAAACTAAACTGTGTAAGGAAAGATGAATTCGGTTATTGGTCATTCACAATCACCTTTTCATTATGATTAGATATTTTACATATACATAAAATTTGATAGATCTATAAATCAAAAGTTCATAACGTCAAATTGCAATTCTTTTTGGAAGATATATAATTAAAATTTGGGCACTGTTATGATTGCACATTTCTCTATTATGATAAAACATCTTATAAATATGATCACCATTGCCTAATGGTGCTTGGAAATGATCTACACACACGGTCTATTTCCTCTTAACAAATAAATTTATGTAATCACGCAAGAGAGTATATATGGAAATTATATATTATAGAACACCTCGGTTATATAATGCACCTCATTGACAATGACATAAGATGTGCAAACATTTGTTGAGCCAATAATTATGTTGAACACAACGCACACAAAAATGTAAAATAAAAATAAACATATCTGTAACATAAAACCTATTTATATAATATATATATTGCACATTAATACATAGTTATCAATGCAAATTATTAGGAGGTTATAATTGTATCCCAGTTTGTGTTGAGGTAAAAATGTTTAATTAATGTAGTGGAGAATTTAATTATACTTAGAATTCATTTTTAGATTAATCATTTCTACACAATTACATCAAAATAAAATATTTAAAGGAAAGAAAAAGAAGAACACTTTCAACAAAGAAACTCAAATGTCTTCATTAGATCTTTGGATTCGCCTTTGATTTTTAGATGTCCATTGACCTATCTTCAAGATGAAGCAACATCATTCGTAAGCTTAAGAGAAAGAATTTTAGGAAGAAAATTTTTACTCAAATCAACATTAGCCATATTTGATGATATTTGTATTCATCAAAGAGGTTTAGGGATTTAACCTTTCCTTTCATATAGTAGAATGCTAGCATGAGAAATATGTGTGTCTAGAGTAGGTAGAAGGTTTCTTATATAGCTTTCTTTACTTGAAACAATGTATATTTTAGTGAATGTGTGATAATGGACTTTGGAGATGTAGAATTATATTTGAATAATTTAGCTTATTAGTAATTAAGTAGGATTAATACTATTATGGAATTGGATCGGAAGAAACAAATTTTAATTAATTGATTAGGAAATAATTTCTATGCCTAAATTTACACATAGAAGATTTTGAGAGGAATTTAGATGAGAATTGATAATATTTATAGGTTATTTCAAAAGTGATATAATTAAACAAAGTGAATTAATTAATAGATGAATGCGAAATTTAATTAATTAATAATGAATTATTAATTGACAAAAGAAGATGATGTAAACTAATGAAAGGTTGTTAATTTGTATCTTAGAGAGGAACATTAGTTAATTAATGGAGAATTGTTAATTAATAAATGAATATGGGAGTTGGTGTGAGTTGTGTATGTTACGTATAAATTAACACAATGTCTACATTATGTGTCTATATTTTCTTTTCATTTTAATGGTTTCATCTTAGTGGAGCCATTGTAAAAATTGTAGAAATACCATAGTCAATCTTATTGTAAGGAATAGAAGAAAAATTAATTTAGTCGGGTGATGCCCCTTGAGAAATTGTGGAAAGATAAAGAAGTTGTGTTGGCGATGAAATTTGTTAGGTGGAAAGACTTGAAGACTCCTTGCCAACACTGGGAATCTAAGTCCCTCTACTTAACTAATGTAGATGTTGTATATGCATGCACATGAAAAGGTGGATTTTGTGGTGGTCTTTCAACCGAGGGATCCAAGGGGCACTCCCACCCTATGGAAAATGCTTGCAATTATCTGCAAGGGGGTATTTTCTATGAAGGTGGGAAAGAGAGTGAAAATAGAGGTAGGAGAACTAATGTTCCGGTAGAAAATATGATTCTTGCATGCACTAGTTAGAAATTTCGACACATGCATTTATGAGAAGAAACAACTATGCAAATGACAACAAGACAAGATAAGATTGTGAGTTTCGAATGTCTTCATCAAAGAGGATAAAAATCCTTCTTCTTGTATTGATGCTTAACCAGAAGTTGTACATAATGTGGGAATAGAAAAATTTGAGAATGGAGAAAAGTAGAAGAAAATGGCTATCTCCTTTGCTTTCTCTAAGTACACACGCACTCGTGAGTTTATAAGATCAATTTCCAGCCCTGTAAATGGCGTGAAGAAGACATTAAATCTCATACAAGAAATGGTTACAACTTCTTCTTTGTTAGCAAGAAACGGTTTACAATTTATTTCCAATCATTCTCGTCCATTCAGATTCTTAATTAGCGAAGAAACAACAATGTCAATGAAAACCAAAATTTTCATAATGCAACCATTACACTCATTATTCAACTTTGAATTTGAACCATTCATCTTGCCTTTGAAACTTTAAACCAGAGCCACACACATGAGAGAAATTTACTAGAGCGGGCGTGGAGGATTCCTTTTGCATTTTGTGACTTTATAGAGATTTGGAATTTTGGAAAATTTCTGGTCACAAAATGCCACTCACTTGCTTTTGATATGGTCTTGACATGTGACATCATTTGAGTGGAGACAAAGTCATGGGCCAATTTTATAATTTTACCTTGTTTATTGCCGGCTCAAAAACAAAAATTACTCCACAGGCCCACCTCCCTACTTTGGCCTTCAACACGAGATTAATATTTTACTTTCTCCCTTTTAGGATGATCAGGGTTGTGGGTCACTTTATGCCTTTTAGCCCTCTTGGAAACAAGGTTCAAAAACTCAAAATGCTCCGACGATCTGCCTCCCCCTTTGAATTTCCAACGACGGGCCCAAGATTTAACTTTTCCTTTGTGCTTGCGTGGGCCGTAGGTCACTTTTTAACTTTAAGACCCCTTTAATAAAAAGGATCAAATTCTAAAATTTCCCCAACAATCCACCTCCCTACTTTGACTCTTTTGAGGTGGGATCAACATTTGAATTTCTCCCTTTAAGCCTGATCGAGGTTGCGGGTCACTTTATGACTTTTTTCCCTTTTAGAAACAAGGCTCAAATTGTCAAACTTCTCTAGTGGCCCACCTCCAATTAGATATGTCCAGTACGCATGGATAATTGGGCCAAATTTTTATGGGGAATAATTTTCCTATCATTCGCGACTATTGAAAAATGTAGAGAAGAAGAAAACTCCACAATTTTAAGCCCGATATTCAAGTTTCTTAAGCAAACCAAGGAATTGAAAACAATACAAGGTTGAAAATCCATGGCCATGAAAACATTGAAAATTTCATTCAAAGGAGGATAACAATAAAATTTTCATGCGTCAGGATAGGAAAACAAAAATTCTTCAAAAGTGCGGACTAGAGAGTTTAAACAACTTCAAAGCATGAATTTCTCCATCTTTTCGGGCTTCCAACTTTACTAGAACACTTCTAGAGGGCATGAGCTCAAAATATTTGAATTTTACTTATAAAATTAGGGGAATATTTTAAGTGTGACAACAATCGGCTCTAGCTTGGGGGTGAGCATAGTTAAGACATGACAAGGGAATACAAAATCTCAATCTCTAGACCCTCTAATTCATTGGCCAATGCCTTATCCATTGGACCTTGCAGAGACATACATAACTTCAAGAAAGAAAGATTAGAAGAAGGAAACACATAAACACATGACATGTAAGATAAGGGGAAACAAAACCACACAATAGTAAAGGGAAACACACAATGCGACGAGAAGGGGAAATAAAACCACACAATGGAAATGGAAACACACCTAACAATCACCTATGGTACAATGCGGGGGAAAACCCACTTTCACTGATGATATAATTTCAAGTATTTCCTTATCTGAGGCAATTCCAACGGCATTCCATCCAAATATGAGGGAAGAAAATCATTCTCACCGTAAGCTTCACAAATATGGAATGGGTCGAGCCATAATGAATCAAACTTTCCATGGTTTCCTTTTGGTTCTCTTCTCTTGTCCCATAGCAGCGGGATGAAGTCTCCAACATTTAATTCTCTCACCTTGGCCTTCACACCAAAAGTCTTCTTTACTTTCAATTAGTTCTCCTTTATGCAATCCAAAACTTGGAGTCTATTTTCTTCCATCTTCTCAAGAAAGAGAATCCTCTTGTCAATGGAATCCTTGACCGATAATCATCTATTGCTTGTAGCAGCTTGAGAGTTGTAATCTCAATCATGAGAGGTATTTCTACTTCAAATCCATATAGAAATTGGAAATGTTGACATACCTATTTGCCTTCTGGGAGTGATCCTATCCACTTGACAATGTTTCATATAACCTTTTGTGACAATTCGTTGATTCTTGTCTACAACTATGTGGACAAGTGGTCACAATGTTCTTAATGCTTGATTTGTCCATTTTATTTCCTTGTGGATAGTAGTCGGAAGAATGAGCTAGAGAGATTACGTAGCTATAGAATAACTTGGTCAGCACTCTTGAAGAGAAATAGGTAGTATTATCTATAAAAATATGCTCTGGCACTTCAAAATAGACTAAGATTTCTCCTTCACAAAGTTGCATATGGTTTCAAAGTGTTGGCTTGTTTGGACGGAATGGCTTCCACCCATTTGGTGAAGTAGTTGCTTTCTTTGAGTACATAGGTGTTCCCCATCCTTGAGTGAGCATTTATAACACCAATGAAGTCCATCCCCCATTGTTGAAATGGTTCTTCAATAACCACCGGCTTCTGAGTGGCAATACAATAAGTTGTGGTCTTCAATGAATTATTAGCATGATTTATATTTAGAAACCCAATCTCAAGTGTCTGTGAAGATGGTGGGCCAATAATACCTTCCTCAGAGGATCTTGTGTGTAGTGACCATTGCTGAAAAATTCCCACTACATGCTTGGTCATGGTATGCTTCAAGAAACTTTTCATGTTGTTCTTTATCTACGCACCTAAGGAAACAACCATCCAGACCTTTTTTATAAAATGCATGATTCTAGATTACAAATTTATCTACCTTCATCTTGAGTATTCTCCTTTGCTTGTAATCAAGATGGGGAGGGAATTCTCCATTAATCAGGTAATAGGAAATATCAACATACCACTCATCAATAGTGGTGACAAAGAGAACCTCTGGGTTATCTTCTAAACAAGCTGAACAAGCATAGTTTTCTTCATCATGTTGAACTTTGATTGTTTCATCTTCAACAATAAACTTACACAAGTCATTTCCCCTCACCAGATTGGAGGCTCGAATCTCCAATTCATATATTCTTGAGTCTTTGCAATCCAATTTCCTCTCTTAGCTCTGGAATCTTGCTGTGTCATGATGGATTTGATTGTAGTACTAGGGACCATCACCACTGTATGGAATTTAGGATGTAAAAGCTAAATTTTTTTACATCCTTGACCACTGCAAAGGCATGCTTCTCCAATTGGATGTATTTTAGCTCATGATTTTTCAAAGGACAACTCATGAAAGTAATAGATGCTTCCACGCCCTCATCATTTTTACGAACTAGGATGACGAGATCGTTGTGTGTTACGATACATAACAATACATGATGAATTCTTTGTTAAAATCTAGAGATACAAGAGTCAGAGCCTTGGAAATGGATTTCTTGATCTCTTTGAATGTTTCCTTCCCTTCATTGTTCCATTTTAAGTTTTCTTGTGGTTTCATCATGGAAGTGATGTGCTTCGTCAACTCAGCAAACTTAGGCACAAAATGACAAAGAAAGTTCACCTTTCCAAAGAATGAATGAACTCCTTTCTTGCTTGTGGGCAGGGCTAATGCTTGAATGGATCTAACCCTCTTAGGATCAATGTGTGATCCATGTTTGTTCACAATGTGCCCCAATAACTTGCCTTTTATGACTCCAAAAATGCACTTTTTTGGATTTAGTGATATGCCATGTTTCCAACGACTTGCAGTATCTATTCAGTGATAAAAATGATCTCCCTATTCTTTGAAAATATTGCATGAGATCATCAAGATATATGACAATGCAATGCTTCAGATATTTGATGGCCAAATCCATCACCCTTTAGAATGTAGCTCCATTGATTAGGCCAAAAGGCGTTATGCTATAGGAAAAAGTGCCCCAAGGTGTTCAAAAGGCTGTCTTGTTGCGATCCTTCTCTCGTGACTTTGATTTGATTATATCCACGAGAATCCATCAAGTAATGAAAGTATTTCAGATCTAGTGACTGGCCTTGCAGGATATGGTCCATGATTGGAAGAGGTAAATTTTCCCTTAGGGATGCCTGGTTTAGGTTATGAAAATCTACACATATCCTTATTTTACCATTCTTCTTCCACATTGGCACAATGTTAGCCACCCATGTTGAATGGTAGATGAGAAAGATGATCCTTTCTTTAAGCATCTTCATTACCTCCCCCTTGATGGTATCAAAAATCTTTGGGTTGTACATCCTTTGTTTCTTCCTAAATGGCTTAATACCCTTCTTCAAAGGAATTGAGTGATGGATTTCCTTTTGTTGGAAGGATTTGAGTTCATCATAAGAGTAGGCCAAGACATCTAACTATTTCTAGAGTAAAGCAAAAAGCCTTCTTTTTCTTGGGTGAGCAACATTTTCCAATATTGACCATCCTTGGTTCCTCCAGAGGTACCAATGTTTTCTTTCTCAAAATCATTTGGGCACTAAGAAGATTGCTTTTCTTTCTCTTGAATGAATCTATCATGTTTTTGAAAGAGGTATTCTAAAGAGACTAGGCCTTTGGGAATTTTGTTCCCTTTCAATTTGATTACTCCCTCATCATCAATCCCTTCAATTCCTTCTTTCTCTTCTCTGGGGACAGCTTCTCGGTGTGGATTTTTACCTCCTTCAAAGAAGAGATTATTGAAATTATCTCTTTTCTCTAGAAAGGATAGAATTTGGTTATCGTCATTGAGGACTTGCCAATGATTTGCATTGTTTGGTACACTAGGCCTGAATACCATTTCAATGGTAAATTTTTCTTTACCTAAAGAAGGATGAGGTGTCACTAGGGAAGTTGACACTGTGAGAGAATCAGCCTTTTCATTCTGTTCCCTTGGAATATCTTCAATGGAAAATGCATCAAAAGATTCAATACAATCCCACACTCTATTTTTGTAATGTTGGAGTCTTGGATTATTTGCCTAATATTATGTGAGACTTTACTACAACCTCTACATCACCTCAAAATCTCAATTTCTTGATTCCCATGTCCTCTACTACACTCATGCCTAAGAGGAGTGCTTCATACTCTACAGTGTTATTTTTATTATCAAATTGCAGCTTCTACACAAATGGGTACAATTGATTGGAAGGAGAGTAAAATACTACACTAGATCCCTAGCCCACACTTTGGAATGAATACCATCAAATTCTATTGTCCAAATTTGATCTTCCTCTTCCTCCATGAGAAGTGGCAAGTTATCCTTTTTTCGATGTGAGGAAGTAGTTTCCTAGCCCAAAATCTTGAAAGAGAATGTTTACTTTTGATTCATCATAATTTCGTATTATGAACTTCATCTTTCTTCTTGGTAGCAGCTTCTTCATCTCGTGTTTTACTAGGATAGTTGTATATGACCAATCCATTTTTACCTCTCCACCGAAATCTTTGCAGAAACTCCTACTCAAAGATCATACCAAAGGATGTTGGGATGTCTACTACCAGTATGGTTAGGAGCACCTTCTTGTCTAGAAAATCAGCCAAAGCACTACCTGTGCATCTTTGATTCTTCCTACCAATGGAGATTTTTGGATTACATTGAGTAGTAGGTTCCATTTACCTGGGTCAAGGTGAGGCCAAGAGAATTTACAAATTTTGCTGGCATCACATTGTCTGAGGCTCCAGAATCTATGATACAATTATTTAGCTAGAAGCCTTTAATGAGGAGTGATAGGTAGAAAGGTTCAACCCTATTGGTTTTGGAGGAACTAAGGGCTAGCATGTTATGGGAAGGTGGTGTGGATGGTGTGGGAAGTAAACCTTTATAATTAGGGCTCGAGGATACAGGTTTACCACCACAGACTAAATAAATGAACCTATCAAACTTGGTAGCGTGTGTTTGTAGGTATTCTATTTCTGAGAGCTAGAATTTGGTTTTTCTTGCATGTTCCATGAAGTCAAATGGGGTTATGGTGAGAGAGGAAGAGATTCAGAAATAGAGAAAGATTTACATGGTAGAGGATTTGTTATTTTGGGTGTTGAATTATCCTTTTCGGGTATAGTGATTTGCCTTGGAAGGGGGTGAGGGTGTATGTTTTGATTGAACCTTAGATGTTTTTGCATGAAAAGAATTGAAATGAGAATATTTCTTAACAATTTTTGAGCTAGGAGAAGAATTAGATGACTTACTTGGCATAGTAGCATGATCCTTGATAACCAATGAGTCTGGTTTTTCTTTGGCCGACTCCATAGAAGGTGGTAATGGTGATCCTCTGCTGATGATTTTATTTTGTGTGACCTCTAGAGGAGAATATTCTTTATTCTTCTTATCCTTTACCACAACCATTGAGGATGAAACACCTTTCTTAGATTGTGCATGAGTGAAAAAAACACATGAGAAACTTGGAGCTTATTCATCATCCTCATCTTCATCATCAACATACTCAATTAGTCCATTGTGCATATCAACTTCCTCAACCTCAAGATAGTTTTCATAGTCTTCCATATTTTCTTCTTTAGTTTCATCAATTTCTAATTCCTCCTCTGGCTCTTTGGTGTCACAAATGGCACTGACTTGTGGTGCTTCAAGAGGAAGCCGACGAGGAGGACGTGGAACAAGTGGTCTCCTTGAAGCATTTTACATTGTGATATGAGATAAGCTGCTTCTTCAAGGAAACTAAGTCATTTGCCATTTTTTAGAACATCAGATCTGTGGTGAAAAACTCGAATTATGACCATTTTTCTTCCCACTGGGGCCTTTCACCATACCACACAAGATTTGATTATCATCGGTTTCTATTGCATGGTCTTGAGCTTCCCTTAATGTTATTGGTTGGGTTTTCGAAGGCACCACATCTTGAGGATTCTTCTTATCACTCTGCTATATCTTGCTATGAAGGATCTCCTTGACTCGAGGTTTCTTTTTCATTTGTACCAATTGGACCAAGAGATCTTGGCAATCGTTCGTGGTCTCGAACAAGTGTGTGACCTCGGGAGTAGCATGTAGAACCATTCGGAAGCCTTTTCTTGAAGTGACTCCACAAAGAGTTCTATTGACACATCTTATTCCTCAACACCCAACACACCGTAAAAGTGATAAATGCTACTACATTCTCTTCACAAAGTTGAGAACCATCCCCTCTGAATTTTGGGAAGTTTTTTTCTCGAGCCTCTCGCTAGCTCATGGAGTGGTTGTGAAAGAGCCAATGGACCGGTGTTTATCCCCATGGTACATTAGGCATATGGGCCTCACCATCACGTTAACACTCATGTTCCCCTATTCTATTTTTTTATCTTCTAGCCTTGCTAAGGTGTGAATTCTACTACTTTTTTTTTTTGTGTACCTTGGCTTGAAGTATCTCGATTTCTTCGAGTTGAGCTCTTATTTCTTCATCATCTCCTACTTATCTTTCTCTACCTCCTTCTTCGGTCTCTACGTCGGTGAAATATTCAAGTTTCTCATTGATGTATGGAAATTCACCATCCAAAGTATTGGCGACACTCAAGTTCTAAATGTGGCGATTGCTTGAAAAGGAGGCCTCTAGATTCCGAGTAGCTCTTCTCTCCTTTGAAGTTCCTCAAAAATGGGATCAGTTTGTCCTCCTTGTCTCTATTTCTAGGTGTATCTTCTATCCGCTAGCTTCAAAATCTATGCTCTTCTTTGTGGTGATATAATTCATCTTTTCCTCTCCAATTTAGTAGCGTGTTCTTCTTCAATGTCCAGAATTCTCATGGCAATGGAGTAGTGGGTAGCACTTTGTCTATTATGCTAGATAGCTTCCCTTGAATCTAAAGCAATGTCTTCTTAGATGTGGAAGAGAAATTCAGGTCTTTCAACAAGAGGGTTTCCCAAAATAGCCCTTATTTGAATCCATGTTGCTCATATAGCCATTCAAATTTCTGAAATTTTTCTCTTTTTTGAATTTTTAATTTTCTGACCTTGCAGTTACATTTAGGTCCAGATACTACTAAATATGCCCCATGGTGGGCACCAAAAAGTGTTGGCAAGGAAATTTTTTATGTGGAAAATCTTGTGGACTCCTTGTGAAAACTCTAGGAATCTAAGTCCCTTTACTTAACCGGTGTAGCTGTTGTATATGCATGCATGTGAAAAGGTGGATTTATGTGGTGGCCTTTTAGTCGGGGGATCCAACAGGGGCATTCCACCGACGCTGTAAAAAATTCTTACAGTTATTTGTAAGGGGGGAATTTTCTATGAAGGTGGGAAAGGGAGTGAGAAGAGAGGTAGGAGAACTAATGTTGCAAGTAGAAAATCAGATTCCTACACGCACTAGTTAGAAATTTCAACACATGCATTTATGAGAAGAAACAACTCTACAAATGGAAAAAAATGAGATAAGATTGCAAACTCAAAGTTTCTAAAATCTCCTCATCAAAGAGGCTACAAAATCCTTCTTCTTGTATTGATGCTTAACCATAAGTTGTACATAATGTTGGAATGGAAGAAATTTGATAATGGAGAAAAGTAGAAGAAAATGGCTATCTCCTTTGCTTTCTCTAAGTACAATGCACTCGTGAATTTACAAGATCAATTACCTGCCCTGTATAATGGTTTGAAGAAGCCATTAAATCTCCTCCAAGAAATAGTTACAACTTGTTTATTAGCGAGAAACAATTTACAATTTTTTTTCAAACATTCACGTCTATTAGGATTCTTACTTCGTGAAGAAACGCCAATGGCGAGAAAAACCAGAATTTTCATAATGGAATTGTTACACTCATTTTGTAATTTTGAATTTGAACCATTCATCTTGCCTTTAAAACTTTAAACCAGAGTCTTCCACGTGGGATAAATTTACTAGAGTGAGCATGGAGGATTCCTTTTGCATTTTGGAACATTTTGGCCCTCTCACCCACTCTTGATATGGTCTTGACATGTGACCTCATTTGAGTGGAGATAGAGTTGCGGGCCACTTTCATAATTTTACCTTTTTTACCTGTGGGCTAAAAACACAAATTGCTCTGTAGGCCTGCCTCCTTGCTTTAACATTCGATATGGGCTTAATATTTGACTTTCTCCCTTATAGCATGATCGGGGTTGTGGGTAAATTTATTCCTTTTATCCCTTTTGGAAACAAGGCTCAAAAACTCAAAAGGCTCCGACGATCCGCCTCCCCGCTTTGACTTTCCAACGGTGGGCCCAATATTTGACTTTTTCCTTTGTGCTTGGCGGGGCTGCGGGTCACTTTTTAAATTTAAGCCCCCTTTAATAGAAAAGTCTCAAATTATCAAATTTCCCTAAAGATCCACCTCCCTACTTTGACTCTTTTTAGGTGGGCTCAATATTTGACTTTTTCCCTTTAAGCTTGATTGGGGTTATGGGTCACTTTATGACTTTTAGCCCTTTTGGAAACAAGGCTCAAATTCTCAAATTGCTCTGCTAGCCCACCTCTAATTAGATATGTCCATGTACCCATGGATAATTGGGCCAAAATTTTATGTGGAAAAAAGTGCCCTTCATTCACGATTGTTGAAAAATGAAGAGAAGAAGATCAAAACTCCACCATTTTGTTCCCGATTTTCAAATTTCTTTCGTGAACCAAAAATTGAAAAAATTACAAGGTTCGATGATCCATGGCCATGAAAAGATTGATAATTTCATTCAAAGGAGTACAACAATAAAATTTTCAAGCATCTAGACAGGAAAACGGAAAATTCATCTAAAAGTGCAGACTGGAGAGTTTAAACAACTTCAAAGCATGAATTTCTCTATCTTTTCGGGCTTCCACCTTTACTTGAACACTTCTAGAGGGCTTGAGGTAAAAATATTTGAATTTTAATTAGAAAACGAGGTGAGGATTTTGAGGGTGACAACAATTTTATACATTGTGGTGATCGAAACTATGATGGCCGTAACTGTATATAGAAGCGGGCCTTGAAAAATTCATTCTCACTTTTGCGAAAAGACTTTAAAGTAGTATATGTGAGAACTATGAAAAAAAAAAAAACTATTCACACTTTAAAGATCTCATATGACACTACAATATAACATAAAAACATGGGATTGTGTTATGTGGTGTATTTAACTTATAAATTTTAAACTATCACAATCTGTCCCATGATTGAGGGTGGGAGGAATGCCTAAAATTGTTTGTGCAAGTTTGAAGGTAAATCCTGCAAGACTAACAACCACACATAAAGTTATGGCGTTTGCACCCAAAACCTTGGAATTTTGCGGTGAAAGGAAACCTTGGTGGTCATACTTATGTTTTTGCCGATACATGTTAATATAGCAGCTAATAGGTTATAGGGAATGATTCTTATATTGTAGCCTTTTCACTTAAATAGGATTTTTGATTAAGTGTTGTGAATTTTATTATATGTTTGAGTAACCATTATACGGATTTGTGAGTGGTGTTTGGAAACACTAAAAAACACACAAAATTTTATAGATAATGAGTGGTGAGTGCAACACTCATAATTCATGTGAAAAATTAATTTCAATTTTTTTATATTTTATTAATATATCTATTAATGTGAAAGGAACAACACCTTAGGAACATGATTTAGAATTATTTAATACAAATAAATTTAAACCATTGTTTCAAGTCATATAAACAATAAATGAGTCAAAGCTTATTATGATGACACCTCTTATATAACATCAATATTTAGCTACATATAAGAGGTGTCTTCTGGAGGACATAGTTCTTTAATATTTTGTAAAACAATTATATGCTTATATTTATTTGGGAATTAATGTAGATTACATAAGCATTCCTCATTTTTGTGGTCTTGGCAAGGGCCACTTATGTTATCTATTTAGTGAAACACATAGTTCTCCTCACATTAACAAGAGGCACATGGTTTAAATTTCTCATAGATTTTCCCCATAGCGTTTGAGGAGACATCTAGACCCATTGTTGTTATAAGAAATATTGATCTGTTAAACAATGTGGCCAATATGGCCACTTAGTTGGAGAACATTTCTTCGATTTGTGTTTATTCTTTGTAATAGCGCCATCACATCGGGGTAATTTCTACTTTGTAATGATTTTTAGTGGTCGATGATTAGTTCATGGGAAATTTTTTCGATTGGGGAACCTTACTCCTAATTTATTTACATCATATTAGTGATATTTAATTTCTTCAATATGTATTTGACTATTTACTTGAGATCCTTTTCAAGATAGAGTTCTTTGTTAGTAGGGATTTTAGTGCTCTTATTCCTAAAGTGCCACAATTTGTAGATCAGAGGATTACGTGGATCCATGGGTGTGGGCAAGAGGATTTGAATTCATACATATTTTGTCCAACATGTTCATTAGCAATATTGGATATTTATGACTCAAAGTATGATTCAATTTAATTATAAATGTAACAAATTTATGTTAAAAGTCAAAAATGTAAATATGTATTCATTTGTATCTTTGTGTACAACTTTAGAAAAATAATTTACTGTTAGAAACCCTATTTCTAGCCAATATATGAGTCTTCTTTGAGGTGATTTAATGGCGGTGGTTTGATTGGAGGAAATTTGATGGCAAGTGGTCTTGTCATAGCTGATTTGAGTCAATATAGATGAAGAAATGTGATTGTGAGAGGTATAATCTGAGGATCTGTTATAAATTCATATATTGTTTAGTTTTAAAACAAAAAAATATAATAATTTACAAGAATTTTTTAATTAATTTTGTTTTCTGAATGTTTATATCAAGATGATTCACTTTCCATCCTCTTAGACATGAAATTATTAGACACGTAGTGGACCAAACACAGGAGATTTACTGGAATGGATATGATAAGCATATATGTTGGTGTGATAACTAAATAATTGTATGTTATTAAATACAATTATAATTTTCTATATGAAATTTATCAATGATACATAATATTTTGTGGTGTATATGTTATATAGACCCCCATAATGAGTAGGCTTTTATTTTTGGTGGAAGATTAAAACTTGTTCATATTCCTATAGCATTTTGTTATTATATCGATAGTAATCGAAATTTCACTTCTAGGTAATGATGTGTTTATCAATTCTCTTTGTTTTAGATGTTTTGTGATGTTGGACTAGTGCGATATTTTATTATATTTTGTTGAATTTATTTGAGATATTTGTGTCATTAGACTTATTGGATATGTGTATCAATTGTTTTAGTCATTTTAGATGATTGTTAGTTGTAATATATTGATAAGTTGTATATTTGTATGTATTGAATATTTTAAATAATTTTCCCACTTATTTGAGGTTTTAATAGATCATGAATATGTATTATTTGATTATATTTGGTTAATTAAGCGTATAATAAGAAATTTATAAATATAAATTTCTAAGGTAATTAGAAATTAGTGATAGAAAATGATGCTAACTAGTTAAGATAAGTAAGGTTTAAATTGTAAAATAGTTTCTCATACAAAAATATATATAAATTATTAAAATTCTTCTTTTTATTTTCATTGTTTTTATTTTATTTACCTCTTTTCATCATGATTACACATTTTCATTTATTTAAACATATAGTTTCATTGTTTTTAGATAATAATTCAATATCATTTCACTTCAATACTAATGCAATAATAATTATTTAGAATCATCTTCACAATCTTAAAATTTTAAATACAATGTCTCTTAACAACTTATATCAAACGTATTATTTTTCAAAATCTCATGATTAATATTACATTTCATTAGTGAAAATTAATGGGATTAACCAATTTGAATATTTATATAGTGAAATTTCTAACATTCCATTATTTTCAAATGTATTTTTTAAGACAAAATTTTGTGAATATTTTATTTCTTTCCTCGTCTTTATTTTTTTAAGCTTGTTACTATACAATTGAGATAAACACTTTGAGTTCAATGTAATAGAATTTAATATGAGAGAATATAAAAATATATAATAATTAAGTTATAGAATAATTATATCGATGAATCACTACAATTGCGAATTCATCATACTTGTTTGACTAGTGCAAGTGAGAGTAAAATTTAAAATAATGTAATAAGAAGTTAAGAACTAAAGAAAATTGTCAACTTTTGATCACTGTACCATCAAAGTCTTTGATTTATATCTCGAATGATTTGCAAGAAAAACATTCCGTGACTACTGAGTCTCGCAAGTTTAAACACAAGAATTACCAATGTAAAACAATATATTTTGCACAAGTTTAAAAAGAGGTAAAATAAGATTTTCCTTGCGATTCCCTTCGAAATTGATGAGAAAACATGATTGAAATGTAAACGTATGTCTAAATCAAATGGCCTAGCAGATGTCCTTTATAAGGCACATACAAGTATAGATTTTGTACGTTTAAAAAATAGTAGCTCATGTTTATGTTTCTCCTTATGGAAGCTAAGTGGGTAGGAGCATATTCAATGTTAATTTTAACAGTTTTCCGTGATCTCTCACATTGTTTGTTAATTCTTGAACATCAATAAGAAACTTTGTATTGTAAAAGTGGTATGCATATGTTTTTTTCAAAATTAAATCGGTTTCATATTGATCGATTTTGCATCGTTCTCTTATATGCTAACCTCGGTTAACATGAAATAGCAACTTTTCTCAAACTATATTTGAGTTTAATAAACAAGAACGATTTAGATATAACAAAGAAGATGATCTTATCATACCGTACTTGTTGTGCTAACTATTTCATTAGAGGAATGAAATAAAATTATATGCAAATGGGTTTATTTTCACATCTGATATGTTGTCAAGAATTATTCATAGCTCTCAGAAGGATCACATGACAACCATCTCATTCTCTTAAGGTTCTTCCCCATCATTAGTGAGAATGATCACCGCCTCTTTCACCCGGTATGATTCTTTCAAGCAAAAAAACAAGGCCTTCAATGACAACATCAAATATGAAGGTCTATAGAATATTTAACTTGGTTGTCATTCATATCCAAATAGGGATTATTGTGGATCAAATCTCTTCCAATAGCCTGTAGGAGTCCTGTAATTTCTTCTTGGTGGTTATAGGTGGATTTTCCTTTTCGAGGGATAATATTTACCTGAATGCATCATTAGGATAATCCACTTTAAATGTATCCATCAAGTGTACCATTATATCCGTAACGATTATGCTTGTGCATGATTAGTTCTTTTTTATAAGGTTATTCAGTTTAAATTGGGTTATTTTTACATTTTATTTGTCGGAGAACTAGGCATGAAGCAGAAAATCCACACCATATCCTTCTTGAAGGAACTTCCTCATCAATGTTGAGAAATACCTAACGTTTAAACTATATTATTCACCTGTTATTATTGTTTCATTTGGAAGAATAAGGACTTCAACAAAACAGATACTTTAACAAGGTTTTTATGCTTTTAACTTAGTTTTCATTCATAGAAAAATTAATCTTGTCTTGAATTGAACCTCTACTAATGAGATCTAGAAAGCTTGTAATTCCTTCCAGGAGCATTGTGGGTGTAAAAATGTCGGCCTATATCTATTATTGATAAAATGATAACACCGAAAAAAGAAAAATTGTGAGAGAAAAGAACCAAAAATGAGCCAAAATATTGCTTCTATGTTAAAAGTAAAGAAAATATATTCAAAAGTGCATAAATAGCAAGTGGGTAAGTGTAACAACCACCTAAAAAGGCTGAGAAGCATAACTAAAATATATCTCGTTGACACCTAAGAAAGATAAATATATGTGGAGGAAAAATATGAAATGGAATAAAAATACTACTCCCCATTAAGAATAGCTAGGTAGGTAAAAAAAATGGGTCACAATAACATGGCATAATAAGGTACCGATGAACACAGAAAATACCTCATATAGTTGAGAAAAAGGAGAAAAATGGAAGGAAAACTTCCTCCTAAATAGAGAGATCGAGAGAGATGTATATATAACTCTCTTTTTTCATAAGCCTCCTAGAAAACATGGAGAAGCCCCCCTGAGAAATAGGGAGAGAAAGAAGAGAAGAAGAGTGCACTAGCTAGTGCTCCAGAAGATGAAACCTCATGAAATCTTAAAATAGATCCCAAATATGAAGAAATATGTATTGAGTACAAAAATGATTTAATAATATCTCTCGGTAAGTAATACACTGATGGTGCACGGAAAACCAATGGATTTAAGGTAAAGGAAACAAGGAATACATATATATGCTACTAAAAACTAAAATGCCCAATTGGGATTAGTGTTGATGAATCAAATAAAACACAAAAAATTACTTAAAATAGTTTGCAACATGGATGTGATAATTTAATAAAGAACCAACAATGCATACATAATGTGTTAGAATTGTTAATGATAGAGGTGAATCATAGGACTCGGGAAGTCCAGGATGATGTGACCATATAAGAAAACATTAGAAAAGAAAATATACATCTAGAGAGGTAGAAGAATTCAACTCTATCATAGTTGATATCAAGGAGGGAACACATATCCCTAATAGTGTCATCAAAATCTAAAATATGAGAGCCCAAAAATATATATTAAATGTATGCTAAGTAGAACTCCCAAATTAATTGAATCTTATTAACATGAAGAGCCTTGTTGTGGAGACTCACTTGAATCCAAAAAAGGTAACTCTAAACTCTAATGAAACAATAGGTAATGGAGGAATGTTCTAAAATATAAGATAAAATATCTCAATAGTTGTCATGTGGATTCTATACATCATACTTTATAAACAATGAAGTAATGTCTTGTATGTATGTGTTGTAATAAAGTGAATCGAGATGAGATTTATGATTCTTCTACAAAGAATCAATGGAATCTCTTGAATAAGTGATTCAAGAATTTAAAGCAAAGTGATAGGTACGTGTTGAATGTCATTATTCTATTATGAAGAATCACTAGAATATGTCAAATAATAAAATCATCATTCTAAATTAGAAACAAGAGAAATATCATGATCCTACTATACAAAAAGATCATTGTAAGATTTCATGAAGTGAGTATAAAATATTATATAGAAATAGGTGTAAGGGAATTAAATTATATAAATATAAATAATCACTTGAATATCCTGAAGAATTTAATATGATATCTAAAGTAGAAATAAGAGGAATTTCATGATCCTTCTGTAAAGAATCATTTGAACCTCTTGAAGAAGAAATTATCCACTCTAATGTAGAAATATGTGTAGGAGACGGTCATGATCCTTATGTAAAGAATCACTAGAAGCTCCTAAAGAAGAAACTTTGAAATCTAAAATACAAAAAAATATAAATTAAATGTAATGATCATGCTTAAAAAGAATCAATTGAATCAATTGAATAAGCAACTCTAAACTCTTAAGTAGTAATATGTAAAATAGAATTTCCTAAACTATAAATGGGGTGTCATAAGTAAGAGGAGTATTGTTATTATTCCCAATCTCATCCAAACATGAAATATTTTAAAAGGAATTTTCATGATCATATGGAGAATCATGGTCTTCATACAAATTTCAAATGAATGTCCAAGTAATGAAAGGTAAATCAATTTCTGCAATATGATGATGTCATCACCGAGCCAAGTACTCTCCATATCTAGGTTCATCTGGAATCCTCTGCCTAAATATATCTTCATAATATTTTAGATAATATCCCAGCACATGATAATGAGCCATACTCACACTACTAGGTGTCCCCATCTTCCCAGCGGCATGTGCCCTAGATTCCACGAGATCTACTCCTTATATAGATCTCATAGCCACCCTGAAATCCATTTATAGGGTCTCTGACTCATGATGGTGTCTATCTATATCTAATCTCTACTCGGTAAGATCCCCTACAAAGTCATGAGTTCTTAGTACAACCCATTTCTCTTTAGCATAATGGATCCTCACTCTTGAGTCATGGCATCTTGAGAACGTATAACACCATCCCTCTAAACAATCTAACTCACGTGCTCGATCAGCCATGCAGCCCTCACTTCCTATAGACTCAGCATAAATGCCTTGAGAATATTTGTTGCATCATCGCCCTCAACACCACCCTCGGGGCCCTACATGTGCTCATAGTCACCGCTTAACACCCACCCTAAGCCTTCCAAAAGCAACATATGCCTCTGTAATGGACATCCACACCTCCTCTCTGTGAGTTGAGACCCCAAATCCCTCCTCTTGAATTTGGCTCTTGTACCCATCCCTCTCCCCATCAACAATACTATAAGGCACAACACCTCTTAAACAAAACTATCACTGATGTGACCAAATTTGATCAAATAAAAGTGGTTATCATGTACCCACATCTCATGTGTAGTATAGACCTCACTCCTCTACCACGCCCCACACTAAAACTTGTGTATGGCATTTAAAATACATCATTTACATTTAATCCTAGTATGATATTTATGTAATACTCCTCTCTTCTCGAAAGCCATATCCCCAAAAATGACCAACATATCATAAAAAAATTCTATAGTGAAGAGTAACCCACAAGGACCAAAAAAAACCTCTCATTGCTCAATGCCATAGGCTTAACACCATTCAACATAAAACCTATCCCAGGCCCATAACTACATGTATGTATAAGCCAGTACATCATGATCTCCAAAATATCTCCCACCACTCTCATCGACATCTAAGAGCTACCACCTGTTGAATCCCAAATCCCTCCAATACCTAACCTCATCATCATTAATGAAAAATGAATTGGCCTCAATGTACACATATAAGGAACTCACCATAAATACAATCTTACCCACCACTTGACAAAACTCAGAAAATGTAGTCACTAATTTTTTGACACCCCTCAAATTACCTATCCACACAACTCATATTCATATATCAAACAATATATATAAGTTATAAATCCCATTCTACCCTTTAAAATCCATTTACTCTTATAAATAGTCATTTATCTCTCCTAAACCTCCTAAACCACTTAAACCTAATTTATCCTTGTCTACCACAACCTCCCAACCACTTCAAGATACTACTCATCCTAATTTCATCCTTAACCTAAAACTCATAATTTTCTAATTAGTTGAAACCACTTTCAAGTGAGTTATCCCACTTTTCTAGATACAAGTGATTCTAACTAAAATATCATTCATCGATGTGACCAAATTTGATCAAATAAAAGTGGTTATCTTGTTAATCTCGTACACATTCACATCTCATAAGAAAGGTGTCAGTAGCCTCCCTCTCTACCAGAACACTCACAAACTTGTAATGGCATTTAAACATACATCATTTCTCAATCCTGATATTTATTTAAATCTTAGCATTTCCACTCGAAATCATACTAATCCCATTGAACTCACTATGACCAATCATATCAATAAAAAATTTGGATTTGAATGTTCATCTTGTAGATTATGTTAGAGTAAAATCAACAACAACCATCAAGGACCACAAGAAACAAAGATTTTCTCAATTGTACTAACACTAAATATGGAGACATCAAGGATTAGATGGAGCTGAGAAGAACACAAAACCACGAGTAATAGTAAATTAAGGAAGAACTTTATTTTTGCCTGATAGATATAGCATGAGCCATCTACTATATAGAATAAGATCTTCCTATTCCCATGGAAGGATGATTTTGTATCATCAATGTATTGTATAGTTATCATAATCCTTATAATGTTATCTATTTTATCATTTATCACCCTTCAAAGGAATACCTCTTGATTCTTGGGATTGGCCTATCTATCTAATCTATCTCTTGTCAAGTTATGTGTTTGTGTGTACGATTCATTATTCTTGGGAAGGAGTCTCCAAAACAATCTCAACATTTATCAATACGAGTATCGTTAAACCATGCTATTTTATGATTTTTGGTGATTTTCTCCGTGTGATAGAAGTGAATCAAAATATGCCATAAACATACTTTTTTTTGAAGGATTGCGCATGTTGGAAAAAATTAAATTTGTCAAAAATGGACTCAGGTAATTATAAAATGGGAAAATAGAGATTTAAACCCTCATTAGTTTGAGTCTATATCCAAAAATGAGGTCATGATAGAAGCAGCACCATACAAAATATAATTTTGAAGGAATAATGTGAATATTGCATATGCTATCATTTTTAGCCCAAAACCTATCCCTTTACTTGAGATTCTAACGGTGGTGTATGGATTAAAAAATAATAGGTTTTTGGAAATGTGATGGTATCTCATATAGGTTTTATCAAGATGAAAGGGGGTAGTTACTAACCAATGTGAATCTCTCCACTAGGAAAACTAGAAGAGATATTGATATTTTACAATCAATCACGAGGTATGGAATTTGTAATTTCTTAAAAGGACTCAACATCTTCCTTATTAAGCTAAAATTTAGCTTTAAGTGCATCCCATAGAATCTAAGCCTAGGAAATCTTGTAAAATTGTTTCAAATGGATTAATTTTCCTTATTAAATAGTCTAATGTTTTTAATCCTATTAGTGTATGATTTGTTTTCCTTTCTTTATTTGTATTATCCTACTTGGTATATTCTACCTCACTTGGAGTTTCCCTACACTTAGGGATATGGTTTCTTAGGTGTAAACTTGAATACACTATTCTAGGTGTTGGTTACCACCTAATTACACCATTTTAGGTGTTTGTTAGCACTATTATAGGTGGATATTTCCATGATTCTAAGAGAAGGTTACACATTTACCTCCTAAGTGTAAATATCTTGCATTATTATATTTAATCGTATTGAGTTAAAACTATTTCTTTGTTATTAAAATTATATTTCTTGTATTTTCATTATTTACAGTCTTGTATTCTTGCTTTATTTTGTCTTGGAACACATCACATCTCACATCGTTCACATGTGCATTATTCAAATGAGTAGATCCATTGCACTACCGATCTTATAGTGTATCGAGAGATGAGCTGGTATTGATCTTGCCCTGGTTATTAGTTTGCAAGTTTAATGTCATTTTAGGTCATTTTTACAATTATTTGGGTGTTTTTGGTGTTATTTATTCCTTGTTTAGGATTCTTAGGTTTTTAGGTGTCTGCATAATGCATATATAGCTGTGGAGATTGCCTTTTTCAAGCCCTAAATAATTGTTGCAGGATTCCTAGAAGATATATCTAGATCTTGAGGTTGATTTGTTGACATGTGAAGGGTGTTTTCACCCGTTGTAATGCTTTAGATGCATGTTTAGACTTTCAAAGGGTGTGTTTCTAATTAAAAGGAATTTTAGACCTACATAGAGTTTCCAATATCCCATACATGCATTGTAGATCCAAATTCAACCTGTTATTTTTAGTCTCGTTATATTTTTGTTTGCTACACTCAAATCAGTAGCAATATAAGCGCCTGTAGTGAAGATATTATTGATCCAATTTGGCGATATCCTATGTACAATTTTTTTAATGAGGTGTAACGGCCTCTCCAAAACAACCACATCTTGGATTCATCAAAACCCACCTTGTTTTTTTCTAAAATTATATTTTAGTTATAAAAAGAGAATGCATTTTAAGTTAAGGAAAATTAATTTTTCATAGGGCTTATTTACAAGAAATGGTTATTGTAAAACTTTTGATTGGTAGCTCGATATTGTGTGCCATTTTTACAAATTTTAAATATTATTCATTTCCGAAGCATTGGACCTATTCATTTTCTAAAACGTGTAAAGTTATAAAGTGCCAAAACTATGGCGAGTTTCTGTTATAGTTTCGAGGTTTTATGTTATGTTTCCTCTTTTGTTAAGAACTTCTTTATTTCCACGCATTTATTTGTTTTCTACAACAAATACCAAAAAAATTTACCTTTTTGCACTAATGGATCTAAGTTCAACTAACCAACTTGTACACATTTTAACTACAATGAATGTAAATTAAAAATACCATGTACTTAGAAGAAAAGGGTTTTAGTGTATCACAATGGGGTTACAACTAAATCCTAGTAAAATTACAGACAAGTTTAGGTGGTTTAATAAGTGTTATGAAACCTTTGTTATTATTTGTCTTTCATTGTCTCATGAAATCCACTTTCACATAGAGTCATCCTAATCTCACAACGAGGTATGAAAAACCTTAGAAACCTTATTTGGAAAATTTGACACTATGAGGGGTCTCGACCTAGAAATAGAACTTATCAAAGATAATTCCTAACAACTTTTAGACTTTGGAAAATTTATTTACCAAGCTAAAGTCCTTATGATTGTAGTTAAAATAATGTGGAATAAAAATAAATATGAACACCTAGTTCTTTAAGTGCTTGTCAAACTAGGTCTTGACTACTATATCTTCGTTTCTACATTTCATGCTACCAGAGGGATCTTGAATCCATATGGTCTATGCCATACTTATATGAAATTATTTCTAATTTGACTAAGGAGAAAGTGAAGTTAATCTAAATGGATACATTCAATTCATCCAAACCTTAAGCCCTCATTTTATGGAATGGAAAAAATTCCTTTATCAACCAGGAGAAGAAGAAAAAGGGAAATGATATAAAAATAAGAAAGAAAATAAATCCACTACCCCATTCTATGTCTACCACTAAAACCTCGGATTCAAATGGGAAGGCTAAGAAGGAAAATCTTAAGTGTGCCTAATGTAAGAAACTTGGGCATGATGAGCACAAATGTTTGAAGAATCGATTGACCACCTTAGTCATCTCCTTGAGAAAAATAACATAGGGGTCACTAAATCTATCAAATAGTATTCATCAACCCAAGAATATATTAAGGGGAAAACGTAAATAGAAATATAAGGGAAAGGAATTGGTTACGAGTTTCATCCTCATTTAATCCTTCATGGGTTGTCAAATCGGTGTTTCACACCACACAAAGTTGATTTTTATTCCATAAATCCTAGCAAAACATCCTCCATCACTTTGGGTGATTATAATATAGCCATAGTTTTAGGGAGAGGGACTAAGGGTTTGTTGAAGTTAAAGGTGGAAAATTAACAAATTTTATTAGTGTACCTTCACTTTCATCTAATCTATTGTCAGTGTATCAGATTACTCCTATAGGGAAGGGAATGAGATTCCTATTTGATCTAAACTGATTTGAGAAGAGACACTACAAGTAATAGTGGGAAGGGAAGATCAAAATTCTAGGTTATATACCTTCTTATACTTTTACTTTGATGTTTCCCCTACTTCCTTGCCCACACATTTAGATGGAGTTAGTAGATTATGGGATGAGAAACTTGGAAATATTAACTACCACTACCTGGAGAATCTCAATTAGCATGACATGTTTATAGGATTTCCTAGAATTTTTTTTCTCAAAGGGACTTAGGGAGGGTTATGCTCTTGGAAAACACCCTTAAGATAAATTTGACAAGGCAAAAGCTTGAGAGATTTAACACCTTTAGATTTGATTCATATTGACGTAATAGGGGATTTTACCCATATTTTTTTCACTAGGGAAGAATATGCTTTCAAATTCATAACTAACCTTTCCATATATACATACGTCTACTTCTTAGCTAAAAATATGAAGTTTTCAATTACTTTGGGGAATTCAAGGTACACACCGAGAAATAATATAGGAAAATCATAAAAGTTATTTTAATAGATAATTGGGGATTATCTTATACAAAGATATGATAAATTTTACACCACAAAGGATATTGATCTATAGTGGACATTCTTTTACACTCCTCAACAAAATGATGTGGAAGAACATAAAAATTGTCCCTTCAAAGAGATGGAAACCTATATGATAGACTCTAAATCTTTGACTCCATATATTTGGGTAGAAGCAATCAATTGTGCCTATTATATATAGAATTGGGTTCCCAAAAATATTTAAAAGCTATTACTCCCTTTGAATATTGGCACAATAGGAAACTAAATTTTAAGCACTTAAGGTTATTTGGATCACTAACAATGGCATGTATTCGCAAAAAGAAACGTAAGGAAATGAAGCTTCAATCCCAACCTTGCATCTTTTTGGGTGTCCAAAGGAGTTCAAGGGCTATAGAATTATCTATCCTAATGCTAATGAGTTATTCCTTGAGATAAGTGTTAAGTTCAAGAGAGTCTAAATGACTCTTCACTTGACGATTTTCATCCTAATTTTGCTTCACTTAGTTTTTATGAGTAGTGTGAGGATTCGATCATCCAGAAAACATTCTTGAGAAATATTATTCTACTTCTTATAGTTAGGATAGCAAGAAAATTAATGAGGAGTCATCCTCATCTACTTCTATCCATACTTCAGAGGATGAGGATTCAACACATGACTCACCCACTTTAGGCCCTCTTTGGGTAAGGAAAACACTTGAGTACATACACTTGGGTAGGGGATCTAAAGGATGACATACATACTTGGGAAGACTATCATATTAGGCCGAAAACTTTTATGCTTCAAATCACGAGATCCAAAAGAATTCAAAGAGGCATCGGTATACATGTGTGGGATATTTTTATATATAAGGAATATAATTCCTTAATAAAAAATAACACTTGGGATTTAAATTCACTTCCTAAGGAAGAAATATTGTTTGATGTTGATGGATATATCAGAAAACATTTGTAGCGAGATGGTTTAGTTAATAAGTACAAGGATTGGTTATTAGCCAAGGGTTTTTCCAGTGTATCGACATAGAACACTTTAAGACATTTACACTGTAGGAAAGACTAATTCGATTATACTCACACTTTATTTAGCCACAACACATGGTTTGAGTGTTCACTAGATGGATGTTAAGAGTTCTTTTCTTCACAGAGAGCTATAGAGGAGACCTACATGGTGCAGCCACCTAGGTTTGTTCAAGATCCATCATTAGTTTGAAGACTTAAGAAATCTATCTATGGCCTCAAATAAGCACCTAGAGATTTATATACCAATATGGATTCCTTCCTCATAGCCTCTAGTTTCAATTAGTGTCATTCATATCCCAATGTTTATTTATTGGGATAGGATGATTCATTACTAATATTTGTACTTTATTTTGATGACCTTTTGATCACTAGGAATACTTCATATGTTATCTTAGTAGTGAAGATATCTCTTCAAGATAGATTCCCCATGAATGAATTGGGTCTACTATACTAATTCCTTGGCATTGAGATCACACAATCAGATTCTAGAAATTAACTTGTCCAAACTAAGTACTCTCTAAATCTTCTAGCTCAGTTTGACATGGGTGATTGCAAGACATTTCCAACTTCATTCTTATCTTGATTCAATTTTGAGGATGATTGTTCCACACCATTTTTTTATGCTACTTTGTATCTACAAGTTTTTGCAGCCTTATTTAGTTGACTCACATCATAAACGATATAAATTATGTCATTGGAATTGTTTCAAGGTTCATGTATGAACCCCATGAGCTGAATTGGAAAGCAACTAGTAATATTGTGCATTATATTCACATCTCACGCAGAGATATGGGACTCACTAAATGCTTGTTTTAGAAATTGACTCTGTCAGCTACATAGAATTAGAAGAATGTTATTTATCTATAATCCTTACAGGCAGAGTATAGGGGAATAGTTAATGCAGCTAGTGAGGCCATTTGGATTCAAGGGAGTCTTTTTGAGCTTGGTATCTAGATCATGAAGCCTATAATCATCTTTTCTAAAAACAATAGAACAATCAAGATATGTAGGAATAAGGTCCTTCATTAGATAACCAAAAACATTAATATTCACGTTCACTTTAATTGAGAGCTCATTCATGATTGGGTCAATGATTTGATATTCTTCCAGATCTTTAGATCAAATTCCTGACAACTTCACCAAACCTTTCACTGAGACAAATTTCATTCATCTACAATCTCTTCTTTGGTACGGTATACATAAACAAATTCATCATCTTCATGGGGGCCTTCTAGCCATTGTGTTTTCTCCTTTAACTCTATCTTATGAGTACCTCATCAAGCCTTGTTTCGGGACCCACTTTAATTTTTCACTTCCCACATAAGTTGTGGTTATGAGGGGGTGTTAGTGTAGGATTTATTTTCCTCACTTTATTTTTATTATACTACTTGAGATATTCCACCTTACTTGGATATTGACTACACTTGTGGGATATGATTGCTTGGTGTACACTTGACTACACTATTCTAGGTGATGGTTACCATTTAACTACACTATTCTAGTTGTTGGTTACTACTTGACTACACCATTCTAGGTGTTGATTACAACTATTCAAGGTGCATATTTCCATGATTCTAAGAGGTTACACAAATTCACCTCCTATATGCACATATATTTCATTAATCTATATGATTTTATTGTTTTGGAGTTAAAAATGTGTTACTATAATTATCTCTCTTGTATTTTTGTAATTTTTAGTTTTGTATGCTTGCTTTGTTTTTGTCGGAATAATTCACGTCACACACCATTCACCTATTCATTCTTCAAACCAGTAGATTTTGGTGCTTCTCTGATAAATCTCATACAACTTGGTAAAATTCACTAGGGAATCTATTGATTATTGAGGATTTATTAGAATCCATTCACATAGTTTCTTCATTAAATTCATAAGAAGAGAGGGATTTAATTTTTTACTTTTATTTTGAAAAAGAAAAGGTAAAAATAATCATATGTAGACACTAAATCCGTAATTTTCATACATTTCAAGGTTCAAGTCACATAATACTATTCATATGACTAATAAGTGAGAGAACTAGCAATTGACTACTATCTTTGGCCTTTTGTATATGTTTCACGTCTTCTTTCTTACATCTTACACACTGCAACCCAGTCGATACTTTACTACTTTATATTTTATGACTATGGACACCAATGCCTAGTTAGAATACTAGCACCCAGGTGCCCTTGTCCCCTCGGTACTCCTGACATCTCTTTACTTTACTTTCTCCTTTTAGCAATCTTTAATCTTTTGGCTATCTTATTTTTCTATGGGTTGGCCTTCAAGTTATTGATTGCAAAATTCAACAAAGGGAATAACTAGAATATAAAGTTATCTGACCATAAAAAAGGACAAAACACTAAGCATATACTATCACCACCTAAGTTATATCCAAAGGTATTTTAGTAGCATCAATCTAGCTCCATTCAAGGGAAAATCGACTCCATTTTGACATACACACATAGGAGGGGAAGTGATTATGGTAAAACTTAAAATAATAGCCTAATTGAATGCAAGTTTGTAGTAAGTAAATGAATACTAAAATAATACCAAAGTAGCTAAGTAATAAAAATATAAAACCCTAATTACAAAGAGGGTTATAAGAGCCTTAGTTCATAAGAAGAGGTTATTGGACTATGTCGGAGTGGAGATTGGCTAAACAGCGATGGAGGATCATCACACAAAATCCTAGGAAAGTGAAAATCTGACAGATTTGATTAGACTGGGGTGCCTATCGGCACCCTGGTCTTATTTCTTAGTGCCTTGGTCTATGTAGATGCTTATAAAAAATCCTCTAATGTGTCACAAAAGGTTCACACTTATTTTCCTTTTGTCATGTGTATGTCACTATAAGATCATTGAGGTATCCATAAAAAACAATAAGGAAAGAGCCAACAAAAACCTCAAATAGAAATCAAATCCTAAAAACACATAACGAAAAATGAGGGGTTAGATTTTCCGAGCCACCATAATGGTAGAATTACAACTTAACATTGCAATACATTTCAGACCCAACGTAGTTCTATATTTTTGTGTGGAGAATTATGCCCTAGGTTTCTCTTATGCACGTTGCACTTTTTGAGTAGAGAGCAAGTAAATAGATGTAGAATGAAAATAATGTGTTTATGGAAATAATATAATCTCCTCCTATGAAGTGTGATATAGATAAACCATTGTTTTTCCTTGTGATAAAGATAGATGGATGCAAATGGAGCTATAAAATCATTTGATGGATGCAATATTAGGTGGAGATAGTAGATTCTTAGTCCTTGGTCGCTTATTATAATCACATAGCTTTATATTTATATGATTCCTTCACTTGAATTTTGTAATTAACCACGAAAATGTTGACTACACAAAAATAAGATGCCCAAGTGGCATGAAAGGACCCAAAAAGTGTGAGTAAAGTAAAAAGGGGACAAGGACAACGATATTGGATGAGGGCTCTGGCGCTGGTATCTTTGTCTAGGCACTAGTATCCAGGATGGAAAATTTTGAAGACCGAAAACAAATAATGAGCAAGCGAGAGATGTAAGACTAAGAAAAGTGACACGAGAGGTAAGAAAGGTGGCCAAAGACATGTTTTAATTAGTACCATTCTTACTTAGGAATCATATGGATAGTAGTATGTAATCAGGACTAGATAATTACCCAAAGTGCATGATTCTATGTCCACATTTTCCCCATGCTATGTTGGTGAATAGAAAGTTTAGTAACATAAAGTAGATAGAGATGTGTACCTAATATCTATGTAGATCAATGTAGAAAAGATGTCGAGGGGCTAAGTGAGATAAATATGCAAAAGTGTAAAAGGTAATGAGAATGAACCTAGGGTAGAAACATGTGTGTGAATTTAGATGATGTACCCATTGCTTGTGTTGATGTGTTTGATGTTGTTGTTGATGTTGACTTCTTGCTTCCCATATAGATAGACTTGAAAAATAGAAGATGATGAAGCATTCAAATATGTATATATATGTATAAAACTAATATAAGGAAGTATGTAAAAGAAAATCCTAACAAATGTGAAAAAGAACATGAGGACCTGATCCGTGATTAGGAAAAGGGTGTATAAACGATCATGAAGATGATTTCAATGTGCATAAGTTATTTGAGTGATCTCACACTAATGTAATGTAATAAGTGTAGGGATAAACTATTTGGTGTGTATGAGTGCTAAGGATTGTTTTCCCTATAAAATCCCCTATGTATGGAGTTCTGTAGAGTGTGTTGAACTACCAATCACTGTATGATATGCCCCCTAGTCTCAGGTAATCTAGGTAAGGTCGATGTCATATATTCCCCCGAGTTTTATGTAATTTAGGTATGGTGAATGTGTGACATGCCCCTCATTTACATAAATCCAAGAAATCCCGCTATGTTATGGACTTAAGTCTAATTCTAAGGCTCAAAATATGCAAAATTTACTATACCAGATCTTGTGTTATGTTGTGTATAATTTTTATTGGGTGAATGATTCACCCATATGATGCCTCTAATCATTTAGGGAACATGCAACATTATATAAGGAAAATATGGCCCAAAGGAGGACCGAACGCTTAAACTATACCCTATAGGGGAGAGGGGGATGTGCTTGGTATAAAATTTTTGCTGGGAGAAAAGTGTTAGTATAAGAAAAGACATGCATGCATGTATATGAAAAAATTAAAACAATGTTTGATCTAGAACAGAGAAGAACACAATGTACACCACAAAAATTTGTTTATAAACATGGGACATCATGCACGATGTCAAAATATAATCAAGGCCGATGGAGCCAAAAGCATAAAAATTGTCCACACAATACAAAGGGAAAATCCCATAAACAATGGTATACAATTGTAAAGTACAAGCAATATAATAGATAACCATAATAGCATATAGTCCTACAAAAAAATGTTGCACATGAATTAACATGTTAAAAAGATAAAAAAGAATGTCAAAACGTGTATAATGTGATAAAGTAGTGTCCTATGAAACAAAACAAAACAAAAAATCTTATAATGTATGAAAATCGTTATCCAAAATTCACCCCTCAAGGTAATTTTGATAACATGCATCAAATTATTCAGTCCCAAGCAAGTAGATTGGGTCAAGGCCTGAAATCATGTTTTTGGGGCCCTCAGCTTCTCTCTAACTCTCCCATCCAAGAAGAAATCCCAACGAGTTAGAAAAAATGAAAAAATGCAAAAAACAAGGCTGCAGGATTGTTTTAAAGCATTTGGTCCAAGGGTTTGGGTCGTATCGGTTCGGGTCGTACCAAGGTTCTTCGTACCAAGTTCATGGCCAAAAAGCAAAGAAAATTGGATAAGTCAGAAAATTTTGTCCCGCGAGGTCCGGGGACAGTTGGGACGTCGGGACACGAACCGGCCGATTCACCGAAAGATGGTCCATTTCGGGAAGTTTGGAGATTTTTGTCCGGGACAACCAGGACAAAAGTGTGTGAGTTATGCGAGGATGTGAAAAGCTGAATCAGCTGAAAGAAGGAAAATCGTCAATTTTTGTTTTCACGCGGTTTGGGACATCTAGGACAAAAGTACGCACGAGACGCGAACCGGCCGATTCGCCGAAAGACGGTCCATTTCGGGCAGTTCGGAGATTTTTGTCCGGGATAGCTGGGACAAAAGTGCACAAAGTACGCAAGGGACACACGGGACGTGAAAATCTGAAATGGCCGAAGGCAAGGAAGAAAAGTCAACGTTTGACCCGTGAACTTCAAACGGCCATAACTTTTGACTCCAAGCTTCGATTTTCACAAAATTGGACTTTCTGGAACGAGCACAACATCCTCTACGCCAAAAAAACTAGATTTCTTATTTTTAATGAGGGTATATATATTTAATTAAAAGAAACATATTCGGCTCCAGTCAGTTAATGCTCATTCCCGTCAAATGACAGAAAACGCCTGCTAGACCCAAAATAGCTGCCCGCACTCAGAAGGCCATAACTTTTGCATTTCTCAACGAAATCACACAAAATTTGTACTGTTGGAATCATGGCTCTGAACCCGACACATATCAATCAAGAAATTATGGATTTGACAAGAAATCAGTTGGTATTTTCCATAAAACGTTGCCGGGTCCGTAACAGTGTTTTATTTGGTAGTTGGGAGTGCAATAAAGAGGCATGGTCATCATTCTTTCTCTGCTGCAGCACCTGGGACAGTATGGGGAGTCTTTTTCAAGTAATATATAATCATTTTACTCCATTTAATTCCTCTTACAAGTGGTTGAAGGACAGATTTCGGGATTTCCATTTTCCCTTCTCTCTCTCTTCTCATTTTTTCTATAAATTGGAGTGTTGGGCTCATTATAAGAGAGGTAGTTTTTTTAGCAGAGCTCTACCAAAATTGCTTTGTGAAGCTGATGTGTTATAGGCCCTTGTTGTGGACTCCTTGCATGGTGATCCAGGCCCTTATCTTGTAATAGATTGAACTGTGCATATCATGAAGCAATAAAATATAAGTTTGTGGATATATCTTCCCTTGTTGTGTTTTCTTGCATTGTTCTTTCCCCTTCAACCTTGATTACAAGAATATTGTGTCTATTTTTATGTTCATGCAGGGATCCATTATCATTGTGTATGTTTGAAATATTGTTGTGAATGCGTTTTGCTAGATTATGGAAAATTGTCATCACCTCTTCTAGTGTGCACTTTACTTCTGTATTTCACGCATTTGAAGACTACTCTCACACCCTCCTTTTCTAGTGTATCACTGATTTAGTGTAGGCTTTCATTCTATGCATTCTCTCTCCCTGGTCCCTGGAAATTTAGATTAGAATAGTTAGTTTCCCCTGCATTAGAGTAGATTGTGGCAGGTAGTTTAGGAGCAAGAACCAGCTTTCTCTGGAGGTCTATCTCAAGTAGCAAGTCCCACAACTTGGAGATAGTACCAATGTTATCCAATCAAACCGTGAGTTCAAAAATATGCGCTTGTATAAACCATAGAAGGGTGCTGTGATTCGGTGATAACAAGTACATGCCCCTAGGAGCCTCTACGGAGTGGTAATAGGTATTATGGCAAGCATCCATGTTATGAGTAATAGATATATAGAATTTTTATCACAACTATAAACAAAGTGAACACCAATGTGTGTATGATAAAGATAATTACATATAAGATATCTATATAGCATGCGTAATAATATGAACATGTAAAATCATAAGTAAGCAAGAGAAAATGAAACCAAGACATGCAAAGTATGATGTGGATGGTACGAGAATGGAATGCAAAGTGTTAATGATAGGAGTAGTGTGGCCCCTAAGTGGATATAAATATATGAAATGAGGTTCATTTATTTATGCCCCCTTAGCAGTCAGGAATGAACTATAAAAAAGAGTGTGTCACGGGGAAATTATTTGAATGATGTGTTGTATGTAGCATGATGTGAAAAATGTGTATTGATGATATGTGGCATAGAGATGAGGTGTGGGAATGTGTGACGATTTAGCCTAAATCGTATATCACAACAAGATAACTAAAGAAGTGATGTTTTAGCGTAAGGAATATATCACTAGATGATGATAGAGGAAATGATGATGTAGCCTAAAGCGTATATCACTAGATAATGCTAGAGAAAGTGATGATGTAGCATAAATCATATATCACTAATCTAGGAATGTCACACAAGAAAAACATTGATCAAGTTGAATGTGTGAGCATGATGAGGTCCATTTGATTTGTATACCCTTGATGAAATTATGGACCATGAGACTAGACTCGCATCATCGTGTAGTGAGTGTAGTGCATAAAAGTAGGTGAGTAAAATGTGGAATATGTTTAATAGATGTGGGGCTAAGAAATAACTATGTGATGTATAATGTGTAGTGTCTAATGTAGGATGTATAGTATGTAATGCAAGATGTGTAGATGAGATAAGATGTGTATATGCATAGTGAATTCAAGACATAGGTTGTAGGATTTACGTTTGTAAGATGTGTGAAGATGTGTGATGTGTAGTGTCTATTGTGAATTTTTTGAGGTTCATGTGTATAGCATTCCCACAACAATCAAGTGTGAACCAAAGCACAATAGTGTCTCATCAGGTAATGACAATATATGTATGGATGTTGAGATTCATGTTTTATATATTTTATGCAAAGATATATGTGTGATGTGATGAAATAATAAGACATATGTTAATGTTATA
The DNA here is from genome assembly GCA_018340775.1 of Taxus wallichiana var. yunnanensis. Taxonomy (NCBI): domain Eukaryota; kingdom Viridiplantae; phylum Streptophyta; class Pinopsida; order Cupressales; family Taxaceae; genus Taxus; species Taxus wallichiana. The sequence continues at coordinate 245,514,816 of CM031240.1, read as the reverse complement.
GGGGGGATAAGTGTGATGCCCCCCAAGCATGTGATGGTGAGTCTACTATCTAAAAAATCAAAGGATGGACACCCTTCACCCCGTCTTTGACAGAGATGATGGTGTGTAACCATGCTCTAAGAGTGGTGGTATATGAGAAAAATGTTGTCCAAGTGAGTGAAGTATATTTGTATGCGACGTATGAGTATATTTTGGGAACCGTAGTGTACCAAAATGTGTAGGTGATGGAAACTATCATGGAATAAAGTGAGTTTATGACCTATGTCTAGATAGATTAGGTATCCTAGAAATAGGACTAGACCGATGTACTTGACTAGCAGAATGATGAGACCGCGTGGGTCGTGTGTGAATAATCGAGCTAGGAGAAGATTGTGTTTTAGGTTCTAAAGGTCGTGATGTACTAGATGGACTCAGTAATGTGGTGAAAACCATGAGAGGATATGATGGCCATGGAGTAGATGGAGGAACCCTATTGATAGAGATGACTTGATTGTTGTGAATTAAATTTAGGTGAAAATTATACATGGAGATGATTGACTTATACGTACGGATCCAATTGACACCTAAGACCATGTCACACCCATCGAATTCATGTCCCACAAGAAAGGGCACTAGGCTAGTAACAGGACTAACTATAATGTGAAGCTTAACAACACCATAGGAATTTTTCATTACATACGAGATTTTGAAAGTAGATAGCCAATAGTAAGAATAAGTGGGAGAGAATACACATTGATGGGCCATGAAAGATAAACCTTTGTTTTGTTGATAGGGATATATCCAATAGATGCACTAATCTGTAAGTGATTGGAATAAAATTCAACATGATAGTAATGATCAGAGAAAGAAATTATTGGAGGATACATCACTATATTAGCAACGAAGAAATCACGAGCCCCTAATGTAGGAGGCACTGCTCAACCTGTATGATTAGCCAAACATTCATCCTATTTCTCGTCACGTTTTAGAAGTGGGTTTTTAAACATTTTAAGCTTTTGATTCTCATTAAAAGGTTCTAAAGCCATAGGCCATGGAAGCTCAATTTTATTATTGATGATAAGATATTGAATAGGAGTGTGAATTTTAAAACAACGATCTCGTAGAATTACCTACACATTGATGATAGTCTCAATGACATTTTTCATTATAATTACATCCTTTCGGTCGAGATGGATCTAATTGGAGAAGAGGAGGAAGTTTCATGAGGTTATTATCGACAAGTTTTGTAGTATAGTATGTGAAGATACAATGATCATACTATATGTGCAACCGAGGAAGTTGTGACTAAAGATATTTATTGGTGGATACCACATTGACAACGATTTTCTTTTCAATGGGATTGGTTGTTAATGGTTAGGATGTTGATTTATTTTGAAATTGTGTTGAATACGAGGTTTTCTCTTGCTATTTAAGATTTCCTATAGATAAGAGCTTAGTTTCACGAATCTTAAGAGTATGAAATAGTTGATCAAATTAAGAGATGTCTCAAAATAACACTATCCTAGAGTGATGATAATAGAATCGAATGAACAAATTAAGTCCTAAATCTAAGAGTTTGCAAGAACATTTAACATCTTAGCTAAGTTATTTTTATATCTCAAAACATAGTCCTCTAAACATTCATTGGATACTTGTTTTAGTTGCACAAGTAGTGCATATGATATCTTAGAGCCAATATTCATAGAGAAATGAGTGACAAAAATATCAGCTAGATGTATAAATGATGTGACCCAAAGAACAGAATGTCATAAAACCAACGCATCACATAATCTTGGAGAATACGTGTGGTCATCCCATAATGGATACAATGTGAAAGGTTCGAAGATGCTCTTGTGGCTCACCATAGAATTTGAAAATAGGGAGCTAAGGAGAGTTTAATTTTTTTCATAGCGGATATGCAGAAATGGCAAGTGAAAAGGAGTATGAAGAAGTAAAGTGCGAGTTAAGAGATGGTGATACACAAGAAGTGACAAGTTATAGCTAGACAATTTGTGTCTCAGAGATCCCGATATATAGACATTAAATTATGAGTATTCAAAGAGGAACTAGGTTCTACATTTGGAGTATTAGGTGGAGCGAAAGGAATATATACTAGAGAAAATGAATGAGTAAAGCCCATGGGATCCGATGAGTTAGCAATAAGTGGAGCCATAACAACATCATGAGTATTTTTAGTATTGACCAATGCATGTATAATATGTGGAATATAGGTGGGATTATTACACAAAGTTTTTCAAAAATCAGTGTGTTTAATTGGTCTTTATCTACATTATTAGCCTCATCGTATGAATTCTCACTATTAGAAGCTTATATTTCATGAAAGGAACATTTGAGTGTTAACAAAATTTTTTAAGTTGTATTCATTGGTGTAGAGACCTCAACCATTTATTAAGAAACCCTACGAGAGGATGGGGGAAGCTCAAGGTTCTCAAGAGACCTAAAAAGACCAGCTATGGGTGACATACATAAGAAGAAAACTGTAGAAATAAAGTGGATTTGAGTGTGGGGTTCACTAAAATGATTATGTTAAAATATAATATAATAACATAATTTAATATAAGTTAAGCGGTAAAAGTCAATCTTTGAAAAACTGCAATAATAATCAAGCCATAAATCAATAAAAATATGAAACTTTAATTATAAAGAGGTTTAGAGGAACCTTATCTAATTCAAAGAGGTTGCTCGAATGTCTCATGATGGGAGACTGATTGAGAAAATATGGACGATTTGTCACATTGAATCCTAAAAAAGTGTAAATCTGGAAGATTTGATTAGACTCAGGATGGTTGGAGAGGGATACGAGTTTATTTTGGCACATTGGTATTATTTATAGGCACCCTATTATGTTTATATGATTAGAAAACATCCTTTGATGTGTCATAACAAGTTCATATTTTTTCTCCTTTTTCACGTGTATGTCCTTTGTAAGAACATCGAGGTACTGTAAACTTGCAATGAAGAAATCACCTACAAAACCCTCAAATAGACATCAAATCCTAAAAATAAAGATGAAAAATGAGGGGTTGGACTATCCTCATCCACCACAATGATGGACTTACAACTCATCATTGCACTACATCTCATACCCAATGTAGTTCTTTGTGTGTGTGTGTGGAATTGTGACCTAGGTTTCTCTTGTGCAAATCACAATTTATGAGTAGAGAGAAAGTAACTAGATGTAGAATGTAAATAATGTGTGCATGGAAACAATAGACTCCCCTCTTATGATGTGTAATGCAGATGAACAAACCTTTTTCCCTTGTGATGAAACTAGATAGATGCAAAAGGATCTATAAATTCCTTTGATGGATGTAACCTTAGGTGGAGATAGTAGATGCTTAGTGTTTGTTCCCTTATTATGATCACATAAATTTATATTTATATAATTCCTTCACTTTAATTTTATACTTATCCACAAAAATTATGACTACCAAAAAGATAAGATGCTCAAACAGCTAGAAAGGACCCAAAAAGTGTGAGTAAAGTAAAAAGAGGACAAGGGCACCTAGATTGGATGAGGGTGCCTAGCGGTGGTATATTTGTCTCTAAGGCGCTGGTGTCTATAATGAAAACGTTGAATACTTAGAAGGTAAACCGAAAAAAAATGCGTAAGACAAATAAACATGGAAAAAGGGAAAGAAAAGTGGCCAATAAACATGGGTTAATTAGTACCATTCTTACCTATTAATCATATGAATAGTACTATGTAATCATGACTAGATAATTACCCAAAGTGAGTGATTTTGTGTCTACGGGAAGTTCATTTTGAAATACACACATCTATATACTTTACTAAATCTATTTATTACTCATTATTCAGTGCGCCTTGCACAAGAGCCTCTTAGGGCACGGTTTTTGCACAAACACAAGAGAACTAAATCGAGTCTAAAATGTAGTGTAGTGCTCGATTGAAAGCTCACTTAGTTGGGTAACCACTTTGTGGTTATTCTAACTCCACATTTACATCTTTTTATTTTGAGTATTTAATGTTTTTTGGGGTTTTTCATGATATAATCTATTTTTCATGTTATTGGTGAACTCTATGCGTTTAGTGCGACATACATGAGATAAACAATGAAGGTTAGCAAAATTGGTTTGACACAAGGAAAAACATTTTTGAGGTTCTTCAGGACATAGGATCATAGAAGAAGTCTTGAAAACCTAGGCACCCCTAACCTAATCCAAGTAAAAAGTCGGGCATATCCAAAAGTTGAACAAGTTTTTGAGAACGGTTGCGATAGTTTCCTCCTCATGTTCATCAATTTTCAAATCCAACACAAATTGGGATTAATTGTGAACTTAATTGTCTTTTATTCCATCTCTTGCACTTAGGGTTTATAATTCATTTATCGTATTTCTTAGGTCAAATGTGTACTTTAGTTGTTTATTTATTGAATGTGACTCTAAAATATCTAGGGTTTTACTAGTTTCTATATTTTTAAAATCATTTGGTGAACCCATTTCTCAAATCCAACCTTATTTCTAATGTTTTCTTATTATTCCCATTACCTCGTAGTGGTTGTTTTGGGATTTTTATTAGATTTTCATACATCTAAAAATATTTGGATTTGATAACCCTTTTGTCACATCTAAAAATGTGCCTCTTCATGACATTGAAACATCTAATAGTGAGAAATCATATATGATCAAGACAACATCTTTGGTCAAGAGCAATTAGACAAGCTTACTAATTTTCCTCAATCTTTGCATGACAATTTGGCCCATATTTTGCATATTCTCCATGCCTTTATTACTGCTAAAAAACTCTTGAGATGTCATTTTGGAACCCCTTGTTGGTTATTCTTCCGCTGCTATAGCCTCCACTCAACCCCTTAATATTCCTACTTCCAATCCTACCACTACATCTCCCATCATTCAACCTATTATTTCTAATGCATAACTTGGATCTTCCTCAAACACTCATGATTTAAGTTCTTTATATGAAGATTTGGAGACTCAAATTCATCAACATCAACAAGCCACTTCTTGTGCATCTCCATCTCTTGATTCCACTTCACTCCTTCACACTCTTTTCGTACTTGCCATTTCAACCTACCCACTTCCCCAAAATTTCTTCAGCCCTAGGATGCCCATATTGAAAGGCCATGGTGAAGATAAATAGAATCTTTGAGTGTTTCATGTAACATGTCTAGATTATGTGAGATGAACGTAATTTATTAACAAATATCTTTCATAAAAGCCTCCATTATTATGAAATGTGTGGGTTCTACGATCTACCTTTCCATTCGGTAACATCATTTACACATTTATCTTATGCTTTTATCACATATATTTTAAACAACATCGGTTATAATATATCCTATTCTCAACTCAAAAAAATTAAACAAGGATCTAGTGAGCATCTAGCATACTATGTCTTACGATATAAGAATAATTTATCTAAGATATCGAATGTGCTTGCAGACTTTGAATTAAAAGATATAGATTTGTCTAGAGTCTCTTGCAACGTACAAGAGAGTGTCATCTTTGAGACCTCCCCATCATTTGATTAGCTATGTCATACTCTTAAGCTACGTGACAACAAATTATTATCTATGGGAAAGATTAAATATCATGATCATGACTCATCTTCTACTTCATTTCAAGGAAAATCAACTTTCAAGACATCTACTAAACCATTTGAAGCCAAAACAATAGCTAACACTACTACTACTCCTGAGAAGCTTCAATAGCAACTTCCAAAGTATACATTCATGGAATTTCCTTGTTTTCCACATATTATATTACCAAAACTTACCGAGATAAAATATTATAATGCTTCCTCCTCTACTTCATCCTGGATCTATCTCAACCTAAAGGAAGTAATTATAATGAAAAAAATTATATGTGATTATCATTATTGCATTTTCCATTCTATATATCAATGTTTCAAACTTCAACATCTTATTCAATATCTCATCAAAAATAATGTAATCGCACCCCTTGAGCCTTTGACATCTGTGATGGTGAATGAAAATAACAAGCTTAAAATATTCAATGATCCATTACCTAAGAATGAAAATAAATTGAGTGATTATTGAACTAAACATACATATTATGCTATTCCTCCTCCTTCATCAGCGGCCCTTGATTTTCAAGTTCTAAATACTCAGGCATCACTACCATTCATCACATTCTCTGATCACAATTTTCATGCTACTCTTTCTTCTAATCCATTACATATCAATGCTTCAATTGGATCTTATGCTATCAATAATGCTATGATCATCTCTTTATATCCTCTTTACATGTTTTTTATTGCGCTCCTCGTTACTATAAATTATTTGCTCTTGCAAATATCATATCCAATTCTAAAACTCTATCATAATGCAATATTATAATCACAATCAGGCCACTCACCATGCTTTTTCAATTCGTTGTGGCATTCTAAAACTCACCTTTGTCATCGACGCTATCTTTTCCATGACTCATTTATGTCTTAAGTTCATTCACGATAAAAACATTGTCTCTATCCAAGGTTTTCCATCCTCCACTTCATTGCCAAAACCTCCTCTTGATATTTCCATTGGACTTAGTAGAGCATCTAGGGCCCAGGACCTCTTAGATCTAAATCACAATATGCTCATAGCACTCCTATTTGTACATGACCTACTCGGTCTCATCAGTCCACTAGTCAATCTCATAATCATAGGTTTACTACTCAAACAGCTCCTTCACATATGTATATGTCACCATCATGGTCTCATTCACATAAGTGTACATCACCTTCATGGTATCCTTCATAGAGGTTCACATCACCTCTGCGGTCTCCTCCATATAGGTACACATAACCTCCTCATTTTCAATAACATATTCATCACCTCCTAGGTTTTATGCACATATGTCTCATTCACCATTACATCATTTTCCTCATACATCACCGATCCGAGAGCATGGTAACACGCCTTTATCTCCATAAGCATCGAGTGGAGGAACCTTTCCCTTCACTTTCATTTGATATCTTACTTATCATCATACACTTGTGGGGAATCATGCTTGCTCTCCTCCTTCTAGGATTATCAAGTGTTTTTCATTTCCACTATTAAGTTTCATGCTTTGTATCTAGTCTTTCTCATTCATTATACATGTATTGATACATATCTCGTATCATCACTTCTCTATGATGAAATCGAGTTCCACGATTCATAATCAATTTTTGAGGCGTAAATCTGAAATGAACATCACCACACTCACTCGCTCTCTACATTGTATGCTTAATTGATCATATCTTTCTAGTGCGCATATTCAAACCATTTCTCTATGACACACTCTTGTTCTATGGTTCATTTTTGACTACAAAGGGTTATTTTATAAATGAACCTCATCCGCATTTGCTTAGGTGGAATGATTCTCCTATCACACTCACTTTTAATTCCATTCCATTCACATTAACAACATAGTGCATATCTTTGTTTACATACTCTTGCTTGCTTATACTAGTTACATGTGTAATTTATTTTCAAGCTAGAAAGATACTTCGTATGTCATTATCTTTTCTATAAACACATGTGCGTTCACTAGTTTTCTTATTATGAATACATACATCGTACATATATTTATATTCAACACGGATGCTTAACATTGTACCTTTTACTAGTAAAAATAATGATAAACAGATCATACCAAGCCAAGAACACATATGCTAATCAAACATCACGATCAATAAGATGAAAGTAATTCACAAAAATAAATTTACATAAACCTTTGCAATTAAATGAGAATAAATATCCTATATTATTATGGAGCTCAATGATATACAATGAGAATGGGACTTGCTTATATACGAAATAAATAACAATCTAAGAACAAGTCAAGGTCATCGATCAAGCCATATATCAAGAAAAGAACTAGTCAATACCATAGCTTTAGGAAACAACTAGACATCAAGTATCTATTCAATACCATAGATCAAGGAAAAAACTAATCAATACCATAGATCAAAGAAATAACTATACCTAAAAACTAGATAAGATCCTCCTAATCCATAAAAAAAAGCACTTTTACAAAGCTGGAAGTCAAATACGAGTTACCGATCAAAAGATACAAGATTTATAAGTTTATGCTCTATTGTTTATTTTAGTTGCCACTAAATAAAATAAAATTCTCTTATCTTCACCACACAAATAAAATGAAAGGGGGTTGTAGTTAAGCACATACTAATAGGAATCACAAGCTTTAATCCATCATATGACCATACCATATGACCAACATTTAAGGATATTTATGGGTGTTTGCACACCACCGAAAATGTGGAAACAAAGAAGAAAAAACCTAGTTCAGATCTCAAAACCCCCTGAAAAACTAGGGAATTGATTTTTTGAGTTTTGCTCGATTTTGAATATTCCAAGATAGAAACGCAAAAAAAAAAAAAAACCCAAAATATATGAATATACATAAAAATTATATGTAAAATAAAACTTATATATTGATGTCAATAGAAATCTCTGCTTTGATAACATAAAAGGAATGATAACCACATTGTACCAAGCCAAGAACACAGATGTTAATCAAACACCATGATCAATAAGATGAAAGCAATTTTCTAAAATAAATTTACATAAACCTTTGCAAACAAATGAGCGTAAATATCATATTTTATTATGGAAATCAATGAAATACAATGAGAATGGGACTTTCTTATATAGGAAAGGAATAAAAATCTAAGAACCAGTCAAGGTCATAAATCAAGCCATGAAACAAGAAAAGAACTAGACACCAAAGAACTTGTCAAGACCATAGATTTAGGAAAGAAATAGACATCAAGGATCTAGTAAATAGCATAGATAAGGGAAAGAATTGTACCTAAAAACTAGATAATATCCACCTAATATCTAAATAAATCAAAATAAATATCCACACACATAATTGGGTGGGGATAAATATAATAAAGGTAAATAAAGTACCTAGGTGAACATGAGCTAAGGTAAATACGTACTCTAACACCCCCTAAAGTGAACTAGGGGAAAAAATAGAAGTGCCATGTCCACAAGATGAGTCCCATCAACTAGGCCTGATGAGGTATTCATATACAATATATCCATGAAGAAATATCAAACCAAAAGAAGGAAAGAATCCTACTATAAGGAAAAAGAAAGAAGAATAAGAAGGAAGATGTCGTCACGAACACCCCCGAAGAATAAATTTTGAAATCCTAAGAATTCCATGTAATGCGAGGTAGAGAGGTGATGTAAAATTCTTCATAAAGATGTCCGCAACTTGTTGATGAGTCAAAATGTACTCCAAGAAAAGAAATCCATCCTAAATGTGTTGACAAATGAAGTGTATGTGTATCTAAATATGTTTGGGCCATTGGTGCTAATCATTATTATGAGAAATGTGAATTATACTTAGGTTGGCACACCAAAGTATAGTTGGTGAATCATGTGTGAATCAAAACTCGAAAATAATTGTCGAAGGCAAATAATATGGTGACTCATTGTAAATGTTTCCTGTATCTATGCCTCTAATCATGAAAGTGTAATAGCCTATTGCTTTATGCATGCCCAAGAAATTGGATAATAACAAAGAAAAAAATCGAGAAGTGGGAACGTCTGTCATTAATAGAACCTACCCAATCAATCAGTATACCCAAATACTTGAGTAGAACCCATAGTGTAGTGTAGGCCAAATTAATAATTACTCAGTAAATAGCGCAAAATCCTTTTAGTGGGTTATAAGTGACTACTTTGAGGAGAATGTAAAACCGAGATACAATCCCTAATGTAAATGAAAAATAAGGGCGAGTATGGGTCAAGTACATGAGACTCCCAACCAACTACCTACAAAATGTAGGATCACAAAGTGTTGTGGTACATGTGTAAGTAAGAGTAACCTCATACTAAAAAGGAGATGGACTTGTCTTTCAATCACCCATATCAAAGCACTTGAATAAGATCATGAGTGTAATTTTGTTGACTCAAATGAATCCCCTGAATCTATCTCGTGAAATCTACAAACAGATTAAATAATGCAATAACCCAAGATCTATCATGTCAAATTGTGTAGAAAGAGACCTCGAATACTCGAATGTGTGAAGAATAGCTTGTAGTAAGTAACGGATCCTCAACATACAAGACAAGTATCACAATATCATCACCAACATGTTATAGATATACTATATGATTGGAGTGGAAATGAACAAAACCAATTGATAGAAGAAAATAATTCATTTTCTCATACCAAGCCGAGGGTCTTGTTTGAGAACTTAGAGAGATCTTTGGAGCCTAAAAACAAGAGAAGAATCTTGAACAAATCTAGGTAGTTTCTCCATGTATATTACCTGTTGTAAATATCCATGTAAAAATGAACTCTTTACATGCATCTGGTATACGAGCCACCCCTTTGATGCAGCAATAACAAGTAAAATGTGTACAAAATCCATCTTGGAAATGGGTTCAAAAGTATTAGAGTAATTAATACCTTCAAATTGCGAAAAAACCTTTACAAAAAGAAAAGCCTTATACTTGTCAATTGACACATCGATTATGTATTTGTTTGGTTTGGTATAAATACTTACACCTAACCATATTTCTTACTTTACAAAGAGATACCAAATCCCAAGTATGATTATTCATCAAAGAAGAATACTCAATTGTCATCTCATCATCCCACTCTTGTATCCCATGAGCATCTGAAAAGGACTCTAGATCCTCGAAACTACCGACCCAAAATCTAGAACCCGTATAATGTGTGTGATGATGCTTAGTCGGTGGAATATTATTTATGAAAGGTTCTACCTTAGAAATGTAGTACAAGCCAACTTAGGCATAGTGATAACATCACTAGGAATAAGATCCTCAAAGAAATCTATAACCTCTTCATCAACCTCTTCAAAGAAAGGATCCTCAAGATGAGATGAATAAGAAGGAAGCATAGAAGAAGATGAAGAATCATGGGGAGTGAATCACTCATCAAATTAAACATGTGTTCGAAAAATAATGTCATAATTATCGGGAACTAAAATATGATAAGCTCTCATGTCCTCTCAATACCATACAAAGATGAAGGGTTTTCTCTTATTATCCAAGGTTTTCCTTTTCTTCTTTGGCACAAAGGCCCAAGCATGGCCCACAAATACTCAAAAATTGAGACATTTGGCTTAGTGTTTGACCAAGCTTCCTTTTGAGTTAAATGCTCAAGTTCTCTATGTGGTGTGTGATTCTAAATTTAGTTAGCCCAATTAGATTCTTCTACCCAGTAGATAAGAGGTAAATCTCTAGAATGCATCATATAGTTATTCATTTCCTTCAAAGTTTGTTTCGATTCTGCTAAGAAATTCTATTATGGAGTATGAGGAACAAAATACTCATGAATATTTCCTTAAGGTGCTAAAAAGTCTGAAAAAACATTGTTGAAGTATTCCCCCTATTATCATTACGAAGGTTTTTTATGCAACTAGAAGATTATTTCTCAACCAAATCCTTGAAGAATTTGAAGTGCAAAAAAACATCACTTTCATACTTGAGGAAATAAACCTAAGTACACCTTGACAAATTATCAATAAATTTAAGTGCATACTTAGATCCATTAAAAGAGGGGGTAGAATAAACCATCAAGTCTTTATGCACAATCTCAAGTGGTAAAGAAGCTCTCTTTGAAAAATTATTAGAAAATGGATCTTGGTGTTGTTTCCTAATGCACAACCATGAAAAACTCCATCAAGACAAGAAACTCTAGGAACACCCTCAACCATACCATGAGTGCTCAACTCCTTCAAATATTTGTAGTTGAGATGTACAAATATTTCATGTGAAAGCTTACTCTACGAATCTGCATGAGAAACCTATCTTGTCCCTATAGAGGAATTTTCATCAAAACCATTAAAGTGATATAGTCTATAACTATGATCAACAATACCCTAAACAAAAAGTGAATAAAGCTCCAAATATATTCGTACTTCTTCCCGTGTGGTGTAAAAGTCACTATTTTTCCTGACCAAAATGACAAATTTGATATACATAAAGCAAATTTATTGTGATGTTAGGAATATAATGCATCTTTGATGCTGCCACCATCAAGGTGTATATAACCTTTTCCCTCAAGATAAAGAAAGGAATAATCTCCAACCTCGATTTTTGAAGTAGAACTAAAACCTAGAGAAACAAAAGACTCTTTGGAAGAATTCATGTGATGAGAAACACAATAATCAATAACCCAATTGTCTGCATAAAGTGGTTAATGATATCTCCCAACAAAATTAAGTGTATTTCCATGTTTATTATAAGGAGTTGGATTGGAGATAGAATTTTTTTTTCTTGACTACATCCTCTAAGACTTGTATCTTGACTTATAACACATATCTTCTTCATGATCAATACGCCTACAAAAAGAGCATGAAAGGCTAAACTAATTCTTTGATTTAGAATATTCATTGGGTTTAGATTTTTTTTCTTTGGGTTTAGGAGAAATTTGAGACGAAGGAGTGGATTTGGTTTTACTTTTTAGTTTTCCCTTACCCTTAGGATTATATGCAACTAATTCCTTTTGAGAGATGGAAGACTCAAGGTGAGACAATTTGTATTCTTCCTAGTAAGTCTTTCACAAAATGATTCTAAGGCAGGAATTTTGAATATACCATTGAAGGAATTCATGATAGAGAAAAACGTAGAAGTAAAAAACTTGAATGGTCCTCTAAACTTAGATAGAATTAAGTAAACACACTCTTCATCTTTCTTATCTCTTCCACTCCCCTTCAATTGTGTTAACAAATGCTTGAACTTGGTAAGATATTTCATAAATGTTGAAAAATATTAAAGATTAAGAGAGGTGATCTCAATTTCAAGTTGCATGGTTCTAATATGATCCACCTTACTAAATAAATCCTCCAATTTCTCTCATATTTTGAAAGGAGAGTCTCATTTTTCAAAATGAAATAAAAGACTATCACTTACATAAGTTCCCAGTAAACCCATACACTCATCAAACTTGCACTGTTATTGAAATTTTTCATATTCTCTAGTGAACATTGGTTGTTCAAGAGGTAAAATTCCATAATCCTTTCGCTTGATTATTGTTTCCATTCTTGGTTTCCATGTGTGGCAATTATGGGTTGTTAATAGCTCAACATGATCTAATGTAATTATATGCCATTCTCATAAAATCACCAAATGAAATGCAAGAACCAAGCAATGCAACAAGAGCACCCTAGATTTTGACACTTTATAATGAGTATGTGTTACAATATGGTAGTTTATACTTATATTGTGATTCTATAAATAAATATTTCCAATGGAAAGAGCACAAAAAAGCACTTTTGCAAAAACAGAACTAAAAATGAGTTGTCAATCAAAAGATACAAGTTGTACAATTTTATGCTCTACTATTTATTTTACTTGCCACTAAAACAAAATAAAATTCTATTGTCTTCACAAAAATAAAATGAAAGGGGTGTAGTTAAGAACCTACTAGTAGGAATCACAAGCTTTGATCCCTCATACAACCATACCATATGATCAAGGTTTAAGGATTTTAATGGGTGTTTGCACGCCACCCGATAATGTAGAAACATAGAAGAAAAACTTTAGTTTAGATCCGAAAACCCTAAAAAACCAAGAAATAGATGTTTTAGGTTTAGCTTTGATTTCTGTAGATTCCAAGTTCAAAATGTAGAAAAAAAAATACAAATAAATCCCGCATATATGAATATAGGTAAAAAAAATATTTGCAGAATAAAACTTATAGAAGGATGTTAATACTCATCTCCCGCTTTCCGATAATATAAAAGGAATGATAACCTCATCGTACCAAGCCAAGAACACATATGCTAATCAAACATCACGATCAATAAGATAAAAGCAATTCACCATAATAAATTTATATAAACATTTGCAAACAAATGAGCATCAATATCATATACTATTATGCAACTCAATGAAATATAATGAGAATGGGCCTTGCGTATATAGGTAAGGAATAACAATCTAAGAACAGTCAAGGTCATAGATAAATCCATAAATCAAGAAAATAACTAGTCATCATAGAACTTGTCAAGACAATAGATTTAGGCAAGAACTAGACATCAAGGATGTAGTCAATACCATAGATCAAGGAAATATCTAGTCAATTTCATAGATCAAGGAAAGAACTATACCTAATAACTAGATAATATTCACCTAATATCTAAATAAATGAAAATAAATATCCAGAGACACATAAATGGGTGAGGATAAATAAAGTACCTAGGTGAACATGAGCTAAGGTAAATACCTAGTCTAACAACTAGTCCCATGTAGACTCCTGGGGAATCTACTTTTGTACATATTATGGGTGTTATTTTTCCATTTTATACTACTTATTCTTATTAGCACATTACTCTATCGATATAGACATGTTTTGACATAATTTGTATCTTTCTAACATGAAAATGGGTGCTTCATGTGCATCATTTTCTTTGTAAGAACAATTTTTCACCATGGTCATCTATTACATTGTTTCCTATTGTTTACCATTATTTTCAATCATTTGTGGTATTTTCCCTTTGTCTTACGTACACACAAATATAATTTTGTTCTCTTATATCTCGATTGTTTTGCACCATTGGGAGCGATGTCCTATGTTTGAAACACAATTTTTCATGGTTTACTTAGTCCTCTTACTTGCTAGTTCACACATTGTATTTTATATGCTTATTTGTCTTGTTTACACTAACACATGTTTATAGCCACATTGTTTCCATGTGCCTTGATTTGTTCCAAGAACATTCCCTCCCCCTACAGGATACGATTCCACATCGGTGTGCGGTCATATCTTTTGGGACACTTCCTTCTAGTGACATCACATGCACCCCAAACAAGTGCGGCATAAATTCGGTGAATTAGTCACCCCATTCAACAGTACACACTCATAGTTCATATCTACATGGTACAGGAAAAACAAATTCAATAGTTACGAAAGGGTTTAGAATCTTACTTTGGTCTTCCACACAACAAAAAAATTAGTTCCCAACTGGACACTAGTACTTGTGTGTTTGACCCTTCCTAAAGGTACCTATGACCAGTGGGAAATTAAATATTTTTTCTAAGATCAACAAATTTTTCAATAGTTTACATGATGGTTCTCACAGATCAAGCATATTCCTCCAACAATCAGCATGCATGTTATCTCATTGTTCTATTTTAGGTGCATCCAAGTGGATCGAAATGGATAAAAATTGAAAAAGTGAAATCAAACCATCTCCCGTGGTGTATAAATATTTAGGAAGAATTTAGTGATAGAGAATTACACTAGAAAGTTTTTCCCAAAATTTATTCTCTTGTCATGACATGAGATCGCCCTAAAAAAAAAAAAACTTGGCATGAGAGCACCCTAAAAAAAAAACACACTTAGCAAACAATAGGAAAAAATTCATATACAACCATTTCTATCTAAGGAAACAATAGCACATTTCATATAGTAATAAGGATAAGGAACATTTGCAGTTAATCTGTAATGAGTAATAAGGATAGAAAGTGTTTTGAAATGTTCTAGAAGAATAAATCTTTTGGGAAAGTTCTATCCTTATTACTCTTATGGATTAGTTGCACATGTTCATTTTCACATTATTACATTTTTTAACACACTTTTAACATACTTAGATAAAAAAATTCATATACATGACTTTTACTACTCTTTTTCTTCTTTTTGTAGGTCCTTCCTTATAAGAAGGAGCAATATACATCAAAAAACAAGTATGAAAATGACATGTACAAACATGATGCAACACATTACAATTTTTAGCCCTATGGTCACTTCCTCTTTCCTATCCTGGCTTCCACAATTCATTTTTATCAATCCATGTTTTTCTTGTCTCACTTGGCATCTTTGTATTCATCGATCTACATTGGTTATCATGTACAAATATCTTATCTAGTTTATGTTATCAAGTATTCACTCAAGAACATAAAGTGGGGAAAATTTAGACACTAAATCACACACTTTGGGTAAATTTCTAGGTCCTAATCACATATCAGTATTCATATGATTTCTAAGTGAGAAAACAAGCAATTTATAACTATATTTGGGATTTTCTTCATGTCCTCTTTCGGCCTCTTGCACCGTACAACCCGGATGATACTTTACTTTATAGTTTATGACTCTTGACACTAGCACCAAGCTAGGATGTCACCGCCTAGGTAACCTATTCCCCTCTGGGTGCTCCTAACCTCTCTTTACTTTACTCACTCCTTTTAGGAATCTTTTATATTTTGGGAATCTAATTTTCTTATGGGTCGACCTTGCAAGTGTTAATTTTGAAATTTAATTAAGGGAATCATATAAGTATAAATTTATATGACCATAATAAATGACCAATCACCTAGCATATACTATCACCACATAAGATTGCATCAAAGGCATTCTAAGAGCATAAAAGCATCTATATAGCTTCTTTCAAGTGCTAAGGGACTACATTTTATACATACATGCATAGGAGGAAGTTCATTTTAAAACCACACATTTATCTACGATACTACATCTATATATTGATCTCTACTTAAGTTCATCTTACACAATAATGACCTAAGGCATGATTCTTGCACACGTGAATGAGAACTACATAGAGTCGAAATGTAGTGTAGTGCTTGGTTGTCAGTCACTCGGTCGGGTTACTATCGGGTTATTTTGACTCCCCATTTATATATTTTTTACGATTTGATTTGTTTTAGGGTTTTACACAATATTATTTGTTTTTAAGGGTATAGGAAAACTCTGTGGACATAGTGCAACACACGGGTGATAAAAAGCGAAGATTAGCAACATTGGTGTGAAACAAGGAAACTTTTTTTTTGAGGTTATACGTAGAAACAAGCAACTTGAGAAGAAATCTATAGTGCTTATTGGTACCCAAATTTAACCTCCTTCAAAGATTGAGCAACATCATGGATTATACAAGACACTCAGAGGTAGATAGACAATCATGTATGTCATTTTATAGCCGGAGAAGCAATCTATCTAACTTTTGGGCACTCAGGCTTTGAAGGGAGTGGGTAGCACATTAAAAAGGATGTGATCTAATCCTAACTATTTTAGGTTGTGTCTTTCAACCAAGGTAAGGGAACCTATTTTGTAACCTCTGTTATATGAGAGGAGATATAGGAACCTTTCTTTTCAATGAATTTTATAGAGAAGACCTTCGCGAAAATATGATCAACATACCATATTTGACTCTCATGAGTTGTCACTTCAAGATCATAGAGATATCTTCACAACAAGGCAAAGGTTACTAAATACATTTGAGACCTTGCTTTCTTCTACATGTTTAGGTGATGAGGATTGTACGTTGGCATGCACACATGACAAATAGGGGTACTATGGGTAGGATTTGGTTGTTGTTAAATGAATTTTTTGTGGGAGGTGGGGCAAGGTGAAACTAAACTCACCAGATCCTTGAGGAACCTTACAAAATGGAAAGTTAGACCAACATAATGTCACGAGAATAGTTAAAATGTTTATTTAACTAGAACATGTGATTCAATGGAAGCCCATATTATCACTCTTTCACACAATATTTGAGATTCTATCACGAAGAATCTAGTTATAAAACCCAAAAAGCATCAATATCTAAGCCAAATCATGCCTAAGGTACACCCAAAGGCTTACATACAACCTCTGTCGGACGGATGAGAGAAAAGTGATTTTAAATCATTTATTCCATTCCCAAATGAAATCTCTTCCGAGAAATGGAATTGTAGATGCCACTAAACTGTCAAAAGGATTGAGACCTATGTGATTGAATCAGATTTTAATACAATATTGCAAATGAAACAAGAAAAACTACTTGCATACATCCGAGAAATAAAACAAACATGTTTTGCTCAAGACAACACGAGAAAAACTCAAATTTGATTAATTTTATTAGTAGGGAAAAGTTTCATGAATAGTCTCATTGCTCATCAATGGTTGTACAATTGCAACCACCCCGACACAATAAAGCTTAGTACAAAAAGAGATAACCTAGTTTCTAAGATAGATTCTCAAAAGATAAGCTTAGTCAAATTTTCTTCTTAGGGACTTTCTTCGACCTCTAGCACTCGACCTCCGGTTTCAAACCTCTCAACCCTTTTACTTGAAAAATTTGTGCCATTTATAACCATTACAACATAGCCCCTTCCTCCTAAAAGAAAAAAACTTTAAATGCACTAGTGCTTGCCATGATTCTTTCGTGATTCACAGAATCAGATCTATAAAAGTTTCCAAGTGCTTGAGGGGGAAGATGTCATCTAATGGCTCCCACATACGACTCCTTACTCGGTAGATCACTCTTCCTTCAATTTTCCTACCACATCCACCCCTAATCTTCAAATCGGCCCCTTGCGTGCTTGGGGAAGAAAAATAGAAAATCCAATGGGGCACGAATTTGAGACCATTTTAATGGTGAAAGACGTCCTCGAACTTCCCACCAAACTTCATATATCAACATTAACTTCCTTCTCTACTTGGCATGTAGAAAATACCAATATATCATGTAGACTCATACTTCTAGACGTGTTTTAGAGAAATGGTGGGAAAAATCTCATTTTAGAATCTCACTTTTGTTGATCTTTACTTTGAATTTGGGTTTCCCTTGACTTTTTACAACTTTTTGGAAAAATCGAAAAAAATTCATTTTTCTCCCCACCTCCACCCTTGAGAAACGATCCTAATACATGTCCAATTGTGATTTGAATGGAACCATGGCCAAATCTCGCCATTTTACTCTCTTTTTGGAAAAGAGAAAATTTTCCAATTTTTCCCCATGATTCGCCTCGGGAAATGAGCCTAACACATGTTCAAATGTGATTGGAGTGTGACCTCGCTTCCTTTTACTTGAATCTTTTCTCTCAAAGGAAATTGTTCCAAATTTTCCCTGAGAGCCCGCACCTCTTGCCATTGACTAGGGAAAACATTGACCTTTTCCTTCATCGGGCTTACAGGCCATTTTGAAATTTTAATACTTAAGGGGAAAAAGATCCAAGTTTCCTCGATGGCCTACCTCCCAACCTTTTTGACCTTTCAAACTACCACATGTCACCATGGTGCACCTTGAAGCGGTTTCAAAATTTTGATACCTCTAACAAGTGTGGACTCGCCATGTGTCCCATTCCGGAAGGTCTATCCGAACACTTGAAGCTCCACGGAAGGTGCCACGTGTCATGCTTCGAGGAAATATCCTTTTGGTCATTTAAAATTCTAAGGAAAATGCAAAGTGAGCAAAGGCCTCCATGTGTTAGCCTAGCTCTTCTTTAAAATGGAATTTAAGGGATGATCCCGAACATGCGTGGTTCCTCCATGTGTCCTGTTACGCAAACTGCTCCAATCTGCACAAAAACTTGTCTTAGTCTAGGCAAGCGGTGGAATCCTTCACGTGTCCTCCGGTGTTACTCAAGGAAAAACCAAAAATTAAATCTTCAAATGAGCATCGTGCCTCCACATGGACACATTTTGAGTTAAGGATTTTCATGACTTTTTCTAAGTACCCAGCTAAGCCGCATCCAACCAAAAGGTGCCACGTCCCCTATACATACACGAATGTAAATTTGACCGAGAGAAAATCTCGTCAAACCGTAAAATATAGAAAAATGACCATTTGAGCCTGGGAATGAAATTTTCTTCAAGGATAGAAAGTTTAGAAATGTTACAAGGCTCAAATAAATTCTTCAAGCACACATCCATTCATTTTTCTTCAAGTATCTGTGATAGAAGCATCAAGGAAAACAAATCGATGTGGGAAACAGAAAACATGGGGGAACCTGAGTTTTTAGATGAATAGAGAATGGGGGACCCAAATTAAAGACCCTTAGGAGATTAACAACCCAGGAACCAATTAAAAATGGCCACAAGGATCAACTAGGAAAAACATGGGGAAGGAGAAAATGACAAAGGTTGTAAGTTAATAAGTTTTCATAGGCACAAATGGGGTGAGAAAATTTTGATCACCTAAGAGTCCCTGACCTAATCTAGGAAGCCCAATCCAAGAATATACAAAAGTTTCATAAATTTTTGAGCATGATTGTGATATTTTCCTCCTCATGTTCATTAGTTTCCCGATCAAAGATACTTGAGGATTAATTTTGAAATCAACAAAGTATTCTATTCCCTCTCTTTCACTTATGGTTTCAAATTCATCTAGCTTATTTCATGGGACATATCTAGGTCTTACAAATTTCTATATTTTTTAAATCATTTGGTAAACCCATCACTCAACTCAAACCTTCTTTCTAGGGTTTTCTTCTTATGCCCGTCACCCATAGTGGTCATTTTGGGTCTTTTGAGCATCTAGAGCTCCCTCCATCTACCCATAGGGTTTCTAAATCAATGGCTATATCTGATAATCCTTTTCTCACCTCTCAAAATTTTCCTCTTCATGAGATTGAAACATCTGATAATGAGAAATAATATGATGAAGACACCAACATTGATCAAAAGCAATTAGACAAGCTTACCAATTTTTTTCAAGCTTTGTGCCACTATCCCGCCCATCTTTCACATATTCTCCATGCCTTGATTGCTACTAAAAACTCTTGAGATGATGCTTCAGAACTCCTTGTCGGTTCTTCTTTGGCTTCCATGGCCTCCACTCAACCCATTAATATTCCTACTTCCACTCCTACCGCTACCACTTAAATCATTCAACGTAATGTTTCTAATGTATAACCTACCTCTTCCTCAAACACTGTTGATTTAACTTATTTATATCAGGATTTTTAGACTCGAATTCCTCAACCTCAACTAGCCACTTGGGTGCATCTCCATATATTTATTCCACCTCACTCCTTCATACTCCTTTTGTACTCTCCATTTCTAAAACCCACTTCCTCCAAATTTCCTCATCCCTTTGTTTCCCACCTTTAAAGGCCATGGTGATCATTAAAAGTGTCTTCGAGCGTTGCATGTAGTATGTCTAGATTATTCAGATGATGATACTTTATTAGATAATATATTTCCTAGAACCCTCAAATATTATGCAATGAGTTGGTTCTCTCATCTACCCTGGCCATTCATTCATTTAAACATCTAGTCAATGATTTTCTCATGCATTTTTAAATCAACATTGGTTCAAAGATATCCTATGCTCAACTCGCACAAAGTAAACAAGGATCTAAAGAGCATCTAATAGACTATGTATTATGATATAATAATAACTTATCTAAAATATATAATGTGATCATAAAATCTGAATTACAAGATCTATTTTCCAGATACTCTTATCGCCAAAGCAAGAGAGATTCATATTTGAGACCTCACCTTCATTTGATAAGATATTCCATACTCTTAAGTTACGTAAAAGAAAATTATTATCTATGGGAAAGCTTAAATATCATTATCAGGTTTCATCTTCTTCTCAATTTCAAACAAAATCAACTTCAAGATATCTAATAAACTAGTTGAAAGAAAAACCCACTATTAATGTTATTCTACTACTCTGAGAAACTTTAATGTCAACCTAGGAAGTGTACATTAAAACAATTTACTTGTGCTTCGCATATTATATTGTCACAACTTTTTGAGAGCAATCTTATTATGCTTTCTCCTTCACTTAATCTAGATCTATATTATCTAAAGCAAGTAATTCTAACAAAAACTTTAGATGTGTTTATCATCAATGAATTAGTCATTCTAGATATATATGTTTCAAACTTCAACATCTTATTCAAGATATCATCGCAACAATGCAATTGATATCCCTCATCCTTCGACATCCATGCCGGTCAATGAAAATAATAAGATCAAAACATTCATTAATCCATGACCTAATCATGATAAGCAAGTGGCAAATTCTTCAACTAATCATACATATCATGTTGTGCCTCGTCCTTCATCTTATGCCCTTGATTTTATTGTTGTAAATATTGAGGCACCACTACCATTCATCACATTCTCGATCATTATTTTCATGATAATTTTTATTTTGATATATTACTTATCAATGATTCTATCGAGATCTTATGATATCAACAATATTATGATGATTTAATCGTATCCTCTTTGTGTGTGTTCTATTGTGCTCTTTGTTTCTATCCAAAATTTTCTCTTCCAAAAATAATATCTAATTCCTAAATTCTTTGGTCATGTCAAGATTCTAATCATAATTACGCCTCACAAGATACTTGTGCCCTTCACCTGTGGAACCTTAAATCAAAGGTTGTGACCTCCTCTTAGATCTTCCTTAGCTCTGTGCTACTCAAGTTATCTTTTCCATGGTATTGATTTTATTCATGATAAACAAGTTATCTTTATCCAAGGTGTTCCATCCTCCACTCCATTGACGTAGCATCCTCTTGAGGTTTCCATTACACTCGCTAGTGTTTCTCGGTCCCCAAGACCTCTCAATTCTAAAGAAATATCTATTCCTACCTCTCCTATTCACACATGACCTATTTGGTCTGATCGGTCCACTATTCCACTTCATCCGTATAGGTCCACTACTTTGATGGCTCCTTCACATAGGTATACATCACCTTCGTGCTCTTCTTCACATAGGTGCACATCACCTTTACAAAGGTTAACATCAACTCTTTTTTCTCCTTCATAGAGGTGCACATCACTTTCTTGTTCACTTTCACATAGGTATTAATAACCTCCTCGATCTCATGCACATAGGTCTCATTCACCGATAGATTATTTTTCTTATACATTATCGATCACGAGCATGGTCATACACCTTTATCTCAATAAGAATTGGGTGGAGGATCCTTGTCCTTAAATTTCATCAGATATTTTAATTATCATCATACACTTAGGGGGAATCATGCTTACCCTCCCCCTTATAACATTATCAGTGTCTCGCATTTCAACTATTACACTCCATGATTCACATCGACTCTTCCTCATTCATCATACACGCATTCATATACCTCTTATATCATCATTTCCCTATGACATAATCTAGTTCCATGGTGCATAATCAAATTTCAAGGCTCCAATTATGAAATTTACCTCACCACACTCACTCTCTATGCTCAATGCTTTATTGATCATATATTTATAGCACACATATTCAAACCCTTTCATGAGGACACAATCTTGTTATTTTTTTCACTCTTTACCATTGAGGGTATTTTATAAACATGAACCTCATCTCATAATCATCAAAAATCACTTGAGGGGTACAATTCTCAAGAAAACTCACTTTTCATTCCATTCCATTCACATTCACTTCATATTGTATATCTAGGTTGCACATACTATTGGTTGTTTCTACTAGTTACATGCACACTTTGTTTTCATGCTAGATAGATACATCATATATCATTATATTCTCTATATACACATGATCTTTCTCTATTATCTAGTTATGCATGAAGACATCATACATATCTTTACACTCATCATGTATGTTTGGAATTTTACCTCTTACAAGTGCCATCACAAATCCTTGGGGCATCTACTTTTGGACATATCTCAAGTGTTATTTTTTCATTTTCAACTACATCCTATTCTTATTAGTACACTACTCTATTGATATATACATGTCTTGAAATACTTTGTATCTTTCTAACATGTTAACGGGTGTTTTATGTGCAATATTTTCTTTGTAGGAACAATTTACCACCATGGTTGTTTGTTACTTTACTTGCTACTATTTTCCATTGTTTACTTATAGGATTTTACCTTTGTCTTGTGTTCATAATGTATGACTTTTGTCACTTCAGTCTTTATTGTCTTACAAAATTATAAGTGATGTCCCATATTTCAAACCCACTTTTCATAGTCTACATTGTATTCTTGATTGTTAGGTTACACATTTCCTTTTATATGATTATTTGTCTTGTTTACCCTAACGAGATGTTTCTATCCGAGATAATTTACATATGCCTTTGTCTTACCAAGAAAATTCCCTCTCGCTGTAAGGCTACAGTTTCGCATTAATTTCTTGTCCTCTCCTTTGGGACACATCCTCATAATGATGTCATACGCTCCTTAAATGAGGGGCCCATACTTTGGGTGAATCATTCACCCCATTCAGAATACACAGTCATACTTCAGATGTACACAATACATGAAAAACATAGTCTATAGCTACGAAAGGGCTTAGAATCTAACTTGGATCCTCGCACAACATATATACCGATTACCCATTTACTGAGACACTAGCACTTAGATACTTTGACCTTTCGGGAACATATGACTAGGTGATTAAGAAAATATGGAAATTAAATACCTACTCGATTTCTATTTTAGCAAAGAAATACATAAGAAGATAATTACCAAATAGACCCAAGACAATTAAGCTAAAAAGTATGAAACCCTAGTTACAAAGAGGAGATAAGAAGACTTAGGTGATTCTCAACCAAATGTAAAATGTCGATGAATAGTGATGGATGATTTTCACACAAAGCTTCAGAAAAATGTTTGAGCTAATGTGTGCCTAAACTAGGGCACTTGGAAAGAAGAAGGGACTCTTTCAGGTGCCCTATGCGTACTTCTAGGAACCAATGACTACTAAAACCCTCATAAAACATCCTTTAGAAGGTCGAAGGTGTTCTCTATCCTTTTCTTTGGTCACTAGTATATCTCATAATGATTTCCGGGGTTGTTGATAACCTGTAATAAAAGATAGACCTCCAAAACCATCAAGAGTGCATCAAATCACCAAAAAGAGAATGCAAATGAGGGGTGAGACTATCCTCAACTCTAAAAAGAGTGAAATTATTACTCTTGAGAAATGTTGATGTGGAATCACAACACCCCTCAAATGAGATAGTTTATGGATTGGGGCATTTGACATAATTCCATAACATTGAACTATCTTGACTGTGGGACATTGCAAAATGAGATAGATCTTTAGATAAGTTCAGTTCTTGCTCCTAACCTACCTGCCACTAAGTACTTCTATTACAAGAAAACCACCGACTAATCCTAATCTAATTATTCCAAGGGGTCGAGTTAAAGAAGGATTACATGAAATAAACCTACACTACAAGTGGTGATACACCAAGAAATGAGAAGCGATCACTCTTCCCATCCCTGTAAAATGGATAAAGGGTAAATACATGGGAGGTTGGACAAATGCAACACAAACCCAAGTTCCACCAATGTATTAAGGGAAGGTTGGACAGCTGTAACACAAAATTGAAATACAAACAATATTCATTCCTAATAAACACAAAACACCTTGCAATAACTATGAAATATGCATAGAACACCCTATTGCAATGAGAGGTAAGAGAGACACAAAAATCATGCAAAGGTTAAAACAACTAACACAAAACATAATTTTTATTTCTCATGAAGTATACATAGTACATTGCATGTGGGAGAAAGGCATGAAGCCATTATAGTGTTTGGAGGAAGGCTTAGAGCCCCAAGAATAAATGGGGTGCATGGGAGAAGAAAGATCAACAACCCCCTACACATGTGAACCCCTTATAATTTATAGAGGAAGAAAATGAGGAGAGAGAGAGAATAAATTCAAAAATGCACTCCAATATCAACAAAATCCATCATTGTCCTTGTGGGAGTGATGGGCAAGTCTGCAAATCCCATACTCCATTGTACCTTTCCTTATTAGAAAAGAAAGGAAACACATACCTCATCATTTGGGTAGGTGAGAAACTAAGAAACACCATCTAAAATGGTGGATTGTATTTCTTTGTTTTAAATACTTATACTATAGTTGTGTATATGACACGAGAGCTTTCCAAAAAGTATGATTTTTGCAAAACCGAGCTCTCGGTCAAAATTTATGGCCATTTAAAGATGAGGGTGCCATACTTCAATAAATGCGGGTTGTTGTATATCTCTTTTCAAACTCCGAATTTGCATCACAACCTTTGAATTCTTAAATTTAGGACTTTTGGGATTCGATACTTCAGAATTTTTTTATTTTCGAGTTCAAGATTCTTGTTCATCACCCAAGTTGGCTCGAGAGTTCCAAATTTCCAAACCTGAAGTCCAAAATTCGACTTCGAGTTTGGACTCTAAAACCATGTCGCATGACCTTTGTTCATTGCTCAAGTAAAGGTTCGAAATTCCAAAACTTCAAAGTCTAAAACTTGAACTTCGTGTTTGAGACCATTTCCTTTTTAGGGGTTCAAGATCCAGGATTTTGGGGTTTCACGTTTCAGGATTTCAAGGATTTTGGGTTTTGGGGATTCGGGACATTGGGTTTGGGGTTTCAGAATTTGTATTTAAGGGTAATATTATCTGCTTGGCACTTAAAACCTTTGAAATACCAAAATCCTGAAGTCTAAATTTCAGACTTTAGGTTTTAGGATCATTTGTGGACTACGCTTTTACATTCCTTTTCACCAATCCCCCAAATTTCTCTTTGGCCTAACTCGAACAACCCCACTGTGAAGTCCAAATTTCATACTTTGGAGCTTCTTCATTTCCTGAAATCCTCTGTAATGTGCTCGACCCTCTTCAACCTATTCGACCAATCCTGAAGTACGAGCTCCATGGGTAAACCAATCCCTCATTTTTTGTGGAGTCTTGTTTGTCCAATTTTTCCTGAGGGGAAAATCGAGATAACAAGAACTACGCTACATTTCAGACCTGATGTATTTCTATGTGTGTGTGTGTGTGTGTGCGAGAATCATTGCCCTAGGTGTCTTTTTTTTTGTGTCGCACTTGATAACAAAAAAATAGCTAGATGTAAAGAATTGTAATATTTGTTTACATGGAATAGACCTGAACTTCCTCCTATGAAGTGTATTAAGAATAATGTAGTCTCTTTCCCTTAAAAGGATGCTATAATAGATGCTTGAATTTTCTTGAATAGCCTTTGGATACAACCTTAGGTGGTCATATTTAGTGCTTAATATTTGGTCCCTTATTATGATCACATAACTCTATATTTATATAATTACCATGTTCAAATTTCATAATTAAACCTAAAAGTTTTGAATATGAAAAAGATAATATGATCAAATTTCTAGAAAGGACCCAAAAGAAGTGAACAAAATATAAAGAGGTATGGGGTTTCTAGAGCGGACAAGATCGCCTAATGTTGGCATCCTAGTTGGGCACTTTAGTGTCTAAGATGAGAAATACCGAGCTATGAAAAGATAGGACCGAGAAAGAAAGAGTGTAAGACAAAAAGTAAAAATAGAAAGAAAGCATAGATGGTAAAAGGCATGTTTAATTATTACTTTTCTTATTTAGGAATCATATGAATACTAGTATGCAATTAGGACTAGATAATTGCCCAAAGTGTGTGATTTTATGTCTACCTTTGCCCCTAATTTATGTCACTTATCAGATCCTAACTAACATAAAGTACATAAGAGATGCATACCTTATAACTTATTTAGATTGATGGTGAAAGTGTGTCGAGAGACAAGGAAAATAGTGGAGTGATAAAAATTTTTGGCGAGGAAACTAAAGAGGAGAAAGTGAAAAAAGTGATGATAATGATGAGCCTAGGGTGGAAACGCATGTGTACATGTCGATGTTGATGTGATTGATGTTTTTATGTCGTTGAATAATGTTTATTATTTCTTCCCATAAGGATAGACACCCAAAATAGAATAACAAACATGTTTTCAAGTACACATGTATGTGATCAAAATGTGTAAAACATATGTAAGAAAATGTGTAAAATAAGAAAATGATAAAAAGGAACATGTGCACAGGATTCGTGATGAGGAAACATTATAGAAATTATTCTAATCATGATGTAGAAGAACATTTTTTTTGGATGATCACATGCCAGTTGCATCGAATATGAGTCGTTTTTTTTGCAATATCACGCCAAGAACATGGAAGGAGTGTAGGGAAGAAAGTATAGTGTCATCCTACAACCTTGAAATACTTCCCAAAATGTATAGCACAACGACGGATGGTGTGTAAAAATATTATTTAATTCAAATAGTTTTAAACTAACGTGAAAGTACAAAATTCTTGTGTAGTGCATGTATGCCAAGTGCTAAGGACTATGTGCCTTGTAAAATCCATTGTGTGAAATTCGTAAACTATGCTTTGAACTAAAAATTCTATGTAACTTCCCCCTAGTCACAAGCATCAAGGAAATGGGTGCCTAGGACATACTTTCCTAGTCTAAGAGCTGGTGTCCATGATGTGGTAAGGACCCACGTATGATTTTGAGCCCTATCCGATGTTCATGACTATGTTGTATCAGTCTTGTGTTGTGTTGTGTGATGACTATATACTGTTGTATGGGGTGATTTATTCACATGAATGATGACCCCCTCATTCAAGGTGTATGTGACATCAATGGAGTATGCAGCGTAAAGGAGGATCGACCACTATGTTGAAACTATGCCCAGCATGGGGATGGAGTGTGCTTGGTAAAAATCAAGGCATAAGAAAAAAAATTATAAACGAGAGAAGTTATAGTGCAAGAAAGGAAAAATGTGTATATGTAGAAGACAACATGTAAGCTAAGCAGACAATGTGTAAGCTAAGATGCAAGAAGACAATGTAAACACACAACAAGACAATCTATACCATGAAAAGTGGGTTGTAAACATGGGACATCACTCACGATGTCACAAATACAATCAAGGCATTGTGAAGCCAAAAGCGAAACTATGCACACAAGACAAAGGGGAAAGCCCCAAAATAATGAAAAACGTTGGATGGCAAGAGAAAAAAGTTTCAATAAATGTAACAAGAAACAATGGAAGCAAATAGACTTGTATAAAAATGTTACACATAAAGCACCTGTTATCACATTAGAAAGATGAAAAATATGTCAAAATGTGTATAATATGATATAGTAAATGTGCTATGAAAAATGAAACAATAACACCTATAGTGGATGAAATTTGATGCCCCTAGGAGCGATGTTGGACCTGGTAATATGTATTGTACCAAGCATCCATGCTTTGCGTATGGGATTTGTAGAATATGCAATAAAAAATAGAAATCTGAATAAACGTGCATGCATATATGATATAGATATTGACATATAATATATCTATCTAGCATGTGTAATAAAGTGTGCATGTAACAAGTAAATGTAAGTGAGACTAAATGTGACCAAGATATGTAGTATGTTGTGGATGATACAGAATGGAGTGTAGAGTGAATGATAGAATCAATGTTCCCCCAAGTGGATGAGTATGCATAAAGTGAGGTTAATTTGTATATGCCCCCTCAGAAGTCAAGAATGAATTGTAGGGAAAGAATGCCTCATTGGGAAATGGTGTAAATTATGTGTACTAAAAAGATGTGATCGTTAAGGTGCAAAGCGTAGAGTGCGTGAGTGAATGAGTGAGTGATCTAACATGTGAGTGTTGTGAGGTCCATTTAAGATGTAGACACTCAAAATTTGAGTATGGACCATGTAAGTAAATTGCATCATAGGGTAATGAGTGTAGAGTGTAAAAATAGATGCGAGGAATATATATTGTGAACATCTAAAATGAATAATCCATAAAGATTCTATAATAAGAGGATGTCACGTATGAACGGAGTGTGTTATGTGTAGTATGTAGTGTGTGGTATATAGCACATAGTGTATTATGTAGTATATAGTGTGTAGTGTGTTAGGTTCATGTGTATAGGATTCCCTCAATATTCAAATGTGGAAAAAGAATGAGAGTGCATGATCGGGTAATGGCGATATAGGATTGTATCAAGAGATTTGTAATAATGCTTAGAGACTATTAATCACTAAAAATGAAGATTCAAGTGCATGAGATGATAGAGACATTTTATACTATAAGGGGAGAAGCTATGATGCCCCATAAGTGTGTAGTTGATCGAGATTTAGTCAATGACACCGAGTGGATCAATGTAAGTAGTAGTTTCCTTGAAAAAGTAATTACATGTGGAAGTGATGAAAACTTAGGATCCTCGAGTGGTGTAACTAAAAAGAGGCTAGCGAGAGTCTGTTGATATTTCGCGGTGAGTGGTTTCTTATTTGGAATTGGTAATGACCTAGAAGACTTTGTTATCTAATTTCCCTCTCTCGGTGAAATTGATAATCAATCATGCTAGAAAATGCACACCGAGACCATACTAGAGACAAAAACTGATTAAAGGGTGTGTTGAAAATAAGAAAGAGGCAATACTAAGAAAAATAAACAAAAATGTGGAAAAAGTGGAAGATTTTGTCCCACGTAGTCCACGAGACAGCTAGGAAAAAGTACCGAAATTGGACTTTTTGGAAAGCTCTTAGTGTCCTCTACACAACTACGACTAGTTTTCTTTATATTAGTGAGACTAAGTATTTAAAAATGAATAAGTACAGTCTGTCATTTTAGAGGGTGTTTCCAGATTTCTCACCTACCACATAAAGAGGTATGGGCTTCCTTTCTTCTCCAGCAAGGTAGAGTACCTGGAGGCATGGGTTTTGCAGTGGAAACCATCATTTTGTAGGTGATTTTAATGTATTTTTGGGTGGTTGAAGTAGGATTTCGAATTCCTTCTCTCCTCTTTTCTCTCATTCTTCCTATATATTGTAAGGAGGGGCTCATTTTAAAGTAGTTGGAAAACTTGTATCTGCCCCTCCCTTCTTCTTTCTTGTCTGTAAGAGATTTTGTGGAGATTCCAAACCTCCCTGCTAGACATTGTAATGCAAGATATGTGCCTTTGAGCTTGAGTGTGGTGTATTGTATCAATTTTTGAAGCAATATAAACATATTTGTGGATATTTCAAACACCCCTTTTGTGTTTTATTGCATCTTTTCTAGTCTTTCATCACATACAAATTATTGTGCACTATTGTGTTTTCATTACAAGATGCTGGTTATGTTGTGTTTATTATGCATGTTATCTAACCATCCTTCTTGGTGCATCACCTTCCCTTAGAGTAGGTTTTAATTTCATGCATTTTCTCTATCTTTGTCTCCTTGGAAATATTAGATTAGGGTTAGATCTACAACTCTGCACTTTAGAGTAGTTGGCACTAGGATAGGATAGGAAGCCAACCTTCTCTAGAGAGATTTCCCTATTTCAAAGTCCCACACTTTGGGAAATGATCCATGTTATGCAATCACACCGATGTATTGTAACAATCCATCAAATTACAAAATATATAGGGGGTGTTGTGATTACGCATCAAAATACTTTAGAGGTGGAGGAGATATACCGATATTTAGAGGAGTTTTCCTAGTTCGACATGATGATGTCAAAGATGGCTTGATATGGGGAGGTGTAATATTGATTTTTAGAGGAGGTTGCTTGAGCGGGTCTTGAATTTCTATAGAAGGCACACTATAAGTAATAGCATGATGCTCGGTGGACATATATGAAGTAGATTTAGGAGCCCATTTAGATGTAGTATTTATAGATGTACATGCCACATAATGTTGTGTAATATATTAGCTAAATCCTTAATGCTCAAGATGTTTGATTCTTTGTTGTAAATCATAGAAATCATTTTCATTATGTCCATTGATTCGATGATAATTTTAATATGGACGGCCCTGATATTTTGCAAGATGATAAGGAGGATAGCCATGAGTAGATGGTAAAGTGATCAATTGATGACTAAGGAGCTCAATAAGAATGTTATTTTTCTTCGCATTGTGATTAAATGCGAGAGGCTCTGGTAATAGAAAGACTTGAGGGTCATTGATATGATTATAAGTAGAATACATAGAATGAAGATGAGATATAGAAGGAGAACAAACATGAGCCTAAGAAGCATCCTTAAGTTGTTGGATTTCCTAATTAAGAGATGTAATCATGGATTCCATAGCTTGAAATTTGTCTTTAAATAAAGAATGATTAGATGGAGGATCACAAAGGCTAGGGTTATAAGATAGCCAATTGAAAATAGAACTTATTTCATGTGGAAATGTATCTTTAGAAAGATATATGGTATCTAAGGATTTTTTTAGAACAACTTGTCAATTGAGATGTATTTTAAGTAAAAGCGAGAAAAAGAAATTTGAGGAACTTTATGACCCATGATAGAAGAAAAATGAGGATCCAAGAGTGTTCAAATGAGACGGGTTCACCAAAATGATTAAACAAATATGAAAAATAATTTCCTAATTTTGAGTGCCATTTTAGCAACTTAAATAAGTAAGAAATTAAGTACCAAATAGAACAAAACAAATCAAGATAAAAACTATGAAACCCTAGTTGAAAAACCCTCGAGTGTTAATAAATCCCAAAAGGAATAGAATGCGAATGAGGGTGATATTTTCCTCAGTTGTCAAACAAGTTAACTTAGGAATGATACATGCACTACATTTCAAACCCAACAAAGTTCTAGTTGTGTGTGTGCGAGAATCTTTCCCTATGTTTCTCTTATGCGTGTCGCACTTGATAATGAACAAGTAGCTAGATGTAATAAAATGTAATAGATGTGTGCATGGAAAATAATGAACTTCCCTAATATGAAGTGTATGCGAGAATAATGCAGGCCCTTGCCATAGAATGGATGTTAGAATAATTGCTTGAATGCTCTTGAATAACCTTAGATACTGACCTTAGGTGATGATAACTAGTGATTAATGATTTTTCCCTTATTATGATCACATAATTTTATATTTATATGATTCCCTTTCTTGAATTTCATATTTTACCCGAAAAGGCCGACTACCAAAAATATAAGATGCTCAAACGACTAGAAAGGACTCAAAATATGTGAACAAAGTACAAAGATGTCGGGAGCACCCGAGAGGACCGAGGCACTGACGTTGGTGTCTTTCCTAGGCGCCGGTGTCTGTTGGTTGAAAAATTACGACTTTAATGAAAACAATGATGCTGGGGATAGAAATTACATCCTCTTTAATAGGAGAGGTGCCCTTATTGAAACCAAGAAGAAAAATTATTTACAAATGTACAACTTTCTACTTTAATGAGGAACTCTGATATCATGAAAGTGTTTTAATGCAAAGGTAGATCATCAATACAAAAGAATAGAAGAACTAAGGGAGGAAAAGGTAGAACATAACAACATTCTCGGGAAATATAGATAGCAAAATAGTTCCTTATAAATGTTGAGCAAGGATGATATATAGAACAAAATCATTCATATTAAACCACCAGATATTATTTCATAGACACAAAGTTCAGAAATGACATCCATAAGAATACAAAGCTTCTTAATGCAATAGATTAATGATTCACAAACTTTAGACAAGCAAGAGAGAATAAATAGATGTAGATAGAAACAAGAAGGGAAATATTCTGTATTGATAGCTTTTAGTTCTTTTACACTTTCAAAAATTATCAGAGTTCCAGCCCTTTGGAATGGCGTGGAGAGCCCAATATATAGTTTACAAAGTGGTTACATTTGGTAACCGTTTCTTTTAACCAAAATATTAATTAAGGAAATACACAATATAAAGTCCTTAATTAAATTACAAGGAGATCAAAACTAAAAATAGAAGAAGAAAGTCAAGATCCAAAAGTAGAGACATCTATTGTGGCTGAGGAGGGCCCACTATTTTGAGGATCTAGTTCTGAATCTCTTCAATGCTTCTGCTATCTCCATGCCCCTTGGAATCATTGTGTTGGAAGTAGCATGAGTCCACGTGCCTAGGAATTTCTCCATATCTTTGTCAAACTCAGTATGCTCCAGATATTCCTTATTAGCCTCGGCTATAGCTGAATGGAGAGAACAAATGTCCTTCATTTTCTCTTTAGTGATTGACTCTTCCTTGAACAAATCATCCTTGACAAAGGCTTTAAACTGAGCCTTGATTTCTTGGAGAGAGAAGAATACACCATGTTTTCATCCTAAAAATGGTAGTGGATATCCTTGAAGGTGGATAAAACACAAGTTTTAAAAGACTCCCCTTTTTTCCATACATTCCTCAATTCCCCTAGTGCTTCTTCTAGAACCTTTATTTTCCACTCGATGCTAAAGATCCATGTCCTTGACAAGTTATTCTTGACATCATCAAACACATTGTTGGCCAACAGGATCCTATCATCGGTTTGACCCATCAAACGGAGATCTGCGATACATCCACTCCTAGACTTTCAATTCCTTGTCCATAGCCTTGATTGAGGAAGTGAATTTCTACTGCAGCTTGATCACCTTCTCATGAGTTTTGAAGGCTTCCTCAATGAATTTTAAACCTGCTACAGTCATATCATCCACCATGGCCTCAACAGCCTTCCCATAAGTAGAATACTTGTGGATGTCTTTGATGGTTTGGACCTCATCTTGGCTGAGAACTATGGGAGGTGGGAGAGCGGCCAATGGGGCTGGATCCAAAACTTTATCCTTTGCCAACAATGATCTGATAAAGTTGGAAAGAACTTGGTTGTGTTCTTCCAACTGCTCCATGGTTTTCTTTCCTTTCTCCACCCATTCAATAACCTTAGTCATGGTTTCCCGAAGGTTATGAACTTCACTCTCAGGTGTGGATTCTCCCATTGGAATTTTGGAAAGCTCCAAGTCAGAGATCAAAATATATTTCTCCTCTTTATCCACTTTGGGTTTTGCAACCTCCAAGAACTGCTGGCCTTGGGCATCAGTTACCAACCTCGAAGTGGTCTTCACTTTCTTTGCTGGAGGAGGAGGAGTAGTACCAAGCAGAGCTGCTACAACATCAAAGTCAGGCACTGTTAATCGGGAGGAAGATTTCCTTTTCTTGCTATCAACTAGGGGTTGCACCTAGGAAAAGGAAGAAGAAGAAATAGAAGAATCAAGGGACCCAAGTGCAAGTGAACTCATGGCACTCAGAGTATGAACCACTATTGTTTCTAGTGGGGAAATGAATGCAACCTTAGGAATTTCCTTTACAGAGGAGTTTGTTAAACTTGGAGGTTTAGTCCTTGGTCCTTCCTTCTCCACTTCAAGCAGTGATTTTAGGGGTTTCTTCTGGGTCTTTCATCTCATCATCATCATTCTCACTTAGAAAAATAATGTTCTCCAGCCCAATAGGCAATTTTGATTGCTCCAGAAGAGTCTCTTCCTCGATCAGTTCTTGCTTGACTTCTTTGACCTTCTTCTGATACACTTTAGTGGAAGAGGAAGGAGTAGACAACTCAGGTTCTTTCATCGAAGAAGAAGGAGGAGTTTTCTCAAGTACCTCAGTGCTAGGCGTATGTACTTCCTTCCTAGGTGTGGAAGTCTCTCTTGAAGAGGATCTACCTTTGTTCATCCTGAGGTCACATATTTTTCTATCAAACCAAATCTTAGTTACGATAAAGAGGGGTGATCATCTCATTCAAGTCATCTCTTTCCTTCACATACCAATCCAAGGTTTCCAGAGGAGTGTGCTTGATTGATCTTTCATACTCAAAGGATTGCAAATCTTCATCATCGTCCTTAAGCCCTTCAGGCACCTGGTAGAGGTTGAAGTCTATGATCTATTGTAGAGAAAATATGCCAAAATGCCTCCTCTTGGCTTCAAAATCATCAGCACAATCAGCCCAGTAATCCTCAGTGTCAGGATGGTGATGATAAGTTATCTTGAGATTTTGATCAATGTATCTCTTAAGATCAAAGCAAGTCCTGGGCTTGAAGAAATGAACTATAAGAGGAGCAATAGTCCTTTCTATATTTTGGGCATCTAGAGCTGTCTTGCATGTATAATTCCCCAAGGTGATAGGGAAATGAAGACCAATAATCTTCTTATCTCAGTAGGTTCTATGAAGTTTATCCAGCTGCCTACACACCTCAACCAAAGCCATTTTGTCGTTGCAGAACATGGGAAGCTTGAGAGGTGTGCTTTCAAAACAAGCCAACTTGATGTATGAGAACTTTCAGAACTAAGTGAAGAAAGCCCCATACTTGGTTATCAAAGCCTTAGCCTCATCAGAGAACCTTCTGGCAGTGTCACCCTCCAAGAGCCTCATAATGTACATGGTGAAGGCATCATTTACCCTTCTAGAAATTATGATTACTGACCTTGAGGGTAAACTGAGGGCAATATATGCGTAGATGGGCTCATCCTTCTTGTCTTTAATGAAAGTGAAGCCGAGCCACTCACGAGATGTTGCCAAGGTGTACATGAGATAGGAAGTCATGTAGAAATTTTTGGTTTGTTGAACATTTGACAATTGTTCAGTCAGGTTTCCATAGATAATCTCGGCCCAATTCAGATTTTGCTTACCCTCGCAGATGATATTTATGAAAGGGCACATCCAAAAATGGAAGTCATTAGTAGAGGGCATTCCCATAATCTGGGTGAGAAAGGTGATGATATTTGATAGTTCTTCCTTGAAGTCAACCCTAAACAATGCCTTAGAGAGTCGGGACACTCCCTTCTTAGGGAACTTCAGCCATGATTTTGCTACCTGAGCCTTATATTTCTTGTTGTCTTGATCAAATAGAGTCTAAGCTTGAGTGAGAGTGAGAACTGGAGTCTTCTGTTTTGTGGATACGTAGGGTAGCGATGATGGCAATAGCATCAATTTTGTAATCAACTCGCCGTGCACATTGACAACCTCCTTGGTGTCCGGATTGAAACTAGCCCCGCAGGTGAGCACAGTGTTGGCACATTGCATAGAGAGAGGAAAACCAACAGCGTACATGATTCCACTATCATTTATCATTTGAGCCATGGGAGCAGGGTTGTTGCATGCTAATCTGCCCCAGAAATCATCAAAATCCAAATGTTGAACTTCGTTATCTCCAATATCAGGCACAAAAGTCTCCAAAGGGGATAGATGCTCGTGCCCTTGAAATTTGATCTTCATTTTGATAGTGAACAGAGGAATGGCCTTCAAAGAATAAACTCACGAAAATTATTGCAAGGAGATACATGAAGGTGGACAAACGACTCGATTTTGCAAAAATGTGGGCAAGAGATAATGAGCAGGAAATGTGACAAGTGCATAGATGGTTACCCCTTTAAATAACCGCAGGAGAGAGAAGATCATAAATGCATATTAAATATACCTTACACCGACTCAAAAAGGTGAAATGTGGGAAAAGTGGAAAAAATTGGCCCGAGATAGTCCATGGAACATTGGGACATGAGGGA
Organism: Taxus wallichiana var. yunnanensis; assembly: GCA_018340775.1. NCBI lineage: Eukaryota > Viridiplantae > Streptophyta > Pinopsida > Cupressales > Taxaceae > Taxus > Taxus wallichiana. The sequence goes on along the minus strand of CM031240.1, from coordinate 245,478,052 downwards.
CATGAAAGAGCCAATTCGGTCGATGCGGGCGATGCGGGGAATCGGTGAATAGGAGGCCCGGGCATACTTGGGATAGATGGGCTGAAAAAGTCTAAAAAGATGACGGATAAGGACTTGCGGGGAAATCAGCCAATCGGCGAATAGGAGGCCTGCCAGTACTTGGGACATGAGGGACAAAAATGTCGATAGACCCATGCAAGTCACTAAAATGACCCCAAGAAATGGAATTTTCACCATCTCTTCAAATTTCTTACTTCACTAAAACACTTTGTTGAAGGGTGCCAACTCAAAATTTTCAAATTTTTGACTTTCAAAAGAGGGGAATTTTGAGGGGAACAACAATGTCCAAGATGAGAAATTCCGATGTATGAACAACCAAACTAAGCTAGAAAGAGTGCAAGACCAAAAGTCAAAATAGAAGGAAATCAAAGATGGGAAAGGACATGGTTTATTTAGTACATTTTTACATAGGAATCATATAAATAGTAGTATGAAACAAAGATTAGATAATTGTCCAAAGTGCATGATTTTGTGTCTACACCAGGGGTAGTAACAAAGTTCTTCTCATTAGCACTTGTTTTCAGCAGTTCACACATTAGTTTTCATAGAATAGGCACAATCCTCCAATAATAAGCAAATCTGTTATATCCTTCTTCTATTTGCATTGGATAGAAGCTGGATAGAAATTTAACAAAATAGGATCACACCAATTGCATTGGTGTATAAATCTTCGAGAACCATCGGTGTTGGAGAATAAAACTAGACCTTTCTCTAAACAATTCTTTTGTTATCGCATGAGATCACCCAAAATAACTCACACTTGGCAAGAGATTGCCTAAAAACCTCACGAGTTGGCATGAGATCTCCCAAAACAATTATTCTTTTACATTGTTTGAGGACACTTTCTATCCTTCTTACTCAACACGAATCAAGTGTACATGTTTTTTTGTATTTTTACATCTTTGTTACATATTTGCATTAAAAAAATTCTTATACATTAATATTGCTTCTCTTTTTCTCTTCTTTTTGTAGGTCCATCCTTTTAAGAGCACCTGACCTCAAGCATGAAACAGCACGCAAATGACAACATGTACAAACATGACGCAACACATTACAATTTTCACTCCTAGAGGGTCATTTCCTCTTTCCTAGCTTAGCTTTCATGCTTCATTTTTATCACTCTACGCTTTTTCTTGTCTCACATGCTTTCATCATCAATCTTCATGGTTATTGGGTATACATATCTTATCTACTTTATGTTATAAAGTATTCACTCAACAACATAAAGTGGGGGAAAATGTAGACACTAAATCACGCACTTTGGATACATTTCTAGATCCTAGTCACATACTACTATTCATATGATTCTTAATTGAGAAACTTATAATTTGACAACTATCTTTGGCCTTTTGTATGTGTTTCATGTCTTCTTTATGGCCTCTTACACCCTACAACCCAATTGATACTTTACTACTTTATCTTTTATGACTGGACATGGTGCCCGGTGAGGACATCGGCGATCAAGTGCACTCATCCCCTCTAGGTGCCCTTGACCTCTCTTTACTTTACTTGCTTCTTTTGGGCATGTTTTATCTTTTGAGAATGTTATTTTCCTATGGGCCAGCCTTGACAATTGTTAATTGAGAAATTCAACCAAAGGAATCATATAAATATAAATTTATGTGACCATAAAAAATGACCAAGCACTAAGCATCTACTATCACCACCTAAGATTTCATCCAAAGGCATTCTAAGAGCATTAAAGCATTCATCTAGCTTCATTCAAGGGGCAAGGGACTATATTTTCTACTTGCACCCACGGAGGGGATCTTAGCAACATTGGTGAGACATAAGGAAAATAATTTTCCGAGGTTCTTTGTAGAAATAAGAAACCAAAACTAGTCTAAAGCACTATGCGCCCCTGACCTAACCAGGGAACCAAAGTCCAGCAATATACGGAAGTCACACAATTTTCTGAGCATGCTTGCCAAAGTTTCCTCCACCTATTTATCAGTTTTCCAGTTCAACACACTTGAGATTAATTTTGAAATCAACTGAGTATTCTACTTTCTCTCTTGTGCTTAGGGTTTCAAACTTATTTAGCTTATTGCTTGGGTTAGATATCTACTTTAGTGTTTAATCTATTGCATGTGACTCTGAAATATCTAGGGTTTTACAAATTTCTATATTTGTCAAATCATAATATTATAAATGAATGTATGTATTGATCATATGTAATGTCGCTGATATAATGATTGATGTTCAATATTTTTACAAAATAGACATCCACTTTTTCTAAATTTTGGTTAGGAATGAATTTAAATTATAAACTATGTCCTAGATTCTTTGATATATCTATCCTAAAATGTTTAAATTAGTTTTGTTAATCTAATATAAATATGCAACCACATTAAAAGTGCATGTCACTTATAAATTCACTTAAAAATATGTAAAATGTATGTATAGTAAATTAGAAGTATTTGTTGATTATTTATAGGTACCTATATTTATAAATTTATTGACTTATCCATGTGTACTTATTCGTAGTTACAGATTCTATGTAAGACCAAGTCAATAAGACTATTAATATGGTTATTTATGGACCTTTCCCAAACACCTTTAAATATAAATTGTAATTTATACATATGATAAAAGTGTACATTCATGATTTAGTAGGTCATGGTCTTCTCTGGTTTTTATACTTTTATGTTCAATGATTTATATTTTATATGTGACCTTTCTTTTCTTATTGATTATATTTATACGTATTTTTGTAAAGATGTTTTTGGCATTTTATTTTTCTTTTGGTACTTTAGAGGGTCAACGAATACCTAATGACAAGTGAGCCCCACCTATCAACTCTATTTGGACTAGCAAACCGAACTCTCAATGCATCATCAATCAATTCCATTTGGAGTAGCACACTTGAACCTTCAATACATGTTGACGATAAATTATGGGATCGAACCCAGAATCAAAACCACCTAAAACAATTGCCAAAACTAAATAAACTAACCGCAATACAACTTTTATGTAAAAATTGTGTGTTTTAAGTATGAAAGAACAACAAAATTAAAAACTAGGCAATTAAATTTAGAGAGGAATTTTTTTGTGTATATTAAAATGAAAGAAATGGGGTGGGGAGGGATGGGATGGATGATGTGGGGATGTGCTCGTATCTAATAGAATCATCTTCAAGGCACGAGAAAGTATGTTGGGGTCGGCCAAAAGCCTAAACACCAAATGGTGTGACGAAAAATAGATGTGGGAAGACGTTATATAACATGCTAAATGACGTTTTGTATAGTACGATAACGTTCGTAGTGGAAAAATTGGCATGGTATGGCCCATTTGTCTATTGTGACTCGTGAGGTTTATTGAAAAGAAATTTCAAAACTGCGCGAAAATAGAACGGTATTTGGAATTTTCAGGGGCACGAGCATCTGGCGACCGTAAAACAGCTGACGTAAGGACCCGTGGTTTGAAAAATAAGTGTGTTTTTATGCGTATGCTTGTGTCTCCCCGGCCCTGTCAAACGAATAAGAATTGCGTGAGCTCAAGAGCTTTACATGTCAAAATATTTGTTCTGAATTGTTTACTTTGCGAAATTTAAAGAATGAAAGTGGACATCACATGCTCAACTTTCCTTGCGCAGTTATTGGTGTCATATTTACTGAGTAAATTAATGGATTGTATTCATGATATGAACTTTTGCCTGCTTTCTTGGAATGTACTGCTTGCGCCGCTTAACCATAAGAGTAAAACTTTCACCGCTAATCGAGAACGGCGTTGGTCATTTTATGTTTTATGTTCCTTTGTCAGTTGTAAGGAAAGCCTCTCACTCGCCTTGGCCCTTTGTATATCAAACCATTTTATGCTCTATGTATGTAGAAGACATTTAAGTGTGTTTATAATACGATCCGTGGTTGTCATTGGGATACAGTGACTGCATTTATATGATTGATATGCTCTGAATAAATATATTCGCTGTCTCGCCATGTCAGGGAAAGCATTATCTTACTGGTATGTTCAAAATTCTAGGGCAGTCACATTGAATACATCAAGTTGATTATTCAGGACATTGCGCGTGCAGATGGTGCGGTTGGTAAGGCATATGTAGTTGGAAGTGTATAATTCAAAATACAATTTTTTTAGCCTTGCTAGAAAATGATGTGGCGACAAGCTACGCTCAGGCAATTCTTCACTCTTAAATTCGTCACGGCCCCGAGTGGCCCATAATAGATTAGAGGCTTCAAACAATACTTAAGCACAGTAATTTATCATTTATACCTTTGAAAATATACAAAATACAATACTACTATGTTACTATTCTATATTTCCACATATCAATATTACTTATATAAATTTGTTCAGAAAATGATGATCATATTTTAGTCATATAATTCCAAACATATAGTTGTTTACAAAAAATGGAAGTATTTTCCAACTAAAAGCACAAATATCATGTAATCAATTGTCAAATTTGAACCCCAATTAAATTAACCTATAGAAAGACAAGGACTGAAACTTAGGAGCGATCACGGTTGCAAGAAACTCCTATATTGGCAAAATGTTGGATTCTGTGCCATGGAAAATTCAGAAATTGTCAGCTAAACTAGAAGAAAGAACATTTGCCTCGTGAATAAATCAATGACCTTGGGGATAAGGAAGTGTTCACATGCATGGGAAAGTACATTGATAATTTATAGGCAAGTAGTACCATGTAACTTTCAATATTATTAAAGAACAAAATATAATATCCTTTGGACACTAAAAATGGAGCATCGACTCTATAGGAAGACCACTTTCAAAGAGTAGGATAAGTGGAGGGTTAGAGTTTACTGAGCCTACAATCCACGTTTTAGGATCATGTGTCATTATATCACTAGTTAGAGATCATTATTCTAAATTATAATAGATTTGTATTGTCCATTCACGTGGGACCGAAACACATTCAACCAAAATACGGGATTTTGAATTTTGTTTACTTTCATATTACTTGATATAATTATGTGACACTGATAAAGACTCGGAAGAGATGACACAACAACATGTATAATTTTTACACGAACATGAATGACACACAATTAACAAGATGACCCAAGATGCGAACATCATCGGACTTATAGAAGTGAACAATTATGAAATACGACCCAACCACGAGACGAACTTCACGAATAGATATATTCCACACTATCACATTTTCAGTTTAACTCTTAATTGTAATGTTATTTCATCATTAGCTTTTAAGGTTTGAAAAGCACTTGACATGAACATGTGTTAAATTTTATCTCTATAATGCATTTCCTTTTATTTTGTTTAATGAATAATTTAAGATGGTCCCATCTTAACTACCATTCAAGTTCCTTATTTAACTTGATAGGTTTCGATATCATTTTTCGAGGTAAGAAAATACTCTTATTCGTATTGTTTCACATTATTAATTTCATGAAGATTTAACTTATACAAGTACACTTCATCACACAAAAAGAGTAAACATTGGTTTAAGGGGAATGGATTCCACATTTAGTATATTCAAATTCAACATCTTACAAACACCTTTAAGATAGTAAATGTTAACTATAGGTTTCAAACACCGTTAACATATAAATAGGTCCTAGGCTTGAATTTACTTCTTTTGTGCACTCAAAGATTCTTTGACTAACTAAAGTCAATTTTAAATTGGATTGAACACATTTATCTCACTTACCTCCAATTTTATTTTTACTTATTTCCAAAAATAAATGGAAACATATGAATATAAATTAATCTTTAAAGATTATCGAAAAATTTGTTGATAAGCTGAATTTAATTGTTCTTTATGATTCAAATAGGTTAGATTCATTTCTAATGGTTACATACCTTAGGTTTTATTTTCTAAACAAGAGACTAAGTTGCTCAAACACTCAAACTCATGTGGAGAATTTTAGAATTACTTTCAACAACAAAAGAAGGCCTAACTAAGAATAAGCTAGCTCAGATTCATTTGTGTGTTAGTCTTATATCACTCACATTTTAAAGGAGTAAGGATTCTATCGAGATAAAATTAATATGAGGAACTGCGACACTATGTGGTTTACCAATGCTTGATTGATCACAAAACAAGGAATTGTAATTACCTTCATTACTTTCTCTTATGATCCCATAAACATACCTTGATTATCCCTTCAAAGAGGCTTAGAATAAGACAACCATTTAAATAAACATAACATCATTCATGTTGCGAGGTGACACTATACTTGTAGCTACCACAACACTCACACTTTCACATTCATAACAAACACTTTTTTAATAAACGAAACATGAAAATATTCGGTGGTCAAGCATAACCTTCTCGAGGATGCTAGGTTAGTGTCAAACAAATAACTTTTAATATAATATCCTAATATAGGTCAAACAATAACCACTCCTATATTTGATAGCTTATTTTCTTCTAAGTTTTCCAAGCATTAAAAAACAAAACACACAAGGATAAATGATCGTAACTTTCACGTAGGCTCGAACATTATAAATGAACAATTAATTTTCAATTGAAAATGTACATCTACATTATTAGCAAGATATATGCCTATAATCAAAATTACTCCTAGAATAGAAGTCCCTCTTTTTGCCCCTCAATATACTAATATAATACAATCTCTTACGCAACACAAAATAGTCAATAGATAACATACATGCTATTTACAATAGTGCTCATACATCTATTTAATACTAGATTTACATTTCAACAATATCTCATATTACAAAAGCACAAGAAATGCTACCATTTTCTTCCAATGTTACGTATGTAATGTCCACTCCTCTTCGACTCTATTCTATTATAAATTTTATTATTGAAGAGTAGATACACAAACATTATTAGTATATTTTGATTAACATGATGATAGAAAGTAGAGATATTTTGATTATCGATATGTGGTGACTCATATTGTGGAGTGTATGTACTACTTAGAATGCATGTATAAATATTCCAATATTGAAGATGATCTATTGTTATGTCATTGTGTCACGACACTCGGGATTCTTAACGTGTTGATTATGTTCTAATGTTCGAGATGAGTTTTGTGATATTTTGATCCGGTGAAAATGGTAGAATTGAAATGTTAAGAAAATTGTAAACGATTGATAACATTGCTTAGCTTTGATGATGATTTAATTATGTGATATGATGATTTTTATTGATGGATGTGCATGTATTTTATTGTTGATGTATTTGATGTAGCCATGAGGCTGCAAATGTATTGTTTAATTTTTGTAGTTTATTGTATCACAACAAACAAGAGGGGGTTAGGAGACTAACCATAGCGAAATATCATATGGTTACAACAAAGGTCACCATGGCATCTTTATGTTCAGTTATATTGTTGTGTGTTATAGGTTGTTAGGAGGTTCCATGTGGGGTGACCTCAAAATGTGACCATGGGCTATGTGTGCTTTTTCACTTTTTCCTTTTTAATTATTTGTGGAGTATGTGATTTATTATTGTAATGTATTTCACTTTATTATTGTTAATTAATGTGCTCTTATTTAAGTTGATTAATCATGTTAATTAAATTAAAATGTGGGATATCAAAAAGGGAATTTAATTGCGGTATATTGTCCTTGTGATCTTTTGATTTGAGTTAGATTTTAATTAATTTCGATGTTGTGCACTCAACCCATCCCTCAAATCCCGAAATTTGAATTTAGATTCATTTTGGAGGCTTGTGGGACACGTTATGCTTGTTCCATACCTCTTAAATTCACCTACGAACTATACCTATGGTATAAGTGGTAAAAATTATACCCCATTATGTGATTTAGAAGGTAAAAAGGTCAAATTATTGCACTTTCTTACATGATTTTTAAATGTGTCCTTTATTGGTATGGGGTTAAGGTCACTGTGTGTAAGAGCCTTGTCATATCCTTACCCACCAATTTATTAGCCTTGGGTTTGATGTTTGACTTGGTGATGTGGAGTTGAAAAGAAGTTATGTGGCATCCTACATAGAGCCACCTCACCCTCCTCTCTTCTTTTTCTATATATGCAAGTTAATTTGATGGTTTTGGGGTTACTCCATTTTGTTGTGCATTTATATTTTTTAGTTTTAGGTTGATTTGTTTTCTTAGGAGTATTGGAGCTTGTTTGGATTTCGATTTGAGCTTGGAAGGAGCTTGGAGTTATGATTTTGGGATCAAGTTCTTGTAATGGCAAGTAGGAACTACACCCATGTAATTTTATTTATATATATGTGTGTGTTGTATGTAAATGAATGGGTGTGTGTGCTTGTTTTGGGACCTTGGGTAGAATGGCCTTAAGTATGGTGTAGGAGAAGGTTTATGGGGATCTTTTGAGGGAGGCATAAGAGTATTGTTGCATATTTTGGAGGGATTTTGGGTTGGGTGTCCCACCTTTTTAGATAAGATAAATTCTTACTTATCTTGTATGTTTTATTTGAGGGAGGCATAAGAGATTGAGGGAGGCATAAGAGTCTTGTATGGGTGTGTTTTGTGTTTTTGAGGCTTTAAGGGGGAACTTAACACATTAGGAGGCATAAGTGATTCCCCATATTTCCTTTCTCCCTTGGCTTCAAATTTTCACGCCTTGTTTTGGAAAGGTTACATTTTATTGATATTGTTGTTTTGGGATTGTATATGTCTAAAATGATTGTTGTCTCGGGTGTTGTAATGTGGAAACATTTTTGAAAGTTGCCATTGGTAGAATCCATTCCTTATTGCTCTATGATTGGGGCTCGGGGGCCAATGAGGAGGATAACTTCTTCTCCACATTGAAATATTTGTTGGGCGGAGAGTGTTTCATACTCCTCATTCCTTGTTGTTGTGCCTTGAAGTGAAGAAAATGGTGGAGATCAAGTTGAAGCCTTGGACATAGTTGTAATGCCGCGAAAACTAGCCGACGCCACACTCACGACAACAACGTCGCATCCATTGCGAACAACCCGAAAATGCGACAAACTTTTTTTTTTTTTTTGTATGGCGAATTATTTACCTACGAGTTTCTTCCACCTGGCTCGATGAGTATTAATTACATCGGGCAAGTTCGAAACAGGGTTGAAAACCACCTCGGTCACGAAGGTGCTTCGAAGGCAGAGATATTTGGATCTATCTCATTCGACGCCCCTCAGAGATTTGTAGGGTCATCATGCGAGTAAGCTTGTCTGATATCGGATAATATCGTGTGTTGATAAAAAAGCGAAAGGTAATTCAAGAGTAAGGTATAATTTACTTTGAATCGAATACATTAGCCACTTCGATTTCTTTATTCTTACTATATTATTCGGTCATATTACGTTATTCAAAATTTAATACATTATAAATTTAACACGTTAGATATATATATATATATATATATATATATATAATGGAAGGAGTCACCTTTTTTTTTTTTACGATAATCGTACGTTGACACTACTCTATTACATCGTATTTTATGATTCCCTATACTTGGTCATATGCATTACCCTATTTGTATTTAGTGTAAAGATTATGTGAAATTGTTTTTATATATATATATATATTACACGTTATACCACTATTACCTAACATAGTGTTTTATTACATTGTCTAATTAATTCTCTCAATTACAATACTTGCAAGAATAGCATTTCGGACTGTCACTAAATGCTACAGTTGGGGCGGTGGGTGGCCCATTCCAAACACAGCGGCCATGAAGAACTTTTCCACATGGCGCATCAATATTTAATCAATTAGGTATTGAAAATTCACCTCCCCACAATCAACTTGACCTTTCTGACATTGGACGTATCATTTAGCACATGGATACATTTGTTTGGCCTCCACGGCCGCGTGGAAAAGTCGGTTTTCTCTCTTTTTAGTCCCTGTGCACGTGGACGGGAGAGAGGGAAGAATAAGGAAGAGCTCTGCAGCGTGGGAAGGGCGATCTACTTCCACTTTTAATGGATCTTTGTATTGGGAGCGGGCGTGGAGTGCGCAACGGGTGGATTGCCGAGGTGCGTGGGAGGGACCTCCCCCATGGGTGTTTCCAGGCAAGCAGGTTGTTCAACTATCTTTGTTATTCATTTTAGTGTCGAATGCATCCTCAAATACGGACGATTCGGGGTCCAAGGTCGCCTACATGGGAGGGACGGTGGATTCGTTTCATATCAGAATATTCATGAAGCCAAATTTGCTTGGAATATCATATCCAGAAATAGTGCAATCCTCAATACATTCATGCGGAATAGCGAGAGGCACGGGGATGGACTCTCGGCCTTTTTCCTTCACCCGGTGCAGATACTCCATTTGTCCAAGATTTGACTCTTTACGTATTTGCGATGACCTCAGACCACCCTCTCCAACTCTTGGCGTATGCTCTTTACAATCGAGGGTTTAACAATATATCTCGAGACATTGCCCACCCCATCGCCACCGTTGATGTGTCGCTCCTTGCAACTAGGATATCTGTCAAATATTAAGATTTACAAATGCTCATTCGTGAGTAAACCACGGAAAGTAATGAAAAATCCTAACAAGTCTTGGATCGAATTTCTTTGGATCTGGATGAATTTTAATGGTCGATGCTTTTGGTGTCATTTAGGGACTTAGGAGGTCTTCTAGTCTAGGATACGTAGGTATTCAGTTGCGATCCACATTAGGATCTTGATTTAACACAATAGACATTAATGGTGTATTCTTATGCTAAGGATCCAAAATAGTAATTTCATTAGTTGTAATAATACATAGTTATGGTTTATACTCCAAATATCAATTTCCTTATTAAGTATTAAGGAACATTGGGTACTAACTTACTTAAGCTAAAGTCTTTACATTGGGATTTTCTTCTACACAAATCCATAGGCATAACATGGATTTAAATAGGTTTGATTTCGTTTCCTTTATTAATTTACAATGGGTTTTAACGGATTTAGTTTTATTTCCCTTTTTTTTTAATATATATTTCACAATTAATTTCTAACGAATTCTTAAATGAAGGAAAGCATGCTAGAACTAGAATATGGACTTCTTTATTGGCATGTTTTATGCTATATTGAGACTTAAGTCTTTATATCAACAAAATAAGAATGGTGAGTGCTGGTATTCCAACTTACTGACACTTCTCCTTTTAAGCAATAAGGTAAAATCTATTATGTATATTTTCCTTGTGAATATTTTTTTAACATTCCACCAAAGAAGTACTACAATAATTCCATTAAGTTTTAAACAAGATCTACTAATATTTCAACAAGATCAATACATTTATAAGAGGTTACAAGACAAGTTAAAAGAGAATGAATGGGTTATCTTTCTAGCAACTTTTAATTCCATCCCTATTACAACCTTGCAAAGGAAGTTCAAAAACAACTTTCCCTCAAAATCTTTTTACATCATATCCTACTTCATGTGGAAACAAATTTGCAATAATGAAATCTAAAGGAAACAAGGCAATATTACATTTCTTTCTCCACTCAAGGTGGGTAATTACATGATATTTTAGCATTGTCAAAAACAAGGTTCTTGTGCTCCAAGTGTTCTTCATTCATGCTCCAAGCTCCAAGTATTTCCAATCACAACCAAGATAGGGGAGAGGCAACACTCTCCTCCCGGACCAAATCTCAATGGAGAAGAGAAGCAATATCCTCCATTGACCCCGAGCCCCAAACACAACACAATGAAAGGGTGGTCTCAACTCAAGGAAACAATACATGCTTCCACAATACAAGTTCTTCACACCATTCAAGCTAAAATAGAAGAACAAAGAGACACACAATAACATCAAACATTACACAACAAGGCTTGCATCCAAGCCGGCAAGAGAAGGAACTATGGGAATGTTTTCCTTATGCCTCCCAAATGAGATGAGATACCCATCAAAACCCTCCACAATAAAACACAAGCCCCTATGACTCTTATGCCTCCCTCAAGTACCCCTTTTTCCTCCCATACTCTTATGCCTCCCTCCTCTTATGGCTCCCTCAAGGACAAGGTAGAATGTAAACATTCCTACCCAAGATGGGCATCCCTCTCAAACTCCCTCCAAAATATCCTAATCTACTCTTTTGCCTCCCTCATGAGTATTCCCATAGACCTCTCCTATACTATACAATAAGCATTCAAACCATATTTCACAATACACCAAAGTAAACATGCATTTTTTTTTTTCACAATTTTAGCATAGAAGCAATAATAATATGAAAGCAAAAACAAAGGAGAGAGTTCCCTACCTCTCCATTGGAGAAGCCTAAACCAAGAAACTTGTCCAAGCTCCTTCCCAAATCAATCCAAGCATGCAAGTCCAAAAACTCTCTTTATCTCTTTCTCCCAATTCTTCTCTCTCAAAAATCACAAAGGAGAACTCTTCAACAACACAAAAACAAAGCTCCAACCCCCTCAACAAGAGAGGAAGTTTCAATAAATAGATCAAAGGTAAGGGTGAGGGTGATGTGGCTCCATGTAGGATGCCACATCACACATCCTCAAACCATCTCCCAAGGTCAACTCAAATCCCAAAACACCATAAATGGGTGGTTGGGTTGAATGACATCCCTCTTCCACATTCAACCCTTTCCCATGTGCCTTAAGGCACAATTAAATGCAAAATGAGGAAAATGCACTCCAAAGTCATATTTCCCTTCCCAAAACAATAAATAGCCCCCTTTTTGGATTCCCAACCCATAGATATGGTTGGTAAGGGGTTTTGGGAAGTGTGGGACAAGTTTAACTTGTCCCACATGAGTCCCCAAAAATTGCCCTCAATATCAAATTCGAGATTTAAGAGCATGGAGTGGTCAACACTCAAAACCAAGCATTCAATACAAGAGGACACACACGGCTCAAGGAGCCCAGACAATCAAAATTTATTACACCCACTTGACTTTCCCCAAAAGGCTTAAAAACTAAAACAAGATATTACATTAATCCTAAACACACTTAACAAAAGTAAATTAACAAAGGACTTCACAAAAGAATTCACCTACTAAATCAAGTAAAACAAGTAATAAAATTCTTACCCCCTTGGTCACATTAGAAAATTTCCCCACATGGAAATTTTCTCAACACATAAAAGAATAAAGGGTAACACAATACAATTTACTAGTTGCCTTGACGACCAATGTTGTAACCACGACATCTGTTGTGTTTGGTCCCCAATCCCCCTCATGGTTGTGATCATGTTGTGTTTCCTGCAAAATGCAAAATACCCTCTTCGGCCTTGCGGCCATGTCAAAATATCCAAAATAATCATATGCATGAAATTCATTAACATCTATACGTAATTCAATTATCCATTATTCTAGGTCTAAATCACAACTTAATTATGCATTGCATCATTATCCAAAATCATAGTAATGTAAATTCAACAACTACATTCTACTCATCATGGCGAAGAAATCAATGTTAGAACACATACAATATATCCATATGAAAATAATATCGGTATCGATAGTTTGTCCATGAGTCGGTGTAGATCATCACGAAAACAAAATCCAACCATAATCCAAATGCATCTAATCACAAAACATCATGCTAATCAACATAAGTATAAGCCATGTCCATATCTAAAGTCTGCATAACTCAAAATGATAATCAACTAAGTGTCGTAGGGAAGTGGGCATTACATCCCCCTCCCCTTAGACTAGACTTCCTCCTGGAAGTCACTGAAATAAGTGAAATAAGTGTGGCATCCTCCCAGAGCAGTCTCATCGTATGTCAATTGATGTGGCATCCTCCCAAGTAGCGGTCTGCGATCTCACGGGCTCCATCGTATCCTGCACCTCTGTCCCATTGGACATGAGAAGGATGAAACATATCTCCTAAGCACGAAGCGTGAAATCATCATGGGCGCGCGATAAGCTAGGTGGCGGTGCTAGACGACAGGCCTCCGGCGCTCCAAGATCTCAAAGGGACCCACAAATCTAGGAGCAAGGAACCTTTTCCATAACGGATAGGAGGGCTCTTATGTGGCTGCTTCGTGCCTACCTCAAAATCCTATAATAATGCTCTTGTCCCAAGGAAACCCTGTCAATCTCTCAATCTGTCCCTGACTCCATGTCCTGTAATAATGAGGTGTCCTCACACTCTCTGCCATATAAGGTGTCTGAGCTCATGCCATATAATGCTGAAGAATGCCTATAGAAGCTATTATTATAAGCAAACTCACAAATACGAGATACTCTTCCCATCTCGATTGATGATCCATCACGTACATCCACGAGCATGTCTTCCAGAATCGATTCACCTCTCTCTCATCGTCCATCTGTCTCGGGGTGATAAGCTATCTTGAAATTAATCCTCGTCCAGGGCATACTACATGGTGGTTCAAAAATGGGAGGTGTCTGAGGGTCGCGGTCACATATGATCTTCCGCGAATCCCATGTAATCTAACAATCTCATCCAAGGTAATACTACGTCCACTTGCACTCATTGTGTAGGTAGTCTTCATTGGAGAAAAGTGAGCTACCTTCGTCAATTTATCCACCGTGACCATGATGGCGTCGTGGTGATATCTCGGCGCGTCAGCTGACCCAACAATAAAATCCATAGAGATGGTGTCCCACTTCCACTCGGTATGGCATGAGGATAGAGAAGGCGGTGGATGCTTGATGCTCGGCCTTCACCCTGCGGCACTCTAAGCAGCGGGATACAAATGAAGCTATGTCTCTCTGAAGTCCTCTCAAAATACAAGTGTCTCGAGGTGGCGTGCATCTTCTTCACCCGGGATGGGTGAATACGGTGCACGATGAGCCTCTGTCAAAATGTCATGTCTCAAGCCTCCATCTCTGGGAACATATATTCGACCTCTCGTATGCGAGAAGACCATCTTCCTCTAAATGAAAATCCATCAAACCTCCCCTCAAGGGTCTCGAGACTCGATCTTTGCTGCTCTGGTTTGCAAGGTAGAAACTATCTGAGGAAGGCTGCTGCAAGATCCTACTCCGCAAATCTGTGTGCCCTTGAGGTGGCCATAGCCACATGTCTCCATCTACTCAAGGCATACTGCAACCACATTCTCCTTCCCTTCACATGCTCTATCTCCATGTCATACTCACGGAGTAACTCCATCAGCTTGCATTGTGAGCATTGAGATTGGGGCTGCGTGAAAAGGTGGCGAACTCAAGTGATCGATCACGAGTGTAAATCTCTCGGCCAAGAAGAAAATGTCTCCACCGCACTAAGGCATGTACTCCTCTGCTGCAAGCTCAAGGTCATGGGTCGGATAATTGAGCTCATAATATTTGAGTTTGCGAGACTCAAAGGCAACTACTCTACCCTCTGCATAAGCACTCCTCGATTCTGCCGAGGAAGCATCGTGCATACGAAAAACTCTCCATGAGGATCGGCCTGCGAGGATAGGTGCTCTCGTAAGGCACTCCTTGATATCTTGAAGGCTTGCTCACATTTTTCTGACCATACAAACTTCTTCCCTTTCACATTTGAAGAGAAGTGATGGGGTGCGTAATCGAGAGAAGTCTGAACAAACCTCCTATAGTATCCTGCTAGTCCCATGAAACTACGCACCTCGGTCACACTAGTGGGTCTTTGGCCAATCCATGATGGCTCAAATCTTGGAAGGATCACTGCGATACCTTCCCCGAAATAATGTGGCCCAAATCATCGCACCTCGGTCGAAAGAACGCACACTTCTCAAGTTCCCGTAAAGGCGCGCTCGCGAAGACACGAAGAACTGGAGAAGGTGCTCCTCGTGCTCCTCACGTGTGCGTGAGTAAATCGAGAATGTCATCAAGGAACATAAGCACAAAGTGATCAAGGAAGGTCTGAATACCCCATTCATCAAACTCATAAACAACTTTGTGGGGCATTCGTCGAGCCAAAAGGTACTTTGTGAACTCGTAGTGGCCATATCTCGTGCGGAAAGTTTGTCTTGTGAATATCTGTCTCGCATGATCTGAGTGATGGTACCACGACTTAAGATCTATCTTGGAGAAAATGGTAGCCCCCTTCATCGATCAAATAAATCAACAATGCGTGGAAGGGGGTAACGATTCTTGATCGTTACCTTATTCGGTGACGGTAGTCAATGCACGCAATCGAAGAGATCCATCTTTCTTCTTTACGAAGATAAGCTGGTGCACCCCAAGGGGATACGCTAGGGCCGAATTAGGCCTTTCTCCGAGAAGGCCCTCAAGCTCAACTTGAGCTCACATAACTCAGGAGTAGTCATCAGATAAGGTGCTCGTGAGATAGGCTCTGCTTTGGAACGAGATCTATATGGAAGTCGATCTCACGTGGGGAGGTAATCTGGTAGCTCCACGGAAACACATCGGCAAACTCGATAAGATGGGATGATCATCGAGGAAGGTCCCCGACTCATCCTCGATCTGTCACTAGCGCAATGTGACATCTGTTGTGACCCCGTCGCACACACCGCTTAAGCTGCATAGCGGAGATGGTGCGAATAGAGACGGGTCTCTTAACCCCTGATATCACTGACTCTACCCCAAGATCATCTATGCAAGCAATAGTCTTGTGGTAACAATCCACTCTAGCTCTGTGGGCGGACAACCAATCCATGCCTAAAATGATGCCATAAGATCCTAATGGAAGGATCCTAAGATCAGAAGTAGTGGTGAAGGGTCCCAAATCCACTACACACTCCTTGACTAAGGAGTCCACAGAAATCTTGGCTCCCGAAGCCATCTCAACGTCCCAACTACGGCCCTGCCTAACTGCCACCAGCCTACAACGCTCTACCAAAGATGGTGCAATGAATGAATCAGAGGAACCAGAATCAAATAATATAGAGGTGGAAATACCACCAATACTACCTGTCGTCTCAATCACAGTACTCTGATGCTCAGCCTGGCGGTTCTCGACCGCTGCGTAGATCCGATGACTCCGTGCCATATCTCCAACAGTAGGCTCTGAGCTCTGTGTCTTACCCTTGGTAGGGTTAAGTGGGCAATCTCTCCAAATATGCCCAACGACTCCGCAACCATAACAGCCGCCTGATCCTCTCCAGTGGGAAGCGGCTCCAGCTGGTACTCTAGATGACTGAGATGCCGATCCTGACGATCCGGCTATGGACTACTTGAGGTCTCTGGCGAGCTCCACGTGGTTTGAGCTCTCGGTGCACCCTTTGTCTGATGGGACACCTAGGAGGAGCCCCATACTACGTCCTCTCTGTGCATCAAATCTCGAGGAGGTCGGTAAGGTGGGCGGAGTCTGCTACTCTGCTGCTGCTTTGCTTTGTTGTGGTGGCCTAAATGAAGCACTTGTCCTAAACTCTGTTCACCCAGTGGAGGAGGCGACCCCTTCGACTCGCTATATCTGCATCTGCTGGATACGGTTCGAACTCTATCTCTAACTTTCTTTGTGTCTTCCCCGTGTCTCTCTGATATTGGCCTTCTCCACGGCCTCTGCTTAACGTCTGTGGGCGGTGAATGGGCTTTGTGCCGGCTAAATCCAAGTTCGGGCCCCGGATGAACACAGTGAATCCATGCACTGCTCATCTGCATATAGTCGACGTCTTGAAGTAGGTCAGAAATTGACTCTCATACTCCATCTTGTCATTGATCACTGACGGAGGTCATGAAACTCATCTATCGGCATTCTTTGAATAAACCTCTAGGTAAATACGCTCTGAACCGCTCCTCAAACGGCTCCCAGGTAATCGTCTACGAGTCGACATGGAGCTTCTGCTCCTCGGTCCTCCACGGACTCTGCTCCATCCTTCGGAAGGTGGATCGCAACACGAGCTTTCATGTTTCTCTACTGAGACGAGAGCTTGAAGCATCCGCTCAAGCTCACCCGGCCCGAACCTCTGCACGAGAAGCGCCTATATCTCACGAATCTGAGATGGTCGCGGCTTTAGGATGTCACGATATGGTCTGCAGCTGATGAATGACAAATCCTAGGTCTCTCTGTATGCTCCTCCCTCTGTGCAGAGAGCTCAGAGACTGTCCTATGTCTGAAATCCTGTCCCCATGTCCTCTCTGTGGCGACTCTGCCCTAGCCAGGACTCTGCACGGAAATTCTCTGCTCTGTGCTCCTCATTTGTGTCGAGGGATGCCAGGCATCTATTGATGGCTCCAAACTATGCCTAGCAAGTCATCCTCCCAAGGGCTCTCGCGTATAGCGGCATTGACATCTGAAGTGTGCAAAATACGAGGCGAAGAAAAGGGCTGCTGACTGCTCTGGCGCGGTGGTATGTCTAGGTCTATGTGAAGAGACCCTCGCCCAATCCGCGCCTCCTGCATGGATCAAGGCGAGAGTTAGTTCATCATGTACTTAGGTCTTGTGCTAGTTTTCAAAATTTGTTGTTTACTTATGATTATCAACAATATGGTTTCATATTTTAAAAGAATAATGTTATGTACTAAGTTAAGTGTTCCTGTTCTGCATTTTCCTGCGTGTGCCCAAGGGTCCTAGCTTCGAACCCCTAGCTCTGATACCAAAATGTAACGCCGTGAAAACTAGCCGACGCCACACTCATGACAACGACGTCGCATCCATTGCGAACAACCCGAAAATGCGACAATTTTTTTTTTTTTTTTTTGTATGGCGAATTATTTACCTACGAGTTTCTTCCACCTGGCTCGATGAGTATTAATTACATCGGGCGAGTTCGGAACAGGGTTGAAAACCACCTCGGTCACGAAGGTGCTTCGAAGGCAGAGATATTTGGATCTATCTCATTCGACGCCCCTCAGAGATTTGCAGGGTCATCATGCGAGTAAGTTTGTCTGATATCGGATAATATCGTGCTGACAATAAAACTGAAAGGTAATTCAAGAGTAAGGTATAATTTACTTTGAATCGAATACATTAGCCACTTCGATTTCTTTATTCTTACTATATTATTCGGTCATATTACGTTATTCAAAATTTAATACATTATAAATTTAACACGTTAGATATATATATATATATATATATATATATATAATGGAAGGAGTCACCTTTTTTTTTTTTACGATAAGCGTACGTTGACACTACTCTATTACATCGTATTTTATGATTCCCTATACTTGGTCATACGCATTACCCTATTTGTATTTAGTGTAAAGATTATGTGAAATTGTTTTTTATATATATATATTACACGTTATACCACTATTACCTAGCATAGTGTTTTATTACAAATTTGTCTAATTAATTCTCTACAATTACAATACTTGCAAGAATAGCATTTTTGATTGTCACTAAATGCTATAGTTGGGGCGGTGGGTGGCCCATTCCAAACCTGGCAGCCATGAAGATCTTTTTCCACATGGCGCATCAATATTTAATCAATTAGGTATTGAAAATTCACCTCCCCACAGTCAACCAGCCGCCTACAACATTGGACGCATCATTTAGCACATGGATACGCTGTTTGGCCTCCCTGGCCGCGTGGAAAAGTCAGTTTTCTCTCTTTTTAGTCCCTGTGCGCGTGGACAGAGAGGGCGAGAATAAGGAAGAGCTCTGCGCGTGGGAAGGGTGATCTACTTCCACTTTTAATGGATGTTGTATTGGGAGCGGGCGTGGAGTGCACAACAACGGGTGGATTGCCGGGCCGCGTTGGAGGAGCAGCCCCATGGGCGTTTCCAGCCAAAAAGGTTGTTCAACTATCTTTATCTGTTTAGTGTCGAATGCATCCTCAAATTTGGACGAGTCGGGGTCCAAGGTCACCTACACAGAGGGACGGTGGATTCGTTTCATATCGAATATTCATGAAGCCAAATTTGCTTGGAATATCATATCGAAACAGTCGATGCAATCCTTAATACATTCATGTGGAATAAGTAGAGGCACCAGGGGATGGACTCTTAGCCTTTTTTCCTTCACCACCGCCGCCGGATGCTCCGGCTGTCCAAGATCCGACTCTTCTACGTATTGCGATGACCTCCGACCACCCTCTCCAACTCTTCGCGTATGCTCTTTAATCAAGGGTTTAACGATATCTCGGACATTGCCCACCCCATCGCCACCTGTCGATGTGTCACTCCTGCAACTAGGATATCTGTCAAATATTAAGATTTACAAATGCTCATTCATGAGTAAACCACTGGAAAGTAATGAAAAATCCTAACAAGTCTTGGATTGAATTTCTTTGGATCGGATCGAATTTGCTCAGTCTGGATTGTGTGCCGGGACTTAGGAGGTCTTCTAGTCTAGGATACGTAGGTCTTCTAGTTATCCAGATCCACATTAGGATACTAATTTAACACAATAGACATTAATGGTGTATTCTTATGCTTAGGATCCAAAATAGTAATTTCATTAGTTGTAATAATACATAGATATGGTTTATATTCCAAATATCAATTTCCTTATTAAGTATTAAGGAACATTGGGTACTAACTTCTTGAGCTAATACAATTCTTTACATTGGGATTTTCTTTTACACAAATCCATAGACATAGCATGGATTTAAAAAGGTTCGATTTCGTTTCCTTTATTAATTTGCAATGGGTTTTCAACAGATTTAGTTTCATTTCCCTTTTTTTTATTTATATTTCACAATTAATTTCACAACGAATTCTTAAATGAAGAAAAGCATGCTAGAACTAGAATATGGACTTCTTTATTGGCATGTTTTATGCTATTGAGACTTAAGTCTTTATATCAACAAAATAAGAATGGTGAGTGCCTGGTATTCCAACTTGCAACACTTCTCCTTTTAAGCAATAAGGTGAAATCTATTATGTATATTTTTCCTTGTGAATTTTTTTTTAACATTCCACCAAAGAGTACTACAATAATTCCATTAAGTTTTAAACAAGATCTACTAACATTTCAACAAGATCAATACATTTATAAGAGGTTCCAAGACAAGTTAAAAGAGAATGAATGGGTTATCTTTCTTGCAACCTTTGATTCGAATTCAAACAATTTTCAGTAGATATTTATTCTGACATTTCCATCCCTATTACAAGCTTACAAATGAAGTTCAAAAACAACTTTCCTTCAAAATCTTTTTACAACATATCCTACTTCATGTGGAAACAAATTTACAATAATGGAATCTAAAGAAAGCAAAACAATATTACATTTCTTTCTCCACTCAAGGTGGTTAATTACATGATGTTTTAGCATTGTCAACAACAAGATTCAAGTGCTCCAAGTGTTCTTCACTCATGCTCCAAATTCCAAGCATTTCCAATCACAACCAAGATAGGGGGAGAGGCAACACTCTCCTCCCAACCAAATCTCAATGGAGAAGAGAAGCAATCTCCTCCATTGACCCCCGAGCCCCAAACACAACACAATGAAAGGGTGGTCTCCAACTCAAGGCAACAATACATGCTTCCACAAAACAAGTTCTTCACACCATTCAAGCTAAAATAGAAGAACAAAGAGACACACAATAACATCAAACATTACACAACAAGGCTTGCATCAAGCCGGCAAGAGAAGGAACTATGGGAATGTTTTCCTTATGCCTCCCAAATGAGATGAGATGCCCATCCAAAACCCTCCACAATAAAACACAAGCCCCTATGCTTGTTATGCCTCCCTCAAGTACCCCTTTTTCCTCCCATACTCTTATGCCTCCCTCCTCTTATGGCTCCCTCAAGGACAAGGTAGAATGTAAACATTCCCACCCAAGATGGGCATCCCTCTCAAACTCCCTCCATAATATCCTAATCTACTCTTTTGCCTCCCTCATGAGTATTCCCATAGACCTCTCCTATACTACACAATAAGCATTCAAACCATATTTCACAATACACCAAAGTAAACATGCATTTTTTTTTTTTTTCACAATTTTAGCATAGAAGCAATAATAATATGAAAGCAAAAACAAAGGAGAGAGTTCCCTACCTCTCCATTGGAGAAGCCTAAACCAAGAAACTTGTCCAAGCTCCTTCCCAAATCAATCCAAGCATGCAAGTCCAAAAACTCTCTTTATCTCTTCTCCCAATTCTTCTCTCTCAAAAATCACAAAGGAGAAATCTTCAACACAAAAACAAAGCTCCAACCCCTCAACAAGAGAGGAAGTTTCAATAAATAGATCAAAGGTAAGGGTGAGGGTGATGTGGCTCCATGTAGGATGCCACATCACACATCCTCAAACCATCTCCCAAGGTCAACTCAAATCCCAAAACACCATAAATGGGTGGTTGGGTTGAATGACAACCCTCTTCCACATTGACCCTTTCCCATGTGCCTTAAGGCACAATTAAATGCAAAATGAGGAAAATGCACTCCAAAGTCATATTTCCCTTCCCAAAACAATAAATAACCCCCTTTTTGGATTCCCAACCCATAGATATGGTTGGTAAGGGGTTTTGGGAAGTGTGGGACAAGTTTAACTTGTCCCACAAGTCCCCTAAAATTGCCCTCAATCTCAAATTCGAGATTCTAAGAGCATGGAGTGGTCAACACTCAAAACCAAGCATTCAATACAAGAGGACACACAAGGCTCAAGGAGCCAACAATCAAAATTTATTACACCCACTTGACTTTCCCCAAGGCTTAAAAACTAAAACAAGATATTACATTAATCAAACACACTTAACAAAAGTAAATTAACAAAGGACTTCACAAAAGAATTCACCTACTAAATCAAGTAAAACAAGTAATAAAATTCTTACCCCCTTGGTCACATTAGAAAATTTCCCCCACATGGAAATTTTCTCAACACATAAAAGAATAAAGGGTAACACAATACAATTTACTAGTTGCCTTGACGACCAATGTTGTAACCACCCGACATCTGTTGTGTTTGGTCCCCAATCCCCTCATGGTTGTGATTATCTTTGTGTTTCTGCAAAATGTAAAATACCCTCTTCGACCTTGCGGCCATGTCAAAATATCCAAAATAATCATATGCATGAAATTCATTAACATCTATACGTAATTCAATTATCCATTATTCTAGGTCTAAATCACAACTTAATTATGCATTGCATCATTATCCAAAATCACAGTAATGTAAATTCAACAACTACATTCTACTCATCATGGCGAAGAAATCCAATGTTAGAACACATGCAATATATCCATATAAAAATAATATCAGTATCCAATAGTTTGTCCATGAGTCAGTGTAGATCATACTGAAAACAAAATCCAACCATAATCCAAATGCATCTAATCACAAAACATCATGCTAATCAACATAAGTATAAGCCATGTCCATATCTAAAGTCTGCATAACTCAAAATGATAATCAACTAAGTGTCGTAGGGAAGTGGGCATTACTGATAGTCATATTTTGTTGAAGGCAATAAGGAATCTTAATTTTATGAAAAAATATGCCATGTTGTCTCCACCTAAGTGGAGGGATTTTGTAACTTGAATTTTAAAGTTTCAACTTCTTGTAAATGTATTATGTAAATCTGATTTGTATTAATTATTCAAGAAATGTATATTTTGGAAAAGAGGCATGTGAAGTTGCATCTTGTTGATCGTTATACCTCCTTTAAACTAGGAAATTATGCTCAAAGTGAATTTGATTATCAATAGAAACTATATGTAATGGCCATTGCTCTTCCACACTTATCATATATATATTTTTATTACTATGGACTATAGACATGGAGTTTACTATGTTATTTTTGTTTATCATGATGATAAATGGTAGAGATATTCTAACTACTGATATGTTGTGATTCATATTATACTTGTTTGAATTCTTAAATGAATGGATAGACATTCTTCATGGATGATGATGATGTGTTGCTTAGCTTATATATATACTAACATTATGAAATATCGTCGTATGAATTGTGTTTTGGTGTTTGAACTAATCTTACAACTTCACTGATAATGATGAAATGGTAGAATTGAGAAGTTTTGAAATGATAAAGAAATGATAGCATTGCTTATCTTTGATGTTGAATTCGGGATATGATGATGTTTCGATGGATGTGCATGTATTTTATTATTGATGTATTTGATGTGGCCATGAGGTCAAAGGAGGTATTGTCTCGATTTTGCAGGTGATTATATCACAACAAACAAAAGGTGGATAGGAGACCAACTTTAATGGAATATTGGATTGATACAACGAAGGTCACCATGACATCTTTATGTTCAGTTTTATTGTTGTGTGTTGTTAGATTGTTAGGAGGTTCTCATGGGGGATGACCTCAAATTATGACCATGGGCTATGTGTGTTTTCCCCTTTCCTTTTTTATTATATTTTGATTATGTGCTTTATTTTAGTAATGTTACCCGTGTGTGAGTGTTTTATTTAACTCATGAGAATTAGATCTAATTTTAGTATTAAAGCGAGATCTTTTGATTGTAATGTATGTCTAAGTTCTCTAAGTTTGTATGTGTCTATATAAGCATGAAATATATGGTTTAGAAGTAAGGATTGAGAGACTTAATGATTATTGTGAAAGTAGTTGTGAGAGAGAGAATTATTGGAGAAGAAGGAGAAGCTTGAGAGAAACAAAGTAATGTACATCGTGAGAGGCATGAAAGATTGTAAATCCTCATTTTATATCTTCTAAAAGCTTTGGATAATAGATTGGATTGTTTCTTGGCTAATGTAGCCCATCTTGGGTGAACGACATTAATTCGGTGTTGATTTATATATCTTGTTTTGTATATTTATTCGGTAAAATATCCACTTTTATTGCATGTATGCTTAGATCTGATATATTATCCATAAAAGTTTGTGTTAAGCCCAACAAAGCATACCCCTCCCCTTTTTGTTAAGAACACTCCTCCATTTTTAGACTAGCTTATGCCATTTCTAGATTTTAGTAGTTTTCATTGTTATTTGAGCTATTTGCTTTACTATTGCATCTTTCACTCAAAAGCATTGGGTAAATAGAGAGAACCATTGGCCTTGTAGCCATTAATGGGGAGACTCTACTCTCAAGCTTCTTGAGGATCAAACAAGCATAACTAATTGCTAGGATCTTTAATAGGTTCATCTTTCATAGCTTTCATGGAGTAGAGAGATATCTAGATATGTTAGGGTTTGAATGTTTATTTCAAGTTTATATATGCATGCAAAGAGATAGTTTCTTGCTTAGCTCTAATCTGATGGTTCATTGTTGAAGTTTGGCAAGATTTGAAGCTTTCTTGAGTGTTCTAGGCTTCATCCCATAGCTACACCAACTTACACATGAATACATGCATGTAAACTTCGTGTTCTCATTACTGGTTTGATCATGTTCTTGCAACCGCTTGTTCTATTGTAACTATGTATGTGGGATGCACATGAACTGTTGTACGAAATGTCAACAAAAAAGTGTCAAATATGTAGAGAAATTTTGTCACACAGTTGGCAGTAAATGTAGTTCCAGAATATTCTGCCTGTAAATAAATAATCTAGGCCCCGTTTAGTTTTATGTCTGCATCTACCCTGCAAATATTCCCTCGTGATTGCTGTTAGTTGAGATCCTCGTGTTTGTACTCTGCTTTGTACCTAAATCTGCCCTGCTCTGTATTTTTCTGTGTAATGGAATCCTTATCTTATTCTTCTCTCTAACTGAATTTTCCCTGCTCTTATCTGCTTTGTATTTGAATAGCAGCATCCACGGGTGCAATCAAAACTATTCGAATATCCACTAGTGATGATATGTTTATATATGTTTGCAACAGTTTCTTCTTACGTTGATCTCCATGATGTTCCTGACTTTCGACACAACACAAACATTCAACGACTTGCACACTTTTCCGTCGAGGAATTCAATAAACAGCACGTCCATTTCATTTTGCTCCTTTATAATGTTAAATTCAGAGAGAAGGGGAAGTTCTTAAAGAATTTGTTACAGTCGTTGTTTTTCAGCATGGTGATCTTTCTTTTTCGAAAGTGGTGAGAGCTCAAGAACAAGTTGTGTCGGGGATGATGTATTATCTGACAATACAAGCTATGAATGGTGGCGAGCCAGGGTTGTACGATGCAAAAACAAATTAGTGGTGGCGTTGTGGAATATTACGCAGCTGCAGGAATTCAAGCCTTCCCAGAGCCCTCGTATAGGTGTGAGTTCTAACCCGGCTTACGATTTTTTAATATTTTTAACTACCACCACTCTATCGTGAATCTTGGGTTACATTCTTAAGGTCAAGGTTTTTTACTCTGGGTTGTACCAGCCAATTGCACCTTAAAACCATTACACCACAACCTTGTATCAAACATTTTTTTGTCAAAATTGAAAGACAAACATTCCCATCTGAAACCTCGGAGCCTATAGGAATCCGGCTAAGATTAATCCTATTGTGCTAAGGATTGAGGGTATCCACTCTGTCATGTTTCTCTAAACCTTTTGTTCCCTCTTTCTTCATGTATTTTCTGAAGAATTAATAGTCTTTCTTTGTCTTAATGCTAAGGACCAAGGGGTATCCATCTTATTATATTCATATAAACTATTTATTCATTTGTTTTTTAGATGCTTGAAATAAATTCAGATGCACATTTAAGGATATAGTACTTTATTTGTACTATCACTTTCACCCACACTTACGCATGAAGCCTCCTTCAAAGTGCAATAAAGCACTCCATCAGTCCTTATAGAAGAGTGGCATAAAAACTATACATATGTATGACATGTACGTAGAATTATAAAAAATCAACCCCAATCTTTATTCTCAATACACCTTTCTTGAAGATATCTTTTCATACAGACTGTTACAATTTACAACAATCTTTGTGCCTTTTGCCACATAACATGAATCCAATTACGAATTACAACATTTAAGCACCAAATATGTGTGATTTGTGCTCATACATTCATGAAACCCTTGACTTACAGGTTAAAGGACTCTCAAACCCCTTACATAGCAATTACCGATAAGTTACAATCAAGCCTTAACAAAGTCCAAAAACTCTCAAAGAACTATACGAGTAAGAATAAAGGGGCTATTTATAGAATTCTTCATGTGAATGTTCTTTTGATTCGATTTTTGGATCTGTTTAGGCTGCTTCATTGTAGGTGAGTTCGTACTCATCTTTCGACTTTTAGAAATTTTCCCTCTTTCTTAGGTCCAACCATCATTCACATGAATTGGACTACAACTTGTTTAACAAGTCCAACAGATTTGAGTCAAGAGTTGAGGAAACTAGTGTCCCCATTACCATTACACTATAATGCTTTATCGTTTTTTACCTAAGGTCAAATATTAGGAATGAATTTGTAGAGAAAATGGAAGAGCATTGAGTTTCCTCAATCGTACCTTGGGGTGCCCTGTGGTAACACATAATGGTGGGCTTAAGTTTATGCACTGCCTACACTTCGCTGCAAATTACAGATCCAACAAACTAAACATTGTTATCCTCTCTGATGTAATTTGCAACTCATGTGCAATTGCTGGTCTAATATTAGCAACTCGAAGCGGTAACGAATCTAATAATGTCAAAATAGCTTAGCGTAACTTATCACCACATCATATTCTAACAAGGGTAAAATAATTGAACTTACAACCATACACTTGCAGCTTCAAATGCCTTACGAACTACACCATCTTCACACACAAAGTCCTGAATAATCAGCTTGATATATTCAATGTGACTGCCCTAGAATTTTTAACATACAGGTTGATAAGGCTTTCCCTCCGCTGGTCCTTAGCGAAGAGGATAGGGAACATGGCGAGACAGAAAATATATTTATTCGGCACACATCAAACATATAAATGCATTCACTGAGTCCCAATGACAACCATGGATCATATTACAAACACAGTTAAATGTCTTCTACATACATAGAACATAAAATAGTTGTATAAACTATAAACCACCTGACAAACGCGAGTGAGAGGCTTTTCTTGAAACTAACAAAGGAAAATAAAATTTATAAACACCAAAACCGTTCTCGATCAGCTGTGAAAGTTTTATGGTTCTTAGCGCTTAGCGTCACTCTTATGGCTATGCGGCAACAGCACTACATTCCAAGAAGGCAGGCAAAAGTTCATATCAGGAAAACAATCCATTTACTCAGTAAATATGACACCAATGGCTGCGAAAGGAAAGTTGAGCATGTGATGTCCACTTTCATTCCCTAAATTTCCCAAAGTAAAGAATTTAGAACAAATATTTTGACATGTAAAGCTCTTGAGCTCACGCAATTCATATTCGTTTGACAGGGCCGGGGAGACACAAGCCTACGCTTAAAAATAACACACTTATTTTTCAAACCACGGGTTCTTACGTCACCTGTTTTATGGTCACAAGATGCTCGTGCCACTGAAAATTTCAAATACCGTTCTATTTTCATGTCGTTCTGAAATAGCTTTTCAACAGACCTCATAATGCACAAATGTGCCATACCGTGCCAATTTTTCCACTACGGACGTTATCGTACTATCAAAACGTCATTTAATATGTTATATAACATCTTTCTGTTTGTAGGCTAGTTACGCAGCGGTTTTCACTGGCCAACGTGCGGCACTGAGACACTACTTTTTTTCGCTCGCCTTAGAGGAACAAGCTACTCCAGCAGTCCCAGACTACGCCTTCAATCCATCTTCATCCACCTCCCATTCCCAACGCATCTCCAACTTATGCACAAGTGAACCCTTCCAACACCTTTCACAGCTGCCCATACAACTGCTCCAGAAGACCACTTGCCGAATACCACGGCTGCCCATACAACTGTTGGGAGCTCTTAATATGCCTTCTTAGTTCACCTGAGGGAATGCACAACTCATGCCTCCACGACTCATCACTGACCCAGCTCTCCAACGCCGCTGGCCGGCTCACTGTCGAACACCCAACTGTTCTGCACAATGCCGCTAAGGAACATCACATGCACCTTTCTATCATCCATCCATGAGTCTGCTTGGGTTGCCGCGCCAGTCACCTACGTGTGTACCAACAGGGAAGTCCTCCTCGTGAGTCCTTCCGGGTGTGAGCCTCTACTCACCCCGACCTGTTGACTGTTCTGTCACCCAAGTCCAACACCACCAAAGATCCCTGCGGGGAGCACTGCAAGCTTGCCATCTTTGTAGACCGCATCACATGGGTGAGGTACTCTTCTTCCCTCGGCTCGATCCAACCTCTGATCTCGCCCCGATGCCATGGCCACTGACATCGTCGTGCCTACTCTTCGAGACACCCATCCACGTCCAGACTGCATTGACTCCTACTCGAGTCTTCTGCCTTAGTTGTCAGCTCACCACACTGCAACCATATCCATGATGTCCTTGACTCAGCCCACCATGTCGCGCATCACCATGTGAACCATCCTCTGTCCACTTCCATGAGTCTCAACCACTACTTCTGCACCCACTCCGCATCCACGCTTCCGTTGCGCCTCCGATACATCTATGTGAGCACTCAACTCATCTGCGTTGTTTAACCTCTGCAAGGTTGAGGAGCTCACCACACTTGGCTCGCTCGCGTCTAAGTTACTTCTCCTCTGTTTCGACCTCCGGATCCCAGTCTCACTCCATCATGCCTCTTGGTTGTTTCCCACATGAACTCTGCTTCTAAGGACGTTGCCACCTCAAAGGTCTCCCAAGTCCACTGTCACTTAACTCTAGAGTCCCACTCTTTGAACCATGATGCACATCTCTGCATGGACATACTCCACAAGGGTAGAGTATATCTCCAAGGTCTCCTGAACACCCCATCCTCTGAATGTCCAAGTGCACCAAGTGTTTCACACTCCACTTGGTGTGGGTGTGAGTTCACCACGTTGGTCTTAATGTCTCGCCATGCTCATCCGGATCATTAGGCTTACACTTGCACTTTCAAAGCAAGGCCTCTACCATGCAAGGTTTTCATGCTCAAACCAACTCACTCGCCACCGCATTTCTCTCGATGAGTTGCCCAACTCGCTCCACGTACATTGGGTAAGTTCTTCGTTCCAAGACACCCTGCACTGCTCCTAAGTGCAACCAACTTTGCTCACCAACCCGCCTCAGCTAACCTTGATTCTAAGACATCCTTGGGCTCACAACATGGTCCTTTCAATCCCCCATGCACAACTCTTTCTCACTAGCCAGCCCTCAAGAGTTGCATTGGTCCACCACCAGGAACTTCCCAGAGGTAACCCATTTTATGCTGAGTGCTTAACTCACCCAACTCGCCTGGATCTTCAGAGGCCAACGCATGTGAGGCCAATCATTTGCCTCGGCCGGGAGTCCCTCTGGCTCCCTGGATAGCACCTCATGCACTACCCTACTCGGATGGGGTCTGCCCATCCTAGGGGAGGCGATCGCTCTATGAGCATGGAGACGCGCCCCCTTATATTCTCCCCCACTCAAAGTGGCGACGCCCATGGCACCATTGCTAGACTTCACAAGCCTGCGTAAAGTATACCAGTGTTTGCAACACTGGGACAAAATGTAAATGCACTACTCACATGCAAATACACAAGGAACACATCGGTCACTACTGACATAACACAACTCAGTCTCTTCAACATCTCGTTATGCTAACTCCCTATGCTCGGGACAAAAAAGTGCCAAATCACTCAACACTTCTATCACTGTAGCTCCCTTCCACTGAACTACACTTCACCAAACATCCAACACAATGCCTGATGGGATACCCCTTCTGCAATTCCTACAACCTCTTAGGAATTCTGCATGATGTACAAGCTGCCTGCTAAGCTCTGAGCCCTTCTTGCACAACAATCACTGCATAATTGGAGAACCCCAACAACCTCCACGCTGATTGACAAACCACTACAAGGTTTCACTACCACTAGAACTGGTCACACCATGCTTCCACACGCAACATGAAATTCTCCACCTGATGCGGGGCCTACTTCACCACAACTTCACCACAATGCTGCCCTTGTTCAACACTTCTACCAACACCATACCACCACTGTGCCTCTGATGCTGATCTTCCGAAAACTCTTCACCAGGAATACCTCATTTCACTGCAACCTGACTGATCTACTCACCATTGTTTTCAACCAACCAGCACTTCCGAAAATGCAACGCTTGCTTCACTCTAGAAATGTAGCCACTACCACTATTGCCAACCTGAAATTCTGAGGTTTCACAAAATCATTGCAAAATCACCACACTGATTCTGCCAAGGACAACATTAACTCACCGGCTACTAATACCAAAGTGTGACAATTGGTATCGAGCTTTGGATGTGGATTGCTCTCTTTGATACTTAGCGTGACAGCTGATATCGAAGCATTTGAGGTGATGCTCTCTCTGGTACGTAGAGTGACAATGAGCATCAGTGTTGGAGTTGGGAACAGAGTGTAAACCAGTGTGAGTAGTTGGCGAAAGAGCTCTCAAC
This sequence comes from Taxus wallichiana var. yunnanensis, assembly GCA_018340775.1. Classification (NCBI taxonomy): domain Eukaryota; kingdom Viridiplantae; phylum Streptophyta; class Pinopsida; order Cupressales; family Taxaceae; genus Taxus; species Taxus wallichiana. The sequence goes on along the minus strand of CM031240.1, from coordinate 245,446,983 downwards.
TTCAGGCGTGTGGGATGTTGATTGAAGAACGAGTTGGTAGACTAGGGAGCCAATGCAATCAACATCGTTGGTGATCGGATGGGCGGGACACCAACGTGGTCGCCGGAAGTATAGACCGGGTGTGTGCTTGTGAAGCAACGTCAGATTGAAGTGCCCAACGTAATGTGCGGCTGAGCAGAGTCATGCATGTTTGCGGGAGTTGGTTGTTGGATGAATTGGATCAGGAGTTGAGTCTTGTGAAGATTGGCAATCAATGGTGTTGGTGATTAGAAGGTGGGACACCAACACAACTAGATCAAGAGGAGTAGTTATGTTCCATGTAAGAGTATCCGGTGGAGTATCAGGGCTAAGTTGAGCCTTATTGATGTCATAGTGGAATGAATGAAGCCAGTGAACTTTCTCAAAGGTAGACCAATGGGTTGATGAGGAAGGAGTCATGTAGTTGCGATGTGGTCGGCATGGCATTCGGTGATAAGGGTGTTTTAGACCCATGCAGGTGTCAAGAGTTGGCACTTGTGCAATGCAAGTAAGCCAGTGTAGGTTGCTAGAGACTTTGTGGGAGAAGAAGGCTAGTGTTGATCAGAACTCAGATGTGGAGGAGGTGGAAGGGATGCATATAGTGTGGGTTGGGTAATGTCACTGAGGTGGATAGTTCATGTGAAGGCTGGTGTAGAACTAACTCCAAGCAGTGAAGAGTGAAGGGATAACACTTGGTAGAGTTCAGGTGTAGAGGTAGAGTAACTCGAAAACTTGGTAGGTGCGTAAGCACTGAGTAGCGCGACGACTCCCAAAAGTTGTTGACAGAACTTGTACATTGAGAATGGCTGAAATGTAGTGTTTGTGAAGTGATATCAAGTTGATACTCGAGCCATGAAGTTGAAAAAGTGGCTCTCCCTTAGTCCATTGTCACTTAACTCTAGAGTCCCACTGCTGATCCATGATGCACATCTCTGCATGGACATACTCCGCAAGGGTAGAGTATATCTCCAAGGTCTCCTAAACACCCCATCCTCTGAATGTCCAAGTGCACCAAGTGTTCCACGCTCCACTTGGTGTGGGTGTGAGTTCACCACGTTGGTCTTAATGTCTGCCATGCTCATCTGGCTCATTAGGCTTGCGCTGCACTCTCAACGCAAGGCCTCTATCATGCAAGGTCTTCATGCTCAAACCAACTCGCTCTGCCACTGCATTGCTCTCATGAGTTGCCCAACTCGCTCCACGTACATTGGGTAAGTTCTTCACTCCAAGACACCCTGCACTGTTCCTAAGTGCAACCAACTTTTTCACCAACCCGCCTCAGCTAACCTTGATTCTGAGACATCCTTGGGCTCACAACATGGTCCTTTCAATCCCCCATGCACAACTCTTTCTCACTAGCCAGCCCTCAAGAGTTGCATTGGTGCGCCACCGGGAACTTCCCGGGAGGTCACCCATTTTATGCCTACGCACTTAACTCACCCAACTCGCCCAGATCTTCTGTAGGCCAACACATGTGAGGTCATCAACCCCAACGCATGCGAGGCCAACCATTTACCTCGGCTAGGAGTCCCTCTAGCTCTCTCAATAGCGCCTTGTGCACTACCCACGCTCAGATGGGGTCTCGCACATCCAGGGGAGGCGATCACTCTATGAGCATGAAGATGCGGCCCCCTTATACTTCCTACATCTATTTTTATCACACCATTTGGGATTTCGGATTTGGGATTTTGGCCAACCCAACTTCCTTTCTCGTTCCTTTTTCTTCACACCATTGTACTAGATATGAGTGCATCCCCACATCATCCATCCCATTCCCCCATTTCTCTCTTTTTATGTACACAAGAAGAATTCCTCTTCAAATTTAATTGGCTCCTTTTTTATTTTGTTATTTTTGTACTTTTGGAAGAAATTTTTTTACATAACAATTATCTTTGGGTTGACTCACTTAGTGTTGGCAATAGTTTTAGGTTGTTTAGGTTGTGGGTTCAAGATCCCATGCTTTATCGCCAACATCTATTCAAGATTTGGCGTGCTATTCCAAATCGAATTGACTGATGATGCATTGGGGGTTTGGTGTGCTACTCCAAATAGAGTTCATTAGTGGTGGTTGCCTTGTCACTACGTATTTGTTGATCCCTTTGAATTACCCAAAGAAAAAAAGAGTGTCAAAACATCTTTGCAAAAATACATATAAATGTACTCAATACGAAAAAAGAGGCCACATATTAAATATAAATAATTGAACAGAAAAATAAAAACTAAAACTAAAAGAAGACCATAAATGACTTAATGATCATGACTATAATGTTTTATCATATGAATAAATTACAATCTATATTTAAAGGTGATTGTAAAAGGTGGATAAATACCCATGTTAATAATCTTATTGACGTAGTCTTACATAAAATCTATAACTACGAATAAATACACATGGACAACTCAATAAATTTATAAACATAGAGACATACCAATAACTAACAAATATCTCTAAGTACTTCTAATTTATTATACATAAAATATCACATATGTGTTGATGAGAAAATTTGTTAGTTTCAAACTTAGGTGTCTCAACTAATGGTCGGGGCTACGCCCCTCTGCATTGAATGATGCAGCTGTAGTTAGTGAATGATAACTAATCTAATCCTACCTAAATGGGGATTGGCCAAATAGGTCACGAGATCATATAGGGACACTCTACTGAACCCATGGAAAAATGTTTCTACATGGTACAAGGGAGGAAATCACATGCGATGAGGGGGTGTGTTGACCAAAATATACTTATTTTGGGTCAACCGACACCATTTTTCCCTTTTTTGCTTCAATCTAATTTTTTACATATTTTAAGCACTTAAGGCCTCCCGAAAGCATTTCCAAGAAATAGAAAATTTCTTCCCCTTTCTAGAGATATAAAAAAGTCCTTCTAAATCTTCATATTTTTGAAGTTATGGGACGGCGGGCCTTGGAAGGATATTTTGCCAAAAACAGGCCGGCGGGCCTAGGGAAGAAATTTTGCCAATGGAAATTGTGGAATGGTGGGGTGGTGGGAGATATTTTGACATTTTTTCCCTTTTTCAAAAGGCATAAGTATAATTTTGGGGCCGTGAAGGATTACTTTTTACAAAGTGGAAAAAGCGGGTTGGCGAGCTGAAGATATCTTTTCACCCAAAAATGGAAACCGAGGACCGACGGGCCCGAGGATGACTATTTGCAAAAGCAGGTATGCCCAGCCATAGAGAAAAAATTTCCCAAGTGTTACTTCGGGTCGGCAAGCTGCGGGGTATTTTGAACCTTTTCACTTTTTGTCAAATGGCACAGTTTTCAAGCACGGGCCCGTGAGCCCGCAGGGTCTCATCGGCCATTGAAAAGTCATAGACCCATGGAGCATGCCACGCCTCATTGGCACAACTCCAAGGATAAAATCTAGAATGGAGACCCCAAACATGTGCCAAGCTTCGACGTGTCCCGAGTCAAGAAAGGGACAAAGTCAACAAAAAGTGCCAAGTGTCGACTCGGCGCATCTTCAAATATCAACTCCAAGGGTGGTTCCCAAACAAGCACAGGATCGCCACATGGTCAGAGTCAACAAAGGGGACAGAGTGGGCCTAAATCAACTAAGTATAAAAAAACCGATGGAAGGAGCGACGTGTCTCATTGGTGCAACACCAAGGCTGGGTCCAAAGAGTGGGTTCCCAAACATGTGCAGACTCTCCACGTGTCTTGGGTCCAACAGAAGTCAAATGGATCGAGGCCCGAATCGGCTAAGTATAGAGAGTCAGTAGATGGTGCCACATGTCACATCAGTAAAAATTTTAAAGTCGCAACCCAAAGTAGAGACTCAAACAAGCACTGGCCCTCCACATGTCCAGAGCCTGAAAAAGGTAGAAGTGGTCATTGAAAAGTCTAAGCAGAGGTAGGCCAGCGGAAGGAACCACATGTTAGCATAGCGCAACTTTAAAGGTAAAATTCAGAGTGGGTTCCAAATGTGCCTTTGAGCCTCGACATGTCTAGGGTCAAACTTATGGTGAAACACAAAGAAATAGGGAAGAGCCGTGGAAGCTTCCACGTGTCTCACTAACAAAATTTCAAAGGTGCATCCTAAAAGGAAATTCCCAAATGAGCACTAAGCTTCCACATGTCCCAGTCCGAAGAGGTAAATTGACCGTTGAAAAGTCCGAAAGCCCGAGGAGACCTCGATGTGTCTTGACCGAGAAACTTCCAAGGTGTAAATTGGGGCGGTTTCAAACCAAGTGTGAAGCTTCCACATGTATCGGGTTAGACACAACGTCTCTACGAACAAAGGGAACTCGGGAAAAACACAAAGGAACACAGAGGAGCCCGTGGAAGCCACCATTTTTTAGTCTAGCATGATTTCAAAAGTGAAATGAAAGGAGTCAAATCTTAAAGATGCACAAGGCTACCATAATGACCCACTATGGAAATACTCTTTTAAATATTGCGCACCCGCGACCTGATCTTCAAACAGCCATATCTTTCGACTGGAAACTCATATTTTGGCGGGAGAGGTTTTTTTGGAAATCTCTCGGTGTCGCTTCTCATCTGCCATCATTAATATTTCATCCCACTATTTTCAGGGATTTTCAAGTATCCCACCTACTCCCATGATGAAGAATGGGCCTCTTTCTTTCCCAGTAAGGGACAACGAAGGAGGCATGGGTATTATAGTGAGACTCTTCATTATGGTAGGTGGAATTCAATGCATATCTTAAGGTGGTTGAAGAAGGATTCAGATTTTCCCTCTTTCCTTCTCTCTTTTCAGTAGGTGGAATTCAATGCATTGCAGGGGTGATTGGAATAGAGTTCAATTTTCCCTCTCTCTTTCTTTCTCATTCTTCTATATATTGTAAAGAAGAGACATTTTCAAATGGTTGGTCATTATTTCTCTCCTACCCCCTTCCCCTTTCTTCCTTAGGGTTGAACATGGAGTGTAATCCTCCTTTCATGGCTCTGTAATGATATTTTCTTACCCCTTGCCCACTAATTATGTACGGTGTGAATTTTGGAGCAAAAGAATAAGTTTTGTGATGCATTTGTCCATCCTTTTCTTATTTAGTTGTCCCTTCTCACATCTCTTCATTACGGGGTATATTGTGCATACTTTGATGTTTATTACAAGTTCTAGGAGATGTGCTTATTAGGTGTTAAGGTGGTGTTCTGTGTGACATTCATCTTTGTTCTATGGTACATCTTATCCACCCCATCCTCTACTCACCTCTCTCCACTTCGGGTAGCTCGGATCCGTGATCAACCACTTCCTATTCTAGTGTATCACCTCTTAGTGTAGGTTCCCTTTCACCCTCTATCTCTCCCTATATCCTTATAATAGTTAGATTATGATTAGGTTATTTCTTTCTGCACTAGAGTATCTTGTGGCAAGTAGATTAGGAAGTAGGAAGCAGAAGCATCCTTCTTGGATGTCCATCTCAAGATTTGCAAGTCCCATAGGTTCGAGATATGGCCCAATGTTGTGCAATCACACAAAATACCCCACTCACAACCGGGACATTTGGGGGTTTTGTGATTTACACTAACCATTTGGCAAGTCCGATGGGACATTGAGGCTAGGATTTTTCTCATCTTTGCAAGGTATGTCATTATCAATAAAAAATATTAAGCCACTATGCGAACTAATAGTTTTGGCATGCCCGATGGGACAGTGAGGTCTAAAGTACCTTACCACTTCATCTTAGTAGGTTGGTGTGTTCTATTAGGATTCAACCTTTTGAGGCACATGCAAAGCACATATGGTGACTCCATCTGGTCAATGACCCATTCTATGAGTTGTAAACCTTTTCCATCCATTTCCACCCATCTTCATTCATCTTTCTTTCCACATCTTTCATTTTCTTCCATCCCATGAAGTTGTGCAATCATGACTTCATTTCCTTCTTGGAACTCACACTTGCAGCAAAAGCATTTCCCAACTCCTCTAGATCAGCATTATGATTAGATCCAGAACCATTATGCTTACCCATATGAGCAGGGTCAAAACCAGTTTGGCCATGGAGCTTATCAAGAACAAGGGGACGCATACAATGGTGACAGCTACATGGAAAATGCTGATCTACTAGAAGATTCAGGAAATGGAGGCACACATGGTGTAATAAAGGGCCACATCCTAGATGAAGGTGTTAGGAATTGGTTATAGGGCACCTTGTCCATGGGCCGACCCTATGCCAAGACATTACAGCCCTCAGGAGAAGATTGAATTCATGGTTGAAATGTTTCCTCACCTTGCGCAGTGGATTGAGGATATTGAGGCATATGAGCAAAGTGTGAGACAACCTTGTCAATGGGTAAGTTAGTCACCAACTCCTTGTCCTTCATTTTCTCTTTCTCAAGCTTTACCATTTTAGTAGTACTAAGAGTCTAGCTCCCCATCTTATACCCCAAGTGTTAGTCTCCTTCTCCATCTCCTAGTCTTCCATCTCATCTCAATTCTTCTGCCCTTTTCCCTTCCAAGAAGTCATTCCCTCCAAACAAACAAGAAGTTCCACTTCCCTCACCACCACAAACAATAACAAAACTAGTTGAATCCCAACCTACCACTCCTCTTGCTTTCCCAAGTCCATGTTGGGAAGAGACTCAAGAATCCAGTCAAGGAGAACAAAAAAGAGAAGAGGAACCCAACAAAGAAGAAATGATAGAAAATATGAAGAGTTGGACTGCTGATTTAACTTTACAAAGATCCCTTGATGGTGAAGCCAGAGAGGAAGTCGGTGTTGAAGAGCCATTGGTGGTTGAGGCTGAGTTTGTAGTAAGAGAAGAACAAGAACAAGAAGGAGAAGATCAGAAATTTGTTTGCTCTGAATGTAGTGTCCACAATGGCACTTTGTCTAAAGAGGATGTTGATCTAATCCAAGATCTGAGAACCGAGTTAAGGAGGAGGAATAACCAACTCCAAGTCCCATCAAAAAGGAGGAGTTGGAGGAGATCAAATCGAGAGTGAGACCACTTAGTGAAGAATTCATTATTTAAGATTTTTACTTTCATTTGAAGTTCCTAATTTGATTGATGAACCCATGATGGAGGAGGACCATACAGTTTTAGAGGCCCCAAGTGTGGAGCAGGCCATAGAAGAACCTTCAGTTATTCCTCCCACTTCATCCCCTTCGAGATCTAATGTTGAAGAGGAGTTTGAGATTTCAAACTTCATGTTTAAGGATGAAGGGAACCATGGTGAGCTAGTTGTAGATCAGGAGGACACCATGGAGGAGGTAGACCACATGCAATAGGACAACAAGGAGGTAGACTGCCTGTCAGACTTGGAAGATTGCTTTGATGGAGAGGAGCCTGAGGAGATAACATCATTTTCTCCTCCATCACCCACCTTCCAAGCACATGAGCCTACTACCATGAAGGAGAGCATTCAAACATAATAGCTTGTTCTCACAACATCCCTCTCGAACTAAGGTTTGAGGATATGAATCTTCCATGTCCTTCACAGGAGAAGGAAGGGAAGGAGCAAGAGGATGTCATCATCTCTCTCACATCATCCACCCAGGAAGGTCAATAAGAAGAATCCATTTTTGGAGTTGAAATTCAAAACCATGGAAAAATTCAAAGGACCCCGGAGACCATCCGCAATCAGTTACTTGGCTTCATTGGAGCCAAGGGAGAATCCAAAACCAGTCATGCCTACTTCAGGGCATGATGATGAGTATAAAAGTACCAAGGGTAAGTATCAACACCTCCAGGAGTCCAATGCCAATCAGCTTGAGGAGGTAGTTTTGATTGATGTTGATACCTTGATGATTTGGGTGGAGGATCAGCTTATAGTTAGTTTTTCACTCATACAAGCAGCCATATTCAGTGTCAAATCATTTGCATGGATGCCCCTTTTGAGAAAGGGAAGCTACTTCTCCTTGTCAGTTGCAGGATTTGTTTGAGCCCCCTTTTTCTTTGGTTAGTGTAGGTTAGTGTAGATTTGTTTTCAATAGAAGAAGTGCTTGTGCACACTCTGCATGTTCCACTTGGAGCATGTATGATTTTTAGTTTTGTACATAGTGTGTGTTGTGGTATTTTTTCTCATTCATAGTGCGTTGGAAGTAGCATTTGGTGAGTTAGCTCCAGCCCAAAGTGGTGTTCCAAGTGGATCAGGGATCAGATTTTCAAAGTTTAGATTAGATTTTTGTTTACCAGGAAGACTCCATGCCCAATGGATGCTTCAAGGCCACTGATCATTTCACCTAGCAGGTAGGTGATCCCCATGAGTCACCAAATTGTTGACCAAAATAAGCTCACACTTATTTTGGGTCAACTGACACCATTTTTCCCTTTTGTGCTTCAATCTGAATTTTTACATATTTTAAGCACTTAAGGCCCCCGAAAGCATTTCCATTAGATAGGAAATTTATTCCCCTTTCCAAAGACAAAAATAATTCCTTCTAAGTCTTTGTATTTTTAAAGTTACTGGGCCACAAATGTGCCTTGGAAGGATTTTTTTCCAAAAGCGGGCCAGTGGGCCTAAGGAAGAAATTTTTCCAATTGAAATTGTGGACCAGCGTGGTGGCAAGAGATATTTTGACATTTTTACACTTTTCACAAAATGCGCAAGTATAATTGTGGTGGGGTCCGTGTGCCCAGGAAGGATTAATTTTTGCAAAGTCGAAAAAGTGGGCCGGCGGGCTTGAAGATGTCTTTTCACCCAAAAATGGAAAATGCGGACCGGAGGGCTCGAGGATGAATTTTTGCTAAAAGAAGGTCTTCGGGGCCACGGGGAAATTTTTCCCAAGTGTTAATTTAGGCGGTGGGTTCATGGCACATTTTGTAACCTTTTCACTATTTTTAAAATGGCACTATTTTCAAGTGTGGGGGCCCATAAGGTCTCATCAGCCATTGAAAAGTCATAGACCCATGGAGGGTGCCATGTGCCTCATCGATGAAACTGTAAGGATAGAATTAAGAATGAGACCCCAAACAGCACAATGTTTCCACGTGTCCCAGGTCCAAGAAAGTGATAAAGTCGATAGAAAGTGGCATGTGTCGAATCGGCATGGCTTCAAAGATCAACTCGATGGCGGTTCCCCAAACAAGCACAAGCTTGCCATGTGGTCAGAGTCAACAAAGGGCACATAACAGGCCTAAATTGACACCAAGGTTAGGTCTAAAGAGAGGGTTCCCAAATGTGTGTAGAATCTCCACGTGTCTTGGGTCCAATAGAAGTCAAATGGATCGAGGCCCGAATCGGATAAGTATAGAGAGCGGATGGCACCATGTGTCACATCAGTGATAAATTTAGAGGCATGACCCAAAGTAGAGACTTAAACAAAGGTTTTCCCTCCATGTGTCTAGAGCCCGAAAAGGAAGAAGTGGTCATTGAAAAGTCTAAGTAGAGGTAGGCCAATGGAAGGAGCCACGTGTCAGCACGATGCAACTTCAAAGGTAAAATTTGGAGTTGGTTCCCAAATTTACCTGAGCCTCCACATGTCCAGGGTTAGACTTATGGCCCCTGCCAAACAAAAGGGACTTATCCAAAACACAAAGAAATAGGGCAGAGCAGCGGAAGCTTCCATGTGTCTCACCGGTGTAATATCAAAGGTGCATCCTAGAAGGAAATCCCCAAATGAGTGCCAAGCTTCCACGTGTCCCGAGTCCAAAGAGGTAAAGTCGGCTGTTGAAAAGTCCAAAATCCTGTGGAGTCCTCCATGTGTCTCGACCACACAACTTCCAAAGTATAAAATGGGGGCGAGTCTTCAAAAAACATGAAGCCTCACGTGTCTCGGGTCAAACATGGTGTCTCTCGCCAACAAAGGAAACAAAGGAAAAACACAAAGGAACACATAGGAGACCACAGAAGCCACCACGTGTTAGTGAAGTGAGATTTCAAGAGCGAAAGGAAAGGATCCAAATATTCAAGATGCGTGAGGCTTCCATGTGGACTCGGTATGGAAAGAATCTTTTAAATATTGCTACTCACCACGACCCTAATCTTAAGGCGAAAACTCAAATTTGGGCGAGAGATGAGTTTTGGAAAGCTCTTGGCGCTAGCTTATCACCTTTCATCATTAATGTTTTTTCCCACTATTTTTAGGACTGTCAAGTCTCCCCACCGCCACCATGATGAAGAATGGGGCTCTTTCTTGTCTAGTAAGGGACAACGATGGAGGCATGGGTGTTGCAGTGAGACTCTTCATTGTGGTAGGTGGAATTCAATGCATATATTAAGGTGGTTGAAGTAGGATTCAGATTTTCCCTCTTTCCTTCTCTCTTTTAGTAGGTAGAATTCAATGCATTGTAGGGGTGGTTGGAATAGAGTTTGATTTTCCCTCTCTTTCTCTCTCATTCTTCTATATATTGTAAAAGAGGGGCATTTTCAAACGGTTGGTCATTGTTTCTCTCTTGCCCCCTTTCGCTTTCTTCCTTACGATAGAACGTGTAGTCTAAGCCTCATTTATTGGCTCTATAATGACATTTTCTTGCCCCTTTCCCATTTATGATGTACCATGAATTTGAGAGAAATATAATATGTTTCGTGATGCATTTGTCCATCCTTTACTTATTTTGTTGTCTCTTCTCACCTCTCATCATTTAGGGTATATTGTGCATACTATGAGGTTTTTCGGAGTTCTAGGAGTTGTGCTTAATGGTTCTTGAGGTGGTGTTCCGGGTGACATTCATCTTTTCTTTGTGGTGCATCTTGTCCACCCCCTCCTCTACCCACCTCTCTCAAATTCAGATAGTTTGGATCTGTGATCAGCCACTTCCTTTTCTAGTGTATCACACCTTAAAGTAGGATCCCTTTCACCCTCTTTCTCTCTCCATTCCTCCTTGGAATGGTTAGATTAGGATTAGTTAGCCCTACTCCTTTGGAGTAGCTTTGGCGGAGTAGATTAGGAAGCAGGAACCTTCTCACGGAGGTCCATATCAAGTTTTGCAAGTCCCACAACTGACTTGAGAGATGGCCCAATGTTGTGCAATCACACCAGATGCCCCACTCACAACTAGGCCATTTGGGGGTGTTGTGATTCTAGACTAACAAGGTGAAGGAAATAAATTTCTAAAGGAAGGTTACTACCTTGAGTAGGCCAATTGCAGAGTACACACCCAATAACTTGAGTAGCTCAAAATTTAATACAAAGGAAAGCAATGATGAAGCTATCTAGGGAGATAGAAAATCCCAAACACCACATTCTTAGATTCATCTATCAAAGATACAAAGTTCTGACTAGATCACTATGTTTGCAAAGTGCATAAAAGAGAGAAGTAGAGGAATATGAGAAAAGGACAATATAAGAAATGTATATTCTATTTCATGTGCATTGGTCATACAAATCTCAACAATATATTGCAATCCAAGATTTCTATAAAGACCATATTTTTAGGATCTTTTCGAATGGAGAAACCATCCAAATTTAAAACAATGTGAATTTGCCTCTCATTTTCCCTAATATGACTATTACTTTTCCTATTCAACTTGTGACCTTTCATTTTCCATTAGAAAAGACAAATTAAGTATTTCCCTTATAATTTTGAGAAACTATTTTACAATTCAAATACATGTAACTTAAGTGAATAGGAAAAATACAATTATGAATTATTAGAATCAAAAATAATTAGGAGGAGATATGAGAAAGGTAGAAGTAGAGAAGAAGGGATAATATGACGTTTGTCTTTGAGGAATATTTCTTCATGAATAACTTGATGATTCATGATTCTCATTCTTGTTCTATGAATTCATTATTGAACCGAGTTATCGCAACCATCAACTTATATGTGTCTAGAATGCACACGTAACCCAACACCTGGAACCATGTTCCGGAGAATCACTGATCTTTTTGCATTGACTGAGCCATACTTCATGATCCATTGTAATTGTAGCAATGCAACTTTTGATGACAACTAGGGAATCTCAATTTTTTTACATTTAAGGAAAGAGATTCACCTACCTCCTTCATGACCAGCTCTTGGAATGTATTGATGAGATCTTTTTATGACGAGTCCTCAGTGAGCGGAGGAAATTCAAATCTTTGAACATAGTAGTATACCTCGTTCAAGATTTCAAAAACCTATTTCAGGACTCTAGTTCAAATATGGAATTCTTGAGCATTGCATACCTAGCATCCATGATGTGGATCCAAATTTGAGACAAGTCATTTCTAGTTGATGCAAACACTTTCCTACTCACTAGAGTGTGACATTCAAAGCAAGTCATCTCAGACACCAGTGGGAGTACCCAATCCAAATGACTGACCTCTTTTGCAAACTCCTCCTTCACCTTGTTCAATTAATACAATGTTGTAATAACATACTTGATGAGAGAAATGATGTATAGACATAATTCCTTTGATTTATCAATTGACTTCTCATTGGCCTTCCTCCACATCATGTATCCTTGTTCTCTCTTAACGACTTCAATATCAACACTCTTGATTGGAGGAATGTCTTTGATAAAAGGAATATGTTGATTCACGTTCGAGAAGTGTTGAATGCATACGACCGAGAGATTTTACTTGTTTCTCCAATTTCCCAATTACTTTCTTTTACTATTCATTTAAAGAAATGATACAAAGGATGATTCATTAAACAAATGGAATCACTCTCATGTGAGGCTTCGCCAAATATAGGCTGCAGTCAAATAATAACCTGATAGAATCATTTCCTCAAAAGGATTGTCAACCTTAGGTTTGACAACTTTGACATATTGATTACTTGAAGTTTCACTAAAGATAGGGGATGTCATTTGAGCTTTCTTTTTAATTTTGGGCTTCCATATCACCGATATTTCCTTGTGACTTGGCACAGAACATGCAATGTTTTCCTTTGCTCATTGTTGATCATTTCAAGAATCCAAGGAATGGCTCATCAGGTTTTGACATGGTCTTTTCCACTAGAGCATTCTTAATAGCTTTTCATGGAATAAATTCATTATTTCTTCGAGTAAGATCTAACCTTCATGGAGAAATGCTCATGAAATTGAATGTTTAGTGATGAATTACTCCTACTTGATGGATATTTCTTGTCTTGATAAATTTAACTTAAGTTTCTTACCTTGTTTGTTCCTTTATATGTTCTTTATACACACTTCCTTTGATGAATTTGGCCACTTTGTCAAAATTTAATATTTGTAGTAAGTGCTCATGTAGAGCTTTACTATTTTTGGAAATTTGCTTTCCCAACCGTGAATTTTTATGGAACCAAATTTTTGTGATGGGTTTTTCCTCCTTATCTCACATTCAAACTTTTAGTTCAAACCAATCACTAGAACAATGGGAAATAGTTTTTACAAAATAAGTGCATGAAGTCATGGTTTTATTTATGTAAATAATCTAGTTTATGCATGTAAGTGTTATCACTTGTATTCCAAGGTGCCTTAAAACAATGAAGAATGCAAAAATACGTGTCAATGAGTGCACTTTGGTTTGCAAGCTATGAAGATTTTCTCTTCATGGGATATGAATTCAAACTGGAATGTGCCCAAATTTTATTGCCCACTCCTCTTTGACACTATTTTGATTATGATGATATTACTCTAGGATTGATACTTAGATATTTTGATTACCATATATATTGATGAGTAGATGATAGACTATGCATATATTTGGACTATTGACATGTTCTGATTCACATTTTGATTATGACACACTAGATGACATTGGTATAGAGTTTGATATATGTTGATTTGAATTTTTATATTTTTATCGACACGTTATACTCTAGATTTTCTGAGTAGAACTATGATATCATGGATGTTAGAATTGAATTATTTGAAATGTTGATAGATGATAGAATTACTTAACTTTGGACGATGATTAATGATTTCTATGTATATATTATTTCTCTATGTTTTTATATGACCATGAGGTTAGAGAGGTATTTTGTTTGTGTTGCAATGATATTTTATCATGTACATTGAAAGGGGATAGTGGGCCAACCACGAAAGGATGTCGGGTTTTTGAAAACATGGCCAAATTTGAAAACTTGTTTCTAATTTTTATGTGGTGTTATTACATTCCTACTTAGGAGGTTTCCCATGGCAAAGCCTCACATGTGTGGCCACAGGTGTAATTTTTCAGTTCTTTTAATTTTGTGTTATATGTATTTAATTCTTGGGAAATTTTAGTCACTTTATTAGTAATTATTAATGTGTCTTAATTAGCTAATCCAACTTAATTTGTTAACTAAAATAAGGATGTGACAATTGGATAATTATGAGGGTAGATGGTCCTTGAAATCTTGTGGATGTAAGTTGGATTTGTGTTGGATTTTTTGTTGTGTACTCTTCCCCAAATTAAAAATTCAGATTTTGACTTGGGAGGCTTTTTTGGAGGCTTATGGGACAAGCTAATCTTGACTCATGCCTCTTAAATTTACCGAACAACTATAAATATGGTATGGGGAGTTAATTTTATGCTTATCTAAACATTTTCGAGTGTAAAAAGTGAAAATAATTGCACTTTCCTACTTACCACAATTAATTTGTCTTTGGTAGGCATGGTGTGCAAGTTAGAGTGTCATTTGGGCATGTCATATGCCTAACCTATTTATTTATTGTCTTGGGCATGGTGTTTAACTTGTGTTTTGGAATGCAAGAATGATAAAGTGGCATCCTACATGAATACACCTCATCAGCCTCACATCTCATTTCGATCTATTGATTGTATTTGATGGAATTGGAGTTACTTGTTATTGTTTTTCTTATTTTTCACTTTTAGAAGTGGGAGATTGTTGGAGTTTTTTTTGGAGTGTGCTTATATTGAAAGTGTCAAAAATCTTGTGGAGTGAAAACTCTTGGAAGCTTGATGGAGAGGTAGGATCTCCACCTTTGTTATTTTCTTATTTATGTTTGTAGATGTGAAAATTGTGCTTGTTAAATATTGTATGAGTGTTGTGAATGTGTTTTTGTGTGGTTGGGTAGTTTTCCTTAAGAGGGGAGTGGGAGATGGAAGTATTAGACCATTGGGGAAAGAAAAGAGAGTTGTGAGGCATGAATTTTGAGGGAGTGTGATTGGGAGTTTCACCTATGGGGAGTGAAAAGGAAAACATGGACATATTTTGCATACTTGCAAGGGGAGAGATAAGGATGTTTTGTTGTTTTGATTGTGCACATAGAGGCTTGTGTGAAACTACTACTTCACTTTGGAGGCAAAGGGAGGCCATTACCATATTCCTTAATCATTTTGTCTTAATTTAATGCATATGTGTTGATATTTAAAGTTTTAAATGATGTTTGTATGTTTATTTTAATGTGTTGCATGTCTTGAGGATTGTATGTTTGTTTTGAAGCCATTCTTGTTAAAAAGTTGTCAAATGTTTCTCAAGATCCCTCATTGTTCTTTGGTTTAGGCTTGGGGGAAAATAAGGGGATGCATTCTCCTCTTATTTTATTAAAGGGTGGGCGAGACAGGCGTGACCTATTCCCCCTCTCTTTATATTGTGATCCATGTTCTTGAAGAATTGAAAAATGCAAGATTTAAGTCATGAACTTTGGAGAAGACATTGAAATGGAGACTTGTTTTTGTCCTTGTTAAAAGTCTCTATGTTGTAACTTGATCATTCTATTATTCCTACTTTTAGTAGAAGATTGTAACTTTGTATGCTTGAAATAAAGTTGCAATATTGCATTTATTTCAATTTTTATTGATTAGGTGAATGAAGAAAATTATGTATATTTCATTTGTAAATGCCCACATTTTTCCCACATAAAATCCCGAGAAACCCGAAGAAAATAGGGAAAATTATGGAATATATATTTTTAAGGTTCCAAGGCCTTAGCTAGGATTTTAATTAAATCCCTATTACAAAATTTTAAACTATTACATGGTAGTTGGGATTAAAATAATCATTAGCTACTGCTGATCCAACCCAATTAAAATATTTTCATTTAAATTCCCCTAGTAAGTTTTGTTTTTTAAATTAAATAAGAACCCATTCTACTCTTTTCCAATTAGCCCCAAGGGTCTTATTAAATCTATTTATTGAATGACCCCAAATTAAATTCAACATTTTATTAGGTAAGATTAATAATCTCCTATTTTAAAATAAATCAAATTAACATGGTTTAATACCTAAGGTGTCAAGGGTACACAACATGGTCTAACCCTTTAGGCCCCATTTGACATTACACACACATATTTTTATATAAGACATTCCCACTAAAAAAAATCCATCACTTAAGTGATGCAGGGTTCATCCTAAACCCTTAGATCTAGGTTTGGAAAAAATAACCCTAGATATCCTTATGAAATGACATATATTCATTTTCTGAAAAACAAAACTCTCATTTCTCTTGTTTTCACTTGTAGGTTAAGGAAGAAGGGAGGAGAAGATCAAGCCATGGATGTCACTAGAGAGGATTGGAAGCTCTCCTTCCTATGTTGTTTTTGTGTTTAGGGAAAGGATCTACCCATTTCCTTTGTGGGTATAGGTCTTCCTTCCTTATTTTTCTTCTTTCTTTCTTTTCTTTTTTGTATTTTCTTGTAGGTTAATTGTATATACAATGAGTATATACCACTTGAGTAAAACCCGAAACCCTAATTATTTATTTTTGAGCAAATGCATATATTTACACACACACACACACACACACACACACACACACACACACACACACACACACACACACACACACACACACACACACACACACACACACACACACACACACACACACAACAAGAAGCCATGTGAAGGAGAAAATGAAGAGGAAAAAGCTAAATTTGTTGTTACATGTTAAATAGGTCGTAGTTTTTTAGAATGGCCACCTAGAGTTTAGAGGGGGTGTTTGATTAATTTGGTGGAGACTTAGCATTGGGGGGAGGGGCGCACATGCCACCTTGACTCATTTATTATAAGGGTTGGGGGTGGGATGGGTGCCCCTCCCCCAACCTTTTTAATAAACAAAACATTCATGTGCCACGGCCCACTATGGCAACTTCACAATTTTTTTGTTTTTCTTTTAATTAAAAAATTTATTAAAAAGCTATAGCTATCCCTTACCCGATTTCAAATGGGTCGCACTTTTAGTTATAACTTTAATTATTATTAGGTATTAATATATAAAAATTATAATGTACTTATATAATTACATATATATTACTATTTTTGAGACAATATGAATCTAATAATATTTATACACTGATCCTATAAATTTAGAATACAATATATATATATATATATATATATATATATATATATATATATATATATATATATATATATATATATAATGTATATATAATTACATATATATTATTGTTTTTGAGACAATATGATGTAATAAATTAAGATGCATGTTCACTTATTGGATATGTTTTCCATTAATATATGAGTTACAAATTTAGTGTGAGAGGGTAATTTTTCCTTAAAAAATGTATATGAATATAATCTACAAACACCTAGATAATTATAGAATAGTGCAATTTTATGCCTTACAATTTCAAATAAAACATTACTTTAAATTTATTATGAGTGTATAGTTAGTTGTGTTTTAATTTCCTCTACTTACACAAATTTATATTGCAAAAAGAACGTTACTAAAATTGTAGAATTGCTTCTATTAATTCTTTCTTACACAAACACTTGGATAAAAGAAAATAAATCAAGACTTCAATACCTTATCATTCATTTTTCCATTTAATAAAGTTGTGAAAATGGAAGATAAAATTAAATAATTTACAAGGATTTAACCAATGAATAAAGTTACATCCAATACACTATTTTTTTTTACAACTTCTATGTTCTTTCTTTCCTATTTACAATAATGCAACTTCAATAATGAAATTAAACTTTCTTGTTCTTTAGCATAGCTCATTTCCTTCAATACAAGATATTTTCTTTCTCATAACACACTAGAACTAAGATTTTAAATGTGATTTCCATTCTAATTTCTTCCTTCACATTCTAAAATTTTAGGAGAAGGAAATTACACATTCCTTAATGAAATTACACGTTAGTAAATGAAACTTACAATGCAACATTTCTTTTAAAAGAACATAATACTACAAGTCCTCCACCTAAGTGGGAATTTACAAAATAATGGTTTTCTCACAAGGAAGGACTTCTTGATTTCACAAAACTCCAAGTGCCAATTCTTCAATAAGAGCTCCATATTTTCTCACTTGATCACAACAACAAATGGGGAGAGGCAACACTCTCCACCCAACCAAAACTCCAATGAGAAGAAGAAACAATTCTTATCATTGGCCCCCGAGCCCCAACCACAAGGAAATAAGGGATGGATCCAACACATGAAAAATCTACAATGTTTCCAAACTTACTATCAAACAAACACACACAAAGAAAGGATAACAACAAAAACTCATTTTTAAGCACAAAAACTTCTCAAAACAATGGCTCTAAAATAATCCAAGTAGAGATAGGAAAATGGGGGTGCCCTTGTGCCTCCCAAGGGTTTGGATGCCCACCTCTAAAATACTCCACAACATAATCAATCCCAAAATATCTTATGCCTCCCCACAACAACAAATCTATGTCTCTTATGCCTCCCTCTTTGTATTGGATCCCACAATAAAAAAATAACAAAAATAGAACAAGGTGGGACATCCAAAACTCACTCCCTCCTAAACACAAAAAGAAGCTCTTATGCCTCCCAAGATATTTCATCCCCATTTCCAAATCTCAACACAACCTAAGGTCAATTTACTACCCAACACTTCAAACAAGAACACACATCTATACAACACATAGTATACAAGAAAACAAGAAGAAACAAAGAGTGCAAGATCCTACCTAGCTAAGGTAAAGCCCCACTTTTCAAGAAAGTCCCAAAATCCTTCAAAATCAAGAAAATCCAATCTCCTTTATAGTTAAACAAGCAAGCCCTCCCAAAAAAATCTAATATCTAAAGCTAAGCAAGTAACTCCATTTACTTCCCAAAAATTTCAATAAATATAAAAGAGGAGGAGGGAGATATGTGGCTCCATGTAGGATGCCACATCATTTATTCCCCACCCTACATCACCCAAGTCAAACCCATACTCCATGGAAAAATAAATGGGTGGTGATAGGTATGATAAAACTCTTACACACACCACTCCAACCCATACCCTTAAGGACAAAGCAATAAACACATGTAAGAAATTTCAATTAATGTTAGGAAATCAATCTATTAGTGCTCCATTGGTAAATAATAATTACGTTAGTAATTATTATCATGTAATATTGTGTTTGTAAATATGTTAGTATTTTGTTATATAGTTGTTATATAAAACAACTTATAACAAATACGGGTGAATGAGTTTTAACAACTCACGTAGGTTAGATTTTTGTTATAGCTACCTCCTAAATCATAGGAGAGCTATATTCCTATTTATATGGGTTCTTGTAATATGATGGATATGCTGAATAGAATATCTTTCTGTGTTGATTTAATTAAATCTGGTGTTGTGCTTTCATTTGGTATCGAGCAAATGTCTCGATCCATGTAATGGCAATATAATTGATTTGATTGGGGGTAGCCTTATGTTCTTCATTGCCCCTGTGCATGGTAACTGTATTGTGGTTTCATTTCTGTTAGGATTTTATGGATTAGATAGTTGCATGTGTTATTGCCTTCATGCAGATTTAGTTGAAATCCCTATCACTCATCTTCCACTCAACCCGGTTGCATGATTGATTTGCAAGGCATTTATATGATATCTGTCGATCTACAGAGAGAGTTGATATACATTGGAATGAATGCAAAAGCCAACATAGTTTTACCTCTGAAGTCATACAATCGACTTTAAATACAAAGAGGTGTGTTAACTTGTCTTTGCAAAAGTTTACAAATACAGATTCATTTAAAAATATTTACATGCTACAACTAATACGGAGTTAAATTCCTCTGGTGAGAGCGCGTAAAGGTGAAATATATGTGTACAATTCAGCTTCATTGATTTGGAAGGTTCCTCTGAATTTACCAGCACAACTATATTGAAGTAGATGTCAATGCATTGTCACTTGGGTTATCAATTGAGCATCACAATTTGCATTGAGTAGCATTAAAAATATTTCAACACATCTCCCCACCATTGTTGTGCTCACATTTAGCCAATCATCCTTGGCTCTTGAATCCTGTGCACACCAATTTTTTGGAGGGTACGGTTTGTCTTTGCATGTGATGAAAACTATATAGAATCACTCAGCTCCACGTAACCCGGCTAGTTTGAATGGTTTTGTTGAATCATTCCTCACTTTCTTTATATAGGTGATTTTTGGATCTAATATAGTATTTCCACATATACAGATTTAAATAATCCACGTATTCTTATTTCTGAGAGAGCAGGTTTGAGTTATCTAAAATACACAATCTTGTACTTAGATTTGTGTGCCTGTATCATTGGAGATTCACACGCTTGGAAGAGTCAAATGCCTCTCTTGTAAATCAATTTTTCCATGCTCAGATTATATTTTGTATTGATTGTGGATTGGTGCGGCGTGCACATCTTAAGCTCCTTCCAGCCAGTTGTCAAGCCACTTTCCATTGGATTCCATAATCTCTGCCACGAGTTTGTGAATGTGGAAGGTATCTTATTGGAAGTTATACACTAAGACGTGCTTGGTACATTTGGTTTTGCTGCGGCTATATTGCTCCATCTTTGGTCTGTACATCAGTTCTTTTGTGAGGTTAAATACATCTCATTCCTTTCCTTTCATTATTATTCCACCGATTTTTTCTTATAGTTTTAGTTTTAAAAGTCAACATTATTATTATTAGCTCGTCCTCATGTCATTTCTATGTTTATAGAATAATAAAAAGTAAAAGAGTCTCATTAGTCGGTGTTAAGAGGAAGTTTCTAATTATAACTTTAGTTATATTAGAAATGTATCTTATTATTTGTCAACAATAGTGAGTAGAGTTTTGTAAATGAGTCTATTGTCAAAAAGTCAACAAGTCAAAATATTGTAAAAATTAAAAAAAAAAAATATTGCCTCACATTTCAACTATTGGACGCATTATCGCTTGTACGCGACGTCCAAGTGAGGGGTGCATTTTCGGTGGAAACCGACACCCAGTAGTTTGTAAATGAGCCTCATTTCCATATCCACTAAGTAAGTAGCAGAACACCGGAGGAAGGAGGCATCGGAGGTTGGAGGTCATTCAGCGACCTCTCGTCATGCCGCCAATGACGGGCCGCACAGATGGTTTGGTGACATTTTTGTGGTGTGTTTGCTTTCGAGTTTGTCTCATGTGCTTCTTGTCATATTTTTAGAGTTCCCTGTGATCGGTGTTCTGTTTGCTTCAATTTGCAGTGATCCTATTTTTAATAAGTGGAAATTTCACATTGAGGGGGGGAACATGATTCTAATGTTCCATTTCTAGTGTACGTCGATTTTTCTATGTATGTATGAGCAACAGATCTTAGCAGAATTTCTTATGTTATTCCCTACAAGTGAGATGTGAGTAGGGCTGATAATAGTACTTGGCACATCATGATGTGGTTGTAGGTAAACCACTTGAAAACCTTCATTTGTGGTTTGTGGTAAACCAATTGTAAAACCACCATTCTTGGTTGTTGGTAATCCATTTACAAAACCATCACTTTGTGGTTTGTGGTAAACCAATTGCAAAACCACCATTCTCGGTTTTTGGTCAACCGTTTGTAAAACCATCCCTGAGGTTTGTGATCATCCTATGAAAATCACCAGATCATGAGCAGGTGCAAGTACAAAGGCAAGTTTTCCCCATGTTCACACTAAGGGGGGGAATGTTAGGAAATCAATCTATTAGTGCTCCATTGGTAAATAATAATTACGTTAGTAATTATTATCATGTAATATTGTGTTTGTAAATATGTTAGTATTTTGTTATATAGTTGTTATATAAAACAACTTATAACAAATACGGGTGAATGAGTTTTAACAACTCACGTAGGTTAGATTTTTGTTATAGCTACCTCCTAAATCATAGGAGAGCTATATTCCTATTTATATGGGTTTTGGTAATATAATGGATACGCTGAATAGAATACCTTTCGTGTTGATTTAATTAAATCGGTGTTGTGCTTTCAATTAAAACTCACTTTAAGCCTTCCAAGACAAATAATGGGGTATATTTTTGACCCCCAACCCATAGGTATGGTTTCTATAATAACTTAAGAGGTGTGGGACAAATTTAACTTGTCCCAAAAGCCCCAAAATTGGCCCTTAAGGCCAAATCCGAATTACTAAGATGAGGTAGAGTGTACAACACTGAGTTACTTACACTCAACTTAAAACACATAAACCAAAGAGCCATCTAACCTAATAAATGAATTATTATATCTCATCCACAATTAGATTAGTAACATGATTAATTTACTAATCTAAACACATAAATTAATTAATTATTAAAAGGAAATTAAATCACCAATTAAATTACATATACCAAAATTAAATAAAAGAAAGGAAAAGAACTACACACACCCCCTTGGTCACAATTGGAGTTCACCCCCCCCATGGGGAACCCCTAACAACAAATAAAAACACAAACATCATTACACAAATGGTGACCATTTTTTAATCCATCCGTTGTTCCGATGTGGTTGGTCTCCAATCCCAAGTTAATTTTTGTGATATGTTTACCTGCAAAATCACGTAAATACCTCTCTAGCCTCATGATGATATTAATGATGTCGAACTAATAAAACACTTATATGTAAATATCAATTTCAACTTCAAATATCATAACTACTATTTCTAAGACCAAGTAATTCAATAATTACTCATACTACTCATTTTACAACATTTTTAACATTTCAATTCTACTCATACATCATTGACAACTAAGATCATAAACCAAATGAATCATCTAATTTAGGAAATAATTCTACTCGTTCACAATTTTTTCAATCCACCAATATCAAAGAAATCACTAAAATGAATTTGAACAACATAATAAAATAAATACGAAAATGATTCTAAATATCGACATATATCTATCTGATAACACATCATTTTCTTCCATAGTGAATATCTATCAAAAGTTAATAAGTTTGGTTACAGTAATGTCTATCCTTCAATTTCCATATCACAATGTGTTAATGTCATTCATCTATTAATATCTACCGGTAATAATGCACAATAGTGTCTATGTGTCCAATCAGAGATAAACTAAATACAACAAAATAATATCAAAGAGTAATGCTATCACAATCAATTTATGACAATGCAACCATTCTAGCTAATTGTCTTATCCTTAAATTCCCATCAGGGTCCACAGTACGACATACAATCAAAATAATAATAACCAAAACACAATAGCAATCATGATGTCCCACACATTTATTGTATGTTAACTAGAATACAACAATAAGGGTTAATATTATAATTAATTCGAAATTGATAACATGGTTCATTCAATGTTGAAGAGGAGTGGGCATTACATCCCCTCCCCTTAGATTTGATTTCTTGCTGGAAGTCAAGGAGAAAGAGGTAGGAAATAATGCAAAAGAAATAGGATCTCATCATTTTTTGGAATTTCTTTGCTTCAAACAAGTGTGGCTACAAAACCCAAGTTTGGTCCAATGTAATTTACCAAGAAGAATGGAGATTGAAAGGGATGAGTCCTACACTTTCTTCAAGTAAGGTTGTAAGCATTTAATTATACAAAGTAACTCTACGTGATCAACCGAGCTACAATACATAGCATTAAAATAGGAAAGAGTTAAAAGAATCTCAAGAACCATGAAAGTAGAAGAATAACAGGAGATTTTGGTGAACTTGAGATGTCCATATATTCTCCCATGGATACAACATACAACAATAAAAAAATTTAAGGCTTCCATTAAGGTTCAGCTTAAGCTTTGAGTTCGTTATTCGGACATGACTAGCAATTATCAATCATGACCATCAATCTATACGGGAAAACATGTCTACTCAAAGGTATCACAATTTTGAGATCACACAAGATGAGGTTTAACAATAAGGAAGGACACTTAAATTAGCCAAAACATTTACAATCAAGAAAACTATTCATGGGAAACACTTCTATAACTTGAGAGGGTACCATTAAATTTCCAAGGAAATACTAAGATAAAACATGACCACAAGGTTTTCTATAAACCTATTTTACACATAAGATCAAACACACAACACTAACCTAATATAGGAACATCAAAAATTTAGAAAATATTCCCACTAGAAACTAACATATCAATACAAGAGGCACCACTCACTCTACATAACATAATGGAATTTATTTATTTTAAATCTTGCTCAAGCTCAAAATGACCATAAAGAGAGTACATGCATAAATCGTAACACCAAAGAGAACTCAAGGGAGCTAGAGGGGAGAACAAGTAACAAGAGGGGTCCAACTACAATCCTTAAGTGCATCATACCAAAATGAGTAACAAGAGATGATGAAAAAAGGGGATAAGAAACAACAAGATGTCTTAAGAAATGAAAAAGAAAGGGAGGACTTCCCAAATTTATGTCATGTCCTTAATATATGTTTCACTTAAAATGAAAAATACCATAGGTCACCAAGGACTAAATCCGCACTCAAGTAGGTGGATTTTCTTAAAAGCAACATATAAGACCTAATCCTAGAGGCTAACACTCACACTCATTGAGCTACGTGAGGACAAGGGTATGACGACCCAAAACTCCCACAAGGAAAAGTGCATACGTCTACGAATAAGGGAGTACTATGCAATTAGAACACATCACTAATAACAAGGTGTTTCACAATTCCGAGTAGGTGGAAGAACTAAAGGTTCAACTATACATTGCACTCAATACACATAAATCTTACTCATTTTATAAATCAACTATTAATTCAAAAGTTATAGTTTCGCTTGCTAAGCACTCTTCTTACAAGTTTTCCTAATTAAAAATCTTCCTTTTATTATGGCATCACATATTTGTGTCATTAGAAGTACCGTTAAAGTTGGCATGACATCTCACCTTTCTATAGGCAGAAAAATATTTATTTTAATGCTAGGGAAGGTATATGGATAATTTCCTTTCTATCTCTCACATAGTTTTATTTCTTCTATTAATTTACCAAGGTTATAATAGGAACCATTTCTATTATCCTAATGTTCCATTTTATTTGTTATGTCTCCAAATCTAAGCCCCTCAATTAGAGTTTTATTAGGATGAATTAATCATTGTACCAAATAGATTTTAATGATAAGATACATTCAAACATATCACATTATTACCTTTATGGGAAAATAAGATAAATAAACATACCACATCTTTAATTATAAAGGAACAAGGGTCCATTCATCATAACAAACATGCCATTAGTTTTTTAAGAGCTAGAGATCAATCAACCAAAATGTATCACACCAAGATTCAAGGGTTTACCAAAGAATTACAAGCATCACTTAGCACTCCAAGTGGGTCTCCAAAAGTATCAAAGAATCTAGAATGAAAAATCCCATTATAGAAACAAAATTTACTTTTATGAGTTTAAGAGGTTTACATTAGTTTGGGAAGGAATAATGTTTGTTGTTTAGCCTCAAAATTTTTTTCACATAATAAGACAAGGGAATTTTCCATTCAACACTCATATTTCCACAGGATACCACCAACCAAGAAACAAGATGAAAAGGAAACATTTTACTCCAAAGACACCACATTTCCCATTAGAAGACATCAAATGTAAGAGGACCATTAACTAATCTACTCAAACATGGAATTTATGACCAAGAGTTGTAGTTTTAAAAGAAGAAGCACAATATAAGTACCACTGAGATTAAAATATTAAGATATACCAAACTAACATCTCTAAGAGCAAGGTCCAAAAGACCCAAAAGCATCCATAAGTGTCTCCATGTAACCCAAAGATTAAGAGGTCATAAAGTGTTATTCATAAAAAAATAAAAAAATTAAGGCAAGGGTAGACTTATTTATAGGTAAAAGAGAGCACGACAAACATATTTAATTAAACACACTTCCCGAATGGGATTAAATATAACCATAATTACCAAGATACATACAATCCACAAGTTAATACTTTCTATAAAGAAACAAGGAAACCATGATAAAACTTAGCATGCCATCAATGGAACGTCATATCCAAACAAAACATTTATCCACTAAAATTGAAAAACACCCAAATTTAATTTGATCCTAACACAATTCAAAAGTCCAAAATGAAACTTCTCTACTCCAAAGAGGATCAAGCTCTTACTAGATTGAAAGAGAATAACCACCATTAATATAAAACTACCAACTAGACCCTAGAAACAACGAACTCTCTTTCTACTAAGGTGAGCACAAAAATATTCACTCTAAGATCCGATACCTACTCAAGATTTTTTCCTTCCAAAACCAATACATAACTTAAAGCACCTAAGAATACAATCAAGGAACATAGGGTTTACCCCCATACGATGAAATGTCACAATACAAACAATGTAAAACCATCTCAACAAAATGAAAGAAAGAATCACATGACATTTAGCTAAGTAACCGACAAGATAAATGAGCTCTGAGTCACTAATCAAAGTAAAATCCAAGAAATATCAATAATCAAGGAAAGTGGCTAAGTAGCCGCATTGAATCCTCATAAAATCTCATAAAAATATAAATAACAAAGGAGCCTCAAATATTTTCAATCAAATCATAAATAAGGTGTTGGTCCTTGATAAAATAACATAAGTTTACAAATGTAAGATAAAAAGGTCAACATGACATTCACTCTACAACCCTTTTGGCCGCCAATAGGAATACTATACCTTGAGCTCAGTTCTAAGAATGTGTTGGTATCAATTTTTTTCTCCTTTTAAAGTGAAGAAACACAAATTGGACATGGAGCTTAGAGATGGATAGATCATATTGTGTGTCATTTTATAGCTAGGGATTAGATCTAATTGGCCCTTTGTCACTCAGATTTGTAGAGAGATGGATATCACCTTCAAGAGGATTTGACCTATCCTCACTACTTTAGGTTGTGACTCTTGAACTAAGGTGAGAGAACCCTTAGTGTAACCTCTATTTGATGAAGCGTAAGAAGATATCCTTCTTTTGGAAAAAATTTATAATGAAAACCTTAGGAAAATACAAATCAATACTCCATAATTTAACTCTTAAGAGTTTTCATGTCTAAAAGATCGAGATACTTTCAACAACAGGCTAAGGTTATTGAATACATTAAGAAATCCTAATTGTTCTGCATATTTTAGTAAATAGATTTTGTTCCTTTGTAGATATACATGGAAAAAATGGGTAGTTTAGGATAGATTCATGGTTTTAAAATTATTTAGGTGGGAGATTAAGCAGGATAAAGTTGATTATACCAGATCTCTAAGAAACTTCACAACAATGGACAACTCAACAACAGAAAGCTTTAGAATAGTTAAGACATTCTTTCAACCAGAAGGTGTGCTTCAATGGAGGCCTAGATCAGCACGTTTTCACACAATCTATGAGACTCTAACATGAATTATAGAGTTAAAATACTCAATTAAACAACAAAATATCTGAAAAGTCATGCCTAAGGTACACCCAAATACTTACAAACAATATTTATCAACAAATGATTGTGCATTGATTTTAAATTTGTTTATCTCATCATAGGATGAAGGCTCTTCTTAAAATGAAATTGAAAATACCAAGAAATGTCGAAGGATAATATCTTGTGCGATTTCACAACAATTTCAATGTAAGATTTCAATAGGAACAGTAAAACTAGTTGCAAACATTCTAAAACAAAGCGTAGACACTAATTGCTCCAAAATTGACAAAAATTAATTTAAAATTTTCTTAGATTCATCAAAGCCAGGGAAGCTT
This sequence comes from Taxus wallichiana var. yunnanensis, assembly GCA_018340775.1. Taxonomy (NCBI): domain Eukaryota; kingdom Viridiplantae; phylum Streptophyta; class Pinopsida; order Cupressales; family Taxaceae; genus Taxus; species Taxus wallichiana. The sequence goes on along the minus strand of CM031240.1, from coordinate 245,419,317 downwards.
CCAAAGAAATCGCAGTTCTCTTCAATGGCTATACATCTGCAACCAAATTGACATCATAGAAAATCGAACATAGAAGAAACTAACAGCGTATCTCAAATTGGTCTCTCACAAAGATGGATTTTCTCAAATTTTCTCTTGAGAATTCAACCCTGCCATTTTCAAGAGCATTCTCATTTCATTTATACATTTTACTCACTCAATTTCCCCCCAAAAGAGAAGAATATTCAAGGGACCTTTGTTTGTTACCAATTTTCCTTAAAAGTGACATTTAACAAATTCACATCCGAAAGCTACCCGGTGGACCAATTGTGAAAACTGGTCACTTTTCTTGGGCCCTCGACTAATGACTAGGATGCCATGCTGCAATGTTTTGGGAATCCTTTTAATCATTCTAATTTTTTCATTTAATAAATCTCCTTTTTAATCACTTTTCGGATGCTCGCACATCTGAATCGACAGGTAATCCTTTTTTCTCTCGAGGAAACACATTTTTCATCTTTTGCGCCTACAACTTTCATCATTTCATTCTTTTCCCTTTCTTTCCTCTGTAACTCTGTCCCGCATCCATCTCCTCTCGTAATTCCTGATTTTGCAAGTGCTAAGCAATTCCAACTTCAAAATATCGATCTTAACAATCCTTAGACTCATAATTTAAGTTTCAAATCAATTCAATGGCACTTTATAGATAAAGATGACAAGGAATTTCATCAAAAAATGATGAAAAATAGTGCGTATTCACATCTCCAGGAGTCTTGGAGAAAAAATGGTAGAAAAATAGACGCATAATACAAAAATTGTTGATACTCCCCTTTTATACTTTATATCATAGCCATCCATGTGTTTCCTTGGTGCACTTACAAAGGAGAAGTATAGGGAAAATTTCCAAACAAGCATCGGCATTCCATGTTCCCTAGGCTTACGAAAAATGCCTTTTGCCCTTTGAAAAATCTCGGCGAAAAAGGACCGAGAAGAATCCTCGCGTGTGTAAATGGAACATTTTGAGATGGTCCCCAAAAGAAGAGACCCCAAATGAGCATAGGCTCAACATGTGTCTAAGTAGATTTTAAAAATTTTGAAGGATCGCGGAAGATGCCATGTGTCTAGGGTCTGCGATAGCTTTCCTTTGTTGAAAAGTCCAAGCAAAGGTGGAGTGAGTAGAAGCCTCTAATTTTCCTCCTGGAACTTCTTCAAAATAAAACCTATCATCTAGTTCCCAAATAGGCATGGTCCCTCCATGTGTCCCAGGCCTTTTAAAATTACTTTGAAAATTTTAAGTATAGAGCGGAGCCGATGGATGCCTCCACATGTCTCTCTGTTGCACTTGTTAAGGTGGGACCCCGAGGTGGATCCTAAGATGAGTGCCGAGGCGGATCCTCCACATGTCCATGGTCTAAAAAATGTACCAGCCACAAAAAAATATCTAACTCTAGGAAAGGTAGCGAGAAACCTCCACGTGTCTCCTGGCGCGCAACTCTAAGCCCAAACCAAAAGGTGAATTTTCAAATGAGTGTCAACCCTCCACGTGGAAAATCATTGAGTCTGAATTGAGCCTTATAGATTTTTTAAAGTGCCCCGCCGAGTTTCATCTAACTCAAAAGGGCCGTGTTTCAATTGATGCCGAGATATAAATTTGACCGGGAAAAATACACCTGTCAAACCGTAAAATGTAGGAAAATCACCATTTGAGCCTAGAAATGAATCTTTCTTCCAAGAAAGAGAATTTGGAAATGATATAAGGCCCAAATATGATCTTTTGAGCTGCATCTAATCATGTTTCCATAGATATTTGGGATAAAAATGACAGGGACAACAAAATGTGACTTTGGAAAATGGAAGAAAAGGAAAACTTAAGTTTTACGCCCAAGTTATGAGACTCTTTCACATGGATCGAGGAACGAATAGAAAATTCTAAATTTTAAGTGATCCTCACCAAAGGAGTGACTGATCATGGAAACCAAATGGAGGAAATTTTTTTATGTATCAATGTAGGAGATACAAAAACACAGAGCCCTTAAATTGAAGAATTTCAAGGACAAACGGGTGAGACCAAATTTAGCACCAATATCAAGACCAACTCGGGGATGGGTGCTTGTTGAGTGCCATAAGAAAAAAAAGAAGACCAAGTTCCAAAAACAAACCATTGGGTAATGGAGTTAAGAATAAGCTTGCAGGGAAGAGAAACCATAACCATCCTCCAAAAAATGAACCGAGAAACCAGCAAAACTAGGTCACCAAGAACTAGAACGAACAAAAACAAAAAGAATAAAAAGAAAACAAAGAATTATAAACTATACAAATGGATTATAGATTGATTTTGAGAAATAAATCAAGGATATGTTTCAAATGCCTACCATTAACAGGAAATTCAAGAAATTCCCCATCTAAGTATTTTAGGAAGAAGGTATTTTCACCAATTCGAATATGAATTGAATAAGGACCCATCCATACTGCATCAAATTTACCATGCTTGCTCTTATCTTCATGCTTGCTATCCCATAATAACACAAGATCCCCAATGTTGAAAGATCTTAGAGTCACCTTCTTTTCAAACAAAATTTTCAACTTTTTCATGAACTTCACATGCCACTGATGGGATGCCCTTATTTCTTCATCCAACTCAACTATCTCATTGATTCAAGCATCATATGGACTAACTTATTGATCTTCAATTTGTTAAACAAATTGAAATGAAGATAATTGCAAATGAAGGGGAAGTAAAGCTTGAGTTCCATATACCAACTCAAATGGGATTTTACTAGTAGCTCTTTTGACATTGATTATATCAGCCTAAACAACGAACTTTAGTTGCTCACCCCACTTCCTTTATTTCAGATCCAAGGTTCTTGTAATGATCTTAAATAAGTTTTTATTACTAGACTCATCTTATGCATTTCCGTGGGGATTATAGTTAGAATCATATGTCAAATTGATTCCATACTCTTTGCACATTGCCACCAAAGGTTTGGCTCTAAAACTCATGGCATTATCAGTAACAATCTTAACTAGCACTCTAAATCTGCATATGATATGATTCAACATGAAGTCCATGATAACTTTTTGTGATGCCTTCTTGGTGGGGATTTCTTCCACCACGTAATAAAATAATCGGTGCAACAAGAATCCATTTATGACTAGCCTTTGGAAGGATCAGAAATTTCCCCAATGAAATCCATTTCCCAATTCTTAAATGGGGCTTCAAATGATGTAGGCTACAAAGGAAGGGAGCTTGAAGCTTTCATTCTTCTTGAAAAATGCTGGCAACTCTCACATTTTGTAAGCAATAGAGTTGTATCCTTGAAGAGAGTTGGCCACCAATAACCAACCCTCAAGATTTTATGTGATCTAACTCTTCCTACAAAATTTCCCCCACAAATTTCTCCATGGAGATCGGGAATTACCTTTGGGGATTCATCCTCAGCAATACATCTTAAGAGCACTCCCTCCGAGTTCTTCTAATCTAACCCATATTTAGTAATGACATATTTTTAGAGGCTAACTTAAGAGATCTTTTCTAATTTTTACTCAAATGTTCAGGGTAACATAGATGTCTGAGATAAAAGATTGTATCCTTGTATCATTTAGAGATTACCAGATTTTTAAGGACATCCACGCTTTCTCCTTCTACTTCATTCACCTCAATAGTTTGCAAGTTGCTCTCAGCCATAAGCTTAGCTAGGCCCAAACCTCTTATCAATTTCTTGGTTTGGATATCCATGTCATATTCTTGCAACTTGTTTACCCATCTGCATCTTTTTCTTGTGACCTCCATCTCTGATAAAATGTCTTTCACTATGGTGTGGGGAACATAATCAATAACTTTAGAGCTCAATATGTAGGGTCTGAAAACCTTTGTTACTTTCACCAAGGAAAATGCTTGCTTCTCCATGACGGTGTATTTCAACTCACATCCTTGTAGTGCCTTACTAAAAAGGCAATTGGTCTCTCAACCCGTTCATCATCATTTTGAAACAAAATAGATGCAAATGTGTTCTCTCGAAGAAAAAGAAAACAGAAAACTTCTTGTAATTTGGAGCTACCAAAATAGGGGCATGCTTTAGTGCTTATTTTATCTCATTAAAAGCTTGAATGGAATTTTCTTCCTATTTGATAACTTGGTCCTTTTTAGGATACTAGTAATGGGGATGGTCGGATCAACAAAATTAGACACAAAACTTCTAATAAAGTTTATTTGTGCAAAGAAGGATTGAACTCCTTATTAGTTCTTGGAATTGGAACCTTTCTAATGGCTTCAACTCTCTCGGGATCAATCATGACCCCTTCTTTTTGATACAATGTGACCAAGAAGCGTGTTGCCTTTTGCACTCCAAAATGACACTTCTTGGGATTCAATGATATGCTATACTCTCTGCACCTTAAGAGGATTCTCTCCAAGTGTTGCAAGTGATCATTTCTTTTTCTATAAAAAATAGTTACATCATCTTGATAAAAATAAATGAAGCCATTAATATAACCAGCAAATTCTACATCTAGTGCTCTTTGGAAAGTTGCTCTAGCATTTATTAAGCAAAAAGGCATCCTAACATAGACATAAGTACCACAAGGAGTGGTAAAGGTAGTCTTTATTCTTTCGACTCCTTCACAACAACTTGATTATAGCCAAAGAAACCATCCATAGTAGATAACCATTTAGAACCAGTTACCAATTATAGCATATTCTCCATGTTTGGTAGAGGGTAATTATCTTTCAATGATGCTTTATTCGGGTTCTGAAGTCTATCCATAACCTTATATCACCATTATTTTTTCTAACAGTACTAAATTTTCAATCCAAGAAGAGTACCTTGTTGGTGAATAATTCATCCATCCCTAAAATACTTTAGTTATTTCTTGCATCTTCAAAGAAAGGAGTGGATTTATGGGAATTTTTTTTTCCTAAAAGGCTTAGCACTAGATTCAAGAGGAATTTCATGTTCATAAAAATATTCCCTGTATGCCTTTAACTTAGAGTAAGACCAAGCTAGGTAGTCTTGATATTTCTTCAGCAATTAAACATAGGACTGATTCTATTCCTTATTGAGATTGCTTCCTACCCATATTTTATGTGGCTTTTTCCTTTGGGCCCAGGTTGTGCTCTTGCACATCTCTTGAAAACAGACATACTTCTTTTAATAATGCAATCAACATTATCAAAGTTCGACTCAAGTGCCACCAAACCTCTAGGAATCATGTTTGTCTTCAGTTAGATGATTTTATTGTCAAATAAAGTTTCCTTTCCTTTAGCAACACACACCATTGGTTCCCAATCTATATTTTGGTCAACAAACTTGCCTTGGTTTGTAGAAACCATTTCACCTAGGCATCATCATCAAACACTTGCCAATTTTTAATGTTATCAGGGACAAATGGCCTTGTTAGTATTTCAACATCATACTCACAAAATGGAGACACTGTACAATTCCCAAATATGGATCCTAACACTGCTAACTTGTCTACAATAGCATTAAAATTTCTATCATGGTGCACAATATTAAAAGAGTCAAACATTTCAATCAAATCCTAGATTGCATTTTTTATTGTTTCATTTTCAGATTTTTTGTAGCATACAATTTTCTAATTTGCTTGACAATCAATTTTGAATGCTCTTTGACAATAATATCCTTTACACCATATTTCCATGTAATTCTCTAGCCTAATAACAATGCTTCATATTCATAAATGTTTTGGTGCATTTAAAGTTGAGTTCCAAAGAAAAGACAATATCTTCTTGGCCTGGAGAAATCATAACAATGCCAAAACCATTTCCAAACATGGAACAAGATCCATTAAATAACAAGGTCCAAGGTAAAACCACTTGTTGAAGACGTTTACACCTTTGATAAATCTTATGCTCTTTGCCATCAACAAACCCAACAAATTTAATAGCATCTACATGAACATATAACACTTCATAAGAATCATTATTGAGATATTTAATGAGGTGCAACATCTTCTTCTCTCCATACATCTTTATAAGGCTAGCTTCCATTGGAATGGTGGTAAAAGACATATCCATTTGAATACTTGCACCAACACTTACAGCCCATTTCTTGATAACAACATGCCCCATTTGGTAGGGAAATCAACAATAAAAACATCAAGTTTCAAGTTCTTACCGGATAAGATGCAAGTTGTACCACCAAACCTTATACACACCCTACAATCGACACCTCTCTAGAATCCATCATGCGGTATACTTTCCATAAGCTACTATAACTTTAATGTTCAATTCATTCATGACTTCTAGGGGCATAACATTGCATGATGCTCTAGAATCAAACATACAATGTGCTGATAGTCATCTGTCTTTAATAATCATTGTTGTAAAAATGGATCAACATTTAACGGAGACTTAACCAAAGATGTTCCTAAGTAAACTTTAGGTGGTTCACCTATCTCCTCTAATGTTGGTTGTTTTTCTAGGTCTACAATGGTTGAAAGAGGAGTGTTTACATTATTTATATTTCTTCCTTGACCACTCCCATCTCCCTCTAATCACAAATAATCAAAAGCCCTTCTGTGCTCGGAATCCTAAAGAAGTTCAATAATTGGGACATAAATATTGATCTAACTCAATACTTGGGAAATTTCATATGGAATGTATTTGGGTAAAGCAACATTTGGAGAAATATTGACAAACTCATCGGATGGCACAAGATTTTTCACATTTTGGCCAAGGGTGGGAGCACAAGTTCTACTTGAGACAAGAAGGCCTTTTCGAGATGCATCTTTGGGTAAGTGTACCAAGTTGGTGGACAAAAAATAGGTCATAAGTGGACGTCATATTGCAAAAAATAGAAAAATCTCAACTTGTAGGGATTATTAACAATACGTGCACTCAAAATTAGAGAAAAATATATAAATATGAATTGTAGCATCTAGAATATAGTTTCTAAAATACTATTTTTTTAAAAAAATAGACAATTTTAGCTTTATTAAACACTTAAAATTATATGACTTGGTTTTTGTTTTTGAAAAAACCTATAAGATTGTAGTCCATTTTCCCATGATTTGGAAGACCAAATCTATTTATTTATTTTTACTTTGGTCAAAAGTTAGATGTAGTTAATCTATTTTGGGATGGATTTTATTTTGTATTTTTTCGAGAAATTTTTTTAATGATTTTTTCGGTGAAAGTGGTCAAAATATTTAGAAAACGGAGCACTTTCAATTTTCCCACCATAACTATATCAAAAATATAGAAATATCTTACATAGTGAAATATTTCCCAATCGAATGCCTGCTTTTTAGTACGGCGAAAGAATTCTTTCGTACGGCGTCTTCCTCTGTGTTTTTTTTTGAGTAACTTTTCGAATACTTTAAAAATCCTCCGCTCTTTATCTTCCTTTGTCTCTCCAATTTGAATTTTGGCTTTAGGTACAGGTTTGGATTTGTGATGCATTTTCATTTTAGTCATCTCCTTTAGTCTCGAATATATATTTTTTAATGCGTATAGAATTTCTCCACGCTTGGGATGGTATAAGTTCTATCACATTTTGATAAGCGAAACAAAAGTTGCGGTATTAAACGTAGACATTAACATTCACACGAAAAAATGTCTTAAAGACCTATTATTAGTAAAAAATTATAAAATTATATATATCTTATTCTATTCACTTTAAAATCAATATTTCTACAAAGCTAACAATCTCCCTTATGCGATGACACCATTTTTGTGAAATATTTTAAGTTTTTAGCATGGTTCAAGTATGTGGAATAGAAAATTTGAAGTTTTTGACCCTTTACACTTCATAATGACCTTCCATAGCTTTGGTTGGGGAAAACAAAGATTTCTCAAGCCTTAGGGTTGGATTTGATGATACAGATAGAACCACGATCGTGGTTTACAAGTTGCGATCGTGGGTTTTTAAACAAGAACCATGATCACACTTTATAAACTATAAGCATCATTTATAAAGCACGATCACGGTTCATAAATCATATTTATACACATATGAATGTTCTAATTACCGTGTGATGTTTACTATTTGACTTTACCGTACAAATTACTATGAAATTATGTCATTTTCTACATGTTTTTCTTATCACTAGAAGTAAAACATCATGGGAGATAAGAAACGAAGTCAAAAAAGGAATTCATTAAGTAAAAAACACCAAAAAAATTAGAGGCAAATAGATTTCAAAATGTTGAGAGAATGTGGAATCTTCGTGAATCAAGAAGAGGTTCATCTTCAACCCCTACTATTGTAAGCAATGAGGAATGAAGTAATGTTTCTACTATTAATGTTGAAGTGGAATTAAATACTCATGTTGAAGAAGAATTAAATACTTGTGATGTAGAAAATGTTGAAATTGAAGGAGACAATGAAAATGTGAATAAATAAATTTAGGTTGAAAATGTAGACAAGTGAAATTTGATGAAAAACACCTCCTAGGATTTTTCATAAGAAACCTAATTATTTTATTGAAATTGATGAAAACATTTTGAAACCAATGTGTGATAAACTTTTTAAATGGAAAATTAGAAGAAAAGCCACTAAAATTTGGGATAATCATTTTGAAATTATAAATGATTCCCAAAGATGTCGATTGTTACTTTGATGAAATTGAATAAAATGAGACCTACATCAAACACCTTAGGATTGACAACATCTAATATACGTGGTCAAACCTCTACAATTGTTGAAAACCTTCATGATGCATATCACAATGTTGGTGTCAAGAGACGCACTAGGGATAGTAATATTGTGCGTTGTGAACTTGCTACTAGTGTTGTAAGTGAATCAATAAAACAAAAATGTTTGATTATGTAAACAAGTCAAATGTTGGAAGTTAATCGAAAAACTCTAATGAAAGAAATTGAAAGACGTAATATCCTTAAATCACTCAATAACACCAATTTTTTGGTATTTTCTACTAAAGCACCACGTAAAGAAAAATATAATACTAATGTTGTAAGAGAATTTTTATTCAATTTTGGCATGATAACACTAGAGTTTCACCTAATACAAGAGATGTTGTACAACGGAAATTTGGTTCTATTAATCGCGAACCACATCCAAAGCATTTCTTAGATATGACTCAAACTCAATTTTTTTGAAGTGTGAACAAGAGATTCTATAAATTAAAATTAGTCAACATTTTTTTGAAATGTTAAAACCATTCTATGTGAAAATCAACCACACGCTCGCACCACTTGTTGTAGGCAACATGTTGAATTTTCTATGCATTATGCTAAATTTTTATGTATTCATTATATTGCATTCTAAAACTATTGTATGGAATGTAGTGTTCATGTTCCACCAATATTTTCTAGGGATTTTATTCTTATGATATTTTTGAAAAATAAGTTGGATAATTTTTTTATAGTTAGGATTGTTTAGATGGAAGTTGTGGTACATTTGGTGGATTACCTAAATTAGAAAGTTGCATCCATGAGCAAATTGAAGTTGCGATAATAGAAATAATTTAGTTGAGTTTGATAAATATAAATTAGTTGCATACCAGTTGAAAGATGGAAAAGAGTCTAAATGGTGTGAGCTAGTTATAGAACATATGTCTATTTTTCAATTTATGAGAAAATTTAAGGATGAAATTGTTTATAAGTATGCTAGGAAAACACACAGAGCTCGATGGTTGGATGAATAGTTTAAGATATTCAAAGACACATTTCCTATTGGTACTATTGTTTTAGTGGTTGATTTTGTAGAGAATTACACATTGCAACCACAAATGGAGGTTCAATCACAATATTACAACTCAGTACAAGTTTCCATTTTTGTGCATATAGCATTTATACATTCTCTTGACAGTACAGAGAATGATCGAGAATTTTTAAGAGAGTACCAATTTTATATCAGTGATGATCATACTCATTCTACTAAATTTGTGCAAGGGTGTTTCCAGTTATTTTATGGAAACTTGTATGATAGGGACATCCACTTCAAACAACATTATATATGGTCAGATAATTGCACGTATCAGTTTAATAATGCAAAATGTTTTCTTGGATGATTAGGATGCACCTCAAGATTGGTGTGCAACATATATGGAGTTTGATTGAGGTTGGACATGGAAAAGGAGAGCATGACAGTGTAGGGGCATGTGTTAAAAGAGCTCTTGCAAGAGAAGATTTGAAGTACAAAGATGGTGCTAAATTTAAAGATGTAAAGAGTATAGTGGAATGGTGTATTGACAACATGGCCCAAGGTTCTTAAGAAATTTCCATGGTTCACAAATATTTTTGGTTGATAGAGGAACAAAAAATTGCTAACTATGAGGATTGTATGACACTTACTAGGTCCAGTGATATGCACTCATTTTGTAGCTCAAATGCTACTTCATGGGCCACATGGACAAGAAATTTGAAAATTTTTGTGCATCTTGTATCAAATTTGTCACTGCTAAGTGTGATTCACAAGAATGGGTGGATGGATGGATTTGTAGGCCTCTAACTCCACTTCCTAGTTATCAACCTCCACAAGCATTACGACTTGTTTCTACAAATGAAGTTGCAACATCTAAGGACTTTGACGAAATTTTGATTTTGGTGCGACAAGGTATTTATGGTTATTTAAATTTTTGTATTAGTTATTTTCATTGAAATTTTAATATGTACAATTTAAAATTGAGTTGAAACCTTATTTTTGTAGGACATGTGTTTGTAATTATTGCGACATAAGATAATGAAGAAGGAACAAACTATTTCTTATGTCATTGCATCGAGAAAAAATAATTTGACTTCTCTTATTATAGATGGCAAAGATATTGAGTACCCTATAGTGTCCGTGGTAGTTACTAGAACTTGGCTTCGACGGTATCCATTAAAAAATTCCTTTGTTTGGGTGTTAGAAGACTTTGAGACACAAAGGAAAATACTCTTATATTCACAACTAGTTCTAGCAACAAATATTCAGCTATATAGATATCGAGGAAGGCCTAATAACAAGATTATTTAGAAGGTTCGAGAGTCGATCATGAAGAAATCTTGTCCACTATTCAAATTAGATCTGATCGTGATGGTTCATTGGAATGAATTTACAATGCTCATGTCCGGTATATATAATTTCTTTGGTATGTATAAATTTTTAGTTAGATAAATTTAAGTTCATAAATTTTATCAAATTTCTATATTTTGTATATATCTAGTATCGTTTTGATTTAAAACTTAAATTTCTTTGATTAACACTTTTATATGCAAGTTAGTGGTGCAGAAAATCTTCCACCTTCAAGGGGTCACACTTCACAATAGAGAATTATAAATTCTTCAAGCTAAGATAATATTTTATTGTTTTACAAGAAAAGAGAAGTAATTAAAAATGATATATGTACCTATAAAGGGGTTTTTGGCTACAGAGGAGGTGTCCGGAAGGACTGGAGCTTAGACAACCAAAAAAATGTCTCCCCAAGTGTTTATAAGACCATCCCTACATGTGTGCATAGTCCGTTTAGTGCCACGACTCACCGTCTACAACATATACCATTTGACAACCTTACACTATCTTAAACTACACTATTAGGTGTGTTTGCAAGCAAGCAATAGGAAACAAGAACAATGATTGGAGAAGGAAAAAACTGAGACAAGATATTGTAGAGGGTCCCTATGCTGAGGTGTAGGATCAAATGAGACATCTCTAGGTGTCATGGAGTGCGCGTAGCCACCCGTCGAAGTTGAATTATTTTTGTCTCAGGGCTCTTAAGGGACTACGCCCGAACAAGGTATCCTAGAAGCAATGACATTGTCACACACCAAAAATGATGCCTCCTCTCGCATTCACATAGCTACTCGGACTTTTCAAAGCATAATCGGTTTGGTGCCATGACCCACCGTTTGTAAAATATACCATTTGACATCCTTACACCATCTCAAACTACACTATTTGGCACATTTGCAAACAATATGGCAGTGAGAACACCAATAAGAGAAGAAAATACTCGATACAAGATATTATAGAATGTACCTACACCGAGGTGTCGGATCATATGAGACATCTCTAGGTGCCAGAGTGCACGTAATCACCCGTTGAAGTTGAACATTTTTTTGGTCTCAGGGCTCTTAAGGGACTACACCCAAATGAGGTATCGGAAGCAATGACATTTTCACGCACCAAAATGATACCTCCTTTAGCATTCACCTAGTCACCTAAACATGTTTACGTAGTCGGTTTAGTGCCACTACCCACTTTTTGAAACAAATATTGTTTAACAACCTTACACTAGCTTAAACTACACTATTCGGCGTGTTTACAAACAATAGGGAAACAAGAGCATTGATTAAAGAAGGAAAAAGCGAGACATGATATTATAGAGGGTCCCTATGCCAAGGTGTAGGATCAAACGAGATGTCCTTAGGTGCCACGGAGTGCTTGTAGTCACCCATCGAAGTTGAACGATTTTTGGTCTCAAGGCTCTTAAGGGACTATTCCCCAAACGAGGTAGCCGGAAGTAAAAATGTTGCCATGCACCAACAAGGCACCTCCTCTAGTGTTTAGCTAGCCATAAATGTTTTTTGTAGTTAGTTCGAGTGCCATGACATACCATTACAAAATATACCATTTGACATCCTTACACTAGCTCAAACTACACTATTTGGTGCGTTTTCAAACAATAGGAAGTGAGAACGGATTAGAGAAGGAAAAAACCAAGATAAAATATTATATAGGGTCCCTATCCCAGATTGTAGGATCAAACAAGACATACTTACATGCCACGGAATCTGCATAGTCACCTATCGAAGTTGAACGATTTTTTGGTCTCAGGGCTCTTAAGGGACTACGCTGTGCACAAGGTAGCCAAAAAAATGAATTTTTCACACACAAAAATGATGCATCCTCTAGTGCTCACTGTCCACTTGGACATGTCCGGGTAGTTGGTTCGGTGCCATAATCCATAGTTTACAAAATATACCGTTGACATCCTTACACCGACTCAAACTACACTATTTGGCGCGTTTGTAAGCAATACGACAACGAGAATACTGATTAGAGAAGGATAAAAATGAGACTTCTTTTGTATAGGGTCCCTATACCGAGGTTTAGGATCAAACGAGATGTCCTTAGGTGCCACAGAGTGCATGTAGTCACCCATCAAAGTTGAACAATTTTTTTCTCTCAAGGCTCTCTTGAGGGACTACGCCCGAATGAGGTAGCCGAAAGCAATGACGATGTCACGCACCACAACAAAACCTTATATAGCATTCACATTGGCCACTTCGACATGTCAAAGACAATCGGTTTGGTTCCATGACACTCCATTTGAAAAATATACCGTTTCACGCCTTACACCGGCTCTAACTACACTATTCCACACATTTTCAAACAATAGGCAACGAAAGCATCGATTGGAGAAGGAAAAACTGATACAGGATATTGTAGAGGGTCCCTACATCAAGGTTTAGAATTAGACGAGATGTATCTTGGTTCCATGGAGTGCACATAGTCAACCATCAAAGTTTAATGATTTTTGGTCTCAAGGATCTTAAGGGACTCTGCTCGAATGAGGTAGCCCGGAAGCAAAAAGTTTTCACGCACCAAAATTACACTTCCTCTGGCATTCACCTAGCCACCGGATATTTCCACATAGTAGGTTTGGTGCCATGACCCACCGTTTTCAATTTTTTCAATAAAATTTTCAACAATTGCAACTTTTTCAACAATTACAACTTTTTCAAGAAATTGTTCAATCAGAAATTGAAAGAGAAGAAGAAGATGGATATGCAATTATTGACTCGACACTTCTAACAATGTCATGCTTATAAAGTTTTCTAAATCTATTGGTATTACACTCGAAGCTTTCTATTGGCCATTGTTACTACATAAATACAAAATAATTACCTCTTTTCGGCCAGGTGAAAGATTCTCAAGACAAAATTTCAAGACTTCATTTGAGAAAAAAATCAAGATGGAAATACTTGTGGAAGATATGCTAGCTACGTATAGTATATTTTTGAGCCAAAGTTTATATCATGATATTGGTGGGGATATAAATATGGATTGGTCATACACCACAATACTCCACAATGGTAAAATGAATAATATCCTTCGATAAATAAAATTAAATGCATAATTCAAAAACCCAATGACCCAAGGGAAGACATCTTATTTCAAGATTCAAGGTATGAAATATTTTTTCATGACTTAAGAAGAAAATGATAAGTTTCCCTTGTTGATGGAGGAATACACATGCTTCCCTTAATTTCTTAATAATTGTACCATGTAATGTTGCACCAGTAGTTTTTAATTTTAAATCAAATATATATTATATATATATATATATATATATATATATTATTAATATACATAGAATATACATAAATAGAAGGATATCATGTGCAATGAATTAAAATCAAACATAGAATTAATATCATTATGAAAACAAACACATGGGTATATAATGTATCAAACTAAGTGTCTTTGAATGCACATCTCGAAAATATAATTTCATAACATGTGTACATCTTGAACCAAGTGTGTTATACATATAGGACCACATGCGGTAACATAAGGCTATATATACAATGTCCTATGAAGAATTGTAAACTATGACCACTTGGCCCATATATATATCTATGTACATCCACTTTCTATGAATCTAATCATGAAACATCTTCCTTCTCTTCCACCTATTAGAAGTAGCATGTTCATGACCTAGGGATGTAGTGGAGGGAGATTCCACTATGGATTTCATCCATGTGGTCCTAGGCGTCTCTAAGTAGGCATGCAACCTAACCTGCACATTCATAAACAACAAGTTTTTAACCACTTTTTAAAATACATTCAAAATTTAGAAACTTAGAATTTAGTTAAAATGCATGTGAAATCTTACCACAATGTCATGATCCCTATCAATTTGTCATTGACGCATGGTAGGGACAATAGTAGACTCATGAGAGGTAAGCTACATACAAATAATTAAATTTCAAATTAAATATTTCATGTACAAAATTTGATATTGTAGATTTAAGTAATAAGAAATAATTCTTAAATAAATTTAACAAATTTAAAAAATTTTACCTCGAGTTAGTGGATCTACATATGCTATGGCAATATCTACAACAACCTCCATAGTCGCATATATGGAGGAGTCTCTCTCGGTAATCATAAGGTATACAAAAATCATGTATAAATCAATATTAATCTACATGAATGCACATAATAGAGCAAAGCATAATCCACGTGAACTTCCACAATTATATACAAAGTGTAAAGAGAAACTAACTGTGTAAAAGTCACGTGAGGTGGGCAAATAGCCTCAATTCCTAGAGTAGATGATGACTTAGCAGGATCATGAACATATAAAAGAAAAAATATATTATATGTACATGTATATGTGAAACATTATAATAATAAAATTGCACAATCAAATGAAATTTGAAATTTAAGTACAACTTGAAACATACGTTTGTAACATGCCCAGATACGCAGAGCTTGCATGTCGATGCGGATGTTTCCTTCATCGGCTCTTGCTATTTAAAATAAAATAAAAAATTAGTTTTTACATGTATATACATAACGTACTATGAAATACATATATATTAAAATCTCAAACATGAATTAAAATTATTATATATATATATATATATATATAAGATATTTATTTTTGACATTTACCTATGAAAGACCAAGATCCTTTGCGCAGTTCGCCCAAAAAAAATCCACCATCCTCTCATCTAGAGAAAATAAATCATGTGATCTAACAAATGATGTCTCACCTACAGTGCATATGGCACCACATGATCCACAGTGGTGTGGTGTGCTAGAACTGGCACCTCCACCAACATCACCAGATGTAATCTACTCACTATGCTAGGTTAGAGTGTCAGTGAGCTACCTCAATGTATGTAGTATGTCAATCTCCACAACCTCCTACATTATAGGAGGGATAATCAAGGAAAGTGGGGTTTTGGGGCATGGGGATCCTTGGTGACCTACGTGTGCACCGGGCTACTCGTGGAGAGCCACCACCTCACCCATAAAAATAAGAAAATTCAAAATAATTTGGGACCTCATTAAACATGAACTAGCAATATAATTTCTTCAAAAAATAAAGGGGAACCTCATTGTTGTTGCATGGTGGATAGTAATAAACAATCGCCATCGGTCCCAAAATTGTTCTTGATTTTTTCATCGTAGCACCAATGGATTGGGAACCATTTGTAAGTAATTGTGGGGGAATTGGTTCTTAGGTCGGTAAATAATGCTAAAATGTAGTCTTTTCAAATTTTTTTGGTCTTTTCCATCCGCATGGGATAATTTATTTACATACCACTACCTACAATCACCTCTAAAGGTATTCCATCTATCTATTTGGTTGGTTGTGGAGTCAACTTCGCCAATCAATGTTTGTAATGTGTTGGCTAAAGTCATGTGGGACAGATTTGTGGCATGATTTTGTCTTATATTCTGAATAAGGTTCTCAATGACAATTTTATTTTTTCATATTTTTCCAATGATATCAGCTTGTGTTCCTATTGGTTCCATGGGGACAAAAGGAGCCACAGGAGGTAGATCTATGTTTGGAGGAGGGTTTTGTGGAATGTTTGGAGGGTTTTGAGGATTTTTGGAGGGTTTTGAGGAATATTTTGATGGTTTGCAAGATTACAAGCTTTCCGAAGAACTAAGAAAACAAAAAAATTGTATACATAAACAAAAAATTGAAAAACCCATGAAAATCACAATTAATAACCTAAAATGCAAATAAATTGATCAAAATCAAGGGCTTACCTCATTGTCTTGGCATTATGGTTGAAACTATCATGATCCACAAGTACGAAAAGTAATTTTTAGGGGGTATTTAAAGCGCGAGTGCTAAAGGTCTAGGATAAATCACGGTTGAAAAGAAAAAAATGAGGGAAAATTAGAGTCACGGGTCTTTTTTTTTTTCTCGTAGGACTGCGTGCAATTGCGGTTTTAGGTTCGAAATCATCCACCTATAAAAATAGTTGTGCAAGTGCATTTTAAAACCACAAGCATAGTTTATAAACTACACTCATGGTACCTAAATTTTAGGTTTTTATGTGCACTTAATTGTCCACAGTCTTGGTGCACTTACCCCTTTCTTTGGATTCTCTTTTTGGGACATTAGTGAGAACCTGGGGTCTTTGTTTGGCTTGAGGCCCTACCCATTTAATAAATTTTCTTCTTGTGTTATACTCTTTTTATTGGGCAACAACAACATTCATTAACATCTGTATATCCTCTTCTAATGGGATTCCTCCATCATACTTCTTAATCATTAGAGCTCTTAGGTACTCAAAAGAATTATTAAGAATTTCAAATGCTTGTACTATATCTATTTATAGAGCATGAGAGGGAGGAAGAAGAGGTACTTGAGGAATGTAATCCCAAAACTTGCAGCAGTTCTTTCACTTATTACCTCAGTTGAAGTTGTTCCTTACTGTGAGCTTGTAGAGTAGTCCACCATGCATGCATCATCATCAGTTTTGTCATCATCATCAACTTCTTCAACGTTATGATCTACTTCGCATGGCGGGTGGGGTAAGAAAGATTTATCACACCAATCAATTTGATTTTCCTATTCAACAATAGCAACTCGGCATTTAGAGGATCAAGCACTACTATATTTTCCCTAGATTGGGGTTTTCTTGCTCCCATGGGTCCTTTACCTCTTTCATCGACCTCCGATCATTTTTAGGATGATTTGTAAATATGTCTTGTCCTTGTTTGTTTCCTATGCTGACCTTGTGAACCTTATCCAATTCCTTTCTTAGCCTGGCTAACTTATAAGAGATTTTTAGACAGCTCCAACAAAAGTCTTTACAAATTCCTCAAGATCCACAGCCTTACTTGATTGAGGCTTCTTAGGGTTGATTAGTTTAACATCCTCCCCACGAGGAGGTTTTCAAAATGCTTTAATGTCCATCTCAATTTATAGAGCCATGGTAAAGGCTTGCCTCAAATTTCCAAGGTTCTTATCCCTCAAATAGTAAGAAACTTTCTTATCAAATGCATATGAGTACTTTATCAAACATGATTCATCACATGGCCTCAAATTAACATGAAGTCTTCTCAACATTTTGTTAAATCTTGTATTGAAATCATGCACTTATTCATTAGGATTACGTTTTATATTTTCAAAGTCTAATAAAAGAAACCTAGGGTCTGTTTTATCACCACACTAAATTCTAAAAGTATACTTCAACTCTTTCTAGGAGTCAATGGATTTATTTGGTAGAGATTTATACCAGTCCCTTGCATCTTCTTCTAAAGTATGGATGAATAATTTAATGTATACATCCTCAAATTATATTTCAAAGTCCTCCATCATATTGACAAAGAGCTTCTATTTCCTTGAAACTTAGGAAATCTATTACTTACATCTCTGTGGCACAACATTTGGATAGCTAGCCATACAAGCTGTAAAATGATGGGACCAAAATTATTAACAAAAAATAGAGGTCTGGGTGGAGGTTGAAGCATATTATTTTGAGGAGGTAATCTTACAGGAGAAACATAATGATGAGGAGTGAGGGGTCTATGTGGTACATGGATGTAATTTTCAGAATGACTGCCCTCTAAAGGCTTTGTTTCTTGGAAAATCTATTAGATTTGGAAAATACCGGGGCAGATTGAGAGGAAAATGTTTCAAATATAAAAGAAGGACCCTCTCTAGATGGAGAATTCAATTGAACAAAGAGACTAGCTGATTCAAAAAACTTGAGGAAGTATTTCAATCTTAAATCATAGGCTGATCTATTTCACCAATGGAGATCTCTTTTCTTAATTCTTGATGCAAATTATTCTTCCTTCCGAATTATACTTTCTCTCTTAAAACAACCTTCTACTAGGGTCCCTGGTGAAGACAAATCTTCATCCTTCATGCTTTGTAGATATTAATGACAAATCTTACTTGATATATGTTAAGACACTGGTATTTACTAAGAATTTAAACAACATGGAGTTTCCACTAAGAATTTTCACCTTAGTTTGTGCAAATGCACTATGAAAGACCTATCAAATGTCTACCAATACCATATTCATGCAAATATTACAATATTTTCTCTTCTTTTACCCAAATTTATCAATGATGATACAAACTTTAGTGCAATAACTGTATAAGACAAAAATATTGCACTTGGAACTCATAACTTTGAACAATTCTTATAGATATGAACAGAGAATGATGTTTCAACAAATGTATTTACACTTTAAAATCTATAAAAAACATTACCAGTCTGTACATGTACACCTTTGTTCAAATACTTCAAAGAGTCCTTTGACAAAATAGTGTTTATCCAGAGTTCTCCCTGAGATGAGGAGCAACACAGATTGGACAGTGGATCTTAGAGATAGATAGATGGGTCCATAAATTGTTCTCCCTTTTTGTAGTTTTTGTACTTTCAAGCAAACTATGGAGCAAAACATGACCAAACACATATAAAATGACATGCATTTTAGAGGCTATAGATAAATCACAGAAATGATTTTTTAAATTTTTATGTATTTTTAATTATTTATTTAATAATCAAATTTTAAAATATTTATGGCCACAAAGTGGGACACACTTGATGCTTTGATCTAATCACAATGTGTATTTTTGTAGCTAGGGATGAGATCTAACTGGCCCTTTGTCACTCATATTTGTGGAGAGATGGATAACACCTTCAAGAGGATTTGACCTATCCTCACTACTTTAGGTCGTGCCTTTCAACCAAGGTGAGAGGACCCTTAGTGTAACCTCTGTTTGATGAAGGAGATGGAGATATCCTTCTTTTGCATGAATTTTATGAAGAAAACATTGGGAAAATATGGTCAATACTCCATAATTTAACTCTTAAGAGTTGTCACTTATAAAAGATGGAGATACTTTCAACACAAGGCTAAGGTTACTGAAGACATTATGAAATCTTGATTGTTCTACATATTTTAGTAAATATATTTTGTTCCTTTGTGGATATATAGGGAAAACAAGGGTAGTTTAGGATGGATTCATGGTTTTTGAATGATTTTGGTGGGAGTTTAAGTAGGATAAAGTGGATTATCTTGGATCTTTAAGGGACTTCACAATAATGGAAACTCGAAACAAAAAACTTGAGAATAGTTAAGACCTCCCTTCAACCAAAAGGTGTGATTCAATGAATGCCTAGATTAGTATGTTTTCACACAATCTTTGAGACTCTAAGACAAAGGCTTGAGTTAAAATACTCAATTAAACACTAAAATCTCGATAAATCATGCCTAAGGTATACCGGCGGACTTATAAACAATATTTATCAACAAATAGTAGTGAATTGATTTTAAATTTGTTTATTTCATCACAAGATGAAATATCTTCTTGAAATGAAATTAAAAATACCACTAAACTATCATAGGGATGAGATCCTCTATGATTTCACAAATATTTCAAAGTAATATTCTAATAAGAATGAGTAAAACTACTTGCAGAGACATTTTGAAACAAAGCATACAAGTAATTGCTCCAAGATTAACTCAAATTAATTTCCAAATTGCTTAGATTCATCAGCAAGGGAAAGCTTCAAGAGCAATCTTAGTCCTCCTCAATGGCTATACATCTACAACATCTTGACATGATATAAAATCTAACAGAAGAAAATAATAGGTTATCTCAGGTTGGTCCCTCACGAAGATGTATTTTCTATAAATTTCTCTTAAGAATTTAACCCCCCAACCATTTACAAAAGCATTCTCATTGCATTTGTACATTTTACTCACTCAATTTTCCCCCCAAAAGAGAATAATATTCAAGGGACCTTTGTTTGTTACCAATTTTCCTTAGAAAGTGACATTTAACAAATTCACATCCAAAAGCTGCTAGGTGGACCAATTGTGAATTGATCATGTTTCTTGGGCCCTCGACTAATGACTAGGATGCCATGCCACAACGTTTTGGCAGTCCTTCTAATCATTCTAATTTTTCATGCGAGAAATCCCTTTTTAATCATTTTGTGGAGGTTACTGCACAATTTGGATCGATAGGTAATCCTTTTTACTCTCGAGGAAACACCTTTTTCATCTTTTGCACTTGCAACTTTCATCATTTCATCCTTTTCCCTTTCTTTCCTCTACAACTCGCCTGCATCCATATCCTCTAGTAATTCCTGTGTTTTGCAAGTTCTGAACAATTCCAACTTAAAAATCTTGATATCAACAATCCTTGGACTAATAATTTAAGTTTCAAATCCATTCAATGTCACTTTATACATAGAGATGAAAAGGAAGTTCATTAAAAATGATGAAAAATAGTGTGTATTCACATTTGCAGGAGTCTTAGACAAAAAATGGAGGAAAAATAGATGTAATACACGACAACCATTGATTTTGCCCCTTTTCTACTTTATATTATAGCCGTCCATGTGTTTCCTTAGTGCACTTGCAAAGGAGAAGTATAGTGGAAAGTTTCCAAACAAGCACGGGCCTTCCATGTGCTATGGGCCCAAGAAAAACATGTATCTTGGCCCTTGAAAAAGTCTCAGCAAAAAGGAGCCAATAGAAGCCTCCACGTGTGTCTAAATGGAACATTTTGAGATGGTCCCCAAAGCAGAGACCCAAAACAAACATGGGCTCAACACGTGTCTCACTGGAAAATTTTAAAAAATTGAAGGATCAGCAAAGGTGCCATGTGTCCAGTGGTTCGCGACGTTTTCCTTATCTCGTTGAAAATTCCAAGAAAAGGTAGAGTGAGTGGAAGCCTCCAACTGTCCTCCTAGTGCTTCTTCAAAATAAAACTCGGGGGCCAGTCCCTAAATAGGTACGGTCCTCCACATGTCGTAGGCCTTTAAAAATTACTTTGAAAATTTTAAATATAGAGTGGAGCCGGTGGAAGCCTCCACATGTCTCTCTATCGCACTTGTTAAGGTGGGACCCTGAGGCAGATCCTCAAATGAGTGCCAGCCCCTCTACGCGTCCATGGTCCTGCCAAAACCATACCAACCACAAAAAATTATCTAAGTATGGGCAAGGCAGTGGAAACCTCCACGTGTCTCCCGACGTAACTCCAAGGCCAAACCAAAAGGTGAATTTTCAAATGAGCGCCGACCCTCCACATGGACAAGCTTTGAGTTTGAAGTGAGCCTTAGAGTTTTGAAAGTGCCCCATTGAGCCGAATTGAAC
The DNA here is from genome assembly GCA_018340775.1 of Taxus wallichiana var. yunnanensis. Classification (NCBI taxonomy): domain Eukaryota; kingdom Viridiplantae; phylum Streptophyta; class Pinopsida; order Cupressales; family Taxaceae; genus Taxus; species Taxus wallichiana. Next base: position 245,397,271 of record CM031240.1, on the reverse strand, counting down.
CAGAAAGGGCCACATTTTACCTGATGCCAAGATATAAAATTACCGGGAAAATACACCTATCAAATCGTATAATGCAAGAAAATCACCATTTGATCCCAAAAATGAATCTTTCTTCCAAGACCGAGAATTTAGAAATGATATAAGGCCCAAATATGATCTTACAAGCTACATCCAAACATGTTTCCATATATATTACAGACAAAAATGATAGGGAAAAAAAAATGTGGTATGGAAAATAGAAGAAAAGGAAAAACCCAAGTTTTACGCCCAAGTTACTGAGACTCTTTCACACGAGATAGAGGAACAAAAAACAAATTCTATATTTTAAGTGATCCTCTACCAAGGAAGGATTGATGATGGCAACGAAATGGAGGACAAAGTTTTAATGCATCAATGGGAAGATAGAAAACATGAAAAATTCCACAAACCGAAGAATTTCAAGCACAAACAGTGGTGAGACAAAATTGAGCACCAATAGAACACATACTCAAAAATAGATCAAATGTGACACACAGGACCTAATATCCACTTACTCATATGGGGATTAAGTTGAAAAAGTGGTAACTAAAACTACTCATCTAGCCATTTGAACAAAAAAGGGGAGTTTATGTGACTAACCAACTTCTAATTTACTTTGTCAAACTGCCTAAACACAACCACTAATGCTAACTTGCAAGAATCACACCAAGAAATTTATCATTCCAATAAGTCCAACAAGGAAGATTCTTGATGGTTTTATTGCATCACACGACTAAAAACAAAGAGCTAAGGGTCATCAAACAACATCTTGTCAAGGAAACCGAGTTCGATACACAAGAAGTTTTCAAGAATATCAATTTAATTTAACCTTTTGATTACCTGTGTGAAAAAATGTCACTAGGAAAGTACAAAACATTGAATAAATTTATTCTTATTTTGATCATGGGGTTCAAATTTTGCTATTTGGATTACGGGTTTCAATGTCGGCCTAGGGTCCAAGTGTTGAACCCACAACTTCGATACCAACCGTAATGCCCACATTTTCCCACATTAAACCTCGAGAAACTCGAAGAAAATAGGAAAAATTATGGAATAATTTTTTTGAGGTTCCATTTCCTTAGCTAGGATTTTAAATAAATCTTGATTACAAAATTTTAAACTATTACATGGCATCCGAGATTAAAATAATCATTAGCTACTATTGGCCTACCCCAATTAAAATATTTCAATTTAAATTCCCCTATTATGTTACATTGCTTAAATTAAATATTAACCCATTCTCCACTTTTCCGTTTAGCCCTAATGGTCTTATTAAATCTATTAATTGAATGGCCACAAATTAAATTCAACATTTTATTAGGAAGATTAATAATCTCCTATTTTAAAATAAATCAAATTATCATGTTTTAATACCTAAGGTGTCAACGGTACACAACATGGTATAACCCTTTAGGCCTCATTTGACATTACACACACACATTTTTATTTAAAACATTCCACTAAAAATCCCCATCACTTAAGTGATGTAGGGTTCATTCATCATCTAACACCCTTAGATCTAGGTTTAGAAAAAGTAATCCTGGATATCCTTATGAAATGACATGTTTTCATTTTCTAACAAAAACTCTTATTTCTCTTTTTTTTCACTTGCAAGTTAAGGAAGAAGGGAGGAGAAGATGAAGGCATGGAGGCCACTAGAGAGGAATAGAAGCTCTCCTTGAAAAGTTTTTTTTTTATGTTTAGGAAATAATCTACCCATTTCCTTTGTGGGTATAGGTCTTCCTTCCTTATTTGTTCTTCTATCTTTTTTTTTTTTTTTTTTGTATTTTATGGTAGGTTAATTGTATAGATTTACATTTGTTTTTGAGAATATGCATATATTTACATATACACGCACATATATATTTGTATGTATGTATGTATATATATTTATATTTATTTAGATAACTTAAAAAATGAAATAGAGAAAAAGAAAATGTATATATAGTGATAAGCCGTGTGAAGGAGAAAACACAAAGGTAAAAGCTAAATCTATTGTTACATGCTAAACAGGCATAGTTTTTTTGAATGACTACCGGGAGTATAGAGGGGGTTTGATTAATTTGGTGGAGAATTAGAATTGGGGAAGGGACACCACCCCCACCCCACCCCACCCCAAATCCTTATTTAATATAGGATGGGGGTGGGGGTGGGGTGGGTGCCCCTCCCTCCCAACCTTTTTAATAAACAAAAACATTCATGCCACGACCCACTATGGCCACTTAAGAATTTTTTTGTTTTTATTTTAATTAATAAACTTTATTAAAATGTTATACCTATCCCTTACCCGATTTCAAATGGGTCACACTTTTAGTTCTAATTTTAATTATTATTAGGTATTAATATATATACAATTATAATGTACTTATATAATTACATATATATTAATGTTTGTGAGACAATAAGAATCTAATAATATTTGATAATAATATTTATACACTGATACTATAAATTTAGAATACAATTGATATATATTCTTCATATATCACTGTAATATATTAAGATACATATTTACTTATTGGATATGTTTTCCATTAATATATAAGTTGCAAATTAGTGTGAGAGGGTAAATTTGCCTTTATAAATTTATATGGGTATAATTTACAAACACCTAGATAAATATAGAAGAGTGCAATTTTTTTACACCTTACAATTTCAAATAAAACATTAATTTAAATTTATTGTGAGTGTATAGTTAGTTGCATGTTTTAAATTCCTCTACTTAGACAAATTTCTATTGCAAAAAGAAAGGATCTACAATTGTAGAATTGCTTATATGAATTCTTTTTTGCAAAAACACTTGGATAAAAGAAAATAAATCAAGACTTAAATACCTTATCATTCCTTTTTCCATTCAACAAAGTTGCCAACAATGGAAGGTCAAAATAAATAATTTACAAGGATTTAACCAATGACTAAAATTACATCCAATATACTATTAGTATTTTACAACTTCTATGTTCTTTCTTTCCTATTTACAATAATGCAACTTCAACAATGAAATTAAACTTTCTTGTCCTTGAGCATAGCTCTCATTTCTTCAATACAAGAGATTTTCTTTCTCATAATACACTACAACTAAAATTTTAAACATGATTTCCATTCTAATTTCTTCCTTCACATTCTACAATTTGAGGAGAAGGGAAAATACACATTCCTTAATGAATTTCCTTCAAAATAATAATACAACTTAGTAAATGAAACTTACAATGCAACATTTCTTTTAAAAGAACATAATACTTCAAGTCCTCCACCTAAGTGGGAATTTACAAAATAATGGTTTTCTCACAAGGAAGGACTTCTTGATTTCACAAAAACTCCAAGTGTCAATTCTTCAATAAGAGCTCCATATTTCTTCACTTGATCACAACAACCAAAAATGGGGGAGAGGCAACACTCTCCACCCAACAAAAATCCAATGAGAAGAAGAAACAATTCTTCTCATTGGCCCTCAAGTCCCAACCACAAGGCAATAAGGGATAGATCCAACACATGGAAACTCTACAATGCTTCTACAATTACTATCAAACAACACACACAAAATAAAATATATCCACAAAAAAACTGATTTTTAAGAAAAACAAATTCTCAATACAATGGCTCCAAAATAAGCCAAGTAGAGATAGGAACATGGGTATGCCCTTGTGCCTCCCAAGGGTTTTGATGCCCACCTCTAAAATTCTCCATGACACAATCAATATCAAAATATCTTATGCCTCCCTCTCTCTTATGGCTCCAAAAATACATAAAATAAAAAATAGAACAAGGTGGGGCATCTAAAACCCACTCCTCGTAAACATAGAAAGAAGCTCTCATGCCTCCCAACATATTTCATCCCCATTTCCAAATCTCAACATGACCTAAGGTTAATTTACTACCCAACACTTAAAACAAAAACACACATCCATACAACACATAACATATAATAAAAAAGAAGAAAAAAGAGTGCAAGATCCTACCTTTCCATGGTAAAGCTCCACTTTTCAAGCAAGTCCCAAAATCCTTCAAATTAAAGCAACTCCAAGCTCCTTTCTACTCTAACAAGAAATCACTCCAAAAATCCAAGATCCAAAGCCAAGCAAGTAACCCCATTTACTTCCCAAAATTTTCAATAAATAGAAAAGAGGAGGGAGATGATGTGGCTCCATGTAGGATGCCACATCATTTATTCTCCACCCCACATCACCCAAGTCAAACCCATACTCCAAGGCAAAATAAATGGGTGGTTGAGAGGTATGAAAAACCTCTTACACACACCACTCTAACCCATACCCTTTAGGATAAAGAAATAAACACATGTAAGAAAGTGTAATTAAAACTCACTTTTTCCTTCCAAGACACATAATGGGGTCTAATTTGAACCTCAAACGAATAGCTATGGTTGGTATAATAATTTAATAAGTGTGGGACAAGTTTAACTTGTCCCAAACACCTCCAAAATTGGCCCTTAAGGTCAAATCTGAATTTCAAGATGAGGTAGAGTGTACAACACTCAAGTTACTCACACTCAACTTAAAACACATAAACAAAAGATCCATATAACCTAATAAATGATTTATTTTGTCCCATCCATAGTTTAGTAACATGATTAATTTACTAATCTAAACACATAAATTAATTAATGATTAAAAGGGATTTGTATCACAATTTAATTTACATACACCAAAATTAAATAAAAGAAACGAAAAGGACTACACACACCCCCTTGGTCACAATTTTAGTTCACCCCATGGGGACACCCTAACAACAACTAAAAACAAAAACAATATAATGAAGTTGCCATGTTGACCTTTGTTGAATCCATATGATATTTCGATGTGCTTGGTCTCCAATCCACATAGATTATTGTGATATGTTTACCTACAAAATCACACAATACCTCTCTATCCTCATGGCCATATTAATGATGTCAAAGTAATAAAACACTTATATATAAATATAAATTTCAACATCAAATATTATAACTACTATTGCTAAGACCAAGTAATTCAATAATTAATCCAAATTTAAACATTTCAATTCTATTGATACATCAATTTTCAACTAAGATCATAAACCAATTGAATCATCTAGATTAAGAAATACTTCCACTCATTCACAATTTCGCCAATCCTCAAATATCAAATAAGACACGAAATAACTTTGAACAACATAATAAAATCAATACGAAATGATTTGAAAATATCTATCTGACAACACATCATTTTCTTCCATACTAAGTGTCTATTAAGAGTTAATTAGTTCGCTTATAGTAATGTGTATCCTTCAATATCCATATCACAATGTATTAATGTCATTCATCTATTAATATCTTCTAGTAATAATGAAAATAGTGTCTATGTGTCGAATCACAAAGATAAACTAAATACAAAAAAATATCGAAGAGTAATGATATCAAAATCAATTTATGAAAATGCAACCATTCTAACAAATTGTATTCTCCTTAAATTCCCATCAAGGTTCACAATATGGAATACGGTCAAAATAATAATAACCAAATAATAATAACAATCATGATGTGCCACACATTTATTATATGTTAACTATAATACAACAACAAGGGTTAAGATTTTAATCAATTGAAAATTGATAGTACGGTTCATTCAATGTTGAGGAGGAGTGGGCATTACATCATTATTCAAATTTGTAATGTTGTAGTGAAATGAGAAAGCTTAATTTTTGTAGTTTCTTGAAATGAAAGTCTCCTAAATTTGAATGTTATTGAATCTTACAAAATATAAACATGTATATTGGAAAAGAAAGATGTATTGAAATGATTTGTTGTTAAATTTTTATTATGTTTTGTTGTAAAAATTGAATATCTTAAAGAGAAGGAATTATACTTAAATGCAATCAAATTTTACATTGTATTGCAAATAAAAGAATAGAAAATGAGTTCATATTATGTAATTCGAGTATAAACCTAAAAATGTTATCAATCTACCAACCAATGAATGGAAGACACCTTAGTTAAAATTAGTATTGCATTAAAAATAAACTTAAGTTGAACACTCTTGAAAAAATGCATTGTTGAAGGTTATGTTTTCGGAGAACAAAACCATTGTCTGTGTAGAGCGGTGGTTTCATAACCACCGCCCAACATAGAGCTGTGAATGAACCGATGCCAAGGCATGGCGGCGGGCGCATGACCTCCGACTGCGTATGGTGGCGGTTTCATCACTTTGGTCGAGAAAAAAATAAAATCTATTCGTGAAAAACCCGATTTAAAATTAATTAAAATCTAATCTTAAATCAATTAAAAGTAAATTTCAAGAACTAGGAATCAATTAAATTTAATTATTCAAGCCTGTTAATCTCTTTTATGGCACCCAAATGTGTAAAACTTGTAGATTTAATAAAAATGTGGTTTTCCCCAATTGTAGAACTCAAAAGATGTTACATTTAAATAAAAATAATAATATATTTAATAAAAATGGGGTTTTCCCCCAATTGTAGAACTCAAAAGATGTTACATTTAAATAAAAATAATAATATATTTAATAAAAATGGGGTTTTCCCCAATTGTAGAACTCAAAAGATGTTACATTTAAATAACAAAACATATCCATGGTAGGACTCTCTACATTAAACAATGTGAAATCTCCAATATTAAATCTTTATAACTCAAACTAAGAAAAAATTCCATTGTTTCTCTTATTTCTCTCATCACTCATCCTCCTCTTCCAAAACCTAAAAATAAGAGAAGAGAAAATGAGGATGTTTTGGGGTAAATATAAATGAAAAGAGAACCATAAGCACATTTAGGGAATCCTAAATCTAAGGGATAGTATAGATTCAATCTAATGGCCCAAATTAAATCCTACGACTTAAGTGAGAGGTATTTGTGGGAATGTAAATTAAAAAAAAAAATAACATGGGTAATGGGGTGAAAGGGGCCACTAAGTGGCTAGGAAAAACAATTAAACATTTGAGTTAGAAAATAAGATAACCTTTTTGCTTGATAATTGATTGAACTTATGGAGCTTAGTAGATGCTTTAAACCTGAATTATTTCTTAGAAGTAATTTAATAATGAATAATTATTAATTAAATTCAAACTTTCACAATTTTTGTAGAAAGAATTGAACCAAGAAATATAATAATTGTGGAATTGTATAATAACATTTCAAACCCTTTCAAAATAAATAAATATTTTACCGTAAACTTGACTATTAATTTATTAGCTCTATTTATTTTGAGAATAAAAATTGTGGGCGTTAGAATTGGTATAAGATCCATGGGTTCAATAATTGGACCTCATGCACACTTGGAAACATGAAACACAATAAGAAAACTTAGCACAACTCTAAACCTAGAACGAACAACATTTCATGATGTTTTAAAATGTAGAAACCTTATAAAACTGAAACAAAGCCTAGATAATGATAAACTAACTCTATTTTGGTCTATTCAAGAGGTGTAGACTAGATGAGGGGCCCTTACATGTGAGCCTAGATATACCACCCCTAGATCAGGTAGTATAAACTATATTGCCTCAAATAATTCAGACATAATAGGATTTTAATTCGATTTATGTAGAGGATCTTTAGGAGGGAGACCTATTAGATAGGACGAAAAGCCATTAGTGGAGGTTCATGTGCCATCACATTATAGTGCGAGAATAGGAAGATTACTCCCACATGGATTCGGTTAGACATGAGTCACCACCTAGAGAGCACATAGATAGAGCTTCGGGACACAAGAGACATATCTAAGAGCCCTAGGATGAGGGATGTTCATGTAGAGGGACCTAGATTATCAGATGACAATGAAAGATCACATTAGATACATTTTGAAGTTACACCCACCAAATTTTAGTAGAGAAACATGAGTATTTCAGGCCGAGGCGTGGTTCGTTAGCTTAAGAGTATGCGTCAAGTTATGTCCTTTTACTATCATCACGAAAGCTTGTGTTTTTATCCACCTTCTGAGAGATAGAGCCATAGTTTTGTTGAGTATAAAGGATCAAAATCTCCATGTAGATTCTAAGATAGTTAATTGAGAGATTTTCAAGGAGTGCTTTAGGAGTATATACATATCTGAGGATATTCATCCACGGTGGATTCATGAGTTTCACGATCTGTGATAGGCTTCCATCATGGTAGAATAGTATGAGGGTTTGATTTTTTTTAACATCTGCTCTAGTATGTGGACTACATGCATTACGAATAGGTTAGGGTTCATAGGCTCATCGAGGGCCTAAACATAGATTTGGTTGTGGTAGTGCACATTCATTGTCTCCAGAAACTATCGAGAGGCCATAGAGAAGGCCTATATCGCAAAGAAAACCAAGGGGAAGACTCTGTAGGATAGTGACAGAGTGAGGAGATAGATACAAGAGTTACAAGATAATATGTGGAGGCAATCAACTCCTCCTGCTCATGGTGGAAACACTTGAGTATAGTCTTCTTGTAGGCCTCCTCTTCCTCGGTAGGAACAATAATAAGCATGACCACCCTTTCAACCTCCATAGTGCCATGATGCTTAGAGAGGGTGTAGTATAGGACCTCTAGCTTGGGGGTCCAATAGGAATTAGGCTCCACCTCACACAAAGTCAGCAAGAGTTTGTCGACTGTAGCACCCACAAAGATCTATGGCATTATCACCAGGTTCTATAGTGCAGACTACCGGGACACGTGAAGGATTATCTTCTCAATAAAGAGGACTAGGTAGTTGTTATGGGTTTAGTGTACATGGTTATCATCGAGAGAAGGCCCTCGAGAACTATTCCAATTAGGGTAAGGCACCTGTTTATTAGCCTATGGTTGGTGACATGGCCAAGAGACATAAGATCTATGTTACGGTTGAGAACCACTAGGTAGAACACTAGGGCATGGTGATTGATACGACATGTATCATTAGAGATATTTCTACCCATATATTATATGATTCAGGATCATCACATTATTTCATTTCTCTATCTTTAGTAGAGCGATGCAAATTGGTGGCAGTTAGGTAGGGCCTTAGTTGGGATGTTCATATGGCTTCTAGAGCTAAAATCTCTATGGAATCCTTCGTTAAGGAGTGTTTAGTGGACCTAGGAACCTTCACCACGAATTTGGATCTTCATATCCTTCCCTTGGGTTCATTTAGAGTTATCTTTGGCATCAATTGGTTGTTTGTGCACAAAGTAAGAGTTGATTATCACAACAAGGTTATATCTTGTGCAAATGATTTGGGAGTGGAGTAAGTGATTATTGGAGTCAAGATACCATCTCTATTTACACCATATCCACTATGAAGTTGAATTTGTTTGCATGATGGGGTTGTCTATTATTTTCCATTACTATTAATGGTGATCCAAGATGAGACTCGTGGACCGTCACTTGATGACCACCCCATTTCTTAGGATTTTTTGATAATGTTTTCCTAGTGAGATGCAAGGGTTACCTCCCCCAAGTGAGATATATTTTGATATTGATTTGGTCATAGAAGTGAAGCCTATCTCATGCAAATAATATAGGATGACCACACTTGAGCTATGTGAATTTAGGTTGTAGTTGGAGGGACTTCTTGAGAAAGGCCTAATCCATACTAGTGTATATCCTTGGGGTGCATTAGTGATATTTGTGAAGAAAAAGGATGGATCTCTGCATTTGTGTGTGGACTACGGGAAAGTGAATAAAGTAACGATCGGGATTCATTACCACATTCTACAAATAGATGATTTATTTGATCAGATGAAGGGGGCCACTATATTGTCTAACATTGATCTTAAGTAAGGCTACCATCAGATAATTATTAGGGAGGAAAATATCCATAAGATAGATTTACGCACAATATATGGCCTCTATGAGTTCACGATGGTACCGGTTGGTCAGACGGATACCCCCGTAGTAGTCATGTGTTTGATGAATGCGGTGTTCAGGATGTTTTTGGATCGCTTCATGCTCATGCTTCTTGATGAAATTTTGATATACTCACATATGCATGAGAAGCATTAGGAGCACCTTGACAGGTTTTGTTGTGTCTTCATGAGCAGTAGCTATATAGGAACCTAGAGAAGTGTGCATTTTTCAAGTCATAGGTTTAGTACTTGGGTCACATCATTTTTGGGAAAGGTATCACACTAGATCCTTCCAAGATAATAGCTATTATGAATATGAAAATGCTAACCAATGTGACTGAGGTATGTAGTTTTATGGGGTTGGGAGATTACTATGGGATATGATCGAAAATCCAAGTCAATAGTTTTAATATTTTTTTACCTTGACCATCCGACCCCTATAGGATTTTGAAAACTACCAATAAAATTTTACTCCATTTTAAGTAAAAAAATCAAAAATAATGCAAGAATATAAATTACAGTGCACACAGATTGATTACAAAGTTCGGCAATAGCCTATGTCTTTGGGTTCTTATCGAACCGTTCCACTAGTCAAAATTTGTAAGTACAATGTTATATCTTACAATAAAACCTAATGGAACTTTACTTGCCTATAAAGTTCTCCATCCTTTCAAAGAATACCGATGATCAATTGGTCCGTCCTCCACCTTCTGGTTCACAATCTCCTTTGGAAATCGATCGACCTTCCAGATGTTTGCAAGACACCTTATGGCTCTCCGGTCAACAATTCCAGGCTTTGCAAATAAAATTTTGGCGCTATGGGCCAATTGGTGAGTTTCTAATAACTCCCAATTTTTTACAATTTACCTATTAAAATAATAGAACTTAGCTTCCCAATATTTTCCTATTAAATATTAAATAGGACTTACTTTAAAAAATCATTACCTTTAAAAATTATAAGGCCTATTTAAATAACTTAGAAGCTTAATGCCTTCAAATTCTAGAATGAATGTGTACGAGGGAAATTTTATAGCCTTTGGGAATTGGAAATATAAGATAAATCATTTATCTTGTTGTTTTATAATCCTTTATAGGGATAAATGTTTTTTTAGCATTAATAAGGCTTTGAGCAAGTTAATAGGGATTTATTATCTTTTTAAGATTTTAAATAAGCTTAAGCCATATTTCAAAAATCAACCCCATAACAATATCCTCTCTTCACGTGGATAGATAAGATTTATGTGTAGAAAATCCCACATCATATCTAAGCCTTTTTAATAGGCTTTATCCACCAAAATTTTTTTTCACGTGGACTTTCTAATATATATATGATATATATTTTTATAAGATTCTAAAATCTTTTTAAGTGGGTAAAACATTAACCCACTTTTCATTCCATGTGCCCAATTAAAATATTCTAAGTGTCTAGAAACAACAGATCCATGTGTCCATAAACAATAGTGCCACATGTCACTCCACATTAATGTCATGTCATCTCTTTTGTCAAGTTTGACCAAAACTTTGACTGCTCATATCTTTCGCATACATACTCAGATTTGATCCGTTGAAAATTCCTTTGAAAGGACTCATCGATCTATAAATAATGGTGCTGACTTCAAATGATTTAAATACCATCAATTTTATCATTGAACAATGTTGACCAAATGTTAACCATACTTTGACCCAAATTTTGACCAATGATATCTTTCACATATGGACTCAAATTTCTTCCATTCAAAATGCGTAGAAAAGGTCTTGGTGAGTTCTATGCAATGGTTATGACTTTAGATGATTTAAAAATCATTCATTTTTCTATTGACCAATGTTGACTAGTTGTTGACCAACTTTGACCTAGCACTATTTATGCATATAGACTCTCTTTTTGTCATTCAATTAGTTGATGGAAGGATATCGAGTCATCTTTTGAACTATTCCAATCTTGGGATATTTAGGGAACATCTATCCTCCATATTGACGTTTGGATTAAGATATATTTTTAGGACTTCTCTCGGATTGTGCATCCCATCACACCCCTTTAACGGAAAGGTAAGAAGTTTGTTTGGTCCGATGGATGTGAGCAAGCCTTTAGTACATTAAAGGAATGTCTTATGAAAAAACCAATTGTTGCGAGTGTCGGATCCTCGGTAGGATTTCTTCGTGTGTAAATATGCTTCTTAGGTATGATTAGGAGGTGTTTTGATGCAGGAGGGCCATGTTGTATCCTTTAAGTCTCTTAAACATAAGGTTAATGAGCTCAATTGTCTAACTCATGACCTTGAGATTGCAGAAGTGGTGCATGCTTTGGTGCATTGGCATCATTTCCTTCTTGGAAGGAGGTTCATTCTCAATATAGACCATTAAGGTTACGTCACCTCTTCACATAACCGAATCTCAACAATCATCAACGATGTTGGATGGAGTTTCTATATGAGTACAACATGGAGATAGAGCATTTGAAGGGGAAGAAGAATGTTGTTGAATATGCTATGAGTCGAAGGAGATATTTGGTTATGGATATTTCTATGGGTATAATCTCGTGGAGCAAGATTTTGCAAAACCTTCCACATGTAAACTTCTACCTTGTAGCTAGATCAAAGATTGAGTCTCAGAGACCCCTTGAGGATAATTTTGATGGATTTTCATTACATTCGGATGAATTTATCGAAAGCAGAGGCCAACTCTATGAACCTAGGGATGGAGGTTTGAGACATGATATTTGGTAGATGCTCATAATATACCTTATTCATCCCATCGAGGGTGAAGAAGATGCACACCACCTTTGAGAAAGATTTACCATTGGAGAGGTATTCAAAAAGATGTAGCTCAATTTTTATCACATTGTTTAGAGTGTTAGAGAATGAAGGCGAGTATCAACATCTAGCTGGCCTTCTCTACCCATATGATATAATGGAGTGAAAATGGGTCACCATTTCCATGGATTTCATAGTAGGGCTATCGATGTCAAGATACCACCATGGTTACGGTGGATAAATTGATGAAAGTGTCATATTTTTCCCCAGTGAAGACCACTTATAAAGATAGCATAGTTGCATGAGTATAATTAGATGAGATTGTAAGAATGCACTCGAATCCACAAAATATTATTTTTGATCATGATCCCTTATACACATATCATTTTTGGACTACCATGGAACATGCCCTCAGGATTCTATTGGGATAGGTATGATGATACTACAACCACTTGGTAGGATGCTAATTATTTATGGACCTAGTTTCCTCACCTATTTCATTGACTTCAAGAGGAATTCGAGTCTAAGTGGAGGGGTATGTAGTTCCCACACCTATTTGACACTATTTTAATTATGATGATGTTACTTTTAGATTGATACTTAGACATTTTGATTATTATATATTGATCAGTAGATGATAGACTATGTAAATATTTGAATTATTGACATGTTGTGATTAAATTTTTATTAAGATACACTAGATGACATTTGTAGATAGTTTGATATAAGTTGTTTTGTATTCTTTGGATTTTATATTGACATTATATATTATGGAGTTATGAGTAGAATTATGATCTCATGGATGTTAGAAACAAATTATTTGATATGTTGATAGATGATAAAAATACTTAAATTTAGATGACGATCAATGATTTATATGTATATAATATTTCTGATATTGATGATGCGGTTGTAAGACCAAAGAGTTATTGTGTTTGTGTTGTAGGGATATTTTATCACATACATTAAAAGGGGATAGGGGACAACCTGTTATCCCGTAAAATTGACAAGGGCAATTTCGCGGGTAACCCAATGAAAATTTTGTTCTGGTCCCTCGTCAGGGACCCCTTGCATTCGGAACGTTGCAAAGTCCTTTCCCAGGAAATCTAGTTTTCCGAACTTAGCCATTTTTGGTCTTTTTTGGTTGGGCACACCTTTTGTCTATGCAACACAGAGTAACTTTGCGCCCCCTTCATTTCCTTTGGCGCACCCTTTGAAGTGTCGACACACATTTTGGTGCACCTCCCGTGATGCGCCTTTCTTGCATGCACCAAGGCGCATGCGCCTTCATGTCAACAACATTTTTGTTGCGCCACGTTTTGGTGCGCCAAAGGTGCACATATTTCCATGTTGACAGTATTTTTGTTGTGCCAAAGGCGCACATAATCATATGTTAACACGTGTTTTGGTGCGCCAAAGGGTGCAAGGTTTGAAGTGTCGACAGGTGTTTTGATGCGCCTCTTCAAAAAGTGGTTGGCACATTTATTACACCTTTGCCTATATATAGGCGCATCCGCCCTGTCACTTTCACAATTAAAACACACATGATAGATTTTATTCCTCTGCACCTGTCAGCACGCCTGTCATCCTCGTATCGCATTCGTGGACCCCGCTTCGTCTCTCACGTTATATATAATCCGGGTAGGTGGTCCTTTTCCTCTTGTGTTTTTACTATTGGTTGTTTGTTTGTGTAGTAGGAGGCATGGATTTGTAAAACCCCTCTTTTGTTGTTCTTGCTGTCCTCCCATGCTCTTCCTCCTCTTTCCAGATCTGTTGGTAAGGAGGACTTTGCCTCAGAAAAAATCACTTGGACCTCCTTAGTATGCCCTCTTCACCATCCAAAAACCCTGCAGAAGAGGCTTAAAACACATGCAACCCCTCCAGAGAAAGAAACAAGACTTAAAAGTTTGTGTGACTACATTTTCCTCTTGGCGCATTCACCCTGCTTGCTACATAAAAAATACGTTGCACCCAGAAGGTGCACTTTCCTTGCTTGCAACACCCAATAACCCTGCACCCTCTTGGCACACCGAACTCCTATGTAACATTGCAAAAACCTGCGCCATTGGCACACCCTGCACCCATGCAACACCAACCTTACTTGCGCCAAGTATAAAACTACGTTAAACGGCGCAGGCGCATCCCCTATTATAGTAACACAATGTCATGCAAACCTTTCATGCACCGCACCAAGTTCCCCTGTTGCGCATGAAAAGATGATGTTACACACACTAAACCGTGCCCTTTGGCGCATCCTGTCCCCATGCAACATGAAAATTATCTACACCCGGTATAAAACGCATATAAATGGCGCAGAAAACTTCTTCTTTCAACAACAAAAATTTCATGTGCAGTATCCATGCGCCTTGCGCCCTTTGGTGCTGATTTGTCCCTTGTAACACCCTTTTTCTGTGCACCATACTATTTAACCCTACAGCCTACAGTGTTCATGTGCCTTGCGCCCTGAGGCCTTAAAATTGCTAACTCTTCCTTCTGTCAATGCTTTAATGGGAGATCAAACAGCTAACATGACTCTTCTGTGTTGGGTTTCACTTCTTCTTCTTGCAAATCAACAATTGAGTTCAAAACTACATATGTCTACATCAAGCAAGAGACCAACCAAGTCTAAGGGTAAAGCCAAGCTTACAGAGGAAGAGATGAAGTATAAATATCAGAGGGTCAGGATGCCCGAATCCTAGGCAGAATGTGACCTGGATATAAGAGACTCTGAGCTCGGTCACATTGATATGGAAGATTTCTAGGCCAGAACCAGGAGGGTCACAAGAAGTCCCTGGATGGACAAACTGGTGGGCAGTGGCCTGCATTTTGTTGGGGGGATCCCGGTCATTGCAGTGTAGTGAACTACGAATTCATGATAGTAGTGGCCCGTTGCTATAACAAAGACACAAGGTGTGTCCAAAATGAGAAGGGTGAGGTCGTGATCAACCTCACTGCCCTGACACTTCAAAATTATGCTTGGCATCCTCACCACCGGCACTTTGTGGCCGTAAGCCAAGAAGGATGCGCATCAAAGCTTGGGAGGAAAACGAAGACCGGTGTATGAACGATGAATGAGGTATACTTGAAAAAGAAGAAGGTGGTAACTAGATGGCCTGCAGGTCATTCATCGTGATGATTTCTCCGAGGAACTAAGTGATACCATCACGTTCCTAAGAAGAGTATTTGGGCTTCTGACGCCCACTACTTTCATAAATGGATGCTCGAGGTGCACGGAGACAATGAAATAAGAATGTGCCAGATCAACACTTCGAGTGGGCAGAGATCATAAGTAGCACTATATCGAGAAGCTCCAACAACTCACCACAATGGGGAGGTTCTACATGAACTCCTACGTAGTTTATGTTGCAGCCTCGGAGAGGGATTATCCAGCATTGATGCGATGTGGGGTTTGGCCCCAAGTGAAAATATATGAATACTACCCAGAGCTAAAGCTGGAAAATAGTATTTCACAGTTTACAAAGATCAATGATGCTTTCTTCTATGGCATCATCTACCTTTTGAGGCCAAACATGACTCATGGTCATATGACCAAGAGCATTGTTGCAGCAACGAGAGAAGTGGGGGGCCTTATTCACGCAATTTCCCACCTTCACCTATCTAAGGGCAGCCAACTTCTTGGGGGAACCCACCAAATTACCAAGATATGCCAGCCCCAAGCTGATCCTGTTGGAGCTATCTAGACAGCTCATAACCTACCATGAAAAGTGTTTAAAGAGAAAGAAGGGTGGAACTCCTTTCCCCCTCACAGTGGGTAGGTACACTTGTCTTTCCCACCACAAAGCCCGAGAGATGTTTGCAGAGCTAGAACTGCTCAATCTAAAGCACAACTTCTTCGGAAAGGCCCACTTTTGACCAAAGGAATTACCTTCCCAGGGCAAACTTGATCTAATCCAGATTCCGCAGATCGAAGATATTTATATCGACCTGTATCACGAGGTCGAGCTCAGAAGAAAGGATCACTCCGCTTGGCTTTGGCCAAAATCATTCAGTACAGTGTAGCCATTGTCCCAAAAGGTTATCAAACTACTGATCAAGAAGTTGATCAGGTATATCTTGACACGGATGGGGACAACTGGCCATTTGTTGTAATTGACAGAACTAAAGCGCCCCAAACCATTGAAGAAAGGGTTAAAGAAACTCTGCAGAGAACAGAGCACTGGTGCAGGATGAATGGCCTCATCTACCTCGGGGTTGATTTCACCACATCTCCATTGGGAAATGCACCTTCCAGGCCAAAACATCTGCCAAAGGGCAGAGGCAAAGACAAAGAGGGCGAGTCAAGCTCTACCCAAGAAGAGGCTCCTGAGAGTCCCCCTTCCGCCGCATGAGAACAAGTTGTAACTTTGGCTTCCCCAGAGAAAGAAGTGGCCGAAGATGTTCCGATGGGCACATCCACTCAGGATGTTGCCACTACTACAACTGTTGAGGTCCCTTCTATCCCTTCTCCCTCTCTTCCTTCCTCCTCGCGTGACCCAAGTGACCATTCCTTTGGTCGTATCCTCTCCCCCATCTTCTAATGTTCCCCCTTCCTTGTCATCCATCTTCTCTTCTCTCACGGAGCTGTCCCCCACCATTTCTTCCCTCATCTCTCAGCTCCCTTCCATTCCCATGTCTACCTCCCCTACAGTATCTCTTCCTCCCGTGAGCACTTTCTTAGCCTCCCTCTTAATGCCACCTCCAAGTATCTCAACGCACTTTCCTCTACTACTGCAGTTGCTCCCTTTTCTACTTCTGGTCCCTCTCCCATAAGTCTAGCATGGATCTCTCAAAACCTGAGCCAACAAAAGAGGAAAGTTCCCATTGCACACCTATGGACTTCTCCTTTATCCCATCAAAGGGGCCAAGAAGCAAAATCCTATAACCCGCTTCTCTCAGAGTGCATCAGGGGAGAGAGTAATGGAGATAGCGTATCCCAATCCTTTAAAGGATAAAAAGGATCTGTCTCTGACAGATTATACAGTGACCCAAGTCATAATGGGGACATCTTCAGAAAGCCTTTAGGGAGAGGCCCTATCTACAGTTGACACCCTTTGCAAGAAGCTCTAGGAAGCAAAGGAAGAAAAGAGGCTATTAAAGGAGAAAAATAAACATCTTCTCCACGCCTTGCAGAAAATGGGTAGTGCACCTCCTACAACTACCACCGAAACTCCTGAGCCTCTGAGCCAAGATAAGATAAATGAATATGCCAAAATTGGTGAGCAGGGTATGGCAGTTTCCGCCTAGAGAAGCCAAATCCTCAAGGAAAGTGAGGGAGTAATTGCCAAGTTCACCAGATTGTATCAGAATATCAGTCGGGCGAACAAAGAGCTTCCAGGCGATAGTAGGACCTATCTCGAAGAGCTGGACCATGCTAGGATGTAGCATGAGACCTTCCAGAAAATGCTCAACTATTCAGTCGAAGATCTGGTCAAGTTCGGTGTCTTCGGTCACCCTAGGCCCTCAACAAAATCCTTTCTACTCTGGACTACCGGGTCGATCAGTTGGAGTTTGTCCTGGAAAAGATTGACAAAATCAAGGAGGAAGCCCTAGATGTAATGCATCAAATGGAGCAGATTGTCCTAAGAATGCCTCCGGGCTTGCTCACTCCATCTTTTCCTTGAGAAAGGTTGATAAAACTATTCTGATCTTCAAGGAGATCATTTCGCAAATCTTTAGGACTAGAAGTCACTTTCGACACTGAATCCATCAACAACCTGCTGGCCTATCGTGACTTCATAGGGTACCTGATAGAGGTAGAAAACGAATATTCCAAGCTCCTAGAAAAGCTCACAGATGAGTGGGAAACTTGCGAGGCTATCAGTGATCGTCACAAGGATCCTTCCCAGGATCAACTTCAGCCCATGATCAGCAAGTTCATGGAATATCATGCCCAGTTCCACATCACGTCTCCTGAGCAGCAGCAGAAGCAGGATACCCCCTTTCAGCCGCGGGATGATGATGAATAGTCTCATTCTTCTCGACCTTCTCTTTGTAAATATCTAAAGTATGTTGACACAAATGATGACATCATCCATGTTGCACCATGGGATGATGTCATCCACCAAGTTGTCAAAAGTCAACAAATGACTTTAAGATATTTTGTAAGATATTTTGTAATTAAGTGGTTGGTTTGTTTTTGCCTTCTTTTCTTCTCTTCTTCTATAAATACTTGAATACTTGTTGTATTCAAGTGTGGATACTTTTCAGATGAAAAATAGAAGTAAGAAGAAAAGACTTTGAACTTTTTGTAACAGAAACAAATATTAATACAATATTTAGACTTTGTGCTGAATACCTATGTTTTACATCAGACCTTCCTTGTGTTAGATTTGTATGTTTGTTCTGTTGAATCTACTTCTACTTTATTGTCATTTATTCATCAATATTGCTTTATTCATCTATGTAAGTAGGTTCGGCTCTATTTACTACCAACCCAAATCATAGACCTTCTGACCTTTACGATTTGGAATTCATTTCTTTTCTCCCTTCAGATCTTTCCCATCTCCCCACCTCGTTACTTTCCCTTCTTTTACAGTTGGAAATACCTCTATTGGGATGAGATCCCAACCCCTGAAGGTAGAATATTGTGAGACTTACATAGATTCCTATTGGTAGAATACCAATAAACTAGTTTCACTTGCTTACTCAAAGAGGGGTTGTGCCACTGCACACTTTTGGCTCGGCTCATATGTCCATAGATCTACCCACCCGATAGATTTTTGAACCAATAGTTTTGGCGATTCCACTGGGATGAACCCGAATCTCTCGGTTTCATAGACCAGACCTAACGGATCTATGGTAGTGGTGTGTTTGAAAATCAAGAAAAAGTCAAAAATCACTACCTGTTTGCAAATTTTAACTTTTTCTGAAATCCATAGATCTGGGCTAGATAGAGATCTTTAGTTCGCTGAGTTTTTACAAAAGTCCGTATTTTTCCGTAGATCTGAGTTTCTGACAGTTTACCAAAATTTTCAAACTCTTTGAAAAGTCAACTCTAGATCTGAAAATCAGCTTACTAAGTTTTACCATCATTTTATCCTTGTTAATCAGACAATAAACCGCAATCGGTTTTCAAGAGAAGGATAAAATTTAAATATTTAGAAAAGTACATGCTGCTGGTTTTTGTCAGAAAAATCAGAAAATCAGCAAGTACAATAAAAAAGAATTCTTAAATCTGCTCCAAAAAACTATAGACTGGAAGGTACACTGGCGGGTGAACCATTTACTCGTAGTAGGAGAGCTCATGGAGAAATTGATCCTACTTTCGATCTGCTTCAAAGGCACAACTTCAGTATAACACCGGCATGCTTCTCATCACTAAGTTCAGCTAACCGGTCATCCAGGAGTGTCTCACCTCCGCAAAGGAAGCATCTCTCACAAGGTACATCCACATCACTTTGCAGTGCTTTGTTGCTCAGTGGGACCATCCTCCCAGCACATGTTCTCTTTCCAGCTATTCAAATGGTAGTGCCATGGGGAAATGCTATGGGCCCTTTGGCTTTACCACATCCTGTTCACGTGCTCCCACATGGAAACCGAAAGAATTTTCCCAAATTTGATGGGAGTGGAAACCAAAGCACTGATTCACATATATCTGCATTCATCATGTCATGCAGTATCCTCGATGTGACCCATGAAGATGTGTCGGTTCACCTTTTTCTGGAAACTTTGCAAGGACCCGCCGCAGAATGGTTTCAGCATTTACCGGCCAGATCTATTACTAGTTGGGCCACCTTACGGGCTGCATTTGAAGACAGGTATAAGCCTTCCAGAAGACGCATTCACATTGCTGTCAAAGATCACTCACCTAAAGAAGGAGGTCAATGAAACTATGCGTGACTTCATCGCCCATTTCAATTCACTGATCAACCGTGTTCCGCCTACCATGCTTCCAACACCGGAAAATCAGAAGTGTTTCTTCGTAAATGCCATGAGCTCGAAAGTAAGTTTCTTACTCCTGCAAGAACAAGTAGCTACTTTGATTCTCACCCAGGCTGCTGCCATCCGGATCGAAGATAACTTGCTAATATCTGGCGAATTAAAAAGAGAATCATCCAAGCTTAAAGCTTTGAGCCCTTCTCCCACCACTTCATCTGATCCGGCATTTCAAAAGATGGCGAATGACTTGCTCGCATTAAAGAAGCAGTTAGCCCAAGCTTCCCCGATTCCCATACCGGGATATTCCATGAAGAACTTTCACTTCCAACAGCATCCCGCATAGGCCGCGTTTGCCTGCAACTGCTCCACGGTTGGCACTTGAGGCTCCTCCGGTCAACGCTTTAGCTGAAATCGAAGAAGAAGAGAAAAATTATGAAGAACCTTCATCTCAAGGTGAAGATGATCAAGATGTTGGTGAACCGACTGGCGACTCTACTATCGGGTATATGGAATTTGACAAGGGGAATCTGATGAAGAAGAGGGTACCCAAGGGTATGCAAGTGGACAGTCATATGCTATTTTCACCCGCTCACAAGGAAAGGAAGCAGAGGTTGCTACCAAGATACAGAAAGAAAAGGCTATGTCAAGCACGCCTCCAACCATCGCTAAATGAGGTAGTCCCCTTCCGGCTCAACCTGTTATTAGATCTTTTTCAAAAAAATATTTTCAGTCCTCTCAGGTTCCTATCAAGGCCAGTGATCCTACCCTACCATCATGAAATGAGGGACTCATTCCTCCATCAATGCAACTCTTGGCCGCATTTGACATAATTGACCACACCTAAAAAGACCAAGATCCAAATGTCTGAAGCCGAGTATCTTCAGTCAAACCCCGAACAACTTGTAAGGTTGACCGAATACATCCAAAGTCAGGTTGTCGTAACTAATCAGGTTTCCCCAAAAGGAATCCTTTCCACCCCTCCTTCATCCGCATAAACGTTGCCTCGACTTCCACATTAGGCAAGATAGAACCTTTCTACCTCTCCCTCCTAATCAATGGCCACAAACTAAGCAACTACATAATTGATTCTAGAGCTTCTGATAATGTCATGCTGGAAAAAGTTGCCCATGCTCTAGGCCTCACCCTTACCAAGCCTTTTGGCCAATGTTATTCCTTGGAAACCAAGCAAGTTCCACTGATCGGTCAAATTAAAGACATGTAATTTGCATTTGTACCATTCGGAAAAAGGGTAAAAATGACCGTTCTTGTTGCCAATATTCCAACAACCTATGGAATTCTACTAGGAAAGAGTTTTTGCAGTGAAGTTGGTGGGGAGATTCATATGGACTGGTCTAAGGCTAGAATCCCGTCAAAGGTGTAATGCAAACATTGGAGCTGAATCGCAAAAGAAGTACCTAGTTACTAACTCGATGACCCCAAAGCCCAAATTCTCTTCGAATCATCAGGGATGGGAAACTATTTCTTGTCTACCGAGTCTGACCAAATGGATGTCCTCATCCAAGCAGAGGATCTTAACAAGATTTGGACTTTGCAGTTTGATGGCAGCTGCGCGACTAGTGGGTGTGGCTCTGGCGCCATACTAATATCTCCCAAAGAGGAGATTATTCCTCTCTCTTTCAAGTTACAATTTTTCAACACAAATAATTGCGTTGAGTATGAATCTTTGCTACTTGGCATGCAAGCCACAAAGGAAAGAGGAATAAAGAATTTGAAAGTACAAGGTGATGCAGAGCTGGTCATAAATCAAGTTAAAAGGATATACCAAGTGAAGAATGAAAGGCTCAGACATTACCGCAACGTGGTATGGGACAACATTGAGGAGTTTGACACTTTTTCAATAAAAGCCATCCCGAGAGCTCAGAATGACATGGCTGATTCATTGGCCGTTTCAGCATCCCTCATGCTCCCTCACCCAGGTTTGAAAATAGACACATATACCATCAAGGTGGTTTTCCGCCCAAAGCGTGCGAAAATTCTCTAGCACTGGCAAGTATTTAATGATGACAATCAACTCATTGCCTTTCTAAAAAAGTGGAAAATTTTAGTGAACTTCATTTTGAAGGATCCACTTCTACATGCCGTGAATCAGTTACCGATCAAAACAAAGAATCAAAAGGAAGCGATGGCATATGTCAACTCAAAGGAAATAAAATTCCAAAAGGTTTGGTTTCTCTAGAACGGTTATTCGACAGACATGATCATTTTGTAAAAAAGAAAAGGCGAGATGATCTGGCTCCTCCCCAGAAACTGAACCGGTCAATTTAGGTACTATGGAACATCCATAGTTTGTAAACATCGGAAAGTGTTGCACACCATAGGAAAACCGGAAGTTTGTCAAATTTTGTATTGGCATGGTCCTACACCGATCTAAAGTCTTTCAAGCCAAAGGACGTCCAGCATGACATCCCATTGAAAGAGGAGGTCAAACCCTTTCGCCAAAAGTAGAGACACTATAATCCTAAGATCTCAGGTACTATCCAGGCTGAAATTTAGAAAATGCTGGACACATGGATCATTTTTCCTATCCATCACAGTACCTGGGTCGCGAACATTGTGCCAGTGCGCAAGAAGAATGGCGAGATACGCATATGCGTGGATTTCCGTAACTTGAATCAAGCATCCTTGAAGGACAACTACCCGCTTCCCATAATGGATCAGGTTAAGCAAGTAACTAGATCAGAAATGTTGTCCATGCTTGATGGTTTTTCAGGCTACAATCAGATTGAAGTCTCGCCCGAGGACCAATTCAAAACAACATTCACTACCCCTTGGGGTACGTTTGCTTATAGCAGGATGCCTTTTGGCCTGACCAATGCTGGTGCCACTTTTCAGTGGGCCATGGACTTTGCGTTCAAAGGTATGATGGGGAAGGTCATCGTAGTCTACTTGGATGACTTAACTGTGTTCTCCAAATAGCGAAATGATCATTGTGATCATTTGGAGCAAGTATTGATTAGATGTCGAGAGCATGAAATCTCCTTAAATCGAAAAAGTCTATTTTCGGAGTCACAGAAGGAAGGTTGCTGGGACATGTTGTTAGCAAAGAAGGAAAGAAGATAGATACCGAAAGATTTAAGGCTATTTAGAGCCTTACTTTACCTACAAGCAAGACCGGCATTCACTCCTTCTTCGAAAAGTGAATTTTCTCAGGCGCTTTGTTCCGACTTTGCTGAAAAGACTCACCACATATTAGACATGATGAAAGGGTCACCAACTTTCGGTGGAGCGAAGAAGGGAAGAAGTCATTCGAGGAGATAAAAGCCTATCGTCCACGTGCGCTAGTCTGGTATGTCCCGATTTCTCCAAGGATTTTATCATGTATAGCTATGCATCTGAGCATACCATGTCGGCCATCCTAATGCAAAGGAATTCTCAAGATGTTGAATCCCCGATTGCATTTATGAGCTCTCCTCTCAAGCCTCACGAATTAAAAATGACCCAGTTGGAAAAACATGCCTTCGCCGTTGTCAAAGTAGTTAAGAACTTCAGGTACTACATTCTAAACTCTCATACGGTGGTTCTAGTTCCTGACACGGTAGTAAAGTCCATCTTAACTCAACAGGAGTTAGGGAGTTTGCGAGGAAATTGGATTGCAAAAGTCCAAGAGTATGATCTGGATATAAAACCAACCAAGTTGGTAAGAGGCAAGGGCCTATGTCAACTTATGGCTGAAAACCAAGATTCAAAAGTTTCCAAGGGAAAAGATGATTGCGCCAATGGAGCACAAAGCCAGCTGGAGAAAGTCGATTCACTGCCTATGGTTCTTTTTGTCGCAACCAGCGACGAGTGGTATTTTGATATTGCTTTCTTTCTCACCTATGGTGAATGCCCAGCTCATCTAACTACAAAGGAGAAGTGCACTATAAAGCTCAGAGTAG
The DNA here is from genome assembly GCA_018340775.1 of Taxus wallichiana var. yunnanensis. Lineage (NCBI taxonomy): Eukaryota > Viridiplantae > Streptophyta > Pinopsida > Cupressales > Taxaceae > Taxus > Taxus wallichiana. The sequence continues at coordinate 245,372,940 of CM031240.1, read as the reverse complement.
CCAGATATGTCATCTGGGATGATAGTCTATACAAACGTAGAATAGATGGCATCTTCTTGCGATGTGTTGACAAGCCACAATGGTGAAGTTACTTGAGAGTTTTCATGATTCGGCCTGTGGTGGCCATTTCTCCTCTTCCGTGATGGTCACAAGATCATCCGGGCCAGGTACTATTGGCCAATGCTTTTCCAAGATACAGACCACTTGGGTAGCAAAGTGTGAGCCTTGCCAGCAATTTGTTGGTAAGCCAAAATTGGCTGCTTTTCCCCTCAGGCCGGTCATCATTGACGAACCATTCAGGTAGTGGGGAATCGATTTTATCGGTGCACTCAATCCCCAATTGAGTGCTGGACATAGTTATGTCCTGACAATGAATAGATTACTTCACGAAATGGGTGGAAGCCATACCTATCAAACATGCCACTTCCGAGGTTGTTTGCAGTTTCATCAAAGAAAATATCATTGTCAGGTTTGGCATTCCAAACAAGATTGTTGCTGATAACGCTTCCAACTTCTCCTCATGAGAAGTTGTTGGTTTTTTCTATGAATATGGAATAACTTTGGCTCACGCCTCAGATTATTACCCTCAGGGAAATGGTCAAGAAGAATCCAGTAATAAAAACTTAGTAACCATCATACGAAAACTAGTGGATGAGAATCAACGAATGTGGCACAAGTCATTATACGACGCTTTATGGGCAGACCGCATTACTCCCAAGAGGTCTCTCGGCATGTCACCTTTTCAAGTGTTATATGGAACCGACGCCGAACTTCCCATTTCTACGGAACTCCCTACCCTGTGCTTGGCACGAGCAATCGAAGATGAGACTTTCCAAAATTCCCTTGAAAAGAGGATCATGTATCTAGCAGAGCTCGAAGAAAAGAGAGTAAGAGTGGTTGATAGGATCACCGAACATCAGAATCAGGTCAAGAGATTGTTTGATAAAAAAGCTAAGCAAAGAGAGTACCAGGTGGGAGACCTCATCCTTTTGTGGGACAAACGAAGAGAGCCAAAGGGCATGCATGGAAAATTTGATTCCCTATGGAGAGGACCTTTCAAGATCAAGCAGCTCAATGGAGAGAATAGCTTCTATCTCTCGTATCTAGATGGAACTGAGCTCCCACTTCCCTATAGCGGGTAACATCTGAAAATCTTCAGGAAGTAGAGCTTGCTCTCTTCTTTGTCTAGTTTTCTTCGGTTGTGTGTTTGTTTTTTCGTGTGTTTGCTTTTGTTGGTTGTGTGTTTCCCCTTTTGGTCGCCCTTATTTTTGACTCTGTAACCCAATGGATAGGCACATGAAGATCTGGGATTCTCTACCCCTGAGTTCCGCTCAGAGATAGTCCCCAGAAAGAGCTAGATGTTATCCCGTAAAATTGACAAGGGAAATTTTTGGGTAACCCAATGAAAATTTTGTTCTGGTCCCTCGTCAGGGACCCCTTGCATTCGAACGTTGCAAAGTCCTTTCCGGGAAATCTAGTTTTCGAACTTAGCCATTTTTGGTCTTTTTGGTTGGGCGCACCTTTTGTCTATGTAACACAGAGTAACTTTGCACCCCCTTCATTTCCTTTGGCACACCCTTGAAGTGTTGACACACATTTTGGTGCGCCTCCCCATGATGCACCTTTCTTGCATGTGCCAAGGCGCATGCGCCTTCGTGTCAACAACATTTTTGTTGCGCCGCGTTTTGGTGCACAAAGGCACACATATTTCCGTGTTGACAGTATTTTTGTTGTGCCAAAGGCGCACATAATCATGTGTTAACACACATTTTGGTGTGCCAAAGGGCGCAAGGTTTGAAGTGTCGACAGGTGTTTTGATGCGCCTTCAAAAGTGGTTGGCGCATTTATTGCACCTTTGCCTATATATAGGCACATCCACCCTGTCACTTTCACAATTAAAACACACGTGATAGATTTTATTCCTCTGCACCTGTCAGCATGCCTATCATCCTCGTATCGCGTTCATGGACCCCACTTCATCTCTCACGTTATATATAATCCGGGTAGGTGGTCCTTTTCCTCTTATGTTTTTTTTGTTGGTTGTTTGTTTGTGTAGTAGGAGGCATGGATTTGTAAAACCCTTCTTTTGCTTTGTTCTTGTTGTCCTTCTCCCATGCTCTTCCTCCTCTTTCCAGATCTGCTGGTAAGGAGGACTTTGCCTCAGAAAAAATCACTTGGGCCTCCTTAGTATGCCCTCTTCACCATCCAAAAACCCTGCAGAAGAGGCTTAGAACACATGCAACCCCTCCAGAGAAAGAAACAAGACTTAAAAGTTTGTGCGACTGTATTTTCCTCTTGGCGCATTCGCCCTACTTGCTGCATAAAATACAGTTGCGCCCAGAAGGTGCACTTTCCTTGCTTGCAACACCCAATAACCCTATGCCCTCTTGGCACACCGAACTCCTATGTAACATTGCAAAAACCTGCGCCATTGGCGCACCCTGCACCCATGCAACACCAACCTTACTTGCGCCAAGTATAAAACTACATTAAATGGCGCAGGCGCATCCCCTATTACAGTAACACAATGTCATGCAAACTTTTCATGCGCTGCACCAAGTTCCCCTGTTGCATGAAAAGATGATGTTACACACACTAAACCTACGCCCTTTGGTGCATCCTGTCCCCTGCAACATGAAAATTATCTGCGCCCGGTATAAAATGCATATAAATGGCACAGGCACACTTCTGCTTGCAACAACAAAAATGTCATGTGCAGTATCCATGCGCCTTGCACCCTTTGGCGCTGATTTGTCCCTTGTAACACCCTTTTTCTGTGTGCCATACTATTTAACCCTGCAGCCTGCAGTGTTCATGCGCCTGTGCCCTGAGGCCTTAAAATTGCTAACTCTTCCTTCTGTCAATGCTTTAATGGGAGATCAAACAGCTAACATGACTCTTCTGCGTTGGGTTTCGCTTCTTCTTCTTGCAGATCAGCAACTGAGTTTAGAACTACATATGTCTACATCAAGCAAGAGACCAACCAAGTCTAAGGGTAAAGCCAAGCTTACAGAGGAAGAGATGAAGTATAAATATCAGAGGGTCAGGATGCCTGAATCCCAGGAAGAATGTGACCTGGATATAAGAGACTCTGAGCTCGGTCACATTGATATGGAAGATTTCTGGGCCAGAACCAGGAGGGTCACAGGAAGTCCCTGGATGGACAAACTAGTAGGCAGTGGCCTGCATTTTGCTGGGGGGATCCCAGTCAGTGCAGTGAACAATGAATTCATGATGGTAGTGGCCCGCTGCTACAACAAAGACATGAGGTGTGTCCAAAATGAGAAGGGCGAGGTCGTGATCAACCTCACTGCCCGACACTTGAAATTATGCTTGGCATTCCTCACCACCGGCACTTTGTGGCCGTAAGCCAAGAAGACTGCACCAAGGCTTGGGAGGAAAACGAAGACCAGTGTATGTAATTGATGAATGAGGTATACCTGAAAAACAAGAAGGTGGTAACCAGATGGCCACAAGTCATTCATCGCAGTGATTTCTCCGAGGAACTAAGTGATACCATCACGTTCCTAAGTAGAGTATTTGGGCTTCGACGCCCACTACTTTCATAAATGGATGTTCGGTACCTGGAGACAATGAACAAGAATGTGCCAGATCAACGCTTCGAGTGGGCGGAGATCATAAGCAACACTATATCCGAGCAGCTCCAACAACTCACCACAACGGGGAGGTTCTACATGAACTCCTACGTAGTTTATGTTGTAGCCTCGGAGAGGGATTATCCAACATTGATGCGATGCGGGGTTTGGCCCCAAGTGAAAATATATGAATACTACCCAGAGCTAAAGCTAGAAAATAGTATTTCACAGTTTACAAAGATCAACGACGCTTTCTTCTATGGCATCGTCTGCCTTTTGAGGCCAAACATGACTCATGGTCGTATGACCAAGAGCATTGTTGCAGCAACGGAGAAGTGGGGGCCTTATTCACACAATTTCCCACCTTCACCTATCTAAGGGCAGCCAACTTCTTGGGGAACCCACCAAATTGCCAAGATATGCTGGCCCCAAGCTGATCTGTTAGAAGCTATCCATACAGCTCATAACCTACCACAAAAAGTGTTTGAAGAGAAAGAAGGGTGGAACTCCTTTCCCCCTCACAGTGGGCAGGTACACTTGTCTTTCCCACCACAAGGCCCGGGAGATGTTTACAGAGCTAGAAATACTGAATCTAAAGCACAAATTCCCAACATGGCCCACTTTCGACTTAAGGAATTTCCTTCCCAGGGCCAAACTCGATCCAATCCACATTCCGTAGATCGAGGATATTTATATTGACCTGTATCATGAGGTCGAGCTCAGAAGAAAGGATCACTCCCACTTGGCTTTGGCTGAGATCATTCAGTACGGCATGGCCATTATCCCAAAAGGTTATCAAACTACTGATCAAGAAGTTGATCAGGTATATCTTGACACGGATGGGGACAACTGGCCGTTTGCTGTAATCGATAGAACTAAAGCGCCCCAGACCATTGAAGAAAGGGTCAAAGAAACTCTGCGGAGAACAGAGCACTGGTGCAGGATGAATGGCCTCATCTACCTCGGGGTTGATTTCACCACATCTCCATTGGGCAACGCACCTTCTAGGCCAAAACATCTGCCAAAGGGTAGAGGTAAAGACAAAGAGGGCGAGTCAAGCTCTGCCCAAGAAGAGGCTCCTGAGAGTCCCCCTTCCACCGCACGAGAACAAGTTGTAACTCTGGCTTCCCCAGAGAAAGAAGTGGCTGAAGATGTTCGATGGGCACATCCACTCAGGATGTTGCCACTACTACAACTGTTGAGGTCCCTTCTATCCCTTCTCCCTCTCCTCCTTCCCCTCCTCGCGTGACCCAAGTGACCATTCCTTTGGTCGTATCCTCTCCCCCATCTTCTACTATTCCCCCTTCCTCGTCATCCATCTTCTCTTCTCTCGCGGAGCTGTCCCCCACCATTTCTTCCCTCATCTCTCAGCTCCCTTCCATTCCCATGTCTACCTCCCCTGCAAGTATCTCTTCCTCCCGTGAGCACTTTCTCGGCCTCCCTCTCAATGCCACCTCCAAGTGTCTCAACGCACTTTCCCTCTACTACTGCAGCTGCTCCCTTTTCTACTTCTGGTCCCTCTCCCATAAGTCCAGCATGGATCTCTCAGCACCTGAGCCAACAAAAGAGGAAAGTTCCCATCGCACCGATGGACTTCTCCATCATCCCATCAAAGGGGGCCAAGAAGCAAAACCTATAACCCGCTTCTCTCAGAGTGCGTCAGGGGAGAGAGTAATGGAGATAGCGTATCCCAATCCTTTAAAGGATAAAAAGGATTTGTCTTGACAGATTATATAGTGACCCAAGTCACAATGGGGACATCTTCAGAAATCCTTCAGGGAGAGGCCCTATCTACAGTTGACGCCCTTTGCAAGAAGCTCCAGGAAGCAAAGGAAGAAAAGAGGCTATTAAAGGAGCAAAATAAACATCTTCTCCATGCCTTGCAGAAAATGGGCAGTGCACCTCCTACAACTGCCGCCAAAACTCCTGAGCCTTTGAGCCAAGATAAGATAAATGAATACGCCAAAATTGGTGAGCAGGGTATGGCAGTTTCTACCTGGAGAAGACAAATCCTGAAGGAAACTGGGGAGTAATTGCCAAGTTCACCAGATTGTATCAGAATATCAGTCAGGTGAACAAAGAGCTCCAGGTGATAGTAGGACCTATCTCCGAAGAGCTGGACCATGCCAGGATGCAGCATGAGACCTTCCAGAAAATGCTCGACTGTTCATCGAAGATCGGTCAAGTTCGGTGTCTTGGTCACCCGGGGCCCTCAACAAAATATTTTCTTTACTCTGGACTACCGGGTCGATCAGTTGGAGTTTGTCCTGGAAAATATTGACAAAATCAAGGAGGAAGCCCTGGATGCAATGCATCAAATGGAGCAGATTGTCTTGAGAATGTCTCGAGCTTGCTCACTCCTTCTTTCGCCTTGAGAAAGGTTGATGAAACTATTCGGATCTTTAAGGAGATTTTTCACAAGGGCTGGGACTAGAAGTCACTTTCGATGCCGAATCCATCAACAACCTCTTGCTGGCTATCGTGACTTCATAGGGTACCTGATAGATGCAGAAAATGAATATTCCAAGCTCCAGAAAAGCTCACAGATGAGCGAGAGACTTGCGAGGCTATCAGTGATCATCACAAGGATCCTTCCAGGATCAACTTCAGCCCATGATCAGCAAGTTCATGGAATATCGTGCCTAGTTCCACATCACGTCTCCTAAGCAAAGTAGAGAAGTAGGATACCCCCTTTCAGCTGCGGGATGATGATGAATAGTCTCATTCTTCTCGACCTTCTCTTTGTAAATATCTAAAGTATGTTGACACAAATGATGACATCATCCATGTTGCACCATGGGATGATGTCATCCACCAAGTTGTCAAAAGTCAACAAATGACTTTAAGATATTTTGTAAGATATTTTGTAATTAAGTGGTTGGTTTGTTTTTGCCTTCTTTTCTTCTCTTCTTCTATAAATACTTGAATACTTGTTGTATTCAAGTGTGGATACTTTTCAGATGAAAAATAGAAGTAAGAAGAAAAGACTTTGAACTTTTTGTAACAGAAACAAATATTAATACAATATTTAGACTTTGTCTTTGAATACTTATTGTTTTACATGGACCTTCCTTGTGTTAGATCTGTATGTTTGTTCTGTTGAATCTACTTCTACTTTATTGTCATTTATTCATCAGTATTGCTTTATTCATCTATGCAAGTAGGTTCGGCTCTATTACTACCAACCCAAATCATAGACCTTCTGACCTTTCTACTTTGGAATTCATTTCTTTTCCTCCTTCAGATCTTTCCCATCTCCCCACCTCGTTAATTTCCCTTCTTTTATAGTTGGAAATACCTCTGCTGGGATGAGATCCCAACCCTCGAAGGCAGAATATTGTGAGACTTACACAGATTCCTACTGGTAGAATAGCAATAAACCAGTTTCACTTTGCTGAATCAAAGAGGGGCTATGCCCTACACACTGTTGGCTCATCTGTCCATAGATTTACCCACCCGACAGATTTTCGAACCAACACAACCACCAAAGGATGTCGGCTTTTCTACAACATGGGAAAATTTAACAACTTGTGTCTAATGTTTTTGTGGTGTTATTACATGCCTAATTAGGAGACTTCGATGGGAGGTGAGCTCACATGTGTGGCCATGTGGTGTAATTTTTCCATTATTTTAATTTTGTCTGTTTTTTTTTTATGTATCTAATTCTTGGGAAATTTTAGGCAATTTATTAGTAATTATTAATGTGTCTTAATAAGATAATCCAAGTTAATTTTTTAATTAAAATAAAGGATGTGAAAATTGAATAATTATGAGTGTAGATGCTCCTTAAAATCTTGTGGATGTAAGTTGGATTTTTGTTGGATATTATGTTATGTACTCTTCCCAACCTCCAAAATTCAGAATTTGACTTGGGAGTCTTTTTGGTGGCTTATGGGAGAAGCTACGTTTATCCCATGCCTCTTAAATTCACCCAAAACCATACCTATGGTATGGGGATTTAATTTTAGGATTATTTATGTATTTTGAAGTGTAAAAGTTAATAATTGTACTTTCCTACTTACCACAATTAAATTTGTCCTTTGTAGGCATGGCGTGTTTCGGAGTGTCATGTCATGCGCATGTCATATTCCTTATATGTTCATTTATTATCTTTGGCATGGTGTTTTGCTTGTGTGTTGGAATGGAGCAATGATGAAGTGGCATCCTACATGGAGCCACCTCATCATCCTCACATCTCTTCTATTTATTGATTGAATTTGATTGATTTGGGGTTACTTTTTTTTTTCTTCCTTTGCTCTTTTTAAATTTAAAAGTTTGTTGGAGTTTGTTTTGGAGTGTACATGTTCTTAAAGGTGTAAACAAGCTTATGGAGTGAAAAATTTGGGAAGCTCGATGGAGATGTAGGGCCTCCACTTTTTTTTATATTCTTATTTATGTTTGTAGATGTGAAAATTGTGCTTTTAAATATTGTATGAGTGTTGTGAATGTGTTTTTGTGTGGTTGGGTAGTATGCCTTAAGAAGGGAGTGGGAGATGGAAGTATGGGACCATTGGGGAGGGAAAAGGGAGTTATGAGGCATTAATTTTTGAGGGTGTGTGTGGGAGTTTCTCCTATGGGGAGTGAAAAGGAAAAAATGGACGTTTTTTGCATATTTGCAACGAGAGAGATAAAGATGTTATATTGTTTGTATTGTACACATGAAGGCTTTGGGTTAAACTCCTACTTCACTCAAGAGGAAAAAGGAAGTGGTTCCCATATCCCTTGCTCCTTTTGGCTTCATGTCAAGCATTTGTGTTGATTATTAAAGTTATAAATATTTTTGTGTATGTGTATTTGAATGTGTTGCATGTCTTGAGGATTGTAAATATTCTTGTTAAAAACTTGTCGAATGTTGCTCAAGATCCCTCACTTTGCTCATTAGTTAGGGCTCGGGGGCCGATAAGGAGATGACTTCCACTCTTATTGATTAAAGGGTAGGTAAAGAGCGCATGCTCTATTCCCCCTCTCTTTTATTGTGATCCAATTTCTTGAAGAATTGAAGAATGCAAGATTGAAGCTATGAAGTTATGGCAAGACTTTGAAATGAATACTTGTGTTTTATCCTTCGAAAGTCTCTATGTTGTAACTTGATCATTTATTATTTCAAATTTGAGTTAAAGATTGTAACTTTGTATGCTTGAAATAAAGTTGTAATATTGCATTTATTTCAAGTTGTAGTGATCGAATGAGTGAAGAAGGCTTTGTATATTTCATTATTAAAATTTATAATGTTGTAGTGAAAGGAGAAAGCTTAATTTGTGTAGTTTCTTGGAATGAAACTCTCATAAAATTGCATATTATTCAAGGTTACAACAAATAAATATGAATATTTGGTAAAAAAATGTATTGAAAGGAAGTATTGTTCGAGTTCTTGTTATTTTCTGTTGGAAAAATAGAATATGTGAAAAAGAAGGAATTGTATCTCAATGTAATCTCAATTTTACATTTTATTACAAATGAAAGAATAGAAAACAAGTTGATGTTATGTATTTTGAGTATGAAACTAGAAATCTTATCAATGTAGTAACCAAAGAATGGAAGACACCTTAGTTAACATTATTATTTATTTAAAAACCAAGTTAAAAAATGTTGAAAAAATGCATTGTTTAAGGTTCATATTTTCGAGAGAATAGAACCACCTCCCAAGAGAGTTAGAATCGATGAACTCCCCCCCAAAGGAAGGGAGGAGGCCAAAACCACCAACTGCGTAGGGTGGTGGTTTCATTACTTTTGGACAACAGAAAAATATAATCTTTCTGTGAAAAAACTAGATTTAAAATTAATTAAAATCTAATCTTAAATCCATTAAAAGGAAACTTATAGCAAGTAGGAATCAATTCAATTTAATTTTTCAAGCCTTACAATCTCTTTTATGACACCCAAATGTGTAAAACTCATAGATTTAATAAAAATGGGGTTTTTCCCCAATTGTAGAACTCAAAAGATGTTACATTTAAATAACAAAACAGATCCATGGTAGGACCTCTACATTAAACAATGTGAAATCTACAATAGTAAAATCTTTACAACTAAAACCAAGAAATTTTTTCATGGTTACTCTTCTTTTTCTCATGGCTCCTCCTACTTCTCCTCTTCCAAAACCTACAAATAAGAAAAGAGTAAATGAGGTTATTTTGGGGTAAATAGAAATAAAAATATAACCATAAGGATATTTCGGGAAACCTAAATCTAAGGGCTAGGATAGATTCAATACAATGGCCCAAATCAAACCCTAACTCACTTAAGTGACAGGTATTTTTGGGAATGTAAATTAAAAAAAAGTAACATGGGTAATGGGGTGAATGGGGCCACTTAGTGGCTAGGAAAAAAAATTAAACCTTTGAGTTAGAAAATAAGTTAACCTTTGTACTTGATAACTAATTAAACTAATGGAGCCTATAATATGCTTTAAACCATAAATATTTCTTAGGAAGTGATTTAATAATGATTAATTATTAATTAAATACCAACTTTCACATGATTGTGTAGAAAGAATTTAACCAAGAAATTTAATAATTGTGTAAATGTCTAACCTTGCAAACCACCTTTAAAAGAAAAAAAAATACTATGGTAAACTTGACTATTAATTTATTAGTTCAATTGTTTTTAGAGTAGAAACGTTTTTTATTACTGAGTTGGTATCGAGTCATGGGTTTAGCGCTTGGACCCTTGGCACACTTTTGAAACATGAAACACAACAAGAAAACCTATCGTAACTCTAAACCTAGAACACTCAACATTTTATGATGTTTTTAAATGTATAAAAATTAAACAAATCCTAGATGATGATAAACTAACTCCCATCTTGGTTTATGCGGGATGCTTAGACTAGACGAGGGGCATTACACATGAGCCTAGATCTACCACCCAAAGAGTAGGAAGTATCAACTATATTTCCTCAAGTACTTTAGAAACTACATGATGTTAATGTCTATTTACGTAGAGGATATTTAGGATGGTGACATATGCAGACAAGATGGAGAGCTATTAGTGGAGGCTTATGCACCATCAAGTCATATTGCCAAATATAGGGAAGATAACTCCCATACGAGTCGATTGGACATGATTCACCACATAGAGAGCAAAAAGATAGATATTTGGGACATAGAGACATGTCTAGGAGACCTAGGTGAGGGATGTGTTGGTATCCAAATTGATTCTCCCTCAGAGTCTGAGAAACATCACTGACTTGACAGGAAACTTAGGGAAAAATTAGATCATGATGAGTTGTTTTGTAGCTAGGGATGAGATCTAACTGGCCCTCTATCACTCAAATGTGGAGAAATGGATAGCACCCTCAAGAGGATTTGATTTGTCCTCACTATTTTAGGTTGTGCCTTTCAACCAGGGTAAGAGGACCCTTTTGTAGCCTATTGTTTATGGAGGAGATGGAGATATCCTTCCTAATGAAGAGGTTAAGGAGACCTTGGAGAAAATATGATCAATGCAAAAAAATCTAACTCTCACGAGTTGTCACTCTAGATAGTGGAGATATTTTCTGGGCAAGGTTTAGGCTACTAAAGACATTTAAAATCCTGATTTTGTTTCTACATGCTTTGGTAATGGAAACTATGCATTTGTGCATACACAGGACAAACAGGGGTAGTACAGGTAGGATTGGTTGTTTTAAATGAATTTTGGTGGGAGGTGAGGCAGGATGAACTTGGTTCACCAGATCCTTGAGAAATCTTACAAAATGAAAGGTTAGACCAACAGAATGCCACAGAACAGCCAAAATGTTTCTTTAACCAGAATATGTGCTTCAATGGAGGCCCAGATCAGCACTTTTTCATACAATCTATGAGAATCTAACATGAAGGATCAAATTAGAGGAACCAAAAGCATAAATATCTAAGAAAAATCACACCTAAGGTACACCTTGAGAGTTTTACATATAATCTCTATCAAATAGATGAATGAGAAGTGACTTTAAATTGTTTATTTCACTCCCAAATGAAGGCTCTTAGGAGAAATGAAATTGCATATGACACTAAAGCTGTGACAAGGATTGAGACCTATGTGATCGAATCAGATTTTAATACAATATTGAAACAGAAAACAAGAAAAACTACTCACATACACTCAAAAATAAAACAAACACATTTTGCTCAAGATAACATAGAATAAATCAAATTTGATTAAATCTATCACAAGAGGAAAGTTTCTAGAACGAGATCGAGATCTTGTCAATGTCTATACACTTTTAACCACTCGACATGATCATATTTAATACAAAAGAGATATAAAGCTTCTCAAACACTTCTCAAAAATATGGCCTTTATCAAGCTTTCTATTGGAAAATTCAGTCCTGACCCTTAACACTCCAATCATTTGCACAAAACATTTCATTTCATTTATAACATTTACAACAGGGACCCCTTTTCCCCTCCAAAATAATAGACCTTGAGTGCTACTAGTTCCTACCATGATTAAGATCACGATTCTTAGAATCAAGATCTACAAAATGTCACTAGGTGCTCGAGGGGGTAGATCTCATCGAATATCTCCACACGGTCAAATCCTTCCTGTGGTAGATTACTCTTCCATTCAATTTTACAACCACTTTCACCCCTAATTTGTCATATCCGGCTCCTGCGCATGCTCAGGAGAAGAAAAATGGAAAATCTGATCGAGAACGATACTGGAAAATTTTAATGGTGAAAGATGTCTTCTAGATCTTCCCACCAAACTTAAATATCAACATTAACTTCCCTCTCTTCTTGGAATGTAAGAAATACCAAGAAATCATGAAGACTCACACTTCCAAGTGTGTTTCAGTAACATGTGTGGAAAATTAGATTTAGATTCTTAGTTTCCATTGATCTTTACTTTGAATTTGGGCCGTCCACGTGGAAGATTCAAAATTGAAAATAGACCTAGGGGATTCCTTTGAATTTTTACAACTTTTGTAAAAATGGAAAACTTTTCCAATTTTATTTGCACCTCTATCCTTGGGAAATGAGCCTGACACATATCTTGAGGTGGGTCCCAAAGGAACCGTGGATAAATTTTAACATTTGACCCTCTTTTTAGAAAAAGAAATTTTTTCCAAGTTTTCCCCGCAGCTCTTGCTTTTAAGAACGGGACCGACAGATGTCCCAATGTTGTTCCAATGGAACCACACTTCCCCTTTTACTTTTAACCCTTTTATCCCAAAAGGATTTTTTTCCAAATTTCCCCTAAGAGTCCACACCTCCACCATTGATCAGAGCAAGATTTGACCTCTCCTTTATGGGCTTGTGGGCCATTTTGATGTTTTTAGTCATTTACATGTCAATGGGAAAAAATCCAAATTTCCCCAATGGTCCACCTCCCCACCCTTTGAATTTTCAAACCACCATATGTCACCATGGCGCACCTTGAGATGGTCCCAAAAATTTGATACCTTGAATGAGCGCAGGCTCACCATGTGTCCTGTCCGGTAAAGTTTGTCTGAATGCTTGAAGCTCAACAGAAGTGCCATGTTTCATGCTCGAGGTAGTTTCCTTTGGCCGTTGAAAATTCTAAGAAAAATGCAAAGTGAGCGGAGGCCTCCATGTGTCCTCCTGGCACTTCTTTAAAATGAAACTCAAGGGTCGGTCCCCAAACATGTGCAGTTCCTCCATGTGTCTCCATGGCACAATTTCAAAATGGTGCCCAAAGTAGAGACCCTGAATGAGTGCGGGCTCGCCATGTGTCCCCATTTTCTACCACATTGTTTTAGCTACATAAAAATTTTCTAAGTCCAAGAAAAGTAGCAAAAACCTCCACATGTCCTCCTAGCGCTACTCCAAGGCCAAACCAAAAGTAAATCTTCAAATGAGTGTTGTTCCTCCACATGGACACATTTTTATTTGAGGTGATTTAAAGAAATTTTGAAATACCCAGCTAAGCTGCATCACACCAAAAGGTGCCACATCCCTGTCGATGTAAGGATGTAAATTTGACCGGGAGAAACACCCGTTAAGCTATAAAATATAGAAAAATATCTTTCGAGCCCGAAAATGAAAATTTCTCCAAGGAAAAAGAACTTACAAATGTTACAAGGCTCAAATAATTTCCTTAGAGATACATCCATTCATTTTTTTCAAGTATTTAGGGCAGAAATGACAAGGAAAACAAATCCTGATGGAGAATGGAAAACATGGGAGAACCCAAGTTTTTAGATGAACAGAGAATGGGAGACCCAAATTACAGACCTTTTCCAGAGGAACAAAGAAACAAGGAGCAAACCATGGACCCATAAGTGATCTATGACCTAGGAACAGATTAAAAATGGCAACAAAGATTAACTAGGAACAACATGGGAAAAAGAAAGTGACAGAGGCCGTAAATCGATAGATTTTCAAAGGAAAAATGGGGCAAGACTATTTTGAGCACCAACATGATGTTGATGTAGAGAGACCTAAGGTTCAATCGATCGATAGTGATAATCACATCAAATAAATTTTGAAGCTACACCTGCAACATTTTGCATGAGACATAGGAGGATTTCAAGCCAAGGTTTGGTTGGTTAGCTTGAGTGGACACTTCAGGCTATGTCCTTATACTAGCAACACAAAATCTTGTTTTGGTATCCACCTTCTAAGAGATGAAGCAAGAGTTTGGTGGAGGAATGAGGAGCACAAGCTCCATGTAGATTCTAAGATAGTTCTGAGGAGTAATTCAAGAGTGGATATATATCCAAGAGATTCATCCAGCAATAAATCGATGAGTTTTATGATTTTTGATAGGCTTCCATGATGGTAGAAAAGTATGAGGGTTAGTTTCGAAATCTACTCTAGTATGTGGACTACATACAGGATGAGCTAGTTAGGGTTCATAGGTTCATCAGGGGCTTGAACTTAGACTTGGGTCAGGTAATGTGAATTACTATTACACGGAAACTATCCGAGGCCATGGAGATGACATATATTGGAGAGGAAAGTAGGGTGAAGACTCAGTCGGCTCGTGAAAGAGTGAGGAGCCTCATACAATAGTTATAGGATAGTAGCTTTAGGGGATCAAATCCACCTCCTTGTGATGGACACACTTTAGCATAGTCTTCCTTTAGGCCTCCTCCTCTTAAGAAATAGTATCACCATACTCAACCACCCTTTCGACCTCCATAGTGCCATGATGCTTAGAGAGGGTGTAGTATGGGACCTCTAGCTAAGGGGACCAATTGGACTTAGGATTAACCTTACACACTTTTAGAAGGATTTCATCCACCACAACACCCACAAAGATCTATTACAGGATCATCAGGTTGTACAACACAGACTATTGGGTGACTGGAGGAGTATCTTCTCAGTGGAGAGGACCAAGTAGTTTCTATGGGTGCGGGGTTCATGGTCATCATTAGAGAGAGTGCCCTCATACCCTTGCTAATCGGGGTGACTTACATATTTCTTAGCAAATGGTTGTTGACATGGCTAAGATCCATAGGATCTATGTTACTGCGGTCAAGAACCACCATCCATAGTAGCAAGGCATGGTGATTGAGACCATAGGAAACATTAGTGGTATTTCTACCACTATCTTATTTGATTCCAGTTCATCATATTGTTTCATTTCTCTACATTTAGTAGAGAAATGAAGGCTTGTGGTAGTTAGATAGAGCCTTAAATGGGATGTCGAGATGGCTTATGGAGCAAAATCTAAGTGGAATCCTTAGTTAAGTTGTGTTTAGTGGAGTTAGGACCCTTGACCACAACTTTGGATCTTCGTATCCTTCCCTTGGGTTCATAAGTAGTTATCCTGGGCATGAATTGGTTATCTGCGCATAGATCTAGAGTTGATTGTCATGGAAAGCTTATATCTTGTGAACAAAATTTGGGAGTGGAGTCATAAATTGTTGGAGTAAGAAGACCCATATCTATTCGCACCATATCCATTATGCGGTGAAGAGGTGTGCATGAAGGGGTTATTAGTTATTTAGCATCGGAGTTTTGTGACTGATCGGAGGATGGGACTCATGGACCGTCACTTGATTAGTACCCCATTTTACTGGAATTTTTTCGATGCTTTTCCTACCGAGTTTTCGTGGTTAGCTCCCCACGTGAGATATATTTTCAAATCTATTTGGTCCTCGGGATTGGACCCTATGTCATGTGCACCATATATGATAACCAAACCTAAGATTTGTGAGCTCAAGTTTTAGTTGGAGTTCCTTCTTGATAAAGTCCTAATCCATCCTAGTATATCTCCTTGGGTGCACCGGTGATCTTTGCGTTTGTGTGTCGACTACGGGTAGTTGAACAAAGTAATGATCATGAATCATTACCCCCTTCCATGGATAGATGATTTATTTTACCACATGAAGGGGCCACTATATTTTCTAAGATTGCTATTAAGTCGCTACCATCGCCTAAGGATTTTGGAGGAAGATAATCACAAGACAATGTTCCGCATGATTTATGACCACTATGAGTTCATGTTGGTACCATTTTTTTGACAAACACCCCTCCAAAGTATTCATTAGTTTGATAAATGGGGCATTTATGACTTTTTTGGATCACTTTGTACTTGTGTTTCTTGATGAAATTTTCATATAATCACTTATGCATGAGGAGAGCTAAGAGCACCTTCTACAGGTTCTTTGGTGTCTTCATGAGTAGAATCTATACAGGAACCTGAATAAGTTTGCCTTTTTCTAGTGAGAGGTTCAATAAATGGGTCACATCATTTCTATGGAAGGTATCATAGTCGATCCTTCCAAGATTACATCTATTAAGGATTGACCAGTGCCACCAATGTGAGTGAGGTGTGCAATTTCATGGGGTTGGTAGTTTACTATAGAAGATTTGTTTAGGAATTCTCTCAGGTTGTGTACCCCATCACTTCCCTTCAGGGGAAAGGGAAGAAGGTTTTTAAGTCTCATGGATGTGAGAAGGCCTTAATTACAAAAAGTAATTCCTTATGATAAAATCAATTCTTACTATGATAGATCCTCAATGGGATTTATTCATGTGTACAAATGCTTCTTTGGTAGGATTAGGAGGTGTTTTTATGCAGGAGTGTCATTTTTTAGACTTGTAGCCTTCCAAACTCAAGGATTATGAGCTCAATGATCCCACTCATGACCTTGAGCTTATGGAAGTGGTGCATGCATTTTTGTGTTTGTGTCATTTCCTTCTTGGCATGAGGTTCATTCTTAGGAATGACCATTTGAGGTTACATCACTTCTTCACGCATCCCAATCGTAACGCTCGTCAATGGCATAGGATGGAGTTTCTATGTGTGTAGGACATGGAGATAGATCATATTAAAGGGAAGGAGAATGTGGTTGTAGATGTTTTGAGTCAATGGAGACATTTGGTTATGGCTACTTAATGGGTACAAACTTACAGAGTAGGATTTTGTGACAACTTCCACATGACAACTTCTACCTTGTAGCTAGATAAGAGATTGAGTCTCAGAGACCCCTTGAGGGGAAGTTTGATGGATTTTCATTAGAGTCAGATGGAATTATCAAACATAGAGGTTGTATCTATGTACCTAGGGATGGAGGTTTGAGACATGATATCTTGGAAGATGTTCATCATGCACCTTATTCATCCCATCAAGGGGTGAATAAGATGCATGCCACCTTGAGATAGTCGTAACATTAGAGAGGTCATTGGAGAGATGTATCTCAGTTTTTTTATTTTGTTTAGATTTTTAGAGGTGAAAGGTCGAGCATCATCATCCGGATGGCCTTCTCTACCCGCATGATATACCAAAGTGGAAACGGAACACAATTTCCATAGATTTCATAGTAAGGCTATCATCGTTGGATACCACCAAGACGCCATCATGGTCACAGTGTATCGATTGAAGAATTTTTCTCATTTTTCTCTCGTGAAGAACACCTGTACAACTAGTCTAATGGCCTAATATACTTTGACGAGATTATGATACTACACGGATTCATGCAGAATATTATTTATGACTATGATCACTTATACACCTCTCATTTCGAACTACCATACAACATAACCTTGGTACAAGTATAACCTTTAGTATAACATATCATCCAAAGACATATGAACAAATGGAGTGGGTGGATCATATTTTTGAGGGCATGCTTCAAATGTATGTTATGGACCATCTGTCGAGGTGGGAGGAGTATTTATAGTTGGTTGAGTTTTCTTATAATAACAAATTTCATAGTTCTATTGGTATGGCTCCATTTCAGGCACTTTATGGCGGGGGACTATATCTGATATCATTGAGTTTGGAAAGATCGAGAAAATAGTATCTCTCGTGTCGACTTTATTAGAAGACATAGAGGAGTAGGTTGTTTTGATCAAACAAATGCTTCAGGAGGCACATAATAGATAGAAGAAATATGAAGATCAAAGGAGAGTTGGCCATATAAATGAGGTGGACATGAAGGTCTTTCTTCATGTCAAACCTCATAAGAGCCCTATGGTTTAAAGAAAATACTATAAGTTAGATCCTATATTTGTGGGTCCATTTGAGATATTGGAGTGGATTAGTCCCTTAGCTTATCGTCTAGCCTTGCCACCCAGCTTGTCTCGCATGCTTGATGGATTTCATGTTTCTATTCTTAGGAGATACATTGTACATACCTCTCATCTAATGGATTAGACCACATTACAGTGCAAGATCGAAGAAGAAGAATATGTGGATCCTATGCACATTGTAGAGCGTAGGAACCTACGCCTTTGAGGTGACAAGATTGACCAGGTATGAATCCAGTGGTATAAGTATGATGATAATCTGTAGCCACTTGGGAGGATGCTACTTTTTTACGAACCCATTTTCCTTACCTATTTTAGTGAATTCTAGGAGAAAGTCAAGTCTAAGGGGAGGGGGATGTAGTACCCATTCCACTTCAACACTATTTTCATTATGATGATATTACTTTTTGATTGATACTTAGACATTTTGATTATTATATATTGATTAGTAGATGATAGACTATGTAGATATTTGGACTATTGACATGTCATGATTCACATTTCAATTATGATATAATAGATGACATTGGTAGATAGTTCGATATATATTAATTTGTATTATTTGGATTTTAGACCGACACGTTATACTCTAGATGTTCTGAGTAGAATTATGATCTCATTGATGTTAGAATCGAATTATTTGATATGTTGATAGATGATAGAATTACTTAGCTTTAGATGATGGTTATTGATATATATATATATATATATTATTTATGCAGCCGTGAGACTAGAGAGGAATTATGTTTGTGTTTCAGGGATATTTTATAACATATATTGAAAGGGGATAAGGGACCAACCATGGAAGGATTTCGTGTGTTTTGCAACATGGCCAAATTTGACAACTTGTGTCTAATGTTTATGTGGTGTTATTGCATGCCTAGTTAGGAGGTTTCAATGGGGGTGACCTCACATGTGTGGCCATGGGGTGTAATGTTTTCCCTTCTTTTAATTTTTGTCTGTTTTATATTGTGTTATATGTATTTAATTCTTGGGAAATTTTAGTCACTTTATTAGTAATTATTAATGTGTCCTAATTATCTAATCCAACTTAATTTGTTAAAAAAATAAGGATGTGACAATTGGATAATTATGAGGGTAGATGGTCCTTGAAATCTTGTGAATGTAAGTTGGATTTGTGTTGTGTACTCTTCCCCAACTTCAAAATTCAGATTTTTACTTGGGATGATTTTTTGGAGGCTTGTGGGACAAGCTAAGCTTGTCCCATGCATCTTAAATTATCCCAAAACCATACCTATGGTACATGGAGTTAATCTTATGCATATTTATGCATTTTGGAGTGTAAAAAGTTAAAAAAATTGCACTTTTCTACTTACTAAAATTACTTTGTCCTTGGTAGGCTTGGTGTGAAGTTGGAGTGTCATGTGGGCATGGTATATGCCTTACATGTTCATTTATTGTCTTGGGAATGGTGTTTGACTTGTTTTTTGGAATGGAAATTAATGAAATTGCATACTACATGGATCCACCTCATCAGCCTTACATCCCATTTCTATTTATTTATTGAATTTGATGGATTTGGGGTTACTTGTTTTTTTTCTTCTTTTGAACTTTTGGAATTAGAACTTGTTGGAGTTTCTTTTTGAGCGTGATGTGCTTGAATGTGTCAACAATATTGTGGAGTGAAGACTCTTGGAATCTTGATAGAGAGGTAGGATCTCCACCTTTGTTATTTTCTTATTTATGTTTATAGATGTGAAAATTGTGCTTGTTAAATATTGTATGAGTGTTTTGAATGTGTTTTTATGTGGTTGGGTAGTTTTCCTTAAGAAGGGAGTGAGAGATGGAAGTATGGAACCATTGGGGAGGGAAAAGGGAGTTGTGAGGCATGCATTTTGGAGGGAGTGTGATTGGGATTTTCACCTATGGGGAGTGAAAATGAAAACATGGACATATTTTTTCATACTTGCAAGGAGAGAGATAAGGATATTTTTTTGTTTTTATTGTGCACATGGAGGCTTTGGTTGAAACTCCTATTTCACTTGGGAGGAAAAAGGTGGTGGTTCCCATATTCATTGCTTTGTTTGGCTTGATTTAAAGCCTATGTGTTTATTCTAAAAGATGTAAATATTGTTGTGTATGTGTATTTCAATGTGTTACATGTCTTGAGGATTGTATGTTGTTTTTGTGGAAGCCATTCTTGTTAAAAAAGTTGTTAAATGTCGCTAAAGGTACCTCATTGTTCTTTCATTGGGGATTGGGGAAAACAAGGGAATGGATTCTCTTGTTATTAGAGTAAAGGTTAGGCGGAGAGCGTCACAAATTCCCTCTTTCTTTGTATTGTTATGCATGTTATTTAAGAATTAACGAATGCAAGATTAAAGCGATGAAGTTTGGAGAAGACATTGAAATGAAGACTTGTGTTTGGCCTTGTTGAAATTCTCTATGTTGTAACTTGATCATTGTATTATTCCTACTTTGAGTGGAATACTGTAACATTGTATGCTTAAAAGAAAGTTGTAATATTGCAGTTATTTAAAGTTGTAGTGATCGAGTGAAAGAAGAAAGCTTTGTATATGTCATTATTCAAATTTGTAATGTTGTAGTGAACGGAGAAAGCATAATTTGTGTAGTTTCTTGGAATCAAAGTCTCCAAAATTATATGTTATTCAAGGTTACAACATATAAATATGTGTATTTGGAAAATAAACATGTATTCAAAGGAATTGTTGTTTAGTTGTTATTTAATGTTGGAAAAATTGAATATGTAAAAGAGAAGGAATTATAGTAAAATGTAATCTCAATTTTACATTTTATTATGAAGGAAAGAATATACAATGATTTCATGTTATGTAATTTGAGTATGAAACAAGAAATTTTTTTAATATATAAACCAATCAATGCAAGACACCTTACCTAAATTTTTTATTTTTGTAAAAACCATCTTAAGTTGAAAACCATTGAAAAAAATGCATTGTTGTAGGTTATGTTTTCAAAGAATAAAACTGCCACCCTTGTGTAGAGCGACAGTTTTAGAACCACCACAAAAATGAGTTTGGTGGTCGATGAACCACCACCAAGAAGGGTGGTGATCATAGGACCGCTAGGAGACTGCGTATGGTAGCGGTTTGTCACTTTTTAAGGAAAAAAAAAAAAACGTCTAGAAAAAACACATATTTAAAATTAATTAAAATCTATACTTAAATCCATTAAAAGGAAACATCCAACAACTAAGAATCAATTAAATTCAATTGTTCAATCCATCCAATCTATTTTATGGCACCCAAATGTGTAAATCTCATAGATTTAATAAAAATGGGGTTTTTCCCAATTGCAGAACTCAAAAGATGTTACATTAAAATAACAAAACATATCCATGGTAGGACCTCTACATTAAAAAATTTGAAATCTATAATAGTAAAATTTTTACAACTAAAACCAAGAAATTTTTTCCATGGTTTATCTTCTTGCTCTCATGGCTCCTCCTATTTCTCCTCTTCCAAAACCCTGCAAATAAGAAAAGAGTAAATGAGGTTGTTTTGGGGGATATAGAAATAAAAAGAGAACCATAAGGATATTTTGGGCAACCTAAATTTAAGGGATATGATAGATTCAATCCAATTGCCCAAATTAAACCCTACCTCACTTAAGTGAGAGGTATTTGTGGGAATGTAAATTAAGAAAATGGAACATGGGTAATGGGGTGAATGGGGCAACCTAGAAAATAAGGTCACATTGGTGCTTGATAACTAATTAAACAATTGGAGCTTTGTAGATGATTTAAACCATAATTATTTCTTAGAAAGTAATTTAATAATGATTAATTTTTATTAAATTTCAACTTTCATAAGATTTTGTAGAGAGAGAATTTAACCAAGAAATCTCATAATTGTATAAATGTCTAACCTTGCAAGCCCCTTTTTTAAAAAAATCATTATTACCATAAAATTAACTATTAATTTATTAGTTCTATTTGTTTTGAGAGTACAAAATTATGGGTGTTACTTAAAGAGTTTCCAAACTTGTAATTTTTATGAAAAATTTTCCATGAGGATAATAGGAAAATTTGGGGCATAATGCAAGGAGAAAAATGAAGATGCAAATAATCTCAAAAAAATTGATAGAGTTCTTGGTAGAAATGGAGCAATGTGGGGGATTGAAAAAATGACTATGGATTTTATAGGAATGAGAGAGAGAGAGAGGAAGAGGGGTGTATTTTTATCCCCCTTGTCACCTTGGAAATAGACAGAGGGACACACAAAATGTTCCTTAGCCCCATAGTGACACTTGTAATGCATGCACACATGAGGGAGATAGTGGAAGGAATTT
The DNA here is from genome assembly GCA_018340775.1 of Taxus wallichiana var. yunnanensis. Lineage (NCBI taxonomy): Eukaryota > Viridiplantae > Streptophyta > Pinopsida > Cupressales > Taxaceae > Taxus > Taxus wallichiana. The sequence continues at coordinate 245,350,628 of CM031240.1, read as the reverse complement.
AATTTGAGCACATGGGAGCTAGTTTTCGGTCATTTGAGGAACATAACGAGAGCATGTTGGGGACGCATTTTTGCCCCACGGTCCCCTTAGAAAGGGATGGAGGGACACCAAAGTGCACATTTTCATGGTGATGACAAGTGTCAAACATGTCTGAGTTAGAGCAGGGGCTAGAAATTTGGTGAAAGGTGCTTATTAAAGCCTCTTGAGGTCATGTGGTGGGTTCATGAGGCTTAAGGTGGGGACAAACATGTTTTTTCCTCTCTTTTCCCCTTGGAAAGGGATGGAGAGACATGAAAAGATGGCGTTAGCCTCATGGTGACATGTATCAATGAAAATTTTGGCTAAGTATGAAGCTTCTACATTTGAGGGGAGATTGAAAATGACATTGTCAGAGCTCCTAGATGAATTTTTGCACACTTATTTATATGATTTTGACTACAAACAAAATTTTGTGAAGGATAAGATGGATCTCAAGGTAGGATTCAGCTTAAAAATCCTAAAAAGTTTCCTAAGGTGCTTATTGCATCAAATATGTAAGTCAAAATTCCTTTTGCACATTCAAGAATAATTTCAACAAATTTCACAAAATCGATGAAGGAAGTGGAAAACTTTTCAAATGGTCAAAAATACCTCAATGCTTTAATCATATTTCTCTCTCCTCACCAAAATGGTAAAATTTTTATTGTTTAATAAATGAAACTACAGCTTTGGTTTGTCGTGTAGATTTCCACATGGCTGATAAAAAGATTCCTTTTGAATTTAATATAGGTTTAAAAAAATAATAGTGTATTGGAAGAGGTTACCATGAAGTTTCTTAGTGTTTCTAGCATTATAAGGGGAACTTACATCTACATAACATAGGGGAAGTTTCTAATGTGCATGAATTTTAGGAGAAAGACACAAAGGGATCCAAACTACACGTAATAAAACATAATACACAAAGGAACCGAGTTTATACATTGTAGGTGAATAGAGAAAAGAACAACTAAAATAATATAATCATCAATTGAAGGCATTTTTGCACTATTTGCAGACACCTCTTGGTTAAGCTCTTGAATTGACCCTCTTTAAGATATTGCCATTGAACAATCTATAGGGAATGAGTTACATGAAACCAATTGTTTTCAAAGGCTGCGATCTTGGGTAGATATCTTGTTAAATGATCCGGTGTGGATTTTATTGCTGATATGATTAAGACCTTAAATGAGATTTAATCCTAAAAAAATATCTTGAAAGAATTGTCGAAGGTGTTGAAGCCAAAGTCACTAGGTGGGAAGTAATGACGCTCACTTATATGAGATGGCTAGTAGTTGAGAGATATTTAATAAATGTGTAGAAAAAAATCTTTTTCATGGTTAACGAAAATCAATCAAAATATCACCCCCTTGCGTGGAGATTTAAATGAACTATAAAGTATGGAATAGGATAATAAAAATATTTCCAAATAAGCTTGCATCAAATTAAGAACTCTATGCTATAACTTCATACAACCTATTAGTGTTGAGTAATTCAATGTGGTTGAGATTCAAGAGTTTTTTTTATGCATGAGGGATTCAACAATTAAAAATTCTTCTATATTCGGATGTATTAAGGTGGTGAAGGGGCTTAGAAATATTATTGTTGTTTTTAATAAAGGGGTGAGGTATGTAAGGAGAGGGATAGGGTCGATAGATGTACGTCGATAGGGTTATTCTATGTCTATTTTATAACCTATCCTACAATTATGAGGAATGTTGTTATGCTCCTCAACTATATATTTGTAATGTGCTTCTGATAAAATAATATGAGATATATTTGATCTCCATTCTTCCTTAACTAATTGCTACTATCAATCATTGTAATAGTGAAATCTTCATATTTGGCATGTGTGTTTGAATTATTTGCATGCAACAAAGGACTTGTGTGGAGATTAATGTTTTTGAATTAAGTTTTCTCCTGTAATGAAGACGTCACCGTATAACATACTTCTTGTTGCGTGGAATGAAAGAGGCTATGTGGAGCTGTTTAAGGAAATTTTGTTTGTTGCCAAAACATGACATGCATATGTTTCTTCTACGTGGAAATTGAAGGATGCGTGGAAATATGTGTAAAATTCCCACCAAGTCGTCCATAATCTATCCTTTTTTGTCTTTTTCTTTTCTGCACTCTTTGCCAAAGTGGAGTATTGTTGGACAACAATCAATAATATTTTTCTTCTCCATTTAGTCTACCATCAGGCACATAGCAGTGACTGGAAACAAATAATAAAAAAAATATTGATATGGTAATTTGTGGGACGATTAAGTGATAATAGGAGAAATTTTATGAATGCCATGTGGAAGAGATTTGGTGCTGCAAGGTGTTTTAGATCTACCAAATTCCAGTGACCTGCACTTTAATTCCAGCGACCAGAACTTTAATTCCAACGAACAACAAAGTGGTAATTTCCACGTGAAATATGTAATCTCTGCAATCATTAATTGGAGGAATATAATACCTACGTGTATATTTCTACTCCATTACTTCTGGAGCATGCAAGAAGTAGCCTCAAATAAGCTAAAGTTGAGTCCCACACACTAACGTTGAATGTCTTCCGGTAGCTAAAATGAAGACTCACAAGCCCAAGAACACCTTCACGATGCTCAAGATAGCTTCAGGTTCTATTTCACCTTGCTGAATGAGTTTCGCAACTCTGAAAAATCTTATATTCGACGAAAATGGTTCACGGAGAGGAATTATAGAGTATTTTATTTTCTACGTCAGTTGTTAGGTGAAAAGATTTAGAGCTGAACTAGAAGCTCGTTATGATGTAGACTACAAAGACGAGGAAGAACGCCCCATGAAGTGTTGCCATCTCTCAACATGTGAGTATCAAGAGCATCTACGAGATAATATCTCTCATCATTGAGTAAAGACAGTAATATTTCTTAAAAACAATAAATAAATATTTTTTACTTTATTACAATGTCTGCTCCGAGTTGCTTCTTTCAATGATCAATTACTTAAATGACCAAATTTTACGTCTTGGAAAATAAAAATGAGGAAAATCCTTGATTTGAAGGATTATGGGGCATTGTCACATGGTCCGTGATAGGTTCCACAACCTAGTTGACAATTTTTACACTTGTGCAAAAATGGGCAACTCAAAACTTCGTCGATATGTTGAAAAGTTTTGGGTGAAGTATACCTAAGCTAAAGGAAGTTTCGATGTTATTTGTTATTAGTTACAAGATTAAATGAAATCTGCAGTTATGTGTGCTATCTCAAAATAGAACATATCACATAGTCTACAAATTTCACGCCATCTTCAGAAAAAGAACACAAAGCCCCGAAGGGAAACTGTGTTGTCTTGATGAAGACGAAAAATTACAAATTAGGTGAAGTGCTGAGTTTTAAAGTAGCAAACAGAAATGTAGATTACAAAAATCGAGTTCATTACTAAATGTTACAAGTTCCTATCAATGTTCTTTCCTTCATGATTAAGACATTCAATTATGTTACTGAGTTGTTTAGTTCATTATATAATCCATACAGAAAAGCTAGAATGCACAAGAAGTGAAACCTCAGCTTTCAAAAATACACAACTCATTTTCAGAATTCAATGATTTATTCAAAAGGAGAGTCAAATATTTCCCACACAAGCCATGGGATGTAACTGAAAAGTAAAGTACAACTACTAAAAAGAAAGGTACACATGCATGAAAGAGAAAGAAAAGGAGTATGAGTGAACCCATCATTGCCTTGAGGTTTTTTCTTCGATTGAAGCATCTTCATTTCCATGGTAGAAGCCATTGTACCTGAAAAGAAGAAAAGAATTAACTATCAGTTATGAGCTTAGGGATCAATTCATATTCCTACACTATCCTACTTCATGCATATGAATCTTCTCCTAATAGGAGATGTATTCTACTTGAAGAGAAAACTACATGCATGCTTTATTCACTCAGAAAGGAGAAAGAGAAAAGAAAGAAAGAAAAAATACGGACATAAGAGAGGCCAAAAAGCCTAATTATTTTCTAATTGTTTTCTTAAGTGTGCAGTAGTACAGTTGCAAGCAGAGAGAGAAAAATAGACAAGTAATAAGTGCACATAATAAAAGGAAGAATGTAGCTCAAGATCCAATAACTATTTTGAAATTGAAGAAGTTACAGTATAGAAGAAAGACTAGCAATAGAAGCACATATTTTTAATTAATTTACGGGAACAAATATAATTTCAGAATTTCAAAGTTAGTTCTACACACTTTAAAGGTAGAAATATAATTTCAGAATTTCTACAGGTAGAGCCAAGCACATGGTAAAGTTATTTACTACGGGAAAAGAATAAATTCAAAGTTAGTTGCTATGGGAAAGGATAAAATTTCAAATTTAGAAGAAATAATCTGTCCATCAGATTATTATACAATGCTGAGATACAAATAAGACTGCAAAATATGACAATAGTCTCAGAGATCAAGTTGAATGCATGATTTGCAGTTACAAAAATAAAATTCTTTCAAAATGAATACAGATATGCTGCCATATCAAAGAAGTATAACTATTTATGCAAGGGATTGATCAAATACAAATACAACAACAGGTGAAGCTCAAGTACAACATTGAAGCACAAAAGAAGATGAAACTACATTTTTGACAAGACTTGAATTGTCCAACATGCAGGAGTTGTAAATAGAGTTCCATAAATAATATGTTATGCGTAGGTTCAGAAAATAGTACACATTATTTTTAGAAAGTCAGGAATATTGTTACAGTCAAGCATTTAATAGATGTGATTTTTAGAAAACAATGGCATTTCAAACACTCATCTCATGGAGAATTTCAATGTTCAAGTGATCACAATGTTGAAAGTTTAAAGAAAGTATTCTCAAAAGGTGCTACAAAATTTTAAAAATCAAGTTGATCCTGAGACAATGAATTGTAACAAATGGATTCTCCAGAATACAAAATTGAGCCAAAGATTTCATAATGGACCTGAAGTAATATACAAAACCTGTATTTGCAGAATGTCATAACCATCTTCTATAATATCCTCAACAAATGGTGAGATAATAGTTGTCCTAGCACAAAGAACTCATACAGAGAAGAAGCTAAAAGTATGAATATCCAAAAAGAAGAAAATACTCTATGTTCACCATAGTAAAACAAAGGAAGGTACAAAGTAAATCAGAGTTTCATAACAACAAACACATGATCACAGAGTCTTTTTGAAGTTCATTTCAGCAATGGTGAGAATGACAGATACCCAGAACTCAGAAAATATAGATCTATAATTCATGATGTAGATTGGGCCAAAGAACAAACTCACCATAGATAATCAAATGGTTAGAAATTTTGAGCAACCGGATGATGAAGCGAGAGGTCCACAAGCCCACATGAGGTTTTAAACTCATAATTCAATCAAGAGAAACAAATCACAGAACCCACAAATATTTCCAAAACATTCAGTGATACATTTAAAGAAGAAAAGAAAATAGAAGTTTACGCATGCAAGAAATATTACCTATAAATGACTATGGCAGCAAAGAAATGAAACCTCGACTTTAAAAATATACAGAGGCATGAATGGTATAGACGATAAAAGGATAGAGCAAGCTTAAAGAAAAAATAATGGTGGCCCACACTTCAACCACTCACACTTAGAAAACTACAGAAACCATGAAACCGAAATGACAGAGAATATTTTGCAGAGAAGGAGCTCTAAAATACAGTGAAAGATGAGCTCAAACCAGAACAGAGTAATGGCGTTGAGAGGAAAATTTTCTAGGGCTTCACCCATACAACCAAAAATCCAAATGAATGTGCTTTAGGGTCAAGTTCCCTTTAGTACTTCGAACCCAAGAAGAAGTGGGTTAACTCAACTCAAACTCAACCACAGTCAAGATCAATGATCATCAAACATCAAGGATGTAAGATCAACATCCATGGATCATCACAAAATCAATGCTAACCACATTAGGATGCCACCACCCACAATAAATGCCATCCAAAGCCCTAATCACAATATGAAAAATTGATGGTCTGCAATCAGACAGGTACAAAGATCAATGATAGAGAACAAGGCACGAAATTTCAAATAAACCACCAGAGTTATAATTAACTTGATTCTCGCCACCCAAGCCACCAAGGGGTGAGTCACCATGGAAGGGGATAGCCTACGTGTCCACTGAATTAATCATTGCAAATGACTTCCAAGTCTAACCCAAGTGCATGTTTCAAATAAAGGGGCAACCAAATAGTATATCATGATCACCGAAAAGGTGAATATTATAATATGCCAAGGCTGACATAACCAAGGGTGGTAGACTATATAATACACCATGTGTTATGCAAAGGAGCTTAATTATTTAAACTATGATTATTGCTTAGTTTATGCCCAAATAAATCAAAGAGGTGGTCGAATGTATTATGATGCCTATGCCCTAGCCAAAAGAGATGTCAATATCAGAACATGTGCACATAGCAGGTGGTCCCCACAGGAGGAATTATTTTTGCAAATATTGCTAAGTGTTGTAGTTATTTTGCTCACATACAGGAGTTGTATTTTTGCATGCCTTCACAATAGGACAGAATAGAGAAGAAGACAGAGTTACATGGAAAGAGACTTTCCTAGCAAGCAATCTTATTTTTAGCAAATTATTCACCCTTCTTTTCTTAAAAATAGAACAATCAACTTCAGTTTGACTGTAATGTAAGTAAGGCTAATAATGCCTATTTGTAATTACATGCTCTATTTTTCCCTTTATCTATTATTAAATAAAGGATAAAATAAGATGCATGGGTGAGTACAAGCCTTAGTCTATTTTTAGAGAGGGTGAATTTTATTTTTGCTATATATTGTTTGCCTTTGCAAGGCACAATGGAGGACTAGAGGACTTTTGGATATATGAGTACTGAAGCAATTTTTACAATTTTTCCCTCTGAGTGTGAAGTATTTTCTGCCTTTCCAAGTTATTTTGCAGTCTTGTGTATGTTTATATTAATCTTGTGAATGCAAATTCCTTGATCAACCACCTTACCCTGCTACAAATTTTAGTCTTTTTACTTAATTTTAATGTGCATGTTAACTTATTAGTATTGTTGTGATTCTCCCTCAGTACAATCAAGTGTTTTTCCCTTAGATATTCTAAGAAAAACTATTGGTTCGTGCATCAAAATCCTTCCCAAATTATTTGTGCATATACTCAGTCAAATCCCTCATACAAATTTGGTGTATCACCTTAGTTTTAATCATTTTTCAGTTATCTTTTACTCTCAAACTCCCACAAATCAGTTTAAGATACACCAATAAGGAACCGGCCTTGATACCAGAGACTCACCTCAAAATAGGTATACCCACAGACCTGAGGTGTTTCCATTGTATCTACGAAAGAGAGAGATCAATTGTGCAAGCTTAGAAAAACCTAGCAACCATCTCTCTACAGGGTGCACTTTCGAGAGATAACAATTTTTGGCACGCCCGGTGGGACACAATTACAGAAGTTAAAGTTTCATTTTCCAAAGGTGTTCCACTTCAAGTAACAAATCATTAGCCACCGTGTGACCTTTACTGGAAGATAATAGTTTTTGGCATGGGGACAATGAATCAGATATGCATGTGAATTACAATTTCTACAACATATCTATAGATTACAACAAATTAAAAGTTACTTTTGGGATTAAGTTGCAACAATTTATTCTAAAGATTCTAGGATCTTTTGGTGACTCAAAGCTGATTTCAAACCAGTATTACAGCATGTTCCATGCCTAAAGTGACTACAAGATCATTGGTAAGAGGAATTCCTTTATGAGTTTTTTTCTTTACCTTTGAATTTTGCTAGAAGGAGAAGATTTGGTAATACTTTACCTTATAATAGACCCGGTTTTGGTAACCCTCCTCCTAATATTCCTTCACCACAGTATTAATTTCTCAATTAATATCCTGATTTTTCAAATGGCTATCCAACCACCAAGGAATTTTGTGACCTTTACTAATGGCAGCCCATTAGTAATCCCAGTTTACCATGACATTCCTAATGCTGCCATGAAAATTTTGCCATCATTCATGGGTGAAAATCAGGTTACACCAGCTGAACATATCAAAGATGTAGTAGCCCTATGTGTAGTCCATAATATCACTCATGAAGATGTAGCTTTAAGACTTTTAGTTGCATCTTTTAAAGGACAAGCCTTGCAATGGTATAGAAACCTAGAAATTGGAAGCATAAGAACTTGGGATAACTTAGGTGAAAATTTGCTGAAACAGTTCCAGGATAATTCAGATCATTTATCTCTCATTGAACAGTTGTCCACTATTAAAAGAGCTCCCAATGAATTTATGTCTAGCTTCAATATCATTTTTCCAGAACTTGGGAGAGAATTCCAGCAAGTGTCAAGCCTCAAGTTGATCACGCTTTCCTTTATTATCTTAGAGCATTAAACAATGATATCTCAACTATGATTCAGTCAATGGGTGGAGAGACACTTCCGGATGCTTATGATATTGCTATTCGAGATGAAAATAGTCTTATTCAAGATGGAAAATTGGCACCAAGGCCATCAATGCCATTTTTGGTAGATTTAGCACCTATTCCTCAACCTATTACAATCATAGAGCCTACTTGTTGTAGCTCCATTAGATGATGTATTCAAAGCTTTGCAAACTATGGGAAATAAATTGATTTGATTGAGAACAAAATTGCATTACCTAGTAGACCCTATCAGGCTCCTTATTAGCCCTACCAACAAAATCAACAAAACAAGAAGCCCTATCAACATAATCAAAATTATAGGCAGCCTTACCAAAGAAAGAAGTTTGACACAAAGGCTCCTAGTTCATCTAACACTTTAGTCCCAGTTAATATGGCTACAGAAGAGTGGTGTCAACCTTGCAATCAACCTCATTTAGCTACAACTTTCCCAAATGCTTTTCTGAATCTGAATCTTGTTGCACAACCTCAATCTGAAACATTGTTCATGCCTCAAATGGAGGGTGGGCAGCAAGAAACTCATGTTCAGAAAGCACCTGAACAAAATTTAGTTAGTTTTAATGAGGAGGATTTCATTGCAGTCACTACTAGGGCTCAAGGGAAGGCTGCTGAAAATAAAAAGTAGAAAAATAGGCCTATCCTGCCTACTATCACTGATAAGACAACATCTACAACTCCAAAGTCAACTAACAACCTTGTTGTTCCTCAAAAATCAACAAGTGTCCCAGTTGATAAAGGTCATCAAAGACAGCTACAGCCTGATCCAAGAAGACTATTTATACCTTAGATATCCAAGGTAGTTGAAGCAAAATCAGTTTTTCACTAAGGCCTACTCTAAGACAGTTGATTCTGTCTCTAAGATAGTTACTTCTTTTAACATTGTTGATGTAATGAAAAAGCATAATGTTAACATCTCAATGTGGGACACTCTAAGTATTCTGGACAACAAGATTTACTTTCTCATGAACTAGCTAAGCTGCATATTTCTTCAAATACAACAAGAAAAGGAAGTTTAGAAGATAGACATGGTCCTTGGAATGTTTGAGTAAGACCACATTAAAGAAGTTAAGTGGATGGTTTAGAAAGTTCTGAATGCTCATGACATCAAGAAACCACCACCATTTTATTTATCATTGATTATTGGTGAAAATCTAGTTCATAATTACATGGTGGACAAGTGGTGCAAGTAGCACAGTTATGCCAAAAGTGATTGCAGAAAAATTAGGTTTGTAGTATGAGCCTACAGAAAGGAGTGTCTTACAACTTGATGGAACTGCAACTAATACGGTTGGTATAATAAAAAATTTAGAAGTGATGTTACATGCTTGCCCAAATGTTTCTATTCTATAAGATGTTATTGTAGACTTACCCCCATATTTTGCTTTATGCTTATCTAGAGATTTCACACAAAAATAGGAGGTTATCTCTCTTCAGATTGGTCCTTATTTTTCACTACTCATTATGGTACTAAAGTTACTATCAATTTAGAGCCATTGGCTAGATTTCACATTGAGCCTCACTCTTCAAATGCAGTGGCTAATTATTCAGCCTTAGATTAGTTTGATTTTGATGAGGTAGCTCATGTTTCAGCATTGGATGGTGTTTCTAATATGTTTATGGATGAAAAGACAGTGGAAGAACATGCTCATGATCCTTTTAAGGAAGTTGAAGAACACCTTTTTGGTGTGTATTGTATACATGAAGAAGATATACCACTTCCCTTGCTGTCCAAAATAGAAGAATTAGCAGAAGGGATTTGGAAGCTTCATTTTGATGGAGCTAAGAAAAAAGGGATAGGGAGCAGGTCTGATGCTCACTTCCCAATGAACAAGAAGGTATTTCTCAGCTTTGAGTCTCCAATTTTCCTGTACTTGCAATGTAGCTGAATATGAAGCTTTAATTCATGGCTTACTTTGGGCCAGAAAAAGGGGTATCAACATTCTACAGATTTTTGGTGACTCTAAGTTGGTTATTAATCAAGTAAAAATTTCAATGTTTGTAAGAATCCATTAATGAAGTCTTACAGACACAGAGTTTCAGACTTAATGGAAGACTTTGATGCTATTAACATTCAGTCTATTCCTAGAACTAAAAATAAGCATGTAGACAGACTTGCAGCAGTTGGGGCTAGTTTTGAAGTGCTAGAACAAATTGAAAATATGAAAATCCAACCTCATATAAAGTTAATTGTCAGGCCCTCAATACCTGATAATGATTCAAATTGGCAAGTTTTCGAAAGTGATGATCAAAATATAGGTTTTTACTAGAAAGAAGTCAAATTTTCTACATTTAATCGGGATAAATTACAACACTTATATGGTGACAAGATTGTTCAATTAAAGAAAATAAACTAGCCTCATGGTCTAGTCACATTAGAAGACATCTTCAACACTGATGATCAATTAAGAAAGGTCAAGACTAAAATGTCAACTCATGCTGACAATTACGAAGAGGTCTTGGTTGATGAGGGAAAAAGCTATTTCTTGGGAAGGTATGTTCCTTAACTGAAAAGAAGTCATTTATTAATCTTTGCAAAGAGTTTAAAGATGTTTTTCTTGGAAATACCAAGATCTGAAAGGATTTGATCCTAGTCTAGCACAACATACAATTGAGTTGCAGCCAAATTCTAAACCTATTAGGTAGAAACAGAGGCCTGTGAATCCCAAAATAGAGCCTCTGATGAGGAAAGAATTATCCAAGTTGATTGAATCAGGTATTATCTTTCTAGTTAAGCATTCAAGTTGGGTAGCCAATCTTGTTCCTGTTAGGAAGAAGAATGGTGAAATCAGACTATGTGTAGATTTCAGAGATCTTAATAAGGCTTCATTAAAAGATCATTACCCACTTCCCGAATATGGATCAGATTCTAAGAACAGTCTCTAGGTTCAAATAGACTATCTCTTAGATGGTTACAAGTGGATATAATCAGATTTTAGTTTCGAGAAGAAGATAGATACAAAACAACTTTTACCACCAAGTGGGGTACTTATGCTTACAAGAGGATGCCTTTTGGTCTTTCAAATGTTGGTGCAATGTTTCAATGTGCAATGGACATGGATTTTCACAATTTATTAAATAAATGCATCCTTGTTTATTTAGATGATGTTACTATATTTTCAAAAGATTCTGAAGAACATCTAATGCACTTAAGGCATACTTTTCAGTTGTGTAGGCAATTTGGAATATCTTTGAATCCACTGAAGTCTATCTTTTCAGTACATCAAGGCAAGCTACTTGGTCATATTGTTTCTAAGAAGGGTTTAGCAATTGATCCTTTCAGAATCGAAGCCATATCATAGCTATCATTGCCTCATCATAAGAAGGCATTACAAAGTTTTCTTGGAAAAATCAACTTTGTTAGGAGATTTGTTCTAGATTTTGTAGCATTGGTTAAACCACTCACAACTATGCTAAAGAAAGAGAAAATTTCTCTTAGACCAGTGAAGGAAGAGAAGGATTTGAAGCAATCAAAGAAGCTATTTCTCAAGCTCCTACTCTTGCAAATCCAAATTTTGATAAAGATTTTATAATGTATGCACTTGCAGGAGCTGAAACAATCTCAGCCATATTAACTCAAGTCAATGATGAAAATATTGAGCAACCTATTGCTTTCTTTGGATAGAGTTTGCATGATTATGAAACAAGGTACACATTTCTTGAAAAGTAAGTACTTTCAGTAGTTAGAGGACTAAATAATTTCAAGTATATGCTTTGAATAATAAAATCCATGTTCTTGTTTCTCATCCAAGTGTGAAAGCATTCTTACTAAATAAGGAATTGAATGAGAAAAGAGCAAACTGGATAACAAAGGTCATGGAGTATGATGTTGATATTTGGGTTGCTAAGACAGTTTGAGGGAAAGGTTTATGTGAGCATCTAATTGCTGATATGGAAAAACAACAAGCTACAGAACTAGATGATTCAAAACAGCATGTTGAAATTACGTATCAACAATAAAAATTATGGTTCAACTAAGAAATCAACAACCTGAGCTCACTCACAAGATTCAGAATCAAGATGGATGACTGATTTGGTTAATTATCTATAGCAGGGCACCTATCCGGAAGGTATGGACAAAAATAAATGAAGGTATTTCAGATTACAAGTTGTACCCTATATCTTCATTGATAATGTGTTATTCAAAAGGGATATAAATGGAATCTTGCTGTGGTGTGTTGATTATGATAAAGTTCAGAAAATACTGTTAGAATTCCATGAAGGACCTGCAGGAGGTCACTTCTCAGCATGTACTACAACCTTAAAAATCATGAAAGCTGGTTACTATTGGCCTAGCATATTCAAAGACTATTTTGAATGGATTAGAAAATGTAAAAAATGTGCTTTCTTTGTCGAAAAAAGAATGTTTAGCTTCACTTCCCTTGCAGCCCATTTCAGTTGATCAACCTTTTATGTAGTGGGGTCTAGACTTTATTGGCATGATAAATCCACCATCATCACAAGGACACAAGTGGATCTTAACTACTATAGATTATTTCACATGATGGACTGAAGCAATAGCCTTGAAAGATGCTAATGAAGCTTGATACTATCCTTTTATGAAGGATTAGTTTGCAGATTTGGTGTTCCAACAACTATCATATCAGATAATGCTTTAGCTTTCCTTGGTGCAAAGATAACAAATTGGGATGTCAAACATGGAATATATCTAAGTTCTTCATCTAATTATTACCCACAAGGTAATGGCTTAGCTAAGAGTACTAACAAGAATTTGTTAAGGATCATAGAAGAACACTCAAGGATAATCAAAGAGCTTGGCATCTGATGTTGAATTCAACACTTTGGGCTGATAGAGTGACTCCTAAAAGATTAGTTGGAAATTCACCATACAAACTTGTGTATGGAAAAGAAGCGAGAATTCCTATTTCAGTTGAGTTACCTGCATTAGATTTGTTGCATCAAATCAAACTTCTTGAAAATGAACCATTACAGGTTCGTTATGCAGAGTTAATGGAATTACAAGAGCTAAGAGATAAAGCCCATTTGAATATGGAGAAGAATCAGAAATAAATAAAGAAGACTTTTGACAAGAAAGCCAAATTAGAGTCTTCAATGAAGGAGATATCATGTTAAAATGGGATGTTGATCGTGCAAAGCTAGGAAGACACTCAAAGTTTGATACACTCTGGAGTGGTCCTTACATGATTTTAGCTTGCAAAGAACACAATGATTTTTAGCTTTTGAAGCTGAATGGAGAGGAACTTCCATTCCTATGAATGGTATGTTTCTCAAACATTGTTATTGAAAATCTTACAATGATTGTTAGAGTAGGATTTCCCTTCAATAAGTGCAGTTTCTACACATTGCAATGTTTTCAATTCAATAAGTGCATTCATGCACGTGGTCTATTTACCAGATCCTTTCCCAGCTTTAGTTTTTTTGGAAGGGTTGGACCTTTCGGAAAAGGAAAATTTTGGTTACATGCTTAGACTCCATGCCCAATGGACAAGAGCAAGGCACTAGTCTTTAAGCTAGCAAGCAAAGCTTTCCCCGCAGGATCGCCATAAATGTTGACAATTTTTGCACTTGTGTAAAAATGGGAAACTCAAACCTTCATCGATATGTTGAAAATTTTTTGGGTGAAGTATACCTAAGCTAAAGGAAATTTTCAATGTTATTTGTTACTACTGAATTAGTTACAAGATTAAATGAAATATGTAGTTATGTGTGCTATCTCAAAACATAACAGATCACATAGTCTACAAATTTCATGCCATCTTCAACAAAAGAACACAAATCCCCAAAGGACAACTATGTTGTCTTGATGAAGATGAAAAATTACAAATTAGGTGAAGTGCTTGAGTTTTAAAGCAAAGAAACAGAAATGTAGATTACAAAAATTGAGTTCATTACTGAATGTTACAAGTTCCTATCAATGTTCTTTCCTTCATGATTAAGACATTCAATTATGTTACTGAGTTGTTTAGTTCATTATACAATCCATACAAAAAATATAGAATGCACAAGAAGTGAAACCTCAGCTTTCAAAAATACACAACTCATTTTCAAGAATTCAATGATTTATTCACAAGGAGAGTCAAATATTTCCCACACAAGCCATGGGATGTAACTAAAAAGTAAAGTGGAGCTACTGAAAAGAAAGGTACACATGCATGAAAGAGAAAGCAAAGGAGTATGAGTGAACCCATCATTGCCTTGAGGTTTTTTTCTTCGATTGAAGCATCTTCATTTCCATGGTAGAAGCCATTATACCTAAAAAGAAGAAAATAATTAACTATTCAATTATGAGCTCAAGGATCAATTCATATTCCTACACTATCCTACTTCATGCATATGAATCTTCTCCTAACAGAGATGTATTCTACTTGAAAAGAAAACTGCATGCATGCTTTATTCACTCAGAAAGGAGAAAGAGAAAAGAAAGAAGAAAATACGGACATAAGAGAGGCCAAAAAGCCTAATTATTTTCTAACTGTTTTCCTAAGTGTGTAGGTACAGGTTGCAGCCAGAGAGAAAAATAGACAAGTAATAAGTGCACACAATAAAAGGAAGAATGTAGCTCAAGATCCAATAATTGTTTTGAAATTGAAGAAGTTACAGTATAGAAGAAAGACTAGCAATAGAAGCACATATTTAGTTTGAAAAAGCATAATTTTTAATCTCAAAGCTAGTTACTACAAGCAAAGAGAATAGGAAAAGTCAGTTTCACAAAATTTGCTATAGGAAAATTTATGGGAACAAATATAATTTCAAAATTTCAAATTTAGTTGCTACAGGTAGAGCCAGTTGCTACAGGTAAAGTTATTTTCTATGGAAAAGAATAAACTCAAAGTTAGTTACTATGGGAAAGGATAAAATTTCAAATTTAGAAGAAATAATTTTCCATCGATTATTATACAATGTTGAGATACAAATAAGACTGCAAAATATGACAATAGTCTCAGAGATCAAGTTGAATGCATGATTTGTAGTTACAGAAATAGAAGTCTTTCAGAATGAATATAGAGATGTTGCCATATCAAAGAAGTACAACTATTTATGCAAGGGATTGATCAAATATAGATATACAATAATGTGAAGCTCAAGTACAACATTGAAGCACAAAAGAAGATGAAACTACATTTTGACAAGACTTGAATTTTCCAACATGTAGGAGTTGTAAACAAAGTTCCAGAAATAATATGTTATGCATAGGTTCAGAAAACAATACACATTATTTTCAGAAAGTCAGAATATTGTTACAGTCAAGCATTTAATAGATGTGATTTTAGAAAAAATGGCATTTCAAACACTCATCTCATGGAGAATTTCAATGTTCAAGTGATCACAATGTTGAAAGTTTAAAGCAAGTATTCTCAAAAGGTGCTACAGAATTTCAAAAAATCAAGTTGATCCTGAGACAATGAATTGTAACAAATGGATTCTCCAGAATACAAAATTGAGCCAAATATTTCAGAATGGACCTAAAGTAATATATAGAACTTGTATTTGCAGAATTTCATAACCATCTTCTACAATATTCTCAACAAATGGTGAGATAACAATTGTCCTAGCACAAAGAACTCATACAGAGAAGAAGTGAAAGTACGAATATCCAGAAAGAAGAAAATACTCTATGTTCACCACAGTAAAACAAAGGAAGGTACAAAGTAAATCAGAGTTTCATAACAGAAAACACATGATCACAGAGTCTTTTCGAAGTTCATTTCAGCAATGGCCGAGAATGACAGATACCTAGAACTCAGAAAATACAGATCTATAATTCATGATGCAGATTGGGCCGAATAACAACTCACCGTAGATAATCAAATGGTTAGAACTTTCAAGAAACTAGATGATGAAGAGAGGTCCACAGGCCCACGTGAGGTTTCAAACTCATAAGTCAATCAAGAGAAACAAATCACATAACCCACAAATATTTCAAAACGTTCAGTGATACATTTAAAGAAGAAAAGAAAACAAAAGTTTACGCATGCAAGAAAGATTACCTATAAATGACTATGGCGGCCAAGAAATGAAACCTCAACTTTAAAAAATATACAGAGGCATGAATGGTATAGATGATAAAAGGATAGAGCTGAGCTTAAAGAAACAATAATGGCGGCCCACACTTCAACCCACCTCGCTCGGAAAACTCGCGTAGAAACCATGAAACTGAAATGACAAAGAATATTTTACAGAGAAGGAGCTCTAAAATATAGTGAAATCCGAGCTCAAACTCAAAGAGTAATAATTGAGAGGAAAATTTTCAGGGCTTCTCCCATACAACCAAAAATCCAAATGAATGTGCTTTAGGGTCAAGTTCCCTTTACTTCCTGAACCCAAGAAGCGGGTTAACTCAAACTCAACCATACAATCAAGATCAACGATCGTCAAACATCAAGGATGCAAGATCAACATCCTCAGATCATCACAAAATCAATGCTAACCATAGTTCAAGGATGCCACCACCCATAATGAATGCCAGCCAAAGCCCTAATCACAGTACAAAAATTAATGGTCTACAATCAGACAGGGTACAAAGATCAATGACAGAGAACAAGGCACAAAATTTCAAATAAACCACCAGAGTTATAATTAACTTGATTCCACCACCCAAGCCACCAAGGGGTGAGTCATCATGGAAGGGGACAACCTACGTGTCCACTAAATTAATCATTGCAAATGACTTCAAGTCTAACCCAAGCACATGTTTCAAATAAAGGGGCAACCAAATAGTATATCATGATCACCGAAAAGGTGAATATTATAATATGCCAAGGCCGACATAACCAAGGGTGGCAGACTATATAATGCCATGTGTTATGCAAAGGAGCTTAATTATTTAAACTATGATTATTTCTTAGTTTATGCCCAAATAAATCAAAGAGGTGGTCAAATGTATTATGATGTCTATGCCCTAGCCAAAAGAGATGTCAATATCAGAACATGTGCACATAGCAGGTGGTCCCACAGGAGGAATTATTTTTGCAAATATTCTAAGTGTTGTAGTTATTTTGCTCACATATAGGGAGTTGTATTTTTGCATGCCTTCACAATAGGACAGAATAGAGAATAGAAGATAGAGTTGCATGTTCATGGAGAGAGACTTGCCTACAAGCAAGCAATCTTATTTTTAGCAAATTATTCACCCTTCTTTCTTAAAAATAGAATAGTCAACTACAGTTTGACTGTAATGTAAGTAAGGCTAATAATGCCTATTTATAATTACATGCTCTATTTTTCCCTTTATCTATTATTAAATAAAGGATAAAATAAGATGCATGGGTGAGTACAAGCCTGAGTCTATTTTTAGAGAGAGGGTGAATTTTATTTTTGCTATATATTGTTTGCCTTTGCAAGGCACAAAGGAGGACTAGAGGAATTTTTGGATATATGAGTACTGAAGCAATTTTTTCCAGTTTTTTCCTCTGAGTGTGAAGTATTTTATGCCTTTCCAAGTTATTTTGAAGTCTTTCTGTATGTTTATATTAATCTTGTGAATGTAAATTCCCTAATCAACCACCTTACCCTACTGCAAATTTTAGTCTTTTCTGCTTAATTTTAATGTGCATGTTAAATTATTAGTATTGTTGTGATTCTCCCTCAGTACAATCAAGTTTTTTCCCTTAGATATTCTGAAAAACTATTGGTTCGTGCATCAAGAATCCTTCCCAAATAAGTTGTGCATATACCAGTCAAGGCCCTCATACAAATTTGTTGTATCACCTTAGTTTTAATCATTTTTCAGTTATCTTTTACTCTCAAACTCCCATAAATTAGTTTAAGATACACCAATAAGGAACCAAGCCTTGATACCGAGACTCACCTCAAAATAGGTATACCCACAAACTGAGGTGTTTCCATTGTATCTACAAAAGAGAGAGATCAATTGTGTAAGCATTTCGAGAGATAAGGAGACCTTGATGAACTCATGAAATTTGAGATGGATAGTGCCAAAGAATTGATGTTGATTATTATTTTCCATTTTTGCCCCCGAGTAAAAATGAACAACAAAGGTCTACAAGATAAAATTGTCAAAGTTGGTGTATAAAATTTTCCGGAGTTCTTCTATACCTTCAGGATGCCTTAGAAGGATCTTCAAACACATGGGAAGAAGGATCTTCAAACATAACTTGGTTGAGCTAAATGGACATGATATGAGTTATGTTGATAGCTCAAGTAAGCTTATAATACATCAAATATTTTACTCCAAATTATCTCAATCGAGCTAAATGAAATTGACATGTATGGAGCTTGGGATATTTGCAAAAGGCTCAAGCTAGGGTTTGATTCAGGTCAACAAGGCATGCTAAATAGTTTGGGTGGTTGGAAGAAGAGCTTGTAGCTCAGTGTTAAGGAAGGAGAGAGCTCGAGCACATCAAGTTGCGGTTTGATTGAAGAACTCAAAGATGACATCGGGTAGGAGATGATTCGCATCATGTTTTCACAGTAGAAGGATTTTGAACTTGACCTTTAGAACTCGGTAGTATGAGAGTTGGAAAGAGCTTCCGAATATTGAAGTGTATTTTGGGGCAGAGGAGTTTGGCCTATGGTTGAGTTAGTCTGGTTGTAATTCAAGTTGGGGTGTTTGGTTTGGATCGGTCATGTCGAGCTAAGGTATGCATTGGTCAAATAGGTGAGTTGCCCATTAGAAACAAATGCATGTTTGGTATCCTTCACATAGACCACGATCTTGCATGATATGATCTCACAGAGAAGGAGAAGGGTCACATCGTTGTCTATGCTTAGTGCAATGTATCAAATCGAACTCAAAGTATGACCCAACAAAGTTGATTCAATCAAGAGGTAGTTGAGCTAGGAAGTAAAGAAATGATGAGTTAATGATGGAAACTCAAACCGAGTCAAGTGTCGATTCAATACATGTTTTGTAGGTTATGAAGATTCGAGTGGGCCAAGCTATGTCTAGAGGGAGATGATCATTTTAGTTCAACCTAGGAGTGTTGAATTTGGATCACTCAATGTAGTTAGGTGAAAAGGTAGAGCTACCTTGGTGAGTTTATCCTCTAAGCACAAGTATGATCGACATGTTTACAAAGTGGAACCATATCAGCCAAGAGTTCATAGAATGATATATCATCATTCAAGTAATACGTGGTCTCAAAGTTGCTTGTTTGTTACTTGAGATAATTCGGGTTGTGGAGCATGAGGATGTTCGAGATGGTGGTAGATTAGCGACCAAATGGCCAAGTCATGATTTTGTGATGGCAAACCAAAGTAGAGGTTCCACATCAGCCTGGATCCCGAGACTGGAATGACCAATAATGTGGGAGATTTGTGATAGTATGACCAAGTGGAAATGTGGGCATTAGAAGCTAATTTGCTAGAAGCCCAAAATTCTCACTCTATCTTGCGGAATTTCCTGATAAAAACACCATGCCAAACTCAACTTGGAAAAATAATGTTTGGTTTCGAGACAAGAGAGCTGACAAGATCATGGAGATTGTCGTTTCTACGAGTATTTTAGTAACATGGGTGAGTTCAAGCATGTTTGTAATGTACATGAAATGGCTCGGCAAGGACCTCATCCAATTTGCATGGTATTTACTTGACAAGTCGAAATAGATCGAATCAAGCTCAAGAGTGGTAGATTGGTCACCGTGATGGTGAAGATTGATGCAATCTCATGGAGGTTGTGCAGTTGATAGAGAATGGGCTCAGATATAGACAAGCAGAAGAATATGGAAATCAAAGAAACTCAAAGCCCGATGTTTATTGTGCCAAGGCGCAAGTTAAGGGCGCACAACAAAGGATGTTGACATGAAAAAGATGCCAAGCGCGCAGGCAAAAGAGTGTCAACATGTAAATGGATTCACCAAGGCATAGGTTAAGGGTGCACAACAAAGGATGTCGACACAAAAAAGGATGTGCGAGGTGCATGTAAAAGGATGTCGACACATAAATAGATGCGCCAAGGCGCAGTTAAGGTGCACAACAAAGGATGTCGACACAAAAAAGGATGCACCAAGGCACAGGTTAAGGGTGCACAACAAAGGATGTTGACATGTAAATGGATGCACCAAGGCGCAGGTTAAGGGTGCACAACAAAGGATGTCGACATGAAAAAGGATGCGCCAAGGCGCAGGTAAGGGCACACGACATAAGGTATCGACACGAAGAAATTCATGCCTTGGCGCATGTAAGAGTATGTCGACATAAGGATGGATCCGAAATCTTACAAGGTCCTCTGTCCAACTACGATTTGGATATCTTTAATTGGGTGGAACAAATTCTTAAAAATTAAAAATACAGTTCACCACTTTTTGGGTTTCTTTAGTGTTCTTACCTACCACCATTATGAGATGAATTAAATGCACTGGAGGTGGTTGGGGTAGATTTGGAATTCTCTCTCTTTTCTCTCTCATTCTTCCTATAAATTGTAAGGAGGGGCTTCTTTCTAAAGGTTGGACATTCTTGTTTTGCCCCTCCCTTCTTCTCTTTGGCAGGTGAATTTGTGGAGTTCAAACCTCCCATCTAAAACTGTAATGCAACTTTGCCTCTTGGCATTTTGTAGTGTATTGTATCAATCTTTGGAGAAAATAATGCATGTCTATGGATGATTCTCAACCCTCTCTGTGTTCATTTGCATCCTCCTGATCTTTCACTACAAATTTTGTTATCTGTGCATGATCTTGCATTGCATTTTAATGGTTTGTGTTTATTGGCAAGACAGGTGTTCTTCATTCCTCGGTGCATCACCTTTGTTAGTTTAGGTTTTATTTTTATGCATCTTCTTACCCTGTCTCCTTGGAAAGTTAGTTTAGGTTTTGAGTAAACCCTCTGCATTTTTACGTGTGCATCTGAATAGAGGAATAGGAACCGGCCTTCATCCGGAGAGCTTTTCCAATTTCGCAAGGTCCCACACTTGGGAAAAGCTCCATGTTATGCAATCGCACTGAGAGTCTCAACCCATCAAGTTGCAGACACTTAGGGGTGTTGTGATTCACCATCAACATTTTTACATGCCTAGTGGGACCAAGAGGTCATTCCACAAGATTTGAAGGAATTTTCAAGAAATTTGGACTAAAAAATTGCAGGTTTTACAATTTCAGATTTTTCACCTTCCAAGATAAACTTTGAAATTGATTTTCAAGGACTTAACTTGCTCGAAACAAGTCAAAATTTCACCAGTTGATAGATCGGGGATAATATTCAAAAGGGTATTCTTATATTTTTGAGATTTTGACTTTCAAAATTTCATGGTTTTTAGTATTTCGGGTTTTCCCAGTTGCCTTGCATGACCTGAGTTTCGCCTATACCTTTGGGGATTAGTAGCTACACAACAGACCCGATAACCAAATTGAAGAACTATATCTTCTGGGTCCTTCAAGCTTTTAAATTCTATTTTTAATATTGTCAGGTTTGGTGTGTAACTTGGCAGAATCTAGCCTTTTGAGGCTCACTTTCTAACACATCTGGCGACTCGAGGGATAGAATTCAATGTTTTAGCAGAAGAGGTTACCCAGTGTACATGAGAAGAATTTGAACTAGGTCTGATACTTGAGAAGAGGGGCTATTTGACCACTTACAACTATCGGGCAGAGGAAGAGGAGGAAGAGGACCACGAAGATCACCATCTCCACCTAACCGGACTTTGTCTACACCTCCACTTAGTAGACCTTTTCTCGCATCAACCAGAGTTCTTAGGCCAATCATAATGGCACATCTACCACCGAATCCATTTTTCAATTTCACTAGCAGAACCCACTTGCCCTCAATGCACAAAATCCAGTTCTAATTGCAGCATTGAAGAACATTCCATTTTTCACTGGAGAAAATCATACCACTCCTAGTGATCATGTCAAAGACATTGCTAATGTTTATGCAATCCATGAGATAAATGAAATGGATGTTGCTTTGTCAAATTGTTGGCATCTTTGTTCAAAGGGAAGGCATTGCAATGGTTTAGGAGCCTTGGAGCTGGTTCTATCCAAAATTGGAATCAGTTATGCATAGTTCTCCATGAGCAGTTTGGGGAAAAGGGAGACAATTTGTCTCTACTAGAACAATTGACAACTATCAAGAGAGCTCCTAATGAGCAACTGACTGACTTCAACTTCAGATTTCAAAGGTCTTGGGATAGAATTCCAATGGCTGTTAGGCCAACAGCTGAAGGTGCTTTTCTATACTATCTTAAGGCTTTGAATTCTGATATTTCTATGTTAATTCAATCTATGGGAGGCACAACCTTACCTGTTGCTTATAGTATTGCCATTAGGGATGAAAACTGTCTTATTCAATTTGGTAAGTGGCTCCTAGGCCTCTTATGCCCTTGTATCCAAACTTAGAAAATACAAGCACTAGTCAAGCACCCACTTTGGCTCCTATTCCCACTCCTAGAAATCAAAGTTCAAATGAAACTTCTACTTCATCCTCTAGTGCTTCAAATGAACTCCAAGAGGTTATGAAACAATTACAAAACCTTGGAAATGAGCTGGTGACTATCAAAAGACAACAAGCTCAAAGTGCTAGACCATATCAGCCTCAAGCGTAGTACCAGGCTAGGCCACCATACCAACCCAATAGGCCACCCAATCCAGCTGCAAATCAAAGCCAAGTAAGGCCTCCCACCAATAGACCATTTCATCCCTATAACCCCAATGTTGCATCTGCTTCTAAAGCATTAGTGCTAGTGCAAAACAACATAGCTCAAGAGTATGATTGGTGTTTCCCATGCAATGAACCTCACAACCAATCTATGTGCTTCAATGGTGCTTTGAACCAAGCCTTGATGGTGACAACTACTGGCATAGAGGGTGAAGTGAGTCAAGAAACAAATCAGCAACAAGGGACATCTCAGCAAAACACAGCTCCAAATGATACCACACTTGTGAATTGGCAAGTTGAGGATTTTTGTGGCATGAATCAAACAATTTCTCAGAGTGTAGTAGCTAACACAAGATCAAAGAAGAGGAATATTGGTGAAGGGAAGTCATTGGCTCATAGTGATCTACAACCTTCCATCACTCCACAAGGTTTGGTAAGCAAAATACAGCTCCAAACATGCAAGGACAGCCCAAACCACCTTCTAAACCAACCCAAATGCTAGTTGTTGCTGCCCATGCACAAGAAAGGAATGTGTAGACTAAAGGACAAAAAAGAGATGTTTCATCCCCATTTAGCATCATTGATCAAATGAAGAAGACAAATGTGAATATATCAATGTGGGAATCTTTATCCATCCCAGGCCAAAGAGATCTTCTACAAGCTGCCATGAAGAATTGGTCAACTTCAAACCAGCATGTCCATATGTAAGAGAAGGTCCTCACAAATGCTACTCAACCTGAAGGGAATCATGGAGGACAACAAGGTAAAGTTTTTAAGCCCCCTCCATTCTATGTTTCATTAATCATTGGGGATAAACTAGTACACAATTGCATGATTGATTCTGGGGCAAGTAGTTATGTCATGCCCAAACAAATAGCTGATCAGCTAGGTCTCTAATATGAAGTCATATCAAAGGTGGTAGTGCAATTGGATGGGACAGCAAAGAAGAACGGTGGGAGTGATTAAAGGTTTGAATCTTATCTTGCATGCATGCCCCAACGTTACCATTTTGTAAGATGTGTCAGTGATAGATTTTCCACCACTCTTTGCCCTATGCTTATCAAGGGATTTCACAGCTAGAATTGGAGGCTACTTATCTACTGACTGGTCACACATGTTGTTCAGAACAAGATATGGTACTAAGGTCACAATCATATCCGAACCAATTGCAAACTTTCATATTGAGCCTCATACTCCAAGCCAAATCAATGCCAATTGTTCAACATTTGATCAAGAAGATTATCCAAGCACAGATGAAGATGACACCAAAGTTGGAAGCATCCCAGATTTTACTCTTGATGAATGGGAAAGCAAGGTACATGCTTTTGATCCCTACCAAGAAGTAGAAGAATCTAAGCTAGGAGTTTATTGCATACATGAAGAAAACCAACCTATTCCTAGCATCACCAAACCAGACCATAAGGATGACAATGAAATTTGGCAACTATTTTTTGATGGTTCGAGAAGCAGATAAGGTGTTGGAGGTGGTGCAATGTTGATTTCACCACAAGATATCAAATATTTTTCATCTTTTCATTTCCAGTTTTGTTGTTCAAACAACATAGCTGAATATGAGGCATTGATTCATGGACTTCATTGGGCTAGGAAAAAGGGCATAAAGAACTTGCAGGTGTTCGAGGATAGTGAGCTAATCGTCAACCAAGTCAGGGGACAACATGCTACAAAGAATGATCTACTAAAGAACTACAAGAATAGGGTATGGGACCTCATTGAGGATTTCAAAGCTTTCAACATTATATCCATACTCAGGAAGAAAAATGAAGCCGCGAGATAGGATCACAACAGTTGGAGCAACATTTGATGTGGTTGACAACATCAGAAGGGAAAAAACACAACCACATATCCATGTGATTTTGAGGCCAGTAGTTCCAGATAATAACACAAGCTGGAAGGTGTTTGAGAATGATCAACAAATTGTCAATTTTTTACAAGAAGAGGCTGAATTCTCAGCTAGAAATCAGACAGACTAGAGCAGCAGTATGGGGATCAAGTAGTGTAGTTGTGGACAAACAAGCTTCCTAAAGGTTTAGTAATGTTGGATTCTATCTTCAACCCTAACACCAGTTCCGTAAGAAGGAAAAGGATAACATACATGAGTCAAGAGAGAAGATTCTGTGGCCAAGTTCGGTTGGGAAGGCAAAACACTTCAAATTGGTAAAGTGGCCCTTTGGCGTAGGAGAAATCAGATTTCATACAGCTTTGCCAAGAATTTCCAGATGTCTTCTCTTGGAGCTATGAAGACTTGAGAGGTTTCAATATGAATTTGGCACAACATACCATAGAATTGGATCCAGATGCTAAGCCCATCAAAGAAGCGTGAGACCATCAACCCTCACATTGAGCCTCTAATGAAGAAAGAGTTAAACAAGCTAATAGAGGTAAGCATTATATTTCTAATCAAGCACTCAAGCTGGGTTGCAAACTTGGTTCCAGTTAGGAAGAAGAGTGGAGAAATCAGGTTGTGTGTGGACTTCGAGACCTCAACAGGGCATCTCTCAAAGACCATTACCCACTTCCTTCAATGGAACAAATATTGCAAGTAGTATCCGGTTCGGAGAGATTCTCTCTCCTAGATGGCTACTTAGGGTATAATCAGATAATGGTGAAAGAAGATGACCAGTTCAAGACGGCTTTCACCACCAAATGGGGCACCTATGCCTACAAGAAGATGCCATTTGGGCTATCAAATGCTGGAGCCACTTTCCAAAGGGCAATGGATATGGCATTCAAGGGGTTGATCAATAAAATAGTTCTGATATATCTTGATGACATCACTATATTCTCCAAAAATGTAGTGGATCATCTCTTTCATCTGAGGCAAGTATTTCAAGAGGTGTAGAAGATTTGGGGTATCATTGAATCCCAAAAAATGCATATTCTTGGCTCACAAAGGAAAACTTCTAGGCCATATTGTTTCAAAGGAGGGATTGACGATTGACCTAGAAAGAGTTGAAGCAATTCAAGTGTTGCCATTGCCAAGTCATAAGAAGGCTCTTCAAAGCTTCTTGGGAAGGATCAATTTTGTCCGCAGGTTTGTTCCAAACTTTATAGCTCTCGTAAATCCAATAACGTTGATGTTGAAAAAGAGCATGACATTTAAGTGGACATCTGAAGGCAAGGCAAGTTTTGAGGCAATAAAAGAGGCTATATCTCAAGCTCTGACTCTCGTCAATCTAGACTTCTCCAAGGATTTCATGTTATATGCCTTTGGTGGTGGAGACACAATTTCTACAATCCTAGTACAACAAAACAAAGAAGGATTAGAACAACCAGTTGCTTTCTTCAGTCAAGGCTTGGAGGAATACGAAACTAGGTACTCTTTCATTGAAAAGCATGTCCTTGCAGTGATCAGGAGCTTAAAGAAATTCAAGCACCTAGTCTCAAACAATAAGATCCAATTATTGGTCTCTCATGCGGGAGTCAAGGACTTCCTTCTAAACAAGGATCTGAATGAGAAACGTGTAGGATGGATCACTCGTGTCATGGAATATGACATCGAGATCAAGGTCACAAAACTAGTACGTGGAAAAGGACTATGTGAACAACTAGCTTTGAGTCGGCAAGTTGAAGCAGGTGATGAAAAAGAGACTGTCTTGGTACTACAGGATGGTCAAGAATAGGAAAATGATGATGTTCCCACTCCTTGTTGGACTCAGAATATGATACACTTCCTACAGGTAGGCCTATGCCCTCTAGAATTGAGCAAAGAAAAAAGGAGATACTTTAGATTACAAGCCATTCCATATGTGCTTGTTGATGGTGTTTTGTTCAAGAAAGACATCAATGGAGTTCTATTGAGGTGCATTGGGACAGGTCAAATTGAGAGGGTGTTACAAGATTTTCATGATGGAGATTCGGAGGACATTTTTCCCCACGGATAATAGCTCTCAAGATAATGAAGGTAGGGTATTATTGGCCCACAGTGTTCAGCGACTACTATACATGGATAAGAAAGTGTAAGAAATGTGCACTCTCACAGAAAAGAAAGAGCAGCGCTTCCATTGCACCCAATTTTGGTTGACCAACCATTTATGCAATGGGGATTGGATTTCATTGGGGTCATCAATCCAAACTCAAGCCAAGGCCACAAGTGGATTCTCACGGCAACAGACTATTTCACCAAGTGGACCAAGCAATAGCGCTCAAAGAAGCAAATGAGTCTAACATACTAGACTTTTATGAAGGAATAGTGACCAGGTTCGGTGCGCCAGCCACTATCATATCAGACAATGCATTGGCATTCATAGGTTCCAATATTATAGAATGGGCTATCAAGAATGGGATCTATTTGAGCACCTCTTCAAATTATTACCCATAGGGTAATGGACAGGTAGAGTCCACGAACAAGAATTTGCTAAGAATCATCAGAAGGACTCTGGATGAAAACCAAAGGACATGGCATACCAAGCTAAAATCAGCATTATGGGCTGACAGGATAACACCAAAGAGGTCTATTGGTAATTCTCCCTACAAGTTGGTCTATGGGAAAGAGGTAGTATTGCCTATATCATTAGAATTGCCAGCATTGGAGCTCATGAAGTAGTTGGAGTTGTCTGAGTTCGAACCAATGGAGGCCAGGTATGCAGAGTTGATGGAATTAGAAGAAATAAGAGAACATGTAGTTAGACGATTGCAAAGGATCAGGCCTTAGTAAAAATATGGTTTGATAAGAAGGTAAGAGCAAAGACCTTCCAGGAAGGGGACCTAGTTCTGAAATGGGATGTAGATCGGGAAAACCAGGAAGGCATTCCAAGTTTGATGCCATTTGGAGTGGTCCCTACATGGTCATGGGATGTAAAAGTAGTAATGCCTTCCAATTGTCTACATTGGATGGAGAGGAACTTCCGATTCCAGTTAACGGAATCTATCTTAAACATTTCTACTAAAAGGAAAAGGTTGCCCTTGTAAATATTAGCCTAGATTTCAATTCCTCTAAGTGCGTATGCACATTGTCTTGTTGTAGTTAGGTTTCAATTTCCCTAAGTGCTTCAGCACAGGTTTTGTTGCTCTTAGGTTGATTTTCTATAGTTCAGAGTGTTGTCGGAGAAGAAGTTGCGGTATCAGGCTCGGGATCAGATATCAGGTTGGTTTCAGGTTATTGCTTATGACTCCATGCCCAATGGATTGCTAAAAGGCCACTGATCTTCTACCTAGCAGGTAGGTGATCCCGTTGAGTCACCAAATTGTTGTAAATATCTCCCCCGGGTAGATATAGACAAACAGAAGAATATGGAAATCAAAGAAACTCAAAGCCCGATGTTTATTGCAAGGCGCAGGTTAAGGGTGCACAACAAAGGATTTGACACAAAAAGATGTGTGCCAAGGTGTAGGAAAAAGAGTGTCGACATGTAAATGGATGTGCCAAGGTGTAGGTTAAGGGCACACAACAAAGGATGTCAACACGAAAAAGGATGCGCCAAGGCGCAGGAAAAAGAGTGTCGACATGTAAATGGATGTGCCAAGGCATAGGTTAAGGGCGCACAACAAAGGATGTTGACACGAAAAAGGATGCGCCAAGGCGCACATCAAAGTATGTCGACACGTAAATGGATGTGCCAAGGCACAGGTTAAGGGTGCATAGCAAAGGATGTCAACATGAAAAAGGATGCGCCAAGGCACAGGTTAAGGGTGCACAGCAAAGGATGTCGACACGTAAATGGATGTGCCCCAAGGTGATGAGGCGCAGTTAAGGGCGCATATGACAAAGGTTGTCGACACGAAAAATTTGCACCTTGGCGCACATAAGAGTATGTCGACATAAGGATGGATGTGCAGGAGGCACATTTTGAGGGAAGCAAACCACAGTGCGAGATATTCGAGATGGCCATAACTTTTCTGGGGAGCTCGGATTCATGCAAGGTTGGAATTTTGGAAAGCTTACAAGGTCCTCTATCCAACTACAATTCTCCACTTTTTTATATCTTTAATTGGGTGGGAACAAGTTCTTAAAAAATGAAAAATACGATTCGCCACTTTTTGGGTTTCTTAGGGTTCTTACCTACCACCATTATGAGATGAATTAAATGCAACCGGAGGTGGTTGGGGTAGATTTTGAATTCCTCTCTCTTTTCTCTCTCATTCTTCCTATAAATTGTAAGGAGGGACTTCTTTCTAAAGGTTGGACATTCTTGTTTTGCCCCTCCCTTCTTCTCTTTGGTAGGTGAATTTGTGGAGTTCAAACCTCCCATCTAAAACTGTAATGCAACTTTGCCTCTTGGCATTTTGTAGTGTATTGTATCAATCTTTGGAGCAAATAATGCATGTATGTGGATGATTCTCAACCCTCTCTATGTTCATTTGCATCCTCTTGATCTTTCATTGCAAATTTTGTTATCTGTGCATGATCTTGCATTGCATTTTAATGGTTTGTGTTTATTGGCAAGACAGGTGTTCTTCATTCCTCGGTGCATCACCTTTGTTAGTTTAGGTTTTATTTTTATGCATCTTCTTACCCTGTCTCCTTGGCAAGTTAGTTTAGGTTTTTGAGTAAACCCTCTGCATTTTTACGTGTGCATCTGAACAGAGGAATAGGAACCGGCCTTCATCCGGAGAGCTTTTCCAATTTCACAAGGTCCCACACTTGGGAAAAGCTCCATGTTATGCAATCGCACTGAGAGTCTCAACCCATCAATTTGCAGACACTCAGGGGTGTTGTGATTCACCATCAATAGGACACATAGGTAGAATACATTGAGCTCAACATTGGATGCATCGGCCGACATTAGGTCATGGAAGAGAACTCAAAAAGATCCAGTGTGGCTTGTCATTGTGGCACACAACGCGATAGGGGGCAGGGAAACCTAGCGTGAGCTATGAAAATGACACAGTAAAAACTTTGCATGAGGTGCTCAAACATGAAGGCCCATGGAAAAGGAGCTAGGTCAGCTCATAACTCACAATAGAACGGTGAGATTGTCGAAGAACATGCCTATGAAGTTAAAAGTTTTTTCAAATTTCATAATTCGATAACAATGCAATATGGGATGAATGGATTAACTTGGAAAATAAACTCAAGGTTGTGGTTGTGGCACAACTAATTAAAATAAGCTCAGATCTCAATGAGATTGGATTTTTTTCAAAATAAAATCAACACAGTTTATTCAAAGCTAAGAGTATTATGCAGGAAGAGCATGACCAACACAAAGAGATCTTTAGGAGTTCAAAATCTGTTGTAAAGGTCAATTCTGTTGAAGGATGGCGAATAAAGAGCCGATCAGGCAGAAAGATTCACCACAAAGGAAATCTGAGGTCAAGAGGGATAAATGAAAATTTGATGTAAAGAATCACAGTAATTCCGTACGCTCCTGGGAATGTGAGTATGTCAAAGAGACGTTAGAGTGGTTAATGACCAAGTAGTGGTGATGATCCATCATGTAAGCAATTAAATCAAGGCACAACTATGTTATCTTCATGAGGAGGTAAGTTCGGGGTCGAGCTATTTTCGGGAGCTCAGTCATCCATGGAACCATCAGTGGTGCATCTCAGCATAGGATCAATTTGGGAGAGAAAAGGTATTTGAGTTGCAAGCTCGGATTGAATAGGTGAGTGGCAGTGAAAGAAGCGAGCTAGTGCAATCAAATCATAGGAGCTCGTCATCGGTGAAGATGGTGAAGTTTCGTGTCGAATGAGAAAGGATGAGTTAATAAAATGCTCATGGCATTGAGTTTAGGGGAGTGATTTAGGGAAGCAAGTGAGTTGTCTTTATTTTCATAAGAGTAGAATTCCGTGAAACGTTGAAACAAAGTTGATACTGGATGAGGATAGAAGTATTTCATTGTGAAGAGGTCGAAATGCCGAGCTAAGGGCCATACCAACCATACAGGTAAAATCTGAGTTGGAGCCAAATTTGGGTTGCCAAAGATGTCATGCCATGGAGTGAATTCCCATGCACCAAAGATAATTATATGACTCGATGCATTTCATCATGGAGAAGTGGAGATCGGAGACCAACTCGCCATGATTGATGTGTTGGTAATATGAATTCTAAAATCTGCAAAGGTGGAAGTGGGAGATATCCAAATCCAACTCACCATTGGAAAAATTGTGGTCGGGTTCCCAGGTTAGAATAGCCAAAGTGCGGAGATTGACAAGGCATGATGAGAGTTAATCTCCGAGTCAGATGAGGAAATGCGTCGGGTCTGTCAAAGATTTAGGCAAACAATAGGGGAGGCATTGTGGGAATGGGATTTTTCGAAGTGGTTAAGTATGAAACACTAATTTTAGTGCTGACATGATGGCATCGCAGAGACGAGTTCACTGAGTCATTAAAGAAGATCCTGAGTCTTTTGGCTAAGAAATTGGAATCTGTTGAAACATAACGAACTCATTCCCCTCAAATATTGGAAATGGCTCACCTCGTGAGATCAAGTGAGTGGAGCAGAGATAACTCACTTTTGGGGAGTTGATTTCAAAGATAGGATGATATACGATAGGTTGGAAATCCTGGAAAAGAAATAGAAGCTTTGGCCATGTCATGCAAATGTATACAATGTTTCGGGCTCAAACTTATGGGAAATGAAGTGTTAGCCCGGGTGATACAAGGGAAGCAATTCCATTCGCAGAGATCATTTGATATGGTTATTTGGTTCATGGTGGAAGTCACGGTAAGCTCAAATTAAAGTGTTTGGTTTGATCAGGATCGAGGGCGAGGTTAATGGGCGTTCTCGATTAAGTCGTCAATAGTCGTTAATTTCTGAGGATGGAAAGTATTATTTCTGGAGAAAGATGTGTTGGAGACCGGGAGCTTCCAATGATGGATTTGACGTGGAAGAGCCGAGTCGAGCTAGAGAATGGAATGATTCGTGGAAGGAGCTCAGAAGGCTGAGCTATGTAGGTGGATGGAGAGTTTTGGGATGAGTTACCCAGACGTGATGAATTCGATCCGGTATAATGCAAGACAAGAGTCTAGTGAGGATCCCGTGAGCCCGCCTATGTAAAAATGAATGTGAGGAGTGATCCATGACTCGCTCAGCCATACGCAAAAATTGTACAAGGGGGTCGAGGGTAGTCACGAGGGTCTTAGGGAAAAAAATTGAAAGGAGTTTGTAACGACCCAAAACTTCCACACACGAGGACAATACGAAGTGAAATACAGGATAACTTTTTTTTTTGACTTGCTTTGACTCAACACGACACAACATGTCGTCACAAGGTTACAACCAACACTAGGAACCACTTGTTACGGGGAGACCACAAGGTCAGCACAGAAACGTTCACACCTATCAAGGACAATGTACTCTTCTTTTGACAAGACAACATGGAAGTCCAATCCACATGACACACTTACAGCTAGGGCAAGCCACAGTAAGAAATGATTGGAGGTTATTTATTTTGATAAGACACCCTTTAGCTCATGACTTAAGTTTTCAGAAGGATTCAATATATGATTCGCACAAATTCACCTTACCAACTGAGTTAATTTCTTATACACTGTAGAGAAGTTCACTTAAAATCTTCACTTTACGACAATAGAATTGTTTAGTTCCATTAACTTAATAAAGGGAATAATTAAATTCCACAAGGTCATGTTCCATACTTACGCTACTAGAACTTGTTCATTACCTTGCTACAACAAGAATTCGTGTTCAACAAAATCAAGAGGAACTTACAAAGTATCACGGGAAAGAGT
Source organism: Taxus wallichiana var. yunnanensis (assembly GCA_018340775.1). Taxonomy (NCBI): domain Eukaryota; kingdom Viridiplantae; phylum Streptophyta; class Pinopsida; order Cupressales; family Taxaceae; genus Taxus; species Taxus wallichiana. Next base: position 245,318,010 of record CM031240.1, on the reverse strand, counting down.
TAAGGTCGTGTTAAATTCCTCTTTAAGATGTCATTAGTTATTACCAAGGTTTAATTGGAGCTTGGGGTTTTATATGTAATTATTAACGCTTTTACTTAGGCTTAAGCGAAAGAGTTTATCAAAAGGAAACTACCTACTTTCAAATAGGCTAAAAGATAATTGTGTGGTTTCTAAATTTCCTTCTCTTACTTGTTAAATCTTATTAGAAATTAACTATTGTTTCCTTTAGCTTGTTTTAGGTGTTCGCCAAAAAGGGTAGTGTTCACTAGTTTAGCTAGGGATATCAAGATTATGAAATTTTATTGTACAAGGATAGTTTCTCCTTTGATTATTTCAGAAATCTATTGTTCTCAAGTAAATCATCTCTATATTAGCTTGTCTAAATATAAAAATCTTAGTTAACTTCTATAAGGATTAACCACTCCATTTAATGTTTACTTATATCACATCATTACAAGGTGTCCGAGAGTTTAGACTAACACTTTATTCTCAAAAACAAGGTTTTACAATACTTATACCAATGTAATGATTGAATATCATTTCTCACCAAAGTGAGTTACTAGTCTGACCACAAAAAGGGAAGAGCACTTCGCCACGCAGTTTTCCAAACATATCAAGACAAGAGATCTTCCACACTCCTTGCAAGCAAGGTTACAAAATTTACAACACATTGAACTTTCTACGAAGAACTTCATAATATGAACTGATGAAACTCTTACACTCTTTTCCTGTAATCTACTCGCATAGTCCATCTGCACAAATATTTATTAGAGTCAGTTCGCTAGAACTGAGCATGATAAGATATAAACCTCACCTAATAATTTATGCCATCTAGCATTTAAATAAATGAAAGTTTGCAATGCTCCTTAACAGATAACCTTCTAACATACATGCAAAGCTTAATTACACATCTCATGACAATATATATCCTACTCATTAATGTTCACTTCCTTAGGATCTGCTTCACAAGGGTACAATTCCAAGTGACTAGAAATACAACCTTAACCATGCAATAGATCATACTTAAATCACAGCAACAATGATAATGCCCACCTGATGTCCTCGACCGACTTCACATTTAGTATCCAACAATGTATCTTTCAAATAAATAAAAGCACCAATGTCATTAGGTTTATATAACAAATACAAGTATCAATCTTATATTATTTATCGATATTACCCAAGTACCAAACCTTCATAGAAATCAGTGATATGAGAGTATAATTTGGACATCTATCTCACAATATTAAGGAGATATCTGTGTTAACAAGGATTCCACCTATCCACAAGTCCATAAATTATTTAGGTATCCTTTTTGGTTACTTATTCCACGTCTTTAAAAGCTTCAAGAAGAACAAGGTCCAACTCATTGGAATGAGTTACGATCGGCAAGATTGTCGTGTTTGCTAATATGTCAAAGTTATAATTGACTTACTAAGATAAGCAAACGCAGTCCAGGCCACTATAAAATACAAGTAACCACCTTATCTCAACTCCCAAAAAGGCAGAGATAAAAACCCCACATCCTGGTAAGAGGATGGGAAGAATTCCATACATAAATAATTCACGAGAACCAAGCACCAGGATGAAGAGAGAAATACCTTCAAACTGAGCAAGGAAAGATCAAAACGATTAACACCACCGGCACAGGCGAGTTCCAGGTTTTTAGGGTTGAATAAGCATGCGCGAAAATCCACGAAGTTGAAAACCGTCCGGTAAAAATGATGTGGAAACCCGCATAGAAAAAGGAAATTTGCACTTAATACATTTCAGCTGGTACATGACAACCAACTCGACAACTCGGCATTAACGCCATTTCAGCATGCTCGGGAGGTCCGAAAACCCGACATAAAGGAGAATTTAGGCAAATCAGATTTCGGGTTGCGGGAAACAACCGACACGAAGCATGATGTTTTGATGCTTCCAAGTCCCGAAAACCCGACACAAGGGGACAGCAAATCGGGTTTCAGGTTGCGGGAAGCAACCGACACGAAGCATGATGTTTTGATGCTTCGGAGTTCCGAAAACCCGCCACAAAGGAACAAATCGGGTTTCGGGTTTCGGGGAACATCCAACACGAAGCATGATGTTTTGATGCTTCGGAGTTCCGAAAACCCGCCACAAAGGAAAACAGAGCAAATCGGGTTTCGGGTTTCGGGGAACATCCAACACGAAGCATGATGTTTTGATGCTTCGGAGTTCCGAAAACCCGATTCTCTCCCGAAGGCAAACCTGCAAAGCCAGCTCCATTCAAAATTCCACAAAACCATCATTCAAGGAAAAAGCAATAATCAGGGCAATCAGATAAGCCCCCATTAGAAGATCAGTAGGCAAGAATCGATATAGAAATCACTTCTACTTAAGCAGTAATTAAGATAACCTGAAAAGGGGAAAAGAGATCAGTTCAAGCAGATATGATTAAAAATCATTTGGAACCCATCTCTTCCTGGGCATCTCTTCCAAGGAGGAGTCAAAATAAGAAGAATGCATGTTATGTAATTTCCAGAGTCCAAATGCTATTTATTTAGTAAAACAGAAACACATCAACATTCTGAAAGAAACCCACATCTACAGCAGTCGAACCAAATTGCAAAGGTTGATTTATCCAAATGCTAAAGGAAATAGATCATTAAGAGAGAGTTAGTCTTATCATGCCTGTTTGGGGCTTCCTCAATGTAGCCACGTCGAACCAAGGCTCCAGCAGCTACAACACATTCCAAACATTCCCTCTCCTCAGCACGTAGATCTCTTATGCAAGCTTCAAGGCAGCTTCAGGAGCACACCCAAAAGTCTGACTTTCATCTTCCCATTGGAGTAACAAGACCCACACAGATACCAAACAAAACGCTCATCTGAAACAACTACAAAGCAGAAGACCCCTTCAAAATACCAAACAGAAAACTTATCTAATCCAATTTAAAGTGCCCAAAGGCTTGCTCACAGCACCTCTGTCTTCTTCACAATGCCTCTGCTTGGAAACTCGGTGATCTCCTTCCATCTTTTACAACGCTCAACATCTCAAATCCACTCCGAGACAACTAACCCTTAGCATCATTAAAACCCATTAAAGCTTACTTCAATAACATCACTTTTATCCTCCACGCTAAGCAGAGTTTCTTGATATTAAAGCCCGCAGCCTACCTGCCGCTCAAACCCTAATCCTCCTGGCGGATAGACACAGCTAAAAAAGAAGAAATGAATCAATCGATCCATGAAAAGAAAATAAAACTTCTTTTACCAACCCCAAAACTGATATGAAACAGATCCGCCTCCAAGAGCCACTCTTCTATGGGTCACAACGCAAAACAAGAAGGAAACAAAAGGGAAACTTAGTAATAAATTTCCTCAGGTCTCCTGGTAACGCCCTCACTGCCACATAGTCGATTAGATCAAAATATCTTGAAGGAGGGTCCCGAATTTGAGGATGCATTCGATACAGAGCAGATAACAACCCAGTTGGACAACCTGCTTGTTGGAAGCGCTCACAAAGGCTTCAACTATACTGCAACATGCTTCGCCCGGCTAATTACATTGTTGTAGGTAGTTCTTTGTGGATCCCAACAAGAACACACCATACAAAGCACCCAAAGAACGTGGAGGTAACACGCCTACTTCCCTATCTTGTAGCTTTGCATGGCTAGCAGAAGGAACAGCGCACCTTTTCCACCCGAAACGCCTCAGAAACAAAACCCACGTCCATCCTTTCATGTTAACAGGCCCTCATCCATGGCAGAGCAGAAGAACAGGCACGCGAGGAAGGGAGATTGGATCCACGAGGCACAGAAAGGAGGGAAACGCAGCAAGGCAGAGACAGAAAGAAAACCATGGCAACCAAAAACCGTCTACAGCCCGGAAAAAACCCAAAACTGCGCCCATACGCAATAAAGAAGGAGATCAAAATAAGATCATGGTGAAGGATGTCAAGACTCCACCGACTCCCACTGTCTCACGCCAACCAAGAGCATTAAAAGCTCATTAAGGAATTAACCAGCAATACCTCCCATCCGCCAACTAACCACATCACAACAATATTTTATTTTATTTTATTTTTGGGAGCCCATGCTTGGGGACAGGCCGCTTGCCAGGAGAAACAAGGCTGATATATATATATATATATATATATATACAAAACATTAATTTTAGAAATTAACAATGGTCCATCAACATTCTAGAAATAGTCCCCACCTTCAAAGGCGCCACCACAGATCGTACTCTTCCTTGTGCGGCAACGAGGCTCGATCAGCGGGAGCGACAACAAAATACCAAAGGATGATGTTGATAACAATCGACATACAGAAAATAATAATAACTTACAATCGTTGATCGATAATACAACATAATTTATTATTATTATTATTATCATTATTACTAGCAACCATAGTTAAACTCGACAAGGTGAAACACTAACGTTTCAAAGGAAAAGCAACAACGTTCAATTCTAAGAAGCACGGTCATCGCAGAAGCAAAGGAGCAACGGTGAACGGGTCATTATAGAGTTGAACTCTCCGAGTTGAGCCATGCATTAAGATGAGTTCGTAGAACTAGATGGTTAGAGAGATTACAAGGGAATAGCTTGGAGTAGGTTGTGGGAACCAGAATGTAACTCGTAGAAGTCAAGTATTTACCATCTCGGTGAATAGAAAAACCTTGTTTAATGCGCTTGAGAGACACTACACGGTAGTGAGCCCGTGCACGCAAGAAGAGCTCGACGATGAAGGAGAGCTCGGTTGCGGTGGAGATGAAAGAGCTCGAGCCCAACTCGGTGAGTTGGCTCGGTGAGCCAACCACCGAGTTGGTTCTTTTTTCAACCCATTCACATAGACCCCTCCCTCTTCGATGTAAACCGGTCAACAAGGGGGCCACCATTTAATTTAGATTAAATTAATATTTTTATAATAATATTTATTATTATTATTTAAATATTTTATTTATAGATTCTTTTAATTAATTAATAAGACTAGGTCAACTAGACATTAATGACACATGATGGAACCTTGAAAAGTGGTTCAACCAACTATAATAAATGAACCATCATGTGCCTTTATTTTAGGGATGTAATTATGAATTTTCCTCTTCTTGCTCACATATTCTTCTATAAATGTAAGTTGGAAGCTCATTCCAAAGGGTTCCAACAAGTCGTAGGTTGTAAAGTTATACATCTTAGGTAAATGCAATTTTTTAAGAGTCTGCTCTCTTTTGCAAGTTGTTCTTATGTGCTGAGAGAACTTTCAAGCCTCATCTTCAAGAATGTAATGGAAAACATTTCCTCTTTTGAATGTATTATGTATTGTGCATGTTATTGAAGCAATAAAAGTGTGTGTTTTGTGACTAATCTTAGTCCTTTCATCCTTCTATAATTCTTTGTGCCTTTTCTCATGCTTGTAGGTACACTATGCAAGTTCACATTTCTATTGCAGGTTCTTGGAGTTATATGCTTATCGAGTGGTGGAGTATTGCATGCGGTTGCATTCTCATGTTCTTAAACCCTACTTAAGCTCATCCTTCCTTAGTGAGAAACTAATATATAGCTCTTCTCGATCAATTTTAACAAAGGGAACACATTTTTCTTAGTTTGTGGTATTTACGTACCATCTTTAAGTCAGTTGCAATAGGTGAATTTGATCCGTGGAGCACACACCCTCTTCAAATTAACCCTTCCCGAGTCTGGAAACACCCTTTAGTTGGTGCATCACCGTCCCTAGTATAGTTTCATTTCTACAAATCTCTTTCCATAAAACACCATGAAAGTGTTAACCTAGGACTAGATATCCATTCTATTACACTAGGAGTAGTACATCACTTAGTCTAGGAAGAGGAAGCCAACCTTCCTAGAGGTTCACCTCAAGCCCAAGTCCCACAGCCTTTAGAGGAGATCCCATGTGTCCCAATCACACCGAACGTCTTGTTCACATTCTAGCCATTCGAAGGGTGGAGTGATTTGGTGACAAAAATTATGTTGAGTATCGGTGATGATGTGTAACCGCATGTTTAGGATGTAGAGAAACCCGCGGGAAGTATAGGATAAACTTGAAACCATATTTGAGGGGAAGAATCGGACTAATAGACTCCATCTTTAGTCAAAATTACACACCCTATCTATGGGGTCGATGAGAAATTTGAGGAGTTCTTATGTCAAGTGGTTGAGATGTGAATAGAGTTATTAGCTCTCGGTGAGAAGGTAGAGGACAAGATTCTAGTTCCGATCACCCTAAGGGTACCCCTTCTCGGCCCGAGTGTTCGTTACAACACTAAATGTATCCAAATGGAAAGTGACGTTTGAAGAACTCATGAACTTATTGTAGTAGGAAGAGGCCATCAATTTAGTCCAAGATGAGGCCCAAGACAAAGCCCTATAGTAGCTAGAAGAATTGGAAAGTTCCCAGAGAACCAAACACAAGCACATTAACATCACTAATAAAAATCTCAAAAGTCAAAGAGGTGGTGTCAAATTTACAAAACCAACACTCACGACACTAATCACTTTGCTAGTACAATGGCTTGAAATAATGGTCTTTGAGTTAATCAATTCCATCCAGTGTAAAGATTTTTAATAATCAAAAGGATGTCCCCACCAAAGAAAGCAAAAGGGACATCTCACTCAACAAGATGATGACTCTAATGAGGAGACACCAAAAGGAGCTAATTGTGGTAAGAATCTTGTACTAGTCTCTCATACTTTAAAACCCATGAAGAGATTTTGTTGATAGACTCAGTACCGGTAAGTATATGTTAAGTGACAAGAAGCTATTTGATTCACTGAATGAACAACCCACTAGAGATCGAGTTTGGATAGTAGATGACAAAGAGTATGTTACGCGAAGGAATAGGCCAAGTTACCATTCCTTTGGGACCATGAAAATGTATAGTTACAAAGGTAATATATGTTCCTAGATTGATTAGCAACCTCTTATCAGTCTGTAAGATCCTGAATCATAATCTAAAGGTAGAATTTATTGTTCAAAATGACATCAAATAATGCTTGATCTCAAGACAAGGTATGGTTATTGCTAGATTTTTTCTAATAGATGAGTTATTTTCTTTAGATAATATTTCATCTTTTGTAGTAGCTTTATTTGCATCAATAATATAATATACCGCCCCTATGGAATTTTAGATATGGTCACTTCTCGGTTAGTTCATTACATCAAATGAGTTCAAAATAAATGGTACAGGGACTTCCCAAAGTGCCCAATTTCTTACCTATTTTCTCTAGCTGTCTAGTAGGAAAAAAAACAAGGATCTATTTAAGGCAAGAACCTTCTATGCGAACAAGTGTCTTGTGGTAGTTCATACAGACCTGGAAAAACCACTTCCTACTTTTTATTCAGATACAAGTACTTCCAAGTATTCATGGATGAACACTCTCGAAAGATGTGGGTGTTTCTCCGAAGAAGAGGAGTGAGGTTATTCACCATTTTCAGAATTTCTATCAACATGTTGTGAAAGAGACTGGACAATTACTTTTCTACTCCACTAATATCGAGGGGGATTTCATATAAAATAATTTATTGTCCTTCCTCAACCAACAAGGCATTAAGAACAACCTCAATGCTCCCTACACATCCCAACAAAATGGAATTGTGGATTAATGTAATCGAAAAGTGATGGAGATGGCTTGCTGCATGCTATTAATAAAAAAATTAGAGGAACACTATTACAATGAAATAGTAAAAACAATAGTATATCTTCTCAATAGGGCATCAAAAAATATTCTAAAGGATGAAATGCCAGAAGAGGTATGGAGTGGTAAAAATCCATCAATTTCTCATTTATGTGCATTTATTTACACAACATATATGCATGTTTGGGCTCAAAAGAGAAATAATTTTGAGCCAATGACACTCCAATGCATCATACTTGGCTATAACGATACATCGAGGAATACCGTCTCATATATCTTCGGAAAAATGTAATATACAAAAGTCAAGATGTGGTTTGTGATGATTCATCCTTTGTTTCAAGCAGCTACAACAAAGGAACCATTACCAACAACCTCTCATCAAATAGTCTTTGAATTAGATGATCAACTAGAGGAGACTACTTAGAGAAACGATGTTCTACAAGGGGAGCTATATCTTTACCTTAGAGAACTATAAAATGTTACTCCACATCCATCCTCAAGTCAACAAGATAGTTATCATCTCGAAGTGGCTACAAAGCACCATCAAAGACTCTCATTTCCAAAAACTCCTAGATACTACATCCGAGTCAAAACAAGGATTCAGATAATAAATGAGGTATATTTATCATTCATGAGTTTATTGATAAATAGCTCGACCTTGATAATGTTCATGAGGCACTTAGCCAACCTCACTAGAAAGAAGCCATGGATGTAGAATATGACTCACTCATGTGAAATCAGACATGGGAACTTGTCAATATTCCTATAGGGAGAAACTCGTAGACTACAAATGGGTTTTCAAAACAAAATATAAGCCGATGGATCCATTGACAAACATAAATCATGACTTGTAGAAAAGGACATGCTCGTAAAGAGGGCATCGATTATGAATAAAACTTTACACCCACTACAAAGATCAAGACCATCGATTAGTTTACACACTAGCACCACAAAAAGGACAGAGACTTTAATAGATGGACGTCAAAATTTCTTTCCTAAATGGTGATCCCAAAGAAGAAGTGTATATGACCCAACCTCGAAGGATTTTTTTATGAAGAGCATCCTAAAATGGTATGTCGTCTCATCAGATCACTTTATGGACCGAAGCAAGCTCTAAGGGCATGGTATATCAAGATAGACAATCACCTTTCGTAGCATGGGTTCACTCGTAGCCCATCATATTCAAATTTGTATATAAAGAAGGTGTAAAAATAAACTTTCATTCTTGTTGTGTATGTGTATGATCTTTGATCACTAGTAATTTAAAATATCAAGTAGATATTGTAAAGAATGATCTCAAAAGAACCTTCGACATGACAAATTTGGGGCTCCTACATTACTGTCTTGACTTGGAGATATGGAAAAAGAAGCATAACATTTTTTTCTCCTAGATAAAATACGCCAAGAAACTCCTGGAAAAGTACAAAATGTCAAACTGTTAACCTATATCCACTCCCATGGAAAAAGGTTTGTAACTTTCATGATTCAAGGAATCACCTCAAGTAGATGCTACTCTTTATAGGAAATTTATTGGAAAACTCATCTACTTGATATATACCATCCCAAACTTATACTATGATATTAGCTATCTTCCCTGTGTTCATGCAGAGCCAAAGAAATTTCATTAGACTACAACAAAGTATGCTTTGAGATATGTGTGAGGTACAGTCTATTATGGTATTTAATATAAGAAGAATGGTCCATTCTTATTATAGGGATACATCGACTTAGACCATGCTGGATCTATTGATGACAAGAATTAAACTATAGGATACATTTTTCGTCTCGGATCATGACCTATCTCGTGGATAATCAAGAAGCAAAATTTTATTTCTATTTCATCCAAAGAGGTAGAATATCGCACCATACGAGGATATGTGTGCGAAGCAATATGGTAATGTCACATTTTGAATGACATGGGCATACCTAAATATTAGTTACCTATTCTCTATGCGACAATCGAGTGTGTTGAAGCTCGTGATAAATCCTATTTTTTATGAGCGAACAAATCATATTGAGATTGATTGTCATTTCATTTGAAAACATGTCTTGAACCATCACATTCAACTCTAGTATGCCCTAAAACCACACAAGTAGTTGATATTCTCACCCAATCTCTTGGAAAAGTGAAATTTAAACTTTTAAGGGTTTACATAGTAAGAAAAAATTAATAAGGGGGGAAATGTTGGCATAGTTTACATAGCAAATAATTATAAATTTTTAGGCTTAGTTGTTTAATCGTATCCCATTATTAATCTGTCTATTTTGTAACCTCTCCTATAATTACCGGGAATTATGTTTTTGTCCTTGCCTATATATTTCTAACGTGCATCGATAAAATATTATGAGAGATATTTGATATCTATTCTTCCTCCACTAATTACTCCAATCAAAGTATTCACCATTGATCATTCTACCAGTTAGAAGGTTTTGACTAGAAGATTCCCAACTTCCTCGATGATTTCTATGATCAATGTATAACTTTAAGATACTAATGTGAAGGGTACATTGAGGCCTTCCAATGTTACTCCCCATCTCAAATTTGCATCTATAACAACATTTTGATATATAAGGATTCTACGCATGCATATTTTAATCTAAATGGGACTAAAACAATGTAAAGTACTATAACAATAGTCTTCTTCCATTATAATAGTCTTGTTAAATCCTTTCACCTCTCCAACCAGTTCATAATATTAATTCTGCACAAAACTAATCATTCTCTTGACTCAATTCTAGAACTTAATTAATTTTGAAGTATTATTTTTAATATCATTAGGGAAAAAGTGACATACAATCAGTCATGGTTGAAACTATCACTTACCATGTGGACAACTAATATGATATTTTGTGGCTTGGTTAAAGGCTTCTCCCTTCTCACTTTAACCACCTTTTAAATTTAGCATGAAGTTGGAACCTGCTGAAAATCTTCTAAGATATCTCCGGAAGCTAAAATTTTGATGACAAATATGTAATATTGAAGCTCGGTTAAAGGTTTTGTTAATCCAACTTAAATAAACCCCAAATTTTAATAAGAAGCTAACACTTACACTCGACCATTGGGTCATCTAATAAAATGATGTGAAATAATATCCTAGTCTCTCCTCATTCACTTAGTACTACCAATGGATAAATTAATAATTAATTATAATTTATTAAACTTAAAGAATAAAAATTAGTTGTGGTGAATGCAAAAGATTGAAGTTAACATGACAAAAAAATGACAAGATTAACAATGTGGTAATAAATGGTCACGTGTAAGATCTTGTGGAATATTGTCTAGTGAGAATAGTGTATTGAGAGTGTGTATTAATAATATTGAGAGCTCCCCACTCAATATCTTGTTTCGGGGTGAGGTCCCCAATCATCTAAAAACTACTATTATTTTAATCTTTATCTTTGTTGTTGAGATTTTTGTACCTTGGGGTATGTTGCCCTTAAAAACCATTTGTCAATAATAAAAAAATATTGAAAGGTAAAATAAGAAATAAATGCATTATTTAATATCCTATTAATGGATGTGTTATGCCACAAATTTATATAATTAATCTTCCTTGGTTTCAATCAAGTTATTAAGGGTAATTTATTCAAGGAAGATAATTTTCATGTTGCAACAATGAATACCAGGAGTTCCATCAAGATACGACTACATGATATGAAAAATGAGTTTCCTAATTTTTAAAGGGTGGTAATGAAAATGAAGTTGACAATAGAAGCCCTAATTGTTTGTTGTAACAATACATTCTTGATAACAAACTTTTCGTCAAAAATTGCAAAAGTTCAAGGCTTATCATATTAAAAATACGAAGGAAAAAGTAAATCCATTGTTAATATAACATGATGTGGTTTTCTACGTCGAAGTTACTTTTCAAAAATATAAAATCAATTGAGTGACTTGAATATTTTTATTTCTACAATTCGTAACTTGTTTTGTAATTACATATCGACATAATGAAATATGAAATTTTTCCAAGAAGTGGTTATTTATGAACTTCATATATACATGTTTAACGCAAAGAAGGGGATTACATATATTTAATGATTTTTTTGTTGAAAGCAAATATTATTGCACCTTTTCTTTAAACTCCATTTGAAAGATTATAAGGAGATTTGTTAAACATTTTATCTAATTAGTATTGTTTTGTGATATTCCTTCTCTTATGTTAAATGGATGTCTTTATTATTCCTTTCATGCAGGTTGAAAAATTCTAGTATTCAATGGCGATTCTATCTAAATGAGTGTTTCTTGCACATTAGAGTAAGATATATGTTTTCTTATTCATATAGCTACGCCTATTTCACTCACATATTCTCTCGTTCTACTCATTTTCATCTTCCCAAGTTCGACACAAAACCACTCCATTGAGTTAGCTTAGTATAAATATTGTAAATATTATTTTTCGGTTTTAATAATAGGAGCCTGTCCTTTAGGGGATCCATTCCTCACTATTGTAAAATTTATGTATTTTTAAATCACTGCATATTTTTCCAACATGTTCACCAATCATATTCAAACATAGTTACTCTGAAACAAGCGCATGGCTTAGTGACAATAACAGTTTCCCAATATCGCACTCGATGCATATGTATTAATGTGGGATATATGTTTTGTACAAATGGTTGTCATTACATGTATATTTATTTATTTTGGTTTACATTGTGTGTTTATACGTAATTTATCACTATATACGATATGAATTTTTTTGTGGTGTTGTGAATGATATGTATCATATAATCTAAGCTATTCTATAATGTATATTTTCAATCTATAATCATGTGGGACTAAATTTAAATTATATTTATTAAAGAAGTAGACTTTTGATGTAGATAATTTCCAAACGCCATTAGGCAATAATGATCATATGTATAAGTTGTTTTATCTTAGTAGAGCAATGTGCAATCACAAGAATGGCTAAATTTTAAGTAAATATCTAAAGGAAAGAATTGTAATTTAGCTTCATGAACTTTCCAAATATATCTACGGGTTCTATATAAAATATAATCGATTTATAGACCAATTGATATGGCCTTACACTGTTTATTTATTAAAAGAAAATTTAGATAAATCCCTACAAATAGACCTATAAGTATGAATGTGTATGGGGCATTTACTTCCGAATTAATTAATAATATTAAAGAACATATATTTTTATAAGGTTCAAGAAAGTAATGTATGATATTATTGGAAAGTACTTATTCATCCTCCTCATTTATGCGTGATTGTTACATCTATTCTCACCTTTCACCGCTATGTCGGAGTAAAATTGGAATTTTATGGTTTTGATGTTTATCTAATGTTATATTTTAGTATTTAAACTACATGTACCAATTATTTCTTATTTCCCCTTGTAATGCCTCACATTTAATGTGACCTAAACAAAACACATCTATCAAAAATCCCTACAATTTTTTTTTAAAATATTATTTTATTAATAATTTACGTATTGTTGAACAATAACCAGCAAGTTAGTTCATACTATTTTATTTTCCAAAATTATTATCGGGTTAAATACCCCTTTTTCCATTTTATAATTTAATTTGGGATTGTGTCCCAATGTGGCCACCATACTAACTCATGCATAATGACTACTTATTTAAATATTTTCCTAAATTAAGAATTTGTTCCCATCATGGCCCATAAATAAATAAAATGCACCCATGAGAAATATTTGTTTTTAAATTCGATTTTTAATTTTTTTATACCCACAATGGTCTCAAATAAACTCTTATATTTCCACTTAATAATTTTTCCCGAATACCCATTAAAGCATTTTCCCACACTCCTAAGTGATGAGGATTAAATTAGATCCCTTAGATTGTTTTAATCTACACCCTAGATTTTAGGCATGCCTAGAAACCCTAATCCTTCATTATATCTCTCTTTATAACTTTTATTTTGTTTTATTTTCCTCCATTTGCATAGGTTTTTTTGTAGAGAAAACATGGATGAGGATGACGATAGAAGCAAGGAGATGATCATGGAGGCCAAATTTCATCCATAGATTGAGATCCACACCATTTTGTTTTTAATTTTCCTAGGGGAAAAATCCCTCTTCTAAATTTCTTGTATATTTCTACTAGGGTTTGATAATTTGTTTGGTACTAAATTTACTGGTATTTTTATTTTTGTAACCATATTTTTCGATACGTATGTATGTTTTTTATATATATATAATAAGATGATCTTTGGGAGAACATGGAGGAGGATGAAGATAGAAGAAAGAATATGATCATGGAGGAAAAATTTCATCCACAGTTTGAGATCCACACCATTTTGTTTTTGATTTTCCAATGACGGAAGAAATCCCTCTTCTAAATTTCTAGTTTATTTCTACGAGGGTTTGTAATAATTTGTTTTGTAGTAAATTTATTTGTATTTCCTTTTTTTGTAACTAGATTTTGGATATGTATGTACACACATACATATACACACACACACACACACATATACATATGTATATGTATGTATGTGTGTGTGTGTGTGTGTGTGTGTGTGTGTGTGTGTGTGTCTATATATATAAGAAGATGATATAGGAGAACATGGAGGAGGATGAAGATAGAAGCAAGAAGATGATCATTGAGGAAAATTTTCATCCATGGTTTGAGATCCACACCATTTTGTTTTTGATTTTTCATGGAGGGAATAAATCCCTCTTATAAATTTTAGTATATTTATACTATGTTTTGTAATAATTTATTTAGCAAGTATATTTATTTGTATTTCCTTTTTGGTAACCATATTTTCATATATATATATATATAGACACACACACACACACACACACACACACACATAGGTTTTTGTGTTTGTGTGTTGGTGAGGCCATAAAATGGCCATAAATTACCATTATTTGTCCTTCCAAGTTACTTTGAAAGTGGATTTTATTTTAATCTAGGAACTTATAATTTTCTTAAGATAAAATATATGATACATAACTTGTTCATTCTTTATAAATCTTTTGTTGTCTATTTTGTTCACTAATCCTATTAATTATTTGGAAAAATATGCAAAGTCTTATGTATGCAGGCCATAAAGGAAAAATAATGTTAGTATTGAAAAAGAAGAATTGATCATTGATGATATATCTACATATAAATCTCATTTCATATTCATATCCATCTCAAAAAATTATGCAAGTTCAAACAAAGAATCATCTCAATCCAAGATTGTATGCAAAAGTTATAACTATTTTAAGTTAGTTATGAAACTCACAAGCTTAATTCCTGAACTCGAGACTTAGTTTCGAACTCGCAGAGTTAGTTTTGGAACTTGCAGGTTTAGTTCCAGAAATAACAAATTTTGATAGTTTTTGAGGAATTGTGAAATATCTAAGCATCCAATGGAAAATCAGCAAGATTTTTTTGTTCACAACAATGTGATTAACAAAAACCTCATTCATATTTGCTACAAGTATTACCAATGAAGAGAGATCTAGATTTTAGTGAGCTGCAATCCGAGGAAAAGTGTATCAGACAAGCACTTAAAGTTCCATAAATAGAAAAAGAAAATTCAAACGGAAAATCTAAGAGAGGATTTTTTTCATAGAAATGTGTTTAACAAAAAACTCATTCATATTTGCTACATATTTTACCAATGAAAATATATCTAACTTTTAGTGAGCTTTAGTTTGAGGAAAAGTGTATCACATAAGCACTAAACATTCCATAAATAGAAACCGAAAATTCAAATGGAAAATCGAGAGTTTTCTTTGTTCATAGAAATGTGTTTAACAAAAACCTCATTCAAATTTGCAACAGTTTATCCAATGATGATAAATCTAACTTTTAGTGAACTGCAGTTCAAGAAAAAGTGTATCGACAAGCATCAAAAGTTCCACAAGTAAAAAAATAAAATAAAATAAAAAATCGAGAAAGGTATTCGGTCAAAATAATTTTTTTAGGAAAATTCTCCTTCCAATAATGTAGAGGAATAAAATCATTATGATTCTTGTTACGGAAAATAAAGTAGAAGATTTGGGAGCTTCTTCCTAAAATAAGTGAGATAAGACTTTGACTCAATAATATATTTATCTCCATATTATGTGGAGATGGAGATCTTAGTTGTTAGGATTATATTAAAGATAATATCATATTTTATCTCTAAAAATAAGGAGTTTGTTGGACATATAAATTATAAATACAACCTTCCACACTAGATATGTAATGTTTTTTTCCCAAGAAATAAAGATCTGTTCTTTCCTCTCAAATATTCTATAGTTTTAAGATCTCAGAAGTATGATTTAAATCCTATTCCAAGGAATGATTTGGCCACTCATTTCAAGGAATATGGATCTATGTATTTATGTTTATGTTTATTCATTTGTCTGTAATTCATTTTGTTGTATTATTTTTATCTTTGTATTGTGAAAATTTAGTCTGTTGTGAACTTGCAAGTGTTTCATTTAATTATGTTTATTTTTAATTCAAAAATTTCAATTTATGCAAGTGTGTTTAAATTCCTTCAAGTGTGTTTAAATTCATGCAAGTTTTATTTATTTCATACCAACTTTATTTATGCAAGTGTGCCTTTATTTCTGCAAGTGTGCCTTTAAATTTTTGCAAGTGTGATTTATTTTATGCAAGTTTGGTTTGTGTTTAAAGGAGTTTTTTTCCAAAGATATTCTTCTCTTAATGCATATAGCCTAAAGAAACCAACCCATATTAACATTATTAATGGAAAGGATTGAATACCCTCATCATTTAGTGCCGTTGTTGGGGACACGGTGTTATTAGGAGATTCGAGTTCTTTACGAGAATATTCTAGTGCCGGTGAGAGTACCTTTTCAAAAATTCGTGATAGGAATAATTTGGTAAGTAGTTTTCTTTAGACTTTTATTTCCTATGAGTAGATTAAAATTTCATTTCTACAATTAGGAATATTATATTGTAAATATTTATCTCCCCACAAACTAACTCTGTGTATAAGAAAATGACTCTGATGTTTGATCAAAAAGTATAATGCTATGAACAAAGAATTCAAATCTAGAAATGGTAGAATATGATATTGAAACTGGAAGTAGATCTAGTTGATGAAATATCATATGCCATTCTTAATAACCACCACCATTTCCCCTTGTATCAACTAACAACTCAGTGATCTTATTACACAACCTTAGTAAAACACCGGCTTATCGGCTTATGAAGTTGTAGTTATTCTAGTTAACTCCATCAATATTCAGGGATTTTATTAGAGAAAAAATAAAAATCACTCACAATAAATCCACCCGTCCAAATTAGTTTTTATCCCATAGTAAAATTCAATTCTGAACCATATCTGTTAGAAAAATTTATTTTCATGTATTTCAATTTCTTCATTTTTGTATATGCTTGTATAACATTAAAAAAAATTATGGTGAATATCAAGGCAATAAATGTTTACGTACTAACATTTGAGGAATAGATCTATAGGAATTTCGGAGTTTTTCTTGATACCAACATGCAAATTTTGGAGCACGAACAATGTATCAATAAGGGAGCATGTAGATTTTAAAGGGACACATGGATATCTTCACTCTCTTTTAACAACTATCCATTTCTTTAGATCACTAGTTTTAGCTTTGAGGATTACTATGGTGATTTTGATTCAAGTTAGGCTTTGAAAACCTAGATATTATCTACACAATTTTTGGAAATCTTCTTGGAGTTACCAAGTATGCAAAAAGTTTTTATGAGATCTCGGACATTGCTTCCTATTTTACACAAGTTGTAATATTATGAATATATTCTCGATGGTTGATAAAAATTTCTCTAATCTTTCCCATGCTATCATTTCAGCAAAAAAACAAAATTCAAAATCTTTGATTGGAAAACCAATTTCTTTGGCCAATCAAAGAAAAGAAAAAAATAGTCAAATAAAATTGATTGGATAACAAGCTTCTTGGATAATCGAAGACAAAAATATATAAAAATTTGATTAGAAAACCATCTTGTTGGTCAATCAAAGGAAAAAAAAAAAAAATACAACTTTGATTGGAAAACCAGCGTCTTTGGGAAATTAAAGACAAAAAACAAAAGGTGTCTCTTCCTAAAAAACAATCAAATTTTACTGGTGGCTTTCTTCTCGGAACTATTTGACCATGTGAACAATAGGATGACAAGGAAAACTCTAGGTATGATCAAGTTATTTTTTTCTACTATTTTATTTTTAAACTTTATTGTAAATTTTTTTACTACATCTAGATACATTTTTAAGATCTCTAAGGAAGGCAAGATAAAATTCATATCTCCCTTACTTATATGAAAAATATGTGCACCTCTTTGTAATCAAAATTTTAGAGTCTAATTTATTGAAACCATGAATAAACCACATGCATGAGGACATGCATGAGCTTAAGTGCAAGAGAGAAGGAGAAGCACGAGGTATGTATTTTGATTTTAAATATGAGACACAATAGAAGGAGCTTCACAAAGAACTGTTGTAAAAGAAAGAAGATCAAAAACAACAGAAAGAGATCCACACAAAAACCTTCTACACAAGAAAGGAGATCAAAAACAATAGAAGGAGATCCACACAAGAACCTATTGTACACAAAAAGGAAAATCAAAAACAACGAGAAGGAGATCTACACAGAACCGATGTACAGAAAAAAATCAAAAACAATAGTTGGAGATCACATAAGAACCTACTATACAAAATAAGAAAATAAAAAAATAGAAGGAGATCTACATAAAAACCTATTGTACAAGAAAGAAAATCAAAAACAATAGAAGGAGATCCACATAAGACCTGTTGTACAAAAAAGAAAATAAAAAACAACAGAAGAAGATCCACACAAGAACCTTTCATACAAGAAATGAAATAGAAAACATCATAAGGAGATCAACACAAGAACTCGTCGTTGAACTATATATGGAATGCATACATGCATAAGATCAATGCAGAGAAGACTCTAAGAAGAAATAATAATATAATGCATGAGGACATGCATAATATTAAGTGTGGGGAAATGATGAGGCCATAAATTGGCCATAAATTACCATTATTTTGTCTTTCCAAGTTACCTTTGAAAGTGGATTTAAATGTAATCTATGAACTTATTGTTTTTTTAAGATAGAATATATGATATATATCTTTTTCATTCTTTAGAAATCATTTGTTATCTATTTTGTTGAATAATCCTATTGATTATTTGTGAAAAGTTGCAAAGTCTTACGTATGCAGGCCATAAAGGAAAGATAATGCTAGTATTGAGAAAAGTAGAATTTATCATGGATGGTATATTTAAACTCAAATCTGATTTCATATTTAGATTCCTCTCAAAAAATTATGCAAGTTCAAAACAAGAATCATCTCAATCTAAGATCATATGCAAAAGTTATAGTTTTTTTAAGTTAGTTCGGAACTCACAGGATTAGTTCTGGAACTCGCAGATTTAGTTCCGGAACTCGCAAGCTTAGTTCCAAAACTCACAAAGTTAGTTCTGGAACTCATAGGTTTAGTTTAGTAACTAAAAAAATTTCAAAGTTTTTGGGGAATTGTGAAGGATCTGATAATTGAATGGAAAATATGAGAGAGGTTTTTGTTCATCGCAATGTGATTAACAAAAATTTAATTCATATTTGCTACAGGTATTACCAATAAAAAGATATCTAACTTTTAGTAAGATGCAGTCCAAGGAAAAGTGTATCGATGGACGAGAACTAATAATTTCATAAACAAACACGAGAAAAGTCAAATGGAAAATCTAAGAGATATTTTTGTTCATAGCATTGTGTTTAACAAAAACCTCATTCATATTTGTTACATGTTTTACTGAATGAAGAGATATATAACTTTTAGTGAGCTACAGTCCAAGGAAAAGTGTATCAAATGAGCACTAAAAGTTCCATAAACAGAAATAGAAAAGTCAAATGAAAATATGAGAGAGGTTTTTGTTCATAAAAATGTGTTTAACAAAAACCTCATTCAGATTTACAACAGGTTTTACCAATGAAGATAAATCTAACTTTTAGTGAACTATAGTCTAAGGAAAAAGCATATCAGACAAGTGTCAAAAGTTCCACAGTCAAAAACAACAAAGTCAAATGGAAAATCCGAGAAAGGTATTTGGTCAAAATCATATTTTGAGAAAAATATTCCTTCCAATAATGTAGAAGAATAAAATCATTATGATTCTTGTTACCAAAAATCAAGGATAAGATTTGGAGAAAATCTTCCTAAAATAAGTGAGATAAGACTTTGACTCAATAATATATCTCTCTCCATTTTTTTGGAGATGGAGATCTTAGTTGTAAGGATTAGAATAAAGATAATATCAGATTGTATCTCCAAAAATAAGGAGTTGGTTGGACGCATAAATTATAAATGTAATCTTTAACACTTAGATATGTAATGATTTTATCCCAAAAAATAAAGATCTGTTCTTTCCTCTCAAATATTCTATAGTTTTAAGATCTTAGAAGTATGATTCAAATCATCTTCCAAAGAATGAGCTAGCTACTCATTTCAAGGAATTTGGATTTGTTTATTCATTTATATGTAATTCATTTTGTTGTATTATTTTTATCTTTGTATTGTGAAAATTTAGTTTTTGTGAACTTGCATGTGTTTCATTCAATTATGTTTATTTTTAATTTAGCAATTTCAATTTATGGAAGTGTGTTTAAATTTTGCAAGTGTGTTTAAATTTATGCAAGTGTGATTTATTTTATGTAAGTTTGGTTTGTGTGTAAAGGAGTTGTTTTCAAGATCTTATTCCCTTAATGCATACAACCTTCACACACCCTGGATTGACATTATTAATGGCAATGAATGATGACCCTCATCATGTGTGTATGTATGTATGTATATGTACATACATACATACATACATATATATAATATATATGGAAACAAATTTTTATTGGTATAATATATTAAACATATACATATATATACATATACATATGTATATCTATATGTATATGTATGTATATGTTTTATATATTATACCACATAAAAACTTATGTCCATAAGGTTAGTTCCATGATAGGGAAATGGAGGCCTGTGTTATGTTATATAATGTGGGAGGGGTGTTGTAGTGTGTTCGTGCCACACCACAACCATAAGGCTAAGGGAAATGGGAGTGGGGCAGGTCGCAGCTAGGCCACAAAGCATGTCCCTGCCCCTTTTGTTTTTTTATTTAACAAACACTCCCAAAACAAAATGTAGCCTCAGTTTAGTAAATATATATTTTTATTATTAGTGGGATCATTATATACATACCCAAATGATTTTGTTTATATATATATTTCTACACACACACACACACACACACACACACACACACACACACACACACACACACACACACACACACACACAAATATCAGGTTTAAAAGGGTGAGCTTTATTTCATAGTTTTATTGTTATAAATTGTTTACTCTTCCAATGTGTGTGTGTGTGTGTGTGTCTAAAAGGACAGATATTACTCATATTTGACTTATTTTACATTAATATTTTGAGGAAGAAGAAATATATATTTTTGGTACAAAGAATACCTCTTTTCACTTAATGACATATACTATCCATATTTAACACTATTACATTTTTGTATTAAGAATGGAGAAAAATTTAATATATTCCATGTGTATAGAAGAACATCCATTTCACTCATTCTTCTAATAATAACAAATAAAATTTCATGTAGAAAAACTTAACTCTTTTAGATTGCTCTGAAACAAACTCATGTATTTGTTATAAAATCCAAAGGGGAAGATAAAATTTTAATTTTTTCTAACATACTTTCAAAACAACATGTAAATATTTCTTTTCCAATATATTCTAAAGGTGTTCATTGTATCTTACAAGGAAATAAAGAATCTATCAATACTCAACTCCCTTTTCTTTAATATTACAATGAAGTAATAATAATAACTCAATAATGGAAAAATTCCAAATCAAAGTTAAATTGATATTAATTTTTGCATATTGAAATACATTCTTTTCAACTTAAAGGAACAATTGCGTTATTAATGCATTTCTTTTTTTTTTTTCCTCAAAATTCTATAAAGAAAAGAGCAACACTTCATTATATGAACTACAAAAAACACAATCCTCCTTTAAAAAAATAAATCTTAATTATAAAAAGATAAATGATACTTTCTCAACCCCTAAAACACACTTTCAAAAACCATTTTTATAAAACACAAATGTATGTAGAGTTTACGCTAAAAAAAGATTACAAAATACTAAAATATGAGTTTGTAGTCCTTCCACAAAATGTGGGAACATGTTTACTTTATTACGGTACTTATTCTCAAAAGAGAATATAAAACACCGAGATATTCATAACCATTACAAAACAACACTCAAAACTCAAGTGAACAATCCTCCCCAAAATGGGGAATAACATCACCAATTTAAAAACTTTTCTCCTTGTTTCTCCAAACCTAATTTGCAAGCTTCCACTCTATATGAAAGTCTTTAAAGCATAAGAGAAAGAGACCCAGTTTCCTCCCAACAAAAGGACATTATCACATGTCATTTCCACAAATGGAGGACATGGTAGCCTCCCTCAAATCCCATGGAAAGAGAGAATGTATGCCTCAATATTTCACAAGTATGGAGAAGAAAAATTATGACCAACATGTGCACATAATCTAAAACAAAGCATCCAAAACATAGACAAAACACGGGAGGATAAATATGTGTTTCCTAAATGGGGAAGAGTGGAAACAAGATAATTATAAACCACATTGTGATCCAGCTATAAGAAACTACAAGAATCATCATACCCCAAAAATCCTTATCACTCCATCCTAATCACCAAGTCTCCTCCTTGTAAGGATTTTCAAACCAAACATGGTTTCATTGTCAAGGATGGAAGATGAGGTTCAAACCATATGAATATTCATCTTCAACATCAAACCATATGAGGGGAGAAAAAATAGAAAGACCATCATAGATTTCCCATCAATCCATGTGGTGTAAGAGGGGGTTTGATTCCTCTTTCCCTATAATTCAAAAATCCACCTCAAATAGGATGGATGGAGAAAATAAAATAAAAACAAGATTTACTAAATAGCCACAACAATCATGCAAGCTTACAATATTCAAAACAACTAATTTTTCCTTTGCACAATATGATATATAAAAAAAAAAACCAAAAGTATGAAATCATACCTAAAAATTAATATATCCAAGTCCATGACATAACCAAGCTCTCCCAAAAGGCAATTTCCTAGCTCCAAGATCACTAAAACTCTAAAATTAAAAATGAGAAGTAAAATTCCATACCCGTCTCCAAGAGGAGGTATAAAAATAAGAAAAAATAAAAAATCCTTACAAATGAGAGGGTGACATGTGTTACCCATATCATTCTCAACCAAAATATTCCCAAAATCCCATTAAACATAAAACAAAATACATTTGGAAAGAAAACTCCCAATATTCCTAAAATGACAATAAACCAACTTACTTCAACTTTAGAGATAACACACAAGGAAACACACTTACAAGATGGTGATAAAGGAGGAGTCAAATGGGAGGGAAAATTTGATTTGAACTAAAAAGAGGCCCCCTACACATATGTTGGGTCCAATGTGTCCATTTCAGTATAAGGGAGATCCCCTAATGTGAAAAGAGACCCTTACAAATGCCACATTTAGCCCAAATTCGAGATTGGATAAAGTTTCTTAATGAAGGAGGTGGTGGGGCCCACTATAATGATAATTATGTGGTCCTAAACCAATAAAAATAACCTTATTAACATAATAACATCACTAATGCATATGGGGACCAATAGGCCATTAAACTAGTTTAGTACAATGCTTAACAAATTAAAATAACATAGGTAAATTACAAAATCACTAAGCATGTCCAAATATAAATATGCCACACACATAAGGAAAAAAAAGGTTCGTGCATGCCTAAAGGTATCACCCCACTTAGCCTCTTGTGTAACTTGAGGTGGAATTTGAAACCCACGTTCTCATGTGTGACTGAAATCTGCACACTCAATTCACACATTGAACATACCTTCTCAATACAAAGCATCCAAAACATAGACAAAATACAAGAGGATAAATCTGTGTTTCTTGAATGGGGAAGAGTGGAAATGAGATAAATATAAACCACATTGTGATCTAGCTATAAGAGCACACTAAAAGAATCATCATACCATAAAAATCCTTATCACTCCATAATAATCACCAAGCCTCCTCCTTGTAAGTATTTTCAAACCAAACATGGTTTCATTATCAATGATGGAAGATGAGGTTCAAACCATATGAATATTCATCTTCCACATCAAACCATATGAGGGGGAAAAAATAGAAACACCATCATCAATCCATGTGGTGTAAGAGGGGGTTTCATTCCTCTTTGCCTACAATTCAAAAATCCACCTCAAATAGGATGGATGGAGAAAATAAAATAAAAAAAAGATTTACTAAATAGCCACAACAATCATGCAAGCTTACAATATTCAAAATAACTAATTTTTCCTTTTCACAATATGATATAGAAAAAAAACCAAAAGAATGAAATCCTACCTAAAAATTAATATATCCAAGTCCATGACATAACCAAGCTCTCCCAAGAGGCAAGCTCCTAGCTCCAAGATCACTCAAACTCTAAAAGTAAAAATGAGAAGTAAAATTCCATACCCGTCTCCAAGAGAAGGTATAAAAATAATCAAAATCAAAAATCCTCACGAATGAGAGGGTGACATGTGTCACCCATATCATTCTCAACCAAAATATTCCCAAAATCCCATTAAACATAAAACAAAATACATTTGGAAAGAAAACTCCCAATATTCCTAAAATGACATTAAACCAACTTACTTCAACTTTAGAGATAACACACAAGGGAAACACACTTACAATATGGTGATAAAGGAGGGGTCAAATGGGAGGGAAAATTTGATTTGAACTAGAAAAAATTCCCCCCCTACACATACGTGGGGTCCAATGGGTCCATTTCAATATAAGGGAGACCCCTAATGTGAAAAGAGACCCTTAAAAATGCCACATTTAGCCCAAATTCGAGATTGGATAAAGTTTCTCAATGAAAGAGGTGGCGGGGCCCACAAAAATGATGATTATGCGGTCCTAAACCAATAACAATAACCTTATTAACATAATAACATCACTAATGCATATGGGGACCAATAGGCCATTAAACTAGTTTATTACAAGGCTTAAAAATTAAAATAACATAGGTAAATTATGAAATCACTAAGCATGTCCAAATATAAATATGCCACACACATAAGGTAAAACAAGGTTCGTGCATGCCTAAAGGACTCACCCCACTTAGCCTCTTGTGTAACTTGAGGTGGAACTTTGAAACCCATGTTCTCATGTGTGACTGAAATCTACACACTCAATTCACACATTGAACATACCTTCTCAATACAATAAATAAGAGAAATAATAACAATATATCGATAACTAAACCAATCCACGAATATTCATTCTAACTATAGAATAATTGATATCAAAATGAGATAACTATACTCTAACAACATGTATACACAATAAATCAAGACATAAGATTAATCTAGGTTATTGTATAATAACATCCAATTTTCCATTATCAAACAATGATATCGTAGTACACAAAAACATTAACATCCATCCATTATATATCGGATAAAACTTACTATATCACATCTACCTATTATGCATAACCATATAAGTGTAATAATCTAAAATGAAAGTCATAATGTTAGATTGGGACTACATGCCCTAAATAACACATGTGTCACCAAATAATCCATACTAAGATCACATAGTATTGATATAGTTTTAGGTAAATGTTTATAAATCTAGTAAATGAAATGATGCAAGAAATAGATGGGCACTACATCCCCCTCTCCTAGGATTAGACTTCCGCCTAGAAGGGATTGAAATAGATAGGGATATTGAGCCCTCAAAGGTGTCGCATCCTGCCATGTAGTTTTTTTTTCATCAAACAAATACCAATGTACTATAACCTACTCCAAGTCACACCCTCGAAGGGCCAATCTCATGTTTTCTAGGATACGCACGGGCTCTAGTCTCCACTTTCCTTCATCATCCACCTGTAATTTTGACCAATCCAATACATGAGAAATGTATTTTACATATATATGCAAAAATGAAACATGAAATACATTGTGGACCCAAACTAGGAATTTTGGCAAAGCTAAAAGGCAGAAAACTAGAACTAAAACCTCCAAGATCTCAAATGGCCCAAAAAAGTGATAAAAATCTTATAATCCCTTCCATAACAGGTTCATCTCTTATGTGGCTGAATTTTCAATAATAATTTTTCATCAACTGCAAAGTGATGTTATGTCATCTAGTTGTCTACATATGCCTTCTGACATGCTCTATCCTACTCAAGATGTTTCCTAATAAAAATTACCTACTTCTCTAATTCCGAAGGTAATTTAGCCCAAGTAAAACCTTGTCATCTAATCTCTCCCAACTCAAAGGTGTCCTGCAAGGTCATCCATATAAGGCCTGATAAGTATCCATACCAATGGAACTTTGGTAACTTTTTTCTATAAGAAAACTCGACAAGGTGCAAGTAATCGTCCCACTTATTTTTTGATCCATCATATACATATGCAACATATCCTCGAAGAACTCGATTAACCCTCTTTGTCTAACCATTTGTCTCTGGGTGGTAGGCTAAAATGAAATTGATCTCGAGTTCCTAGAGTGTTATAAAAAAATTCCATTAATCTGAAACATAGATGGTATCTCTGTCATTAATAATGGTCTTCGGAATTATATGCAACCTAATAATATCCTCCATAAATACTTTGGAAATGGTGACTACATTATACGTGACCTTGGTTGGAGAAAAGTGTGCAACCTTGGTAAACTTGTCCATAGTGACCAAGATAGTGTCATGATGATAAGAAGACGACGGAGACCTGACAATGATGTCCATGGATATGACATCCCATTTCCACTTAAAAATTTCATGAGGATATAAACGTCTGCGCGGGATGGGAATGTTCGGCCTTGACCCTCTGACACTCAAGGCAACGAGCTACAAAATCGATATATCCGGATGAGACACGGACAATAATACAACTCTCTTAGATCGGTGTGCATGTTCTTCCCTCCTAAATGTGCTGCATATGGGGCTTAATGAGCCTCAGAAAGAATAAAGTTGTAAATATCACCTTCCTTTGCCACATAAATGCACCTCTAAAAATTAAGAAGACAATCTGCCTCTATAATAAATTCTATATACTTTCCCGAAAAAGAACCCGAGACTCCAACATATTTTTGTACCCTCATAAAACATGTCCCATGGAAGATGCGAAGGATCTTGCCCCAAATATTTAGCTGAAGTGTCATGGTAGAAATCACATGTCATCTTATACTCAAGGAATATGCAACGACATTTTCTTTTTCTTTGATATACTAAATATACATGGTAAAATCACACATTTGAACTAATTCCAATATCGTTAACAAGCATTGAGATTTGACTAAGAAAAAAACTATTGAAGGCTCTGATGATTGGTCCTCCCGATAAAAGGCATACTCAAAGGAAATGTCTCCACCACACTAGAGCATGAACAATTGTTCATAAGCTGTTCAATTAAAATTTCTCATCTTGAAGATAATCAACATACTGCAATAAATATAGAAATCAACTCTCCTACTATACAAGCATGCCTAAACCTTTTCAAAAATCATGGAAATCATCTATCCTCCTCTCGAACAAAGTGTTTAGATATGTAACTCTCTCTAAAATGTTCCTCAAATAACTCTCAAATCACTCGAGTCTCTAATCAAATGGAGCTTTCACTCCTCATTCCTCTAGCATATGCTTGTCGTGTGTCATGAGAGGAGGTGAATATAAAACCTATTCTTGACATTGATCTCATATGAGTGAAGTCCAAAGAAACTATCAAAGCTTAGGAACCATGGCTCGGCCCCAAATCCATTTTTGGTTCCAATATATATAGGTGGCTATAGGAAAAGAAGATATCTAATAACATTGTATGTGTCATGATCATGAAGATGATTCCCAACCATCCCCACATATGATGAATGTGGTTTTCCTTCGTGTAACAATCCCTCTATGTGTGAGAGTGGCTCCAATGAAGAGGTACCACTCTCTAAAAGTTAACAAAGCGATTCACGGGACCTTGGCCATCTCAGAGTGTCCTACTAAAGTGGCACCAAGTGTGCACCCTAATTTGGCGAGTGTATTCTCTCTTGGATGGTCAATATCCACTACTATCTCTTGTTGTGCATGGAGACACCGATAAAAACTCCCACCGCCTACTATAATTCCTCTAATATCTATGGTCCTAACTCAAGGGCACACGGTTCGCGTGTAGGTGACCAACATCCCAAACCACTAACTAATCGATGTCTCATACCAAGTGCAAATATCACGTGAGAGAAAGGAAAGGGAACTTTTATGATTTTGCATGAGGTATCATAAATGATCAAATGTGTTAAGGTTATTAATGTAACCATTAGTAATTTAATTACAATCCCTAGAGTGTCCGGTGTTGTAAACTTGAGCTTTGATACCAGATACAATTCCTCGTATTTGACATGACCAAAACCAAAATGCGTTATTAAAAATCCCATATTTTAGTTATAAAATTATTTTATTAATAATTTAATTATTGTTGAACTATAAGAAGCGGTTAATTAATACTATTTTATTTTCCATAATTATTCTTGGATTAAATACCCACTTTGTCCATTTTAAAATTTAATTCGGGATTGGGTCCCAATGTGGCCACCATACTAACTCATGCCTAATGATTATTTATTTAAATATTTTATTAAATCCCAAATTAATATTTTATTCCCATCATGGCCCTTAAATAAAACAAATTTACCCATGCTAAATATTTGTTTATTTAAACCTTTTCTTAAATTCTATATTTAACTTTTTTATACCCACCTTGGCCTCAAATAAACTTGTAGATTTCCACTTAATAAATATTCCCCAATACCTATTAAATCATTTTACCACACTTTTGAAGTGATGATGATTAAATTAGATCCCTTATATTTTTTTAATCTAAACCCTAGATTTTAGGTATCCCTATAAACCCTAATCCTCCATTATATTTATCTTTATAACTTTTATTTTGTTTTATTTTCCTCTATTTGCACAAGTTGTTTTTTTACAGGAGAAGATGGAGGAGGATGAAAATAGAAGTAAGAATAAGATCATGGAGGAAAAAAATTCATCCGCAGTTTGAGATCCCCACAATTTGGTTTTGATTTTCCAGGAGGGAATAAATCCCTCTTCTAAATTTGTACTATATTTCTACCAAGATTTGCAAGATTCATTTTTTTGTAGTACGTTTATTTATATTTAATTTTTTGGTAAGATTATTTTTATATATATATATAAAAGAAGTTGCACGAACTAATATGTTGCCAGGTGATGTGAATCCAGCTGCAAGAGGTTGAAATACCTCCAAAAACACACATAAACACCTTTGCAAATAAAACCAGGAGTTTCACAATAGCTTACTTCTCATTCTGGAATTCACACTGATCTATTACATCATTACCATTCTCCTTTTATTTCAAGACTACTCTAAAACCCTAAAATGCAAAACAACTCGGATTGACCCCAAAATTTGCGTGCCAAATATGCATTCATAAATTAGGGCTCACGCGAAATTTGGACTTATTCTGAAAAGCACAACAAAAGTTATTAAAGTTCTAAGACCTAGAGAAAAGCAGAAAAAACATTCGGAGCCAATTTTAGACCACTAGATGACGGAATCCGAGCCCGAAAACGTGCCAAAATGAGCACAACCTTGCAGGCAAAGTTGTCCCCAGCATAGTACTAATGTATATCTACCACCCTGTAAAATTTCAGGACGATCCAACGGTCGGATCAAAAGTTATGGCCTCTGCAAGTTATGCTCCCGCATCATTCTCCCCTGGTTGAAAAGAATTCAGCTCCTGCAAATTCTGTTGACGGAACTCATCTAATTTTGCACTGTCAATTTTCCTCAGCTCCCACTCAGGAATCCAAGTATTTTCTTCTTGTTGCAAACCTTCCCACTGTACCAAATATCTGTTGTAGCTCCCATGTCTAGTAGTGATTGTCTTTTGGTCCAAGACACGCATTACCCTCTCCTTTTTCTCCTTCGGCATCTGTTTCTTCCAGTTTATTTCTTCCTCCTCTGCAACATTTTCATCATGACCTGGAAACTTATATAAATCAGAAACATTAAAAACTGGTGAGATAGCAAAGTTTTCAGGTAACTCCACCTTGTAGGCATTATCACTCATTTTCTTCAGAATCCTACATGGCCCAATCTTCTTATACTTGAGTTTATTATATGTTCCCTTTGGAAACCTCTCTTTTCTAAGATGAACCATCACCATATCTCCTTCTTCAAATACACTTACTCTCCTACTGGCATCTGCAGCCATTTTATATTGTGCATTACTCACTTTCAGCTTTTCCCTCACTTCATCTTGTAGCTGTAGAATGTGTTCTGCAAATGCTTCTGCATCATCACTAGTTTCATCTTCACCTGGTAGAACAATTAGATCAAGGACCCCCTTTGGATTCCTACCATATACAATCTGGAAAGGAGACCTCCCTGTTGACCTGTTTATCGAGCTATTATATGCAAACTCAGCTTGAGGTAAAGCTAAGTCCCATTGTTTTGGCTTTTCTCCAACTATACAACGTAGGAGATTTCCCAAGCTTGTTCACTACTTGATCGCCCATCGATCTGGGGTGATATGCACTACCGCACCTTGTAGTTGTGTCCCCAATTTCTTCCACAGAGTCCTCCAAAAGTGACTCAAAAACTTCATGTCTCGATCTGAAGTGATCGTTCTTGGAATTCCATGCAATCGAACCACTTAAAAGAAAAAACAAATCTGCAATTCTGGAAGCATCATTAGTTTTTTTACAAGAAATAAAATGTGCCATCTTAGAGAATCTATCAACCACAACAAAGATAGAATCATTCCCTCGCTATGTGTTAGGAAGCCCTAACACAAAATCCATACTCAAATCAACCCATGGCCCTGTAGGGATAGGCAATGGCATATACAACCCAGTATTCTGTGCATGACCCTTAGCCATTTGACACACTCTACATCTTGCTACAACCCTACTGATGTCCCTCTTTACCTTTGGCCAATAATACTTTTCTACAACAAGAGAAATTGTCTTACTTATACCAAAGTGTCCAGCCAACCCTCCACTATGCAATTCTCTTATAATATTTTCTCTCATTGAACCAACAAGGATGCACAATTGTTTCCCCCTAAACAAATAACCATCCTGTATCAAATAATCAAAAGAATCACTACCTACTGTAGGCTCCTTAAGCTTTTTGACAACATCACCAAAATCAGGATCACCTTCATACAATTCCTTAACTGCCTCAAACCCTAGGACTTTATTTTCCATTGTTGTCAAAAGGGCTACACGCCTACTCAAGGCATCAGCAACTTGATTCTGCTTACCTGACTTATGCTTTAAAACAAAAGTGTATTCTTGCAAAAATGAAACCCATTTTGCATGCCTACTATTTAGTTTCTTCTGTGTGTTTACATACCTCAAGGCTTCATGGTCAGTGAAGAGTACAAATTCCTTTGCTACCAAGTAATGTCTCCAGTTCCTTAGTGCCTGAACAATAGCATAAAATTCCACATCATAAGTAGAATATTTCCTCCTGACTTCATTTAGCTTTTCACTGAAGAATGCCACTGGTCGTCCTTCTTGACTCAACACAGCTCCAATCCCAACATGTGAGGCATCACAGTCAACCTCAAAGACCTTGCTAAAATCTGGCAATACCAAAACAGGTGCTTCTGATACTTTCTTCTTCAACAATTCAAAACTATCTGTTGCTGCCTTAGTCCATACAAACTCCCTCCCTTTTGTACACTCTGTTATGGGTGCAACAATGCTACTGAAATTCCTGATGAACTTCCTATAAAAAGTTGCCAATCCATGAAAACTACGAACCTCTGTCACATTCCTTGGAATAGGCCATTCCAGAATTGCCTTTACTTTTTCCTCATCCATCCTCACTCCATCCCCTGATATGACAAATCCCAAAAAAACAAGACTCTTCTGAAGGAATCTACACTTCTTTAAGTTTGCATATAGACTCTCTTTACGTAACAAGTCTAGCACCAATTTCAGATGTAACAAGTGTTCTTCCACTGTCTTACTAAATATCAAAATATCATCAAAATAGACAACAACAAACTTACCATTGTATTCTCGGAGTACTCTGTTCATCAACCTCATGAATGTACTGGGTGCATTAGATAGCCCAAATGGCATCACCATCCACTCGTATAATCCATCTTTTGTTTTAAAAGCAGTTTTCCATTCATCCCCTTCACGGATTCGGATCTGGTAGTAGCCACTCCGTAGGTCAATCTTGCTAAAATATCGGGCTCCTGCTAGCACATCCATCATATCATCCAATCTTGGAATTGGAAACCGATACTTAATCGTGATCTTGTTTATGGCTCTATTGTCTACACACATTCTCCAGTCTCCATCTTTTTTGGGAGTCAATAATGCTGGAGTTGCACATGGACTCATGCTTTCTCTCACTAACCCTTTCTGTATTAGATCTGTCACTTGTCTGTTCAACTCTTCACTCTGTGTCGGACTCATCCGATAGGCTGCCTGGTTTGGAAGGGCCGATCCTGGGATCAAATCAATATGGTGTTGAATATCTCGCTTTGGGGGTAACCCATCTGGTAGCTCATCTGGTATGACATCTTTGTATTCTTTTAGTATCTTTTCTGCTGCAATAGGTATATTAAAGCCTTCTTTCTCCAGCTTCTTTGACATTAGTGCATAACAACATCTAGCTTCTTCCATTTCTATAACAAACTCTTTTATAGCCAACAAGCCCTCACTCTTCTCTTCTTCCTTGAAGGGTAATAAGACCACCTTTACACCATCCTTCCAAAAGGTATATGTATTTTTCCCTCCATCATGTGTAACCTTTCTATCGTATTTCCAAGGCCTACCCAGTAATATATGACATGCATCCATTGGGATAACGTCACACCACACCTCATCCCTGTAGGTATTCCCAATTGAAAACTTTATAAGGCATCTTTTATCTATGGTTACTTCATTTCCTTTCTTGAACCATGATATACGATAGGGATATGGGTGCTTGTCACAGCTCAGATTCAATTTATCAACCATTACAGTTGAAACCATATTTTCACAACTACCACCATCAATAATAATTTTACATACCTTTCCTCCAGAGGTGCATCTTGTTCGAAATATATTTGTTCGAAGCCATGAATCAGCTCCAGCAACATCACGTTCTTTCTCCTTCCTTGGGACAATCATCGTCCTCCTTATCATGAGGGTTTCACCCAAGTCTGCAGCAACCTCCATTTCTTCTTCCTCTTCAGCCTCAACCAGATTTACTCGTGGTTTTTCTCCTTGCCATCTATCTTGTGTAGGATAGTGCGGACACTCAAAAGCTCTGTGCCCCTCTTCACCACATCTGTAACATGTATATTGCCTTTGGGGGCTATTCCAGCCCCGTCCTCCATTATAACCTCTTCCCCTCTGAAATCCCCTACCTCTTTGGTAGTTACCATGGCTTTGACTAGAATCTTCATGCCCTTCTGTATTAGAGGATTCACCTTTTGTAGATTCAAATCTACCCCTACCCCTCATTGGAGATGATGATGGACCTCTCTTCACACCTCTTCTAAAATTACTCCTCTTGTTCTTTTCCTCTGCTTTTAATGCAAGTTGATAAGCATCATCTAGGCTATGGATCCGGAGCATACTCAGCTCATCTTGTATGGTGTAACTCAACCCATTTATGTACCGTGTAGCCTTTTGTTCTTCAGACTCTCCCTGTTCCACCCTGATTGATAACTTGTAAAATTCATTAGTATACTCCTCAATGCTGAGATCCTTCTGCCTTAGGTTTTGGAACCTTCGAAAGAGTGTCTGAGCATAATCTACAAGAAGAAACTTTTCTTTCAGCTTCTTTACCATTTTATTCCAGTTTCGGATCTTTCCCTTTCCATTCCTTTGTCTTTCATTTTGTAGGTGATCCCACCAGATCAATGCATGTCCAGCTAACTTAGTGCATGCAAACTTAACCTTCTTCTCCTCTGAAAGGGTTTTCCACTCAAAGAATTTTTCCATGCGATTTGATCAATCAACTCCTCTGGTTGTAACGCTCCACCATAATCGGGAATATTAATCTTGATGTCGTCATTCTTTCCCTCTAAAGCCTTGATCAATCTCTTCTCAAATGGTCTCTCATTCAAGGTTTCTTCGTCTCTCTCATTTTCTTCTTCATCTCCTCCTTCATTCATTAATGGAGTCTCTTCTTCAATATCACTATCTGGGTTTGCATCCCCATTTGCATGTCTCCTTCTAAGGCGGGTAACTTCCCCCGTGAGCTCAGCAATTTGTCTCTGTAGCTCCTGCATATGCCTATTCATCTGGGCATAACCTCCCCTCCCGCGTCTAGCCATGGTTATATAAAACAGAGGTAAAAACTACACATAAAAATGTAATATGTTACCTTAATTATTTCCGCAAGATCAAAATCCAGCTCTGATACCAATTGATGTGAATCCAGCTGCAAGAGGTTGAAATACCTCCAAAAACACACATAAACACCTTTGCAAATAAAACCAGGAGTTTCACAATAGCTTACTTCTCATTCTGGAATTCACACTGATCTATTACATCATTACCATTCTCCTTTTATTTCAAGACTACTCTAAAACCCTAAAATGCCAAAAACCCTAAAATGCCAAAAAACCCTAAAATGCAAAACAACTCGGATTGACCCCAAAATTTGCGTGCCAAATATGAATTCATAAATTAGGGCTCACGCGAAATTTGGACTTATTCTGAAAAGCACAACAAAAGTTATTAAAGTTCTAAGACCTAGAGAAAAGCAGAAAAAACATTCGGAGCCAATTTTAGACCACTAGATGACGGAATCCGAGCCCGAAAACGTGCCAAAATGAGCACAACCTAAAAGTTGTCCCAAGATAGTACTAATGTATATCTACCACCCCGTAAAATTTCGGACGATCCAACGGTCGGATCAAAAGTTATGGCCTCTGCAAGTTATGCTCCCGCATCACCGGGGTTGTAGGTTAGGGCCACGGTAGGTTGCACATGGTTTTATAGAGTCATGGTCATTGCTATATGGAACGAAAGAGGTATTGTGATGTGGCACGACCATACTAACGGATATTGTGGTTTGGCCATGCCACACTACAACCATAACTAGCAAGGGAAATGGGAGGGGGGCAGGTCGCGACTAAGCTTAGTTTATTAAATATATATATATTTTTAATAGTTGGAATATTATATGCACACCCAAATGCCTTTATATATGTATAAGGGTGGCAGATAAACGAGTTGGTGATGAAGGCATGTTGTGAGGCATAGTGTTCATAGTCTTTAGTTTGACTCTCACCATGTTCTTACAAAAACCCTTTTTAGAAAGTATATTTCTAAGTTGCATGGGTACGATGCTTCATTCACCTAGAATTTTGGTATATCATGGAAGGAGAAAAAGTTGTTGTCGGAGGTATGGAGATCAATCTTTCTAAGCGAGACTATTACCAGTGTTGCGAGATGGAGACAACTAGGATCAATTTTTTTATGACGGAAAAAGTAGAAGTGTGAAATTAATACTTTTTTTGTTGGCAAGGAAAAATTTGATTTATTCACTAATGTAATTTCTTGGTTGTGCATACGGCATGTGTAAGGAGATATGTTTGCACATTTTTAAGTATTTAACCACTGGATGGCAAGTATCATAATATTTACACCCATCATTTATCTTTATTGAACATATTTAGGCATAAAATCATGATGAGTATCCCTTTCTATCTTTATATGTCCTGACGATTTTTGTGAGATATTTCCCAAAGGGAAATGTGGATACCCCAATCTATGAAAGCCTCATCCTCATCCTTTTTCAAAATAGAAAACCTATTCCAACCAAACTGTTGCTCCAATTGAGGAGGATGACGATCTTACTTTGGTCAAATTTATCACTAAGATGAAGGAGGAAAGATTTCCCACATCGAGGTGAGGAGAGGGATAATATGGAGGGTAGGGTTAATCAAATGATTTTGCACATTATTTTTGAATGATTTTTTCTAACTTTTACAAAGTGTTTTAGAATAGAGAATTTGAAAAACAACTTGCATTCCAATCACCCCGATTGTTCCATTTCTCAAAATTTCCCACCTAAGATGGTATTTGACAAAAATCACATCCTAAGAGTAGGAACAACGCTCCAAAGTGATTGTTTTAGATGTGTGACATCCAACACCTCATTACGACATTCAGAACAACATAGGAAGGAAGTGAATAAGTTTAGAAATGTTTTTGTCGAATGGGAAATCAAACCAAACCAAACTTATTAATCTATTACACGATCATACCTAGTGCACCCGGTGTTGGAACCCAAGCTCTAATACGAACTTCCATTCCCAACAAAATAACCAAAAAATAACTCGGTGTTTTCTCATTTCATAACTATAACATGTGTCTCCATAATATCACATATTTTTTTAAATTTATTTATTAATAGCCCTACCTTATAGCATTTACATGATTATGAGATAAGGGAAAATTTTTACAAATATTTAGTCATTCCCAATTTGAATCGAACCGATTTAACTTTAACAAATTCAATGGATATTATAGATATTGCCAATACTACAACTCAACTTATAATATGTAATCAAGTATTATCTCATAATAGTATTGCATCTAAAGGTGCTAATAATGATATTCATCTAAGGACCCACTCAATAGAGCTTAATATAAAAATAAAATAAATAGAATACATCCTCCAACATTTACATGAACTTTCCTTCACTAAATTTATAAGTCATACCAAAGATCAATTCATATATATATATATATATATAAAATAAGGTGGGTTGATTAGGGGCCCATGGCCAAGTGGAGGAAAAAGATAAATTTGACTTAAGGATTTAAAGAAAATTTTCACCATTGATTTCAACATGGAAAACCTAAATGAATTAATCAATCCCTTATATATTTTCATGTGTTCCAACTCTCACTCTTTTTACCTATTTATTATTATTATTTTATCCTTTGTTGTTGCATAGGTCAAGGAGAGCCACCATGGAAGCTTGAAGTAAGATAGAGGACTTGTATTTTTGTTTGTTTTTTTTTCTAGTATGCACCCATAGTAGGGGAAAAGAACCACTATAGAGATTAAGGGAAGATTGATTTCAATTAAACTAGTACGATGCGTGGGGAAAGTGGAAAGGTTCACGGCAAGACAAAAAGGTGGTTTTGAAAGTGCCACGCCATAACAAGCAGAGAGGAATGAAACATTATATATGTTGAAATGAGATGACAACGAATCCCTCTCTACATGGATTCAGATCCTATTATTCAGCTTTTGGTTGTAACTAGACAGCCTAAGTTAGGAAAAGGATAGGATCAGATTAAATGCAGTCAGTTTTGTATGAACTGCTATAAATGTGTGTGCCCATTGAGGCAGTGTGTCTTATGACGTGAGAGAGTTGAGAAAAAGGTTGTCTATAATTTTATAACTTGAATAATAAGAGAACTGATACTATTGCTCTATGGATGTTTCCCTCTTGAGGGTTTTACCACGTAAATCTCTGTGTCTATGTGATTTGTCTATTTTTCTACTGTTATTTCCGTTTACTTGTTTTATGTGTTTTATTTCCACGTTGTGCATATTAATTCGTGGCTGTGTAAAGTCCAACAAGTGGTATCAGAGCGTGTTTGACTGAGGCCACAAAGGACAAGTACAGAAAGGTGAGTTCGATTGGGGTGAATTTGAACTAAGGTAAATTTTAAAGGTGCGTGTTTGCTAGGTGAGTTTGGGGG
Organism: Taxus wallichiana var. yunnanensis; assembly: GCA_018340775.1. NCBI lineage: Eukaryota > Viridiplantae > Streptophyta > Pinopsida > Cupressales > Taxaceae > Taxus > Taxus wallichiana. The sequence goes on along the minus strand of CM031240.1, from coordinate 245,280,559 downwards.
TCAAGATTTTGGAAGGGATGCATATTCGAATAAAGCTCGTGGTGACCCGTGGCAAGGTTTCCTTGTGTAGAAACTCTTTAACATGGCCGGGCTGCTTGGTGGTAGTGAAACACACGTGGAAAGATTTCGTGGCCACATTCGGTGATTGCGAGACTCGTGGCAAGCGATTTGCAAATGACAAAGACACAAAGTTTGAAATTTGAAATCAAAAAATTTGATGGGAGCAACAATTTTGAGTTATGGAAAGTCAAGATGCGGGACATATTGTGCGTGCAGGGTGTTGTGAAGGCGCTCACAGGAAAGGAAAAGAAACCCACGAGTATGGATGATGATGATTGGGATGAGATGGAAACTCATGCTCTCAGTGCTATTCACCTATGCTTGGCCAATGATGTATTATTCAACATCGTGTCTGAAACAATAGTAGAAAGACTCTGGACAAAACTGGAAAGCTGTATATGACTAAATCCTTGATGAATAGAATCCTCCTGAAGTGTTAGCTATATACCTTGCATATGAAGGAAGGTATGACAATTTCGGAACATTTAAATACTTTTAATACTCTTATTTTTAAATTGGATAGCATGGGTGACAAAATTTCAAATGAAGATAAGATGGTAACATTATTAAGTTCTTTGCCTAAATCTTGGGATCATTTTGTAACCTATATTAGTTTTAGTTCTAAAGAGGTCATTAGCTTTGATGTTGTTGTTGGAGCTATGATATACGAGGAAACTCAAAAGAGATCTTCTCTAGAAACTTTGACATCATAAGATATGATGGCCAGAGGTAGAACTACCGAGAAGAGACAAGATTTGAAGGGCCCACTAGATAAAAGTCAAAGGGTAAAAAGAGCAAGTTGAAGTGTTGGTTCTGTAACAAATCAGGACACCTCAAGAAAGATTGCTGGAAATGTAAAGAGGCATCTAAGGAGGAGGACTCTACAAAGGAGGATAACATAGCCGAGAAGGATTCAGGTATGGTTGATGAGGTATTATCTACGTCTGTTGTCTCACAGTACCATTATGACTGGTTAATTGATTCTGGGGCATCCCATCACATGTGTTTGCATAGGAATTGGTATTCTACATATCAATCTATTGATGATGGGGTAGTTTACATGGGTAATGATGTTACATGTAAAACTATTGGGATAGGGAGTATCAGAATTAAAATGTATGATGGGATTGTTAGAACACTGACAGATGTGAGACATGTGCCTGACTTGAGAAAGAATCTGATATCTTTGGGAGTTCTGGATTCTAGTGGACATAAGGGTTCAGTTCAAGGTGGAGTTTTGAAGATATCAAAAGGTATCTTGATAGTCATGAAAGCTAATAGAGTTGGGAACCTGTATAAACTTGAAGGAAGGACAAAAATTGATCAAGTAGGAGTTGCATCAAAGGATGCAGGTGAATCCACTCACTTATGGCATCAACGACTGGGTCATATCAGTGAGAAAGGAATTAAGGTACTTGCTGATCATAAACTTCTTCCTAGTTTAAAAACTATAGATTTAAAGTTCTGTGAGCATTGTGTTTATGGGAAACAAGCTAGATAGAAGTTTAAACCTGGAAAACATACAAGTAAAGGTATCCTAGACTATATTCATTCAGACCTATGGGGTCCAGCTCCGAAACTCTCATATGGAGGATCATCATGTTTTGTTAGTTTTATAGATGATTACTTGAGGAAAGTTTGGATCTATTTGTTAAAGAGGAAAGTTGATGTATTTAAAATTTTTAAATAGTTTAGAACTTTGGTTGAAAAGAGCATAGGTAAATCAATTAAATGTCTTAGAAAAGATAATGGAGGGGAATTTATTTCTAAGGAGTTTGAGAATTATTGTGCAAGAATGAAGGGATTGACATGCATAAAACCATTGTGTACACGCCACATCATAATGGCATTGCTGAACGCATGACAGGACTCTTCTTGAGAGAGAAAGGAGCATGCTCAAGTAATGCAAAGTTACAATAGGAATTGTGGCGAGAAGCTTTTCTTACATCTTGTTACCTGGTTAACTGATCACCATCGAAAACAATTGACTGCAAGATTCCACAAGAGGTATGGACAGGTCAACCATGTAATTATTCTAGTCTTAGAGATTTTGGTTGTGATGCTTATGCACTTATTCTGAAGATTCAGCGTTCCAAGTTAGAACCTAAGTCATAGAAATTAGTCTTTTATGGTGATGGTGTGAAGGGGTATATATTATGGAATCCTACTACCCATAAGATCATCATAAACAGAGATGTTATATTTGATGAAATTTCACTCATGAAATCAGATGGAAAGAATGTTATGAAATAGGTTGATGTACCACAGTCACAACAAATTCAATTTGATATAAATTTATCCATGGGTGAACATCATGAAGATTTCCGTGAGTATAATATTCATGAAGAAATCACTAGGAAGATGAGCAAAATGAAACACCTTAGGAAATTAAGGAAATACCACAACAAGCTCTACGAAGGTCTACATGGATCAGATCAGTTCCAAGCAGGTATGATGATTTTCACTTCTGTTGCTTTAATTTCTAATGAAGGAGAACCAAGTTGTTATAAAAAAGCAATAGAGGTTTTAGATAGTGACAAATGGAAACATGCCATAAAAGAGGAAATTGATGCTTTGATTACAAACAAAACATGGGATCTCGGTGGAACTTCCTAAGAACGGGGAAATTGGTTGGTTATAAGTGGGTATAAAAGTTGAAGAAATGTGTGATGATGTTATTTCAAAGTACAAAGTGAAGCTGGTTGCAAAAGGGTTTTCTTAGGAAGCGGTATTGACTTTCATGATATTTTTTTTTCACCAATTGTAATAATTGTTTCTATTCGTATGGTGTTAGCACTAGTTGCATTTCATAATCTTTAATTAGAGCAGCTAGATGTTAAAACTACATTTCTACATGGAGATTTGGATGAGGAAATTTACATGGAACAACTAGAAGGGTTCGTTCAAAATCAAACAAGAGGTTTGTTTGCAAACTTAAGAAATCATTGTATGGATTGAAGCAGTCTTCAAGAAAATGGTACAAGAAGTTTGATTCCTTCATGGTGATCAAAAATTTTACCAGAGTGAATATGATCATTGCATTTACTTTAAATGGTTAGATAATGGAATTTTCATTATATTGGTATTGTATGTTGATGATATGATTGTTGCAAGAAAGAGCATGGTTGATATCAGCAGGTTAAAGGCTCAGTTGGCTGTGACATTCGATATGAAGGATCTAGGAGCAGCAAGACAGATCTTGGGCATGGAAATACACAGAGACAAGATGAAAGGAAAGCTATGGTTATCACAAGAGAAATATGTGGAGAAAATACTTCAAAAATTTGTATGGATAAGGTGAAACTAGTTAATATCCCTTTAGCTTCACATTTTAAACTTTCTTCAGGTTTGTGTCCTAATATTGATGAAGAAAAGGAGTATATGTCTCATGTACCATATGCTAATATAGTAGGAAGTTTTATGTATGCGATGGTTAGTACTAGACCGAATATTTCACATATTTTTTGTGTTGTTGTTAGTCGATACATGGAAAATCCAGGTAAAGAACATTGGGCAGCAGTGAAATGGGTACTCCAGTATCTTAGAGGCATGAGCAGTTATTGTATCACTTTTGTTTCTGCAGTGATAAGGTTTGTGGTTATTTTGATTCATATTTTTCAAGTTATTTGGACAAGAGGAGATCTACTTCAGGTTATGTATTTACTCTTGCAGGTGGTCCTATTATTTGGATGTCAAAGCTTCAAAGCATTGTTGCTTTATCCACTACTGAGGCAGAGTATGTATCTACTTCACACGCTTGCAAAGAGGCAGTATGGTTGAAAGGATTATTGGGTGAGTTAGGACAGGTTCAAAAAAATGTAAAAAATTTCTGTGATAGTCAAAGTGCAATTTATTTGGCTAAGAATCCAGCTTACCACAAGTAAGTCGAAGCATATTCCAGTTAAATACCATTATGTAAGACATGTTATTGATGAAGGACAGGTTATTCTTGATAAGGTCCACACTCAAAAGAATTGTGCAGACATGTTCACGAAACCGGTTATATTAGAGAAGCTACGGTGGTGCATCGCTTCTCTTGGCTTGCAGAAAAGGTGATGAGAAAATGAGAAAAGTATCAGGTTAATTGTTGTCAAGGTGGAGATTGTTGAAATGAGATGACAACGAATCCCTCTCTACATGGATTCAGATCCTATTATTCAGCTTTTGGTTGTAACCAGACAGCCTAAGTTAGGAAAAGGATAGGATCAAATTAAATGCAGTCAGTTTTGTATGAACTGCTATAAATCTGTGTGTGCCCATTGAGGCAGTGTGTCTTATGACGTGAGAGAGTTGAGAAAAAGGTTGTCTATAATTTCATAACTTGAATAATAAGAGAACTGATACTATTGCTCCGTGGATGTTTCCCTCTTGAGGGTTTTACCATGTAAATCTCTGTGTCTATGTGATTTGTCTATTTTGCTACTGTTATTTCCATTTACTCATTTTATGTGTTTTATTTCCACTGTGCATATTAATTCATGGCTGTGTAAAGTTCAACAATATAGAGGCCACAAGGGCTATAGCTGCATAGTGGAGAGGACACCACCTTGGGTAGGGTTGGTGGTTTTGGGTCAGCCAGGTCGTCCTAACCCTCACAACCCATTTCAAAATGTTTTAAGATTTTATTAAGTATACACACACACACACACACATACACATATATATATAATTCTTTTATATTTCATTTATGTGCATGGCTTGGCCATGATGAAGAAGGGAGGGAGGATGTTTTAATGCTCATATTAGTTTTTTGCGGTGATGCATTCACCAAAAGCCGACAAGTTCCAAGAAGTAAAGTGCGGGCGAGGGAGCAGAGAGTCCCCGATTGGTCAAGATGGCCATGGTAGGTGGAAAATTCGAGAAGCTTATGATGAAAAACAAAAGTATAAGGTGGGGATCATGGCTAAGCCATTTCATCCCCAAAACAAAGCTTTCTTTAAAAAGTAAAATTATATATTTATATATATTTAATCCTCTTAAAACTATGTCCGTAATATGTTAATTTAACTACATTATATCCATGATTTCTAGTGAATTTCTCTAAACCTATATTAGTAGAAACTATATATATATATATATATATATATATATATATATATATATATATATATATATATATATATATATATATATATCAAGGTATGTAAATTACTTTAATTGCTCTAAGTATGTTATCAAATCTTATGTTCACAACAATAAGTATAATATTTATTACATTATTAGTAATCCAAAACCAACTAAGATATTATTTTAAAATATTACCCAAGTTAAGAAACTACACTATTATTTTACAACCCATTTTAAATGATATTAGGATTATGACACAAGAAATCTCAATACACAAATAAACTAAATCAGTCTGACAATGTTTTCCTATGTAAACTAATTAAATTAGAGATTTTCATTTTGCATTATCATATAAATATCCCCATCAACATAGATTTTAAAGAGGATGAAAAAAATATAAGATCTCTACTTCTTCTAAACATTAATATTACATGAAAAGTAAATTTTCTCTTTAGACTTCAATTTATATTAAGTTCCCCCATCTAAAATAAGAATGGTACAATAAATATCATACTAATATTTCCCTCCTATTAAGATTCAATTTATATTATGTCTTTCTCATAAAATCTACAATGAACATTAACTCAAAATGCAAGAGGAAAATATCTTATTAAGGATCCTTCCTTTAACACTAAGAATACAAGGGATTAAGTGTTCTTATTAAAACAAACCTCTTCTATTCAAAACAAGTGATCGAAAAACTCAATAACTATTGTTTCATTGATAATATTTAAAAAAAATAAAATACAAGTAATATTCCTTCCATAAAATGTGGGAACAAATTTACAATATTATTATACTTCATCTTAAGAGAGAATAGAAGATACCAAAATATTACATAATCATTACAAAAACATCAAAATACAAGTGTGCAAGCCTCCCCAAAATGGTGAACACTTTATCCAAACTTTAAAATTTTTCTTCCATGCTCCAAACTTATTTTCCAAGATTTCAAATCCATATGAAAGTCGTCAAAGCACAAGAAAGATGCCAATTTTCCACCCAACCAAATCACCTCATCGCATGCCATCTCCACCAATATATGACATGCTAGGTTCCCTTGAAGCCTATAGGGGAGAGAGAATGGATGCCTCAAATTTGCAAAATTAAAGTGAGAAAAAGGATTGACAATAACACACACATAAAAACCAAATGAACAACAAAATCGCAAGAGGATAACTCCATGTTTTCCTCAAAGGGAAGAGTTGCAAGGAGCTCATCGTAAGCCATATTGTGAACCAACCATAGGAACACATAAAATAATATTCATAATCATCATACATCCTGCCTTATCACTCCATCCCAAACTCCAAGCCTCCTCCAAGTAAGGATTTTCAAACCATTTTCAACCATGAGATGGTTTCCTTCACAAGGATGGAAGATGAGGTTCAAACCATATGAACAATCATCTTCCACATCAAACCATATGAGGGGAGGAAATAATAAAATAGACCATCATGGCTTGTCCATCAAGCCATGTGGTGTAAGAGAGGTAACCCATCCTCTTCCCTATAATTAAAAAATCCACCCCAATTATAGATTGAATGGAGAAGATATAAGAATAACAAATATTTTCAAAGACGCCAACAATAAAATGGAAGTATTCAAGATATCTAAAAAAACCATTTTTATTTTACACAATATAATAACACAAGAGAAAATGAGAGTCATGTAGGCCTAACTTAACAAGCTATCCCTCTCTAAAATAATCCATGCACTTCAAGTAGAGTTCATTTTAAGAGACCTCTTAGAAAGAGGAGGTGGGAAATACACAGCGAATATCCTTGGAACCAGTTTTGCACAGAAGACAATTTTTTTGGGGGTTGTATGTAAATATTTCACCTGATTTTCAAGTGGTGTGACAGAAGGCTGAGAAGTGCCACAGAATATTTTCTATCTTATAACAAAAACCTCTTATCATGTGTCCACAATTTTGTTGTCACACGACATCAAACTTGTTGTCGCGCAACAACAAGTATTTTTTCGCACATTAGTAAATATTTTGTTACACATCTAGAACCTCCGCCCTCTAGTCACGTGTCAAAAAACTCTCTATGTCATGCATCAACAAACTCTCTGTCATGCGTCTTCTTCCTTCACACTCATATCGCGCATCAAAAACTCTCTATCACGCATCTGCAGCCTCTCCGCCTCCTATCATACATCAAAAAACTCTCTGTCACACATCTGTAGCCTCCACCCTCCTGTCGCGTGTGTTTATTTCACTTGATAATACATATTCCCCTAGGTGGTATGAGTGATACGGTAGTGTTATACCTGGCGAATGATCTGGTAGTGTTATAAATTAGGGATCACGAATGGTGTCCCAAATATGAATATGCCACATACACACAATGTTTCAAAAAGATCACACATGGCTAAAGGACTTGACCCAGTTAGTGCTTATGCAACCTTATGTAAAACTACGAAACCCACGTTCTCTTGTGTAACTTGTAATTTGCACACTCAATAAACACATTAAACATACATGATCAATAAATAATAACTCAGATAAATAATCCAATATAATGACAACCAAATCAATCATGGATATTAATTCTTACTATACAACAATCAATAATTATTTAACTTTTCATTGATAATCCATATCTAGAAAGCAACCAAACATCCAAATGAGATAATCATCCAAAATGTCACATATGTTTCTATAGTAGATCAAAACATAGAATTCATCCAAGTTATTCCATGATAAATTCCAAAGCAGAATCATCATAATTAATGGTCACAATATGAAATAGATTCATCATTCATCCATCATATATATAGTAAAATACATGTAAGTAACATCAAGTTAGTAACCATAATAGCATGGGTCAAGAAACAAGAAACATGTATCATAATAGTTTATTGGCTCAATGTGTCTCAAAATCCACCTATGTCATAAGATTAATCTATGACGAAAGCATATAATGCTTAAACAATATTATATCAATGCAAGTAATCCAAAACGAAACCATATAAGATCAAAATGGTCTTAAATCATTATCTCAAATCTAATAAATGAAATGAGTCAATAATTGTAATGATTGCAAGAAAGGGGTGGGCACTACAATGTGTATTCATAGAAATAATAGACATGGATAAAAGATAACACCCATGAATTATAATGGGATTAGGGTGTAGGCATTTGAATGTGTTTTCATTTTCAGGAAATAATCACTAAAACATTTTCTACACTCGGTTAAAGATCTTGGCTAATTTTTTCTCCTCATAGGCCTCAATCTCGTGACCACCTAGTTGTTGTTGAAGGAAGAGGCATGGGAGGATAGCTGAAAACAAAGAATGCATTCATTGTGATAAAATTAATAAGAAAAATTCACAACAATGGAGGACATAATACACAAATGCACAACATAAAACAAAGATAAAAACAATAGCATAAATATTAGATTTCTAGAAAAATATAGAGAGCTTCGCTACTATTTTATTTTTCTTCTTTTATTTATTTTTCCTCTCTCTTACATACTAGAATGCAATGCACTCAAAAATGAAAAACTCGATGTAGAAATTAAATTCACTCACATTTGCACATTAATGGCAGATATAAACATTAATACATTTTCCAAAATCAAAGAGAATGTCAGAGATCAAATTTGAACATTCCATTAAATCAAGTTTTTTTCCTTTTTCAAAATCTACATCTATCATAAGAGTCCATCTGTCAGGGATCAATGTTAATTTTAGTGGCTGAGATTATATCTCCAACACTTCCCCTTAATCTCAACTCATTGTCATCCTTCTCGAAGTTTCGTAACATCTCCATAGATGTTGCTACCTTTTGAAATCTTCCATTCATTAGTTATTCTTAAACATGGACACCCAAACAACTTCTTAAATATTAAAATAGATATTTTCCCAATGGTTTAGTAAATATGTTAGAAAATTGATCTTATTATCTATAGAAATCTATACATATTTACTTGTTATTAACAAGCTCTTTTATTAAATGATATTTACAGTCTATGTGTTTGCTTCTTTTGTGAAAAACATGATTTAAAGACAATACGATTGCTGAGTTATTATCATAATAAATCTTCTTCTTTTATTCTTGTTTGTGCATCAACTCATCTAGCATTCTCCTCGTCCATACGGCTTGACATGATGCACCCTTCACACGCCACATACTTTGTTTCTATTAAAGAAATAGTTAAAATGGTATGTTTCTTTGAGTCTCATGATACTACCCCTATTCCAAAATGAAAAACATAACCATAGATACTTTTCTTATCATGAATGTTGTCAGTATAATCATTATCTATGTATTTAATGATCTTAAACTCATCTAAAGTTGAAGACCAAATTCCAGTAGTTCTTTGATCCACAAAATTACCTCAAGTATTTTTTTCCATATTGCCAATGAGATTATTTTGACACTCCATGAACCTAGAAATAAGTCTCACACCATATATAATGTCAGGGCCTTATGGCTATTAATTACATGAGACTACAAGCTAGTCTTTTACGAGAATATAAGATCAACTTTTGAATTATCTTCGTTGTTAAACTTTACCCCTATACCAACTAGTGTAGGATTTGGCTAACAATTCATCATATTAAATATTTTCAATACATCACTTGCACATACTTTGATTGAGAAATAAAAATACCTTCAGACTAATTTTTTAACTTCTATTCCAAAGAAGTATTTCATGAGACCAAGGTCAGTCATTTAATACTATTTTATCATGGTTGTTATCTAATTTTGCCACTCGAAAAAAAAAATTAGACAAGGAAAAACTTACACGTCGCGAAAATGGAGGAGTTGATCCATCAAGAGGATTGCATTTTAGATTTGGGAAAATAGAGTTAAAGCAGGCAGAACAAGTTGTAGAGATTTTAGGAAAGGATGAAGTCTGAAATTTAGGTTTTGGATTTCAGATGCGGAGCTTTTCAGAGATCTAGTGAGTCAAATGTTCCAAAACCTGAAACTCTAAAAGTCTAAAATTTCAAACTTTTGGGTTTTGGGGTTTTAGAGATCTCGGAGCATGAACTCAGAAAGTGGAGGAAAATGTCAAAAAGAAGAAATATTTTTAGGTTTCGTGGTTTTGGGGATCTCGGTGAGAGTAAAAATCCAAAATCCAAGACTTTGAAAGACCAAAATTTTAGAATTTAGGATTTCAAAGTTTTAGAGGTGTGGAAGTCGGAGTTTCGGAAGTCTCGGTAACAAAATCGGAAAAGTGACTAAAAATGTCTAAAATCCCAAAAGTCTAAATCTCGAAAGGGTTCATAATTTGGAATTCAACATAGGTTTTGGGGTCAATGTAGGGGAGTTTCTAGTTTCAAAATATTACGATTTCGGGTTTCGAATTTCGAAACTCTTGAGATGATTTGGGCGATGAAAAATGTTTCAATCTCCAAAATGAAAAATCTCCGAAAGAATGAATTTCAGGATTTTAAGGTTGTATGAATTTTGGACTCCAAAGTGAGGGACGGAGGAAACCACCCACCATTTTTTTAGAATTACACCTCGACCTTTATATGGCCATAACTTTTGACTAGGAGCTCGGATTTGCACAAGAAAGGAATTTTTAAAATCTTAAAATTAGTGAGACTAAGTTATTCAAAATTAAGAAATATAGTCCACCATTTTGAGGGTGTCATACTTCTCACCTACCAAAATAATGAAGTATGGGCTTCCTTTCTTGCCCAACAAGGAACAACACATGGAGGCATGGGTTTTGCAGTAGAACCCATCATTGTTGTAGGTGAATTCAATGCATTTCTTGGGTGGTTGGAGGAATATTTTGAAATGATTCTCTCTTCTTATCTCTTTATTCCTATATATTATAAGGAGGGGCATTTTTCTAAAGGTTGAATAATTTTTTTTGCACCCTCCCTTCTTCTCTTGTCTATAAGTGGCTTTGTGGAGTTTAAACCTCCCATTCAAATTGTAATGCAATTTTGTGCCTATTGCCATTGTAATGGATTGTATAAAATTTGTGGAGTAGTAGGAATAAGTTTTTGGATGATCTTAACCCTCTCTTGTGTTCATTTTTCTTCTTCTAATCTCTCTTTACAATCTCGATTAGCTATGCATGGTGGTTCTGTTACATTTTAATTGTTTGTGTTTAATGGAAAAATAGGTGGTGAACATTACTTTTTGCATAATCTCTATTAGTTTGGGTTTATTTTCTTGTAAACTTCTTAACCTGTCTCTTGGCAAGATAGAGTAGGTTTTAGATTAGATCCTCTATAATTTGAATATGTGCATTGAAAAGGAATAGGAAGTGGCCTTCATCCAAAGAGATTTCCCGAATGCAAAGTGCCACACTTTGCAAAAATCTCCATGTTTTTAAATTACACTGAGAGTTTCAACCTATCGAGTTGCAGACATTTAGGGGTGCTATGATTACACATCAATAGCTACCTTAAAATAATTTATGGAAATCTCTCTGATGGGTCGTTGAAACTTCCAATCATTAGATCAACTTGTTCAAACATTGATGTCATTATAAACCAAGGCTATGTTCAAGAATGTATACAGAGAAGTGGATATGTAACTCGTTATTATGGTGCTTCTCTTTTTTGAGGGATTTTTTTAATAGCGATTTTCTTCTTCTCACTACAAAAGGTGAAAGTAAATAAAATTCTAAACTAATGAAAGCTTAATACTACCAAATAGAAAGAAAATTATATCAAATGATTCTATGCTACTGAAACAAATTTACTTGAATAAAATGCTTGTTAAAGGAAATGTTTACTTGTAATGAAATAATTGTTGAAATAAAATAATAGTAAAGTAAATACATTCAAACAAATAAATACAAGATTGCATTCAGATAATTATCAAATCAAGATACTAAAACTAAAATTAATCAATTGTAAAGATAATGCATAAACTACTAATCCGCTAATCTCCTCAATGAGTGGGCCCTTGCTCTACTTTGAGATTGAAGATATCAATACAAATGTATATTGAAAACAACATGTATTATATTAATTAAAGAAAGTTCATCACATAGATCACACTTTAACAAAAATAACGTCTTTTATCAACTATTGTAATACTATAACAACTTAAAACTAAGATAAATTTTAAAGGATGTTCCTTATAGGCACGGTCGATTACAATGAATGAAACAAATATAGGGAGAACATTTAACCAATAAAAATTCATTAAAGTTCCATGACACATTATAATATCGCTAGAAATAGGGGTCCTTTTTTGTAGATGGTTGTGGGTTAATCCTCCAAAACATCTTAGTGGTTGCAGACTCTGTCTCCTTTACAACAACTACCAAAAATGGTAGAAAATGCACATAATCAGCCTGTCTATGTTAGTAAATCACTTGTAAAAATAAGTCGGTGAAAGTTTTTTAGGATTTAGTTTCCATGAGATAATATAAGCATAAATGCATCACTTTCTACTTTAGAGATAAGTATTTATAACATTCCATGCATATATTAACATTTTTAGGAGTAAAAATTATAGTTATATGGATGTTATGATACTTTTATTTATGGAATCATCGGTATATTAAGAAAAGTAAATCATCTACTTAACGAAACACAATTAGCATTTTACCTTTCTCATCCATTTTGATATACAAAGTAAGCTTCCTAATGTACCTAATGAAACCATTTTGAATTAATTAACAATCAATACAGATGTATCGTGCTCTAAGAATTTGATTGAGACCATAGAGCACCTTTATCATCTTGTATACCTTTTCTTCATGACCTAAAATTTCATATCCTTCTAACTGTTGTACATAAACCACTTCTTCAAGATAACCATTTAAAAAAGATGATTTTAAATCCATTTGTAAAACATGCCACTTATTCTATGTTGAAATGGCCAAAACGGTTATTACCATATCCAAACGCACTATGAGGAGCAAAATTTTATTGTAATCAATAAAAGGATTTGAATAAAGCCTCTAACAACCAATCTTGCCTTATGCTTCAACACTTTACCATCCACGCCATGTTTAGTTTTGTAAATCCATTTTACACTTATGACATCCTTTCCTTGAGGATGATCCACCAACTCCCAAGTGTTATTCTTCTCAATAGCTTCAATATCTTCATCCATGGATTCAACCCATGCTTCATCTTTTATTGCTTCATCAAAAGACATTGGATCAACAACTTCTGAAAATAAAGCAAAAATAGAGAAATAATTTGATGTTTCAACATTAAAATCAGATTCATAAATATCTCTTAAACTTGTTTTTTGCTATAATAAACTTGCCAATGTAGGATCCGATGAACTATTGATCATATTAAGCTCGAGTTTTGTGGAATTATTTCCAAAGATTTCATGGATGGTGTTCTTCATGAATTTTGTTGCCTAGGTTTAATATTTTAATTTCTTGAAGATCTCGTTGTCGTATATGGAGGCATAGCTTGTGCTATAACTTGTGGAGCACGTCGGGGGAGTGGAAGGAGGTATTTATTGAGGAATAACTTAATTTTATAGTACTTCATCACCCATATCATAATGTCATACATGGTTGCAGCTATACTTATTACTTTTTTGTACACTTCCATCCCATGCTTCATTCTCAAAAATTGTACATCTCTATTAATTATAACTTTTATAGTACTTGAATTAAACAACTTGTAAGCATTTGTATCTTCTGAATACCCAACAAAGATACACTTCTCACCTTTTTTATCCAATTTCCTTGTCAAAACTTTGAAAACATGAGCATAAAAACACAACCAAATACTTTGAAGTGGAAACACTATGCTTTGTACCACTCCAAGCCTCTTGAGTAATTATGTTCCTTACACTTTTAGTTGGACATCTATTTGAAATATAAAAAAAGCTTTATGCTTCATCCCCATTTCATTTAGTAAATTATTTGACTTCAACATACTCCATTCCATTTCCGAATGGTTCTAAAATTTCCTTTCACTCACACCATTTTTTTTTGAGGTGTGTACCGAGTTATACAGGGTTTTTGAATACCATGGCATATGTAAAAAATCATAAAATTAATAGAAATATATTTACCACCTCTATCACTTCTTAATACCTTAATGTAGTAACAACTTTTCTTCCCCATAATAGACTTGAACTACTGAAAGACTCCAAAAGCATAAAATTTATGTTTCAAAAACTATGAACCCAGGTCTTCCTTGTATAATCATTAATGAATGTCATAAAATATGAAAAACCTCCAATATAAGTTGTTTGGATGGGTCCATATAAATCTGAGTGTACTATCTCAAGAGGTGCACTTGGTCTCGTTGATTTTCCAATTAGAAAAGGCTCTCTATCTTGTTTCCCCAAAATAAACCATTCACACACTCTTTCTAGTTTCGAATCAATACAAAACCTTTTACCATATTCTTCCTGTGTAATAAATTCAAACCTCCAAAATTCAAATGTTCATACCTTGGATGCCAAATCCATGATTCATCTTTCAAAAGTGATTGAAAGAATTATTTGATTCCATGAGCGTAGGATACCTGCATTATTATAGGAATCGTTTGCATTAATGCTGACCTTATTTACATTGCACAAGACTCATTTAGCTTAGAAAGCGAGACTCACTTACATTAGTGAAGGAATCGCTTGCTAAACTAGGACTCTGCAAGACTTATTTTGTTTAGTGTATGACTTCTTTTATTGAGCGAATGAATCACTTGTTTGAGTGAATGACTCAACTAACGACTCGATTTGGATTAGAGAATGACTTGGCTAAAATTTAAACTATTGATTTTGTCTTGCAAATAGATATTATTTTCTCCTTTTAACTAGTTGTAATCTCAAAGAAAACATTTTGTTGCTACTCATCTTAAATTTTACAATTAACGAGTGCTAGGGATTTTTCCATAATCACACACTCATTATATTCAATGTAAAGTTTGTATCTTTTTTGTACTAACGTCTGATAATCATTAGATTATGCTTCAAACCAACAACATAAAAAACATTATTAATGACTTTTTTCTCCCCCTTTTTTGTTATAATGTCAACATTCCCTTTTCTCATTACATTTACTTGATTATTATTCCCAAGAGGAACATTACTCTTTATTGACTCATCCAAACTAGAAACTAACTCTAATTTTCGACATTTGATTTCTACAACCTGAATATAAATACCAAACATCATGAGGAGTTTCTTGAACCATATTATATATAATCGGTGATTTTGTGGAAATTTGTTCAACAATATTTTTATGTACAATAAACATATAAGTTTTTGGAGAACTTTAAGGCTGATTCGAGATGTTTTTTCCTTAATAATATTGTTTCTTCTTACATTTAAATAGTAGTGTCCATACTTTCTGAAATAATGAAATTGGACATCTGGTGTGTCTTCTCTATGACTGGTTGAATGATCATGACCATGTGACTGATCATGGTTTTGTTTTCTTCCACCTTGGTTTACAGGAATGTTGTTGCATCCTCTAAATGTATTTCTACCTCTTCCTGTAGGAGTGAATATAAATCCTCTACCTTTTCCATCGATTACTGAAGCCTGAGATAAGAATGCATTTTATATTCTTGTATTTGATCTATTCAGCCTCTATTTATGGTTTATCAAAGACGACGCAACCCATCTATTGAAATTTGACTTAGATCCTTATTTTTCTCTATAGGAACAACTAAAGGATCAAACTTAATAGGTAGAAATCTAAGAATATTTTCAAATATCCTTTTATCTTCTATGGTTTCCCCATGTGATTTTATTTTTTTTAGGCCCGACAACATGTGTAAAAATGGATTCTATGGAATCCGAATCTTTCTATTTATATCCTCAAAAAAAAAAAAAATTCTAAGCAATCTGGAGTTTTGTTTCTTTAACTTTATCCTTACCTTGATATTCCACTTGGAGAATTTTCCATGTACCCTTTTCTTGGTTATCGATTACAACTCTGGAAAGAATTCTCTAATGTATATCTTGATGAATGTAAAAGATGGATTTTCCATCCTTCTTCCTTTGTTATTTCAAAAGATTTTTTTCTTCCGTGTGAGTACATTGAATTTTGTTGCATTCGTGGGTTTTGCATACCCATTTTCAACAATATCCCAAACATCATGGGATCTAAAAATATATTTCATAGTTAAGGACCAATATTCATAATTTTTTCCATGAACCGTGGAATCAGAGAATTGAAAAAATGCTCCAGATGTTAATATTATTTTAATGAATTTCAATAAACCCTACATAAACCGAAACAAAATAACTTAATATTGATGACTAAAACCTTCTTCTCTAATACCAAATGAAGGGAAGTTGTAGGGGGAGGTTAACTGAAACTTAGAAGTCATTCCAATTGGAATAAAAATAGTAAAATAAATACACAATGGAGGACACAATACATAAATGAAAAATATAAAAATAAAATAAAAACAACAAAATAAATATAAGATTTGTGGAAAAAATAGTAGAGATTCACTTCTCTATTCTAATTATTTTCTCCTTTTTCCTCTCTTCTTACATACAAAAATGCATCACACTCACAAAATAAAAGAATCAATGCAGAAATTAGTTCTACTCATAGTTGCATGTCGAGGAAGATACAATCATTAATACATTTTCCTTAATAAAAGAGAATGTGAGAAATCAACTCACGGATATTAAATTAAGTCAAGATCTTTTACACTTTGGTCAAAATCGGCACCTATTAGAATCATGCATCCGTCGGGGAGTCGGGCTTTAATTGCGTTGGTGTAGATTAAATATTGAATAGTTGCTACAACCTCACCAATGCTCAACAAAAATTAGCTTGTGATAAAAAACAGTTTGGACAAAGGACAATAATTGATAGCAATATCCATCTTATGGGTGTAGACATAGTGGCTAATTTGAGGGCCTCAAATAGGTTTTTAACATCCCCTTACATGTATTTATTGTTAGTTTTCGACTTAAAAACTACTCTAGGCCGATTACATGGGACTCGTACAATTTCACACATTCTTCAATACCTCTTGTATACACAACAATAGTCAAAAATGAAACAAAGAATTGCATACACTATTTCAATACATAAATCAAATGGTATTACATTAGATAAGGCAATAATAGATATTGGAAACAAAGAGATCCAAGGGGTTGACATTCATTGCAATATCAATATGTGTTTATTACTAGACTTACGCATCTCCCTTAAATTTATGTTCGAGTACTACAAGGTTGTTTTTAAATATTTGTAAGTTTCTACAACGTAAAACAAAGAGATGCACTTCAACTTAAATTCCTTCATACCCATTTCCATAACATGAAACTATATGAATATGTAAAGATTTCATTCTCTTAGGCTCTTTAAGATTATTTTTAGTGGTCTACTCAATTTTTTCATCATCCAACCTTATCGCAAGGACATTAATTTTTTCGCTCACCCAAATAAAATTTGTATCACCAGTTGTACATAATAGTGCATATCTCAATAAAATTTCATTTGATTTCCATATGAAAAATGTGCAAGCATGTGAATTGTTTGACAACATGCCTAGAGTGTTTGGTTTCTCATGAACTATAATGATTTTGGATATAAAAACAAATCATTGATAATGCATTAATCAACCGATAAGGTGTGCTCTTTTATGTTTCCTGAATCTAAAGTATCCCAATACGATTTCTTTATTTTGTATTTACATTCATGTATTAAACTTAAAGGTGAAACTAAGATTTTTAATTAAAATTTATTTTAATGTTTACTCATGTGGAGATTTGTAAATGGTGGGTTGGAAATAAAATTGACAATTTTTAGGTTTTATATATTTCTAATTTAGGTCCTTGAAATAGAGGATAACTACATCATTACTAAAGAAGGTAATCTTATTGAAAATTCATTAAATTATATTTTGTTCTAGTTCATTTTAAAACTTTTCTATATTAGTG
Organism: Taxus wallichiana var. yunnanensis; assembly: GCA_018340775.1. Classification (NCBI taxonomy): domain Eukaryota; kingdom Viridiplantae; phylum Streptophyta; class Pinopsida; order Cupressales; family Taxaceae; genus Taxus; species Taxus wallichiana. The sequence goes on along the minus strand of CM031240.1, from coordinate 245,262,606 downwards.
AGTTGTTATTTATAACCTTGTATAGAATTGGAAGATGTTTTTGTCTTATTTCGTAGAGTTAAAATGATTTTAGTTTTCCATTCTTAAATATTCTTGAGGTGTAGGAAAAGGTTTTAACAAAAACAATATGTTGCATCACCTCAAAATTAATCTTCGACAAAATTCCGAGGTACATATATAAGAAAACATACTAAAAATGGTTAATATTTGCATTGTAAACAACCTCTACGAGCACAACAAATGGCTACAAAATATGCGTATGTCAATTTTGTGTCATGATATATGTTAGGAGTATGTTTTTCAATATAAAGATGTTCTTTATTTGTTCTAGTTTTACTAAATAATCCTAAACTATATAATTTTTTTAGTTATTCGGGAGTTACTCGTAGATTAAGAATCAACTTATAAGTAGGATTTGGAAAAATATATAAATGGAAGGGTTGATATTTTTGTAGCACTTTCAAGTCTTCGATGAAAGGGTCAAATATGGGAAAATGTGGTATTTTGTGTCGGCTATAAATAAGAGTTGGTGAATATTGTATATCTACATTTTGATGTCAATCTCATCCTAAGACACATATGTAGAATTTTTATTCCTATGTGAACTAATGTATCTATAAAATTCTTGTTATGTTCATATTTTCAATCATTACCCAAAGATGTTTAATGACTATTGTGTAGATATGTGTGAAAATGAGACACGTAAAGTGAGGTACCATTAGGGAATGAGGTATAGTTCTAGCATTATTTAAACAAATTGATATTGAACCATTCAGATCTTATTTTTATTGTTCCCCACTCAAAGGAGTTTGTTGAGCGGTTTTGCGAGGTCCTTCCTCCATATCTCCAAAAATGTAGCTCTCCTTCACTATGATATATTAAAATTTATTATATCCTTCCACGAGCTTATAGAAATTTGTTAAACTTAATCTCTGTAAATATAGATGATATCAAGCTACCTTAAATGTTTCTTATCACTAGCTACATGACAGATCAAATCCATATAAAAATTTCATTTGCATCCCTTCCATTATTTCATACACCTCAAGTACAATCGCTAGTATTACTATATAATCTTAAGATCTACAATATCCCTTTTTATAGTATTAGATTTGGATTGCCAATTTATTCTGAATTAAACCCACAATTACAATTATAAGTGGTTATTTAAGTGTATTTTGTATATAAAACCACCTTTTGAACTTCTCGAATGTAAATATTCAACTTAGAAAAAAAAACAAAACCTAATAATTACCCTAAAAGTCACATATGTCATATTTATTAAATAGTTATTTTTTTGTGTGTGTGGTATTGAAAAAAATAATAAATGTCAATGTGAAATTAATAAATAAGGAACATTTTTTAGATTAGGTAATTGTAATATAAGGCACATTTTATGAGTAACATAAAAAGGTCAATATAATAAATTGGAGTTTCATTTTATAATATATTTCCCGTGTTAAAATTAGAAGGTCGTTTAATTATTTATAATTTTTTTAATCTGTCGATGAGAAGATTTAAAGTTAATATAAGATTTTAAGCAATTTTTTAATATTATATGATATTAATTAATATACTAATAGTAAAATTAAATTATAAGTAAAATTTCTCTCAATCAATGTTTTAATTTGACAATCATTTATACCTATCAAAAAGAAATTTCCTCTTTTCATTTTTAAAATGATTTCTTAGCATTACGATCAAAGAAACTCCTACAAGTTATTTACAATAAAAAAACTAACATATAAACAATCATAAAATAACTATTTTTCATTTTTTTAAATTACATCACATGCCTAAAAGATAAGTATAGTCCACCTATGAATAAAATGACCTTGGACTCGTAAATTGATAATCCTAATTCAAAAAGAATAATTTTTATTTGTTGCATGTCCAGATTGGGTTACATATTTTACAACAAAAAAACATTTATATGGAAATATTTGTTAGTTGTTGCATGTTTATACCATCCGAGTTGGGTAACATATTTTACACCAAAATTAATAAAATCAGTATGAAAATATTTATTACCCACCGATGTGGTTAGGAAGAAAAATTGAAATGGATGCTGTGATGGAAAAAAGAACAAGAAGGATGACAAAAACATGAAAATAATCTAGCTATATAACACCTACAATGCATTAATTATAAAAATTGAAAATAGCTATTACATATATTAGTAATATGTCATCGTCTTCTTTTTTCATGACATAATTATTGATTTCAAGGCCTTTATTTTTATTTTTGTACACTATATCGATTCATAAATTTTTTTTTTACTTTTCTCTATTTAACTAAAGAAGAATCAATACTTTTTAATTATGCTAAAAGGATTAGTGTGTAGAATGTGAGAAAAGAAGAAAAATGCTTCTCGAATCTAATCTCCTCAACAAACACCTCAAATATATGATTGGCTGTAAAGAAGGAGATAATTCAATACATGTACTTACCTACTAGATTGCAAACTCCTCCCTTTATGTGTTGGATTTTTCTTCCTAGATTGAGTTTTTCTTCAGATGTTGGTGGAGAAACACAAGCATCACCTTCCCTTTATTACCTTTCGATTGCTTTGATGAAGATGATGATATATTGGATGAAGGAATGGATTTATTGGATGATCAAGATGAAAATTTATTATTGTTGAGACAAATCGGCAGAGCTTTGTATTGGATTTTTGAATTGGCTCTCATGGAGAAGGATATCTTAATTTATAGTTAAGGGGTCGAGGAATCAATGGTTAGGATGAAGCCAAATTGGATTTGGATAAATGGTCGAGAATACATGTGAGGATTATAGGATTCTAGAGTGGAAGGCTCTAGAATTTGAATTCAAAATTCATGAAGTGAAGAAGCTTCCAATGTAATAAAAATTCAATGGAAGGAAAGATTTAGATATGCTTCTAGAAATAGAAGAATCTATATTTATAGGTATGAGGATTTCATTAGGGATTAAGATTAGACTAGGTTAATAAATGATGATTAGGGGTGAGGTTATATGAAAAGGCTAGGTGTAGAGATGTGTAGGGTAGGTGGTGGGTAGATGTAGGAATATTAAATTCCTATAAAATGTTAATAAGGGTTATGATAGGATAATATGATATAATAATGAAATAAAAGTGATTAATGATGAGAAAGGATAAATTAAATGAATTATGAGGATTAAAGATGGAATGTTGGGATAAATGATAAAATTATAAAGGGTAAATATGATAAAATATATTAATAATAATAATAATAATAATTAATATTGCGATTAATTACTCTATGGATAGTGACGATGTTATTTACTGGGATAGATTAATCGTAATTAAGCATGTCGACATTTTAAATGTCTACATTTTTCCCCTCTTTGAATGGATATTGTGTAGTAATAACCCTTTAACTAAAAATAAGGGAAGAAGTTATGATGGTGATATGATGCCCCCTTAAGGGGGTTACAGGGGAGGAAATGAGTTGCGAACCGCACAAAGAGGAGAGGCCCATGTTAATAGAGAAGATTTATAGATTCGAATATTTGAGGATTAGAGGATTCGAATGAGAAGATCAAAATATTTGAGGATTTAGAGGATTAAGATGAGAGGATTAGAATATTTATGTAAAGCGCGTTGGATTATAGGATGCCCTAGTTAAGGGGGTTTAGATTAAGCATTTTTGATAAAAGGATTATTGGTGTCAATTAAGATATTGATGAGGATGTAAAATAAGATGATTAGGATTAATTCAATTTTGCGAGTAGGATTCCCGAGTACCAAAAATGTATGACTAAGGTGAAGATTTATGATTTTTGTATGAAAGGATGCCCCAATCATGGGGTTAAAATTAAATATTTGGGATTTAGATTTGAAGATGTTGGATTTGAAGATGTTATATTTGAGGATGTTGGAGTTGAGGATGTTATATTAAAGTTTGGATTCCTTATATAGGAAGATAGTGTATATGATCTTGTATCTGGAGGATTAGAATATCTAGGATGTTTTGGATGAGATAAAAATGATTGGTTTTTAGATCAATTTGGATGATAGGATATTTATGAGGAGAGGGTTAGGATGATGATTGATAAATCAGTGAGTTTTATTGATGAGATATGTTAAATTATATGCCCTAGCCAAGGGGTGAGGATTTTGGATTTTTGATATGGATATTGGTATAGTATAAGATTTGGATGTGGATATTTATTGATTGGTTAAACAATTGATTGGATACAAGGTTGCAAATAGCTTATATATTTAGTTAGATGATGATGAGGATTAGGTGTGGATGATGATAAGGCTAAAATATGATAATAGAAGGGGTTTTCTACCATAAATTTTCCACTATTATAATCATTAGCAGGGTTATGATTAATGATATGGGATAAAGGAAGATGCACTAAAGTATAAAGACCATGATGATTGAATTTACAAATCCCTTATCCTCATATCATTGGACATATTAATATAAAAAAGATGGTCCTCATATCATTGGACCATGCTAAAGAAAAAGAAACAAAAGGGCCTTATCTCATCGATCAAAATGTAAATGTAGACAAGTAAGAAAACACACACACAAAAATACACACATTGCATTTTTGTAATTTTTGGATGTTGTAAATGTGTGATATTTTTATGGATTTATTAAATGTTTTCATTTTTTTAGATTGTGGATTTGGGATGGGGGAATGGTTGATATTAGGTAAGATGAAATGATTTAGGATGGGATATCTCATGAGGGGATGGGAATTAATGTAGGGTTGTATGTGACTTTCTTAGGTGAAAGTGAAGGAATGAGGGAAATAGGGTAGTTTGGATAAGATAGGGATAAATTCATAGGTTAGGGTTAGATGGGATGTGAGATGAGAGATAGATAGATAGGATGAGGATGTTGTATAGGATAAAATGGGGGATATGGAAGATGATAAGATATGCCACTAGCTAATAAGGGGGAATGGTTTGAGGGATAGATGTGGTGTTCCCCCAAGTGTAAAAAATAGGGTGGCGTGTGTGGATGGATGGATGGGTTCCATTTTACCCTAGGTATAGGATATGATGGGAAGTGAAGGGTATCTAAAATGGACTATTCCCATAAAAGTATATGGTAAGAATGCGCTCCCCAGCCATGATGATGATAGTTGACAAGGATGAGAGGGGATTGGATGAAAATGAAAGGATCATTATCTTCCAATGGATGTTCAATCCAAAGGGAAAAGGATGGATGTAGTACATGGAAAAAAATAACATCAGTGATGAACAATTGATGAGCCTCATGACACATGTTGTAAGGAAACGGTTGGACTAAAAAAGTGTAACTAATGTCTAAACAATTTCTAGAAACATGTGAAACTTATGTCTGTGTGAGATGAAAGTGTGTGTGATTGTCATGGTTAATTACCACTTGAAGTGAAGACTTAGCGGGTAGTATGTGAAGAAAAAATAGCCAATGTATATTGATTGATTAATTCAAATAGGTTGATGGAGTGTGAACACAAGGTTGATCTGTGCATTGCTTCTTCTTCATCCAAACATCCATGGCCCTAATAGAGATGTATCTCATTCTTGTCACAAAATTACTCTATTATCATCCAGCATCCATATCCATGTTAAAGATGCTAGAAACATCCCTATAGTAAGTCATTAGGTGGATTTTATTTTAAATTTTCATTTTAATATGATTTTTTGATCTTTTTGTTTTGATTTTTGTATTTTTACATAAATATGTTCCACTCTCTTCAAAACTCTCAAAGGCTTAAAATCTCAAGTGCATTCATGGGGGATGGAAATGAGTGTTGAGATGACATTGGCTAGATTATCAAAAGACAAACTGTGGGTCTTCACCACAAGTTGATTAAGTATGTTAAAGTGTGGATCTCTACTAGGACAATTGTGTTGGAATGTTGGAGGTAATGATATACCAAGGCCACACATTTGTAATAGGTACTGTTGAAAAATTTTGCAATCATGCAAAAATGGGAAACTCGAAACTTCATCATTACCATGAAAGTCATGGGTGAAGTATACCTAAGCTAAGGAAGTTATGATGTTATTAGTTACTGCTGAATTAATTAATGATTAAGTGAAATTTGCAACTATGTTGTCATTGTTACAAAATTTAACACTGTAATTTCATGATACCTTCAGCAAAAGAACACAAAGGCCCCAAAGGAAAGTTGTGTTGTCTTGATGAAGACACTGAATTATAGAGTAGGTGAAGTGTTGAGTTTTGGGATAGTAAACATAAGTGCAGACATGAGAAAATCGGGAATTCATTACTGAATGTTACAGATTCTCATTAATGTTCTTTCCTTCATGATTAAGACTTTTAATTAAGTGAATGAGTTGTTTAGTTTGTCATACAATCCATATAGAAAGCTGAAATGCAGAAACAATTATACAACTCATTTAAAAAATTCAATGTTTTATTCAAATGTTTCCCACACAAGCCTTGGGATGTAACTAGAATGTAAAGAACAACTACCGAAATAAAAGGTACACATGCATGAAAGAGAAACTAAAGGAGTATGAATTAACCCATCATTACCTTGGGGTTCCTTTCTTCAATTGAAGAATCTCCATATCCATCTTTTGTTCCTTCTTCATCTCCATGAAGAATCCATTATACCTAAAAAAGAAGAAAATAATAACTATCAACTATGAGCTTAGGGATCAAATCATATCCCTACACTATCCTAGTTTGTGCATATGAATCTCTAATAACAAGAGCTGTAATTTACCTAAATATCAAATTACATACATGTTTTATTCACTCGTAAAGAATGAAGGAAGCTAAAAAAAAAAATAAGAAAACATGGACATAATAGAAGCCAAAAAGACAGTATTTTTTAACTATTTTCCTATGTACAAGTACAAAGTTCATAGCAAAGGAAAAATAGACAAGTCATAAGTGCATGCATAAAAAGGAAGAATGTAACTCAAGGTTTCAAAGAACCTTTTAAAGTAGAAGAAGTTACAGTAAAGAAGAAGAGACCTGGAAGATAGAAATACATTTTTTGTTTGCAATAGAAAGAAGAAATCAGAATTTAAAAGCTAATGTTTGGCTAGAATGAGAGGGTTACATCTGAAACAGAGTAAGAGAAGTTTTAGGAAAATTTTGATAGGCCTTCACCATGTAAAATGGAAATTTACAACTTTCATCATGTTACTTTCAAATACTACATGCTTTAAAAGAATTATTTAAATCAAATAAGTGATACAGAGAAGTAGTAAAGCATGCCATGATCAAGATAAAATAGCTATGATGTCTCATTTTATTTACCAATCTAGCTTCAAACATGAAATGTCATAATTCTATATTCTGAATCAATAAATAAAACTACTATAGCTAGAAATAGAATGAAGAGAAGATTCTGAAAACATTTGTAAGGGCTTTGCCATGAAAAATCAACATTTTAGATTTTCCATGCATGCGTAAATACTACTATCTAAGAAATAAAGCATCTAAATTTAAGAAATAAGACTAAGGTGTTTCAACAAGGCATCCGAAGCATGGTACCACATAAATAAAGAGATTTTGCAATTTCTAAGGCCACTTGCAAGGTACAAAATATCAAAGAATATACTTTGGTCACAACTGATAAATCTAGTCAAGGTTTTCGCATTACGGAATCAACTATAGAGTCAAAAATATAAATGCAGCTACAGAATATAAAGTATATCCGAATCATATAGTGCTTAGAAATAAACACAAGGTGCAAGTTGTAAAGAAGCTACACCAAGAACAATGAATAAAGAAGTTGACCTTTCCAGGTCATCCATCAATAAATGATTCATCAAAGAGAAGGAAGATCAAGGTTTTCCAAAAGCTTGAAGTTACAAGTATCAAGGTTCAAGAGGACATTACAAATCATGCTACAACTATCATCTTTAGAATTACACAATGCAATGAAACATTCAAGTATCATGGTTTCAGGAAAATATATTGATTTTTTCAATTATGTTTCACTCAGAATAGAAATCTTCCCATCAAACCATGACAATAACAAAGTCATTCGCATATCTAAAGAAAAGGAGAAACACATACGAATGGAGTTTCATTCTATAGACCCTCTACACTGAGTTTTATACTTGAAATTAGGAGCAAATGTATACCCAAAGAACATATTCGAAATGCAGAAGATACATCAAGTCAAGCTGAAGCATATCTAAAAACAAAGCACAAATATACAAGTATCTGAAAGTTGAGAGAAAGAACTCACTGAATAAAATGGATCTATCAAAGTTGAGAAAATCCTCAAGATATCATCATTTTCACAACAAAAGGAATGACCCAAAATTGTTTCAGCTCAAAATCCCCAAAAGGACCACAAGATTATAGAATATGTGAAGAATGAGCAAAATATCGATTGTTTTAAACTCAAGATGATTAAATGATGCGGTTGGAAAGCTTACCATTCCTTCATCAAAGTAGTGATGCTCATCACATAGATAACAAGTAATGAAGCTTAAATTTCATAATTAATGTGTGCAAGAATAAAAAAAGAGTTCCACTGAGAACCCTTACAGAAATTCACAGAGGATCTTTTCAGGAAGAAGCCGAGCTCACAAAACAATCATCAATGGTAGAAACATCCAACCACCTCCTCGAAACCTAGATAGAGGAAGAGCTACAAAATATAGGTGTAACCGAAGCTCAAAGAAACAATAATGGCAGTCACCTTCACGATCCACATAGAGAGCTCAAAAAGAAGAAGAATGGCTACAAATATACTAGATTCAAAGTAACAAATGCTTCACAAGGGATAGGTAAATGTTTAAAGCTGAGATCGAGAAACACTAAAAATGGTGTCAGAAAATTTTTCCAAGGCTTCACCCACATCACAAAAACCAAATGAAGTGATCATTATGGTTGAAGACACCCTTTACCATGCAAACTCAAGAGGTGAGTTTCAACCTAACTTAACCACGGTTAAGAATCAATGGCTCCAGATCAAAAGTACAGAGATCAAAGGCCGAGAATGATCCTCAAATTTTAAAGCAAACCACCGTGATCAGGATGCCACTAGCCTTATTAATTGCAAGGGTAAACCCTAACTCACAGTTAAGCATCAACGATCAAGCTTCAACCGAGTACAAAGATCAAGGGCCAAAGATCAAGCTCCATGATCAAAGCAAAACCACTTGGGTAATATGCCACCGACAACATTCAATGCATACAAAAACCCTAACCTCAAGTCATGAATCGATGACATCAAATACAGAGGTACAGAGATCAAGGGCCCAAAAATGATCAACAATATCAAAGCAAACTCAACTTGAGTTAGGTTTCCATTGACAAAATGCATGGAGGGGTGAGTCACCGTGGAGAAGGGGAAACCCACATCATCAGTTTAAAACAAAATCATTGCAATGAATTTCAAATTCTAACCATAGTGCATGCTCTCAATAATACAAAGCTGACCAAATTATACCCAATGATAACTAAAAGGTGAATTTCTAAATTATATACTATTTAGACATACAAAGCCAACAAGTATTATATGGTCATGTATAATCAAAAGGTGGCCGAGCATGGTGTGGTGAGTGTTACAAAGTTTATGTATCTAAACCATGGTAATGTGTTAAGTCCACAAAGGTGGCCAAACTCAAATGAAGACAAATCCATATATCAAAGGGTGGTCCCCACATGAAGCTATCATAGAACAAAGGAGTTATTTTTGCATGCTTCACAAGAGGTCAGAATAGAGAAGAAGACGAAATTGCATGCCCATGGAGAGAGACTTGCCTAGCAAGAAATCTTATTTTTAGCAAATTATTCACCCTTCTTTCTTAAAAATAGAACAATCAACTTCAGTTTGACTATATTGTAATTAAGGCTAATAATGCCTAATCAGAATCTGCATGCTCTGTTTTATTCCTTTACCTATTATTAAGTAAAGGATAAAAATAGGATGCATGGGTGTACAAGCCTTAGGCTATTTTTAGGAAGAGGGTAAATTTATTTTGCTATATATTGTGTGCCTTTGCAAAGCACAAGGAGAGGGATTTTGGATATAGGAGTACTGAAGCAATTTTTGCCAGTTTTTCCTTTTGAGTGTGAAGAATTTCTACCTTCCCAATTATTTGCATTCTTGTGTATGTTTCTATTAATCTTTTGAATGCAAATTCCTGATTAATCATCTTACCCTATTGCAAAATTTAGTAGTTTCTGCATGATATTAATGTGCATGTTTAGCTTAGCAGTATTGTTGTGATAATCTCCCTCAATACCTCCAAGTGTTTTTCCCTTAATATTTTATAGAAGAACTATTGGTTCAGTGCACCAAAAAACCTTCACATATCAATTGTGCATATACCCAGTCAAAGCTCTCATACAAATTTTTTTATCACCTTAGTTTTAATTATTTTAAAGTTATCTTTTACCCCTAAACCCTAGAATCAATTTAGGATGCATCAACAAGGAACCTGCCTGATACCTGAAGACTCACCTAAAAATAGGTATACCCATAGACCTGAGGTGTTTCCATTATATCTACAAAAGAGAGAAATCAAATTTTGCAAGCTTAGAAAACATGTAGCCATCTCTCTATAGGTGCACTTCCGAGAGATATCAGGTTTTAAGCACACCCGGTGGGAGAACGAATTAGATCTACGTGAAGGTTATGACAGATCTATAACAGATTAACAACATTTATAATACTTATCAGCTTAGAAATTCTACCACAGATGTATAGCAGATTACAAAAAATTAAAAGTTACTATCAGGAAACAAGCTGTAACAATTTATTCTAAAGATTTTGAGATATTTTGACGACTTCGTTAAGCTTATATCAGACCAGTATTGTAGCATGTTCCATACCTAAAGTGACTACAAGATCATCAACAAGAGTAATTCCTCCTGATTTTGTTTCTTTACCCTTGAATTTTGCTAGAAGGAGAAGAGTTGGTAATACTTTACCTTATAATAGACCTGGTTTTGATAACCCTCCTCCTGATATTCCTTCACCACATATCAATTTCTCTATTAACATCCTAGTTTTTCAAATGGCTATTCAACCACCAAGGAATTTTGTGACCTTTACTAATGGTAGTCCATTAGTAATCCTAGTCTACCATGACATTCCTAATGCTGCCATGAAAATTTTTCCATCATTCACGGGTGAAAATCAGGTTACACCTGCTGAACATATCAAAGATGTTGCAGCCCTATGTGCAGTCCATAATATCACTCATGAAGATGTAGCTTTAAGACTTTTAGTTGCATATTTTAAAGGGCGGGCCTTGCAATCGTATAGAAACCTGGAAATTGGAAGGTAGTAACTTGGGGATAACTTAAGCGAAAATTGCTGAAATAGTTCAAAGATAATTCAAATCATTTGTCTCTCATTGAACAATTGTCTAATATTAAAAGATTTACTAATGATTTTATGTCCAGTTTTAATATCCATTTTTCCATAAATTGGTAAATAATTCCAGCAATTGTCAAGCCTCAAGATGATCATGTTTTCCTTTATTATCTTAGGGCATTAAATAGTGATATCTCAACTATGATTTAGTAGATGGGGGAGAGACACTCCCGTAGCCTATGATATTGCTATCTGAGTTGAAAATAGTCTTATTCAAGATGGAAAATTTTCCTTCAATGCCATTTTTGGTAGATCTAGTACCTATTCCTCAGCCTACTACAATCATAGAACCTACTATTGTAACCCCATTAGATGATGTATTTAAAGAATTGCATACTATGGGAAATAAATTAGCTTCGATTGAAAACGTAATTACATTACCGAAAGACCCTATCAGCTCCTTATGACTAAAATCAATAGAATCAATAAAACAGCAGCCCTATTAACAAAATCAAAATTATAGGAACCCTTACTAGCAAAGGCAATTTGACCCGAAGGCTCCTAGTTCATCTAACACTTTAGTCCAAGTTAATATGGCTATAGAAGAGTGGTGTAAACCTTGTAATCAACCTCATTCAATTGTAACTTGCCCAAATGCTTTTCTGAATCTGAATCTTGTTACGACATCCTCAATTTCAAACATTGTTCATACCTCAAATGGAGGGTGGGGGCAGTAAAGAAACTCATGTTTAGAAGGCACTGAAAAAAATTTAGTCAGTTTCAATGAGGAGGATTTCATCACGCCACTACTAGGGTTCAAGGGAAAGCTCTAGAAAGTCAAAAATAATAAAATAGGCCTTTCCTACCTCATCATTAATAAGACAAAATCTACACTCCCAAAGTTAACCAACAATCCTATTGTTCCGGTAAGAAAAAACAACAAGTGTTTCAGCTTGATAAAGGCCATAAAAATTAGCTACAACCTGATCCAAGAAGACTGTTTATACCTCAAATATCCAAGGTAGCTGAAGAAGAATCAATTTGCACTAAGACCTACTTCTAAGATAGTTGAATCCATCTCTAAAATAGTTTCTTCTTTTAACATTTTTGATGTAATGAAAAAGCATAACGTTAACATATCAATGTGGGATGCTCTAAGTATTCTTGGACTACAAGATTTACTTTCTCATGAACCGGCTAAGTTGTGGATTTCTTCAAATACAACAAAAAAGAAAGTTCAGAAGGTAGACATGGTCCTTGGAACTTTTGAACAAGACTCCGCATTAAACAATTTAAGTGGATGGTTCAGGAAAGTCTTGAATGCTCATGACATCAAGAAACCACCACCATTTTATTTATCCTGGTTATTGGGAAACATTTATTTCATAATTACATGGTGAACAAGTGGTGTAAGTAAGCACAATTATGCCAAAAGTGATTACAAAAAAATCAGGTTTGCAGTACAAGCCTACGTAAAGGAGTGTCTTACAAACATTACTGATGGAACCGCAACTAATACAGCTTGGTATAGTCAAAAATTTTGAAGTGAGGTTACATGCTTACGTAAATTTTTCTATTCTATAAGATGTTACTATTGTGGATTTACATCCATACTTTCTCCTTATGCTTATCTAGAGACTTCATGGAAAAATAGGAGGTTATCTCTTCGCATTAGTCCTTATTTTTCACTACTCGTTATGGTACCAAAGTTACTATCAATTTAGAACCATTTGCCATATTTCACATTGAGCATCACTATCCAAATGCGATGTCTAATTATCTAGCCCCTAAATAAGAGATAATTTTGATGAGGTAGCTCAAGTTTCTATATTAGATGGGTTTCTAACATGTTTATGGATGAAAAGACATGGAAGAACATGCTCATGATCCTTTTAAGGAAGTCAAGAACACCTATTTGGTGTTTATTGCATGCATGAAGAAAATACATCACTTCCTTGTTGTCCAAACCAAAATATTCCTTAGAAGTGATTTGGAAGCTTCATTTTGATGGAGCTAAGAACAAGAAAGGATAGGAGAATGTTCGATGCTCGCTTCCCGACGAACAAAAGGTATTTCTTAGCTTTCAATCTCAAATTTTCATGTACTTGTAATGTAGCATAAGTATGAAGCATTAATTCATGGCCTACTTTGGGCCAGAAATAGAGGTATTAGCATGCTATAGATATTTGGTGACTCTGAGTTGGTTATCAATCAAATAAGAAATTTCAATGTTTGTAAGAATCCATTAATGAAGTCTTACAGACATAGAGTTTTAGACTTAATGGAATATTTTGATGCTATTAATATTCAAAGCCTATTCTAGAGTGAAAACAAGCATGCAGATAGACTTGCAACAATTGGGGCTAGTTTTGAAGTGTCGGGAACAGATTGAAAATAGAAAAATTCAGCCTCATATAAAGTTAATTGTCGGGCCCTCAATACCTAATAATGATTCAATTGGCAAGTTTTTGAAAATGATGATCAAATCTACATGTTTTCAGACAAAGACAAGAAGTTGGATTTTCTGTAGTAAATCGTGATAAATTACAACATTTATACGGTGACCAGATTGTTCAACTAAAGACAAATAAATTGCCTCGAGGTCTTATCACATTGGAAGACATCTTCAGCACTGACGATCAGTTAAGAAAGGTCAAGACTAAAATGTCAACCCACGCTGATAATTACGAAGAGATCTCGGTTATTGAAGGGAAAAGCTATTTCTTGGAAAGGTATGTTCCTTAACCGAAAATAGTCATTTATTAATCTTTGCAAGGAGTTTAAGGATGTTTTTCTTGGAAATACTAAGACTCGAAAAGGATTTGATCCCAGCTTTAGCATAACATACAATTGAGTCAGGAAGCCTAAATTCTAAACCTATCGTGCAGAAATAGAGGCCTCAGGTAAATCCCAAAATAGAGCCTCTCGATGAGAAAAGAATTATCAAAGTTGATTGAATCATGTATTATTTTCTAGTTAAGCATTCAAGTTAGGTAGCCAATCTGCTCCTCTCAGAAGAAGAATGGTGAAATCGACTATGTGTAGATTTTATAGATCTTAATAAGGCTTCATTAAAAGATCATTACCTACTCCCAAATATGGATCAAATTTTGAGAATGTTTCCTCAGTTCGAATAGACTATCTCTTCTAGACAATTATAGTGGATATAATCAGATTTTAGTCCTGGAAGAGGATACATATAAAACAGATTTTACCACCAAGTGGGATACTTATGCTTACAAAAGGATGTTTTTTTGGTCTTTCAAATGTTGGTGTAATGTTTCAACGTGCAATGGACATGGATTTTCGTAGGTTATTAAATAAATGCATCCTTGTTTATTTAGATGATGTTACCATATTTTCAAAAGATTCTGAAGAACATCTAATTCATTTAAGGCATACTTTTTAGTTGTTTGGAATATCTTTGAATCCACCGAAGTCTATCTTTTCAATACATCAAGGCAAGCTACTGTCATATTGTTTCTAAGCGTGGTTTAGCAATTGATCCTTTTAGGATTGAAGACATATCACGATATCATTGCCCCATCATAAGAAGGCATTACAGAGTTTTCTTGGAAAAATCAACTTTGTTATAATATTTGTTTCAGATTTTGCAGCATTGGTTAAACCGGGTAACAACTATTTTAAAGAAAGAGAAAACTTTCTCTTAGACTCAAAGCAAAGGGAGAGAAGGTTTTGAAGCAATCAAAAACAACTATCTCTTAGGCTCCTACCCTTGCAAATCATAATTTTGATAAAGATTTAACAATGTATGCACTTGCAGGAGCTGAAACAATCTCAGCTATATTAACTCAAGTCAATGATGAAAATATTGAGCAACCTATTGCTTTCTTTGGATAGAGTTTGCATGATTATGAAAACAAGATACAAATTTCTTGAAAAACATGTACTTTCAGAGTCGAGGACTAAATAATTTCAAGTATATGCTTTCAAAAAATAAATTACACATTCTTGTTTCTCATCCAAGTGTGAAAGTATTCTTACTAAATAAGGAATTGAATGAGAAAAGAGCAAACTAGATAACGAAGGTCATGGAGTATGATCGTTATATTCAGATTCAGTTGCTAGGATGGTTCGAGGGAAAGGTTTATGTGATCATTTAATTATTGATATGGAAAAATAGCAAGTTACATAACTAGATGATTCAAAATAACATGTTGAAATTATGTATCAACAATCACAAATCATGGTTCAACCAGGAAATCAACAACCGAGCTCACCACAGATTCAAGAATCGAGATGGATTTTGGTTAATTATCTACAAAGCATGGCACCTATCCAGAAGGTATGGACAATAATAAATGAAGGTATTTTAGATTACAATTTGTACCTTATATCTTCATTGATAATGTGTTGTTCAAAAGAGATATAAATGGAATCTTGCTACGGTGTGTTGACTATGATAAAATTCAAAAATATTGTCAGAATTCCATGAAGGACCTGTAGGAGGTCACTTCTCAGCACATACCACAACCTTAAAAATTATGAAAGCTGGTTACTATTGGCCTAGCATATTCAAGGACTATTTTGATTGGATAAGGAAGTGTAAAAAGTGTGCTTTCTTTGTTGGAAAATAATGTTTAGCTTCACTGCCTCTACAACCTATTTCGGTTTGATCAATGTTTTATGTAGTGGGGTCTTGATTTTATCGGGCATGATAACCGACCTTCATCACAAGGACATAAGTGGATTTTAAATCGCTTATAGATTATTTTACATGATGGATCAAGCAATAGCCTTCAAAGATGCTAATGAAACTTTGATACTATACTTTTATAAAGGTATAGTTCACATATTCGGTTTTCAAGAACTATCATATTAGATAATGCTTTAGAATTTCTTCGGGTGTAAAGATAATAGATTTGGGTCAACCATGGAATATATCTAAGTTATTCATCTAATTATTACCCATAAGATAATGGCTTAGCTGAAAGTACTAACAAGAATCTACTAAGGATCATCAGAATAACACTCAAATATAGTCAAAGAGCTTGGCATCCGATATCAATTCAGCACTTTGGGCTAATAGAGTGACTCCTAAAATATTATTTGGCAATTCACCATACAAACTTGTGTAGTGAAAGGAAGTAAGAATTCTATTTCAAGGTTGAGTTACTCGCATTAGATTTGATGCATCAAATGGAGTTGTTTGAGAATGAACCATTACAGGTTCATTATGCAGAGTTAATGGAATTACAAGACATAAGAGATCAAGCTTATTTGAATATGGAAAATAATCGAAACAAATGAAGAAGACTTTTGACAAGAAAGCCAAATTCGTAGTCTTCAATGAAGGAGATATTGTGTTAAAGTGGGATCTTACGACATGCAAGTAAAGCCGGGGGAAGACACACGAAGTTTGATACAATCTCTGAATGGCCCTTACATGATTTTAGTTTCAGTAAAGAACACAATTCTTTTCATCTTTCAAAGTCAAGGGAGAGGAACTTCCCATTCCTATGAATGGTATATTTCTCAAACACTATTATTGAATATCTTACAGTGATTGTTAGAGTAGGATTTCCCTTCAATAAGTGTAGTCCCTACACATTGCATTGTTTTTCAATTCAATAAATGCATTCATGCACGTGATCTGGTTTACCCTGATCCTTTCCGAGTTTTAGTTCTGTTTTGGAAGGGTTGGACCTTTCGGAAAAGGAAAATTTTGGTTACATGTTTAGACTCCATGCCCAATGGACAAGAGCAAGGCACTAATCTATAAGCTAGCAGGGGAATTCTTTCCCAACAGGATGATCACCTGCATAAATGTTGACAATTTTTACACTTGTACAAAATGGGCAACTCAAAACTTCATCGCTACGATGAAAGTTTCAGGTGAAGTTTACCTAAGCTAAGGAAGTTTTGATGTTATTAGTTACTGCTGAATTAATTAATGATTAAGTGAAATCTACAGCTATGTGTATTGTTACAAATTGTAACAGATCACATAGTCTGCAATTTCACGATACCTTCAACAAAAGAACACAAAGGTCCCGAAGGAAAGCTGTGTTGTCTTGATCAAGACACCGAATTACAGAGTAAGTGAAGTGTTGAGTTTTGGGATAGAAAACATAAGTGCAGATTATAGAAAATTAGATTTCATTAATGAATATTATATATTCTAATTAATGTCCTTTCCTTCATGATTGAGACATTCAATTAAATGACTAATTTTTGTAGTTTTTCATACAATCCATACAGAAAGCTGAAATGCAGAAACAAATATACAACTCATTTACAAAATTCAATGTTTTATTCATAAGGAATTTTCAAATGTTTCCCACACAAGCCATGGGATGTAACTGGAAAGTAAAGTATAGCCACCGAAATAAAAGGTACACATCCATGAAAGAGAAAGTAAAGGAGTATGAGTGAAACCATCATTTCCTTGGGATTCCTTTCTTCGATTGAAGCATCTCCATCTCCATATTTTGTTCCTTCTTCATCTTCATTGTAGAATCCATTGTACCTAAAAAGAAGAAAAGAATAAATATCATCTATGAGCTTAGGGATCAAATCATATTCCTACATTGTCCTAATTCATGCATATGAATCTCTAATAACAGGAGATGTAATTTACTTGAATATCAAACTACATACATGCTTTATTCACTCATAAATAATGAAGGAAGAGAAAATAAAAGAAGAAAACATGGACATAAGAGAGGCCAAAAAGCCTAAGTATTTTCTAACTATTTTCCTAAGTGTGCAGGTACATGTTGCAACCAAGGAAAAATAGGCAAGTGATAAATACATTCATAAAAAGGAAGAATGTAACTCAAGGTTTCAGTAACTGTTCTAAAGTGGAAGAAGTTACAGTACAGAAGAGAGACTGGAAGATAGAAATACATGTTTTAGTTTTACAAATGTAAAGAAGAAATCGGAATTTAAAAGCCGATGTTTCACAAAAGAGAGGGTTACAAATGCTGAAACAGAATAAGAGAAGTTTTAGGGAAAATT
This sequence comes from Taxus wallichiana var. yunnanensis, assembly GCA_018340775.1. NCBI lineage: Eukaryota > Viridiplantae > Streptophyta > Pinopsida > Cupressales > Taxaceae > Taxus > Taxus wallichiana. Next base: position 245,244,351 of record CM031240.1, on the reverse strand, counting down.
TTGATAGGCCTTCACCATGTAAAATGGACATTTACAACTTTCATCATGCTACTTTCAAATACTAAATGATTTAAAAGAATGGTTTAAATCAAATAAGTGATCTGAGAGAAGTAGTAAAGCATGCCATGATCAAGATAAAATAGCTATGATGTCTCATTTTATTTACCAATCGAGCTTCAAACATGAAGTGTCATAATTCTATATTCTGAATCAAAAAATACAACTACTATAGCTGGAAATAGAATGAAGAGAAGATTTTGGAAAAAAATCCAGGGTTTCTCCATGAAAAATCAACATTATAATATTTTCTCGACATACCAAAAATACTACTATCCACGAAATAAACCATCTAAATCAATGAAATAAGACTATGGTGTTTCAACAAGGCATATTAATCATTCAGTACAATATAATAATGAGCTTCTTGCAAATTCCAGAAGGCACTTGTAAGGTACAAAATATTAGAGAATATACTTAAGTCATAACTAATAAATCCAGTTGATTTTAGTTACGAAATCAACTTTAGAGTCAAAAATACAAATGCAGACATACAGTGAAGATTAAGTACAATTCAATCACACAAGACTTAGCAGTAAACAAACATGAGGTGAAGTTGTAAAAAGCTACACCAAGAACAATGAATAAATAAGTTGACCTTTCTAGGTCATCCATCAATAAATGATTCATCAAAGAGAAGGAAGATCAAGGTGTTCCAAAATCTTTGAAGTTACAAGTATCAAGGTTTAAGAGGACATTACAAATCAAGTGCTATAACTATCATCTTAGAAATTACACAATGCAATGAAACATTCAAAGTATCATGGTTTCCCTGGAAACTATATTGATTTTTTTCTATTATGTTTCAGTCAGTAATAAAAATCTTCCCATCAAACCATGACAATAACAAAGTCATTCGCAGAGATCTAAAGCAAAGGAGAAACACATACGAATAAAATTTCATTCTATAGTAACCCTCTACACTACATTTTTACTTGAAATTAGAGCAAATGTATACCCAAAGAATATATTTGAAATGTAAAAGATACATCCGTCAAGTCAAGCATATCTAAAGACATAGCACAAATATACAAGTATCTCGAAAGTCTAGAGAATGAACTTGGTCGAATAAAATGAATCTATCAAAGCTGAGAAAAGCCTCAAGAGATCATCATTTTCATAGCAAAATAATGACCTGTAATGGGTTCAACTAAAAATCCCCAAAAGGACCACAAGATCATAGAATATGTGAAGAATGAGCAAAATATCAGTGTTTTGAACTCAAGATGATTAAAATTTTGCAGTGAAAATCTCATAGATCTGAAATCTTACCATTCCTTCATCAAAAGCAAGGCTTGCTCATCACGTAAAGACCAAGTAATGAAGCTTCAATTTCATAAATTTTGCGGCCAAGAAGACCATAGAGTCTCCACCGTAGAACCCTTGTAGAAATTCACAGAGATCTTTTCCACAAGAGAAGTAGCAATACAACCGAACGAAGCATAC